>JAWWEW010000078.1:95505291-95531253 GCA_035583185.1 Anabacerthia variegaticeps
TAGGTATTAATGTATTAAATATGCTAATTGTTTGAAAGGGTATAAAAACTGTAACTTTACTGAGCCCGGGGCCCTTCATGCTCGGAGGACCAGAGGCCTGGACCTTTTCGAACTCCCAGTAAAGGTATTTGTCTATCTTTATCCATTAACTTTGTGTTGAGTGTCTATTTTGCAGGATTTTAGGCATCAGCTTTGGTTGCAAGAAGCTAATATCAGCAGATAATAGCACTGTAGAAAGTACGAAAATGGCTCCCTAACCAGACCTAAAAGTGAGCAGAGGGAGAAAAGATGTATTTATTGATAAAAATTGGTACTATGAAAATTCACATGTGGTTTTGGTTTGTTTGTGGTTTTTGTTTTAGTTTCTTTTTTTGTTTGTTTGTTTGTTTTGGTTTTTTTGTTTGTTTTTTTAAATGCATCTTTGACTTAAAAAAAATAAAAAAGAAAGAACTTATGTGCTTATCGTACACAGGAATGAGTCACTGAAGACAATTCCATATAGATGGCCTGAAAGATCCAGAAGTTCAAATCAGCCCTTTCTATCTGCTCTGTTTCTTGTAATAGCTTGAATTCATCACTCAAAATTAAATTTCAGGATCTTTTATGTGACATGAAACACACAATGAGGGAAAATGTAATTCAATACAACAAGTATGTGTTTAATACAGCTTTTAGAGCTTTTTTTGCACTTATTCTCTCTCTTTGTTATTAAATGGCTGTTAGCAAATGAAAAAAATGTCTATCTGTGTGGATATAAATAACTAATTATATTTATAACCCACAGTTTATTAGTGACAGGGCTGAATAAGCATACTACATGAAGTATTTTTCAATTTTGGATTAGTCTCTCTGTAATCATGACTGACATAATGAAAACTATAGGTATCTGTGAAGGCATGGCAACTTCTGAACACTTCTTGAATGCTTCTTGAACTCTATCAGTCTTGGTGCTGTGACCACTTCCCTGGGATGCCTGTTCCAGCACCCAGTCATTCTCTGGATGAAGAGCCTTATACAAATATCCAACCTAAACCTTTCCTGACACTTCAGGCAATTTACTCGGATCCTGTCACTGGTCACCACAGAGAAGAGACCAGTGTCTGCCCCTTTTCTTTGCCCATGAGAAAGTTGTAGACAGCAATGAGGTCTCCTTTCACTCTCCTCTTCCAATTAATCCATTGGACTCTATGCTTTGTGGAATGCTCACCACTGAGAAGACCAGAAGAGCCAAACTGATGGGATACAGCCAGGTTACATGGAGTGGTGGCACTTTTTCTATTTTAATCTCTCTCTGTCACTCTCTTTCTTCTCCTTCCCCTCTCTTTTTCCTTATTTCTGTATATTTTTCTGTCTCCCATTTGCCTATAAATAAAATCTGTACTATTGACTTTGGCATCTGGCTTTGATTGCACCTTAATTCTGAAGAAATATTTTCTGGAAATTTCTGTGAAGATAGTTTTCATTAATTCTCTTTTGATATGTATGAAATTTTGCATTTAAAGATCATATAATCATTAAATATCCTGAGTGGGAAGGGACCCACTAGGATCATCAAAGTTCAACTTTTGGCCCTGCACAGTACACTCCAAGAATCACACCACGTCCAAATGCTTCTTGAGCAGGCTTGGTGCTGTAACTGCTTCCCTGGAGAGCACGTTACAGTGTCCAACCACTCTCTGGACAAAACATCTTTGCCTAGAATCTAACATGTAACCTGAATCATCCCTAACACAGCTTCATTCCGTTCACTCAGGTCCTGTCACTGGTCACCAGAGATAGGATCTGCTTAGATTTTACAACTGTCTCAAAAAAAAATTGAGTTTCCAACTATAATTATCTGAAATCCAGAAGTTTGGGACTCAGCAACAAAGTAGGGTATTTTCATGTTAATATAGAAAAGTGAAAATAACACTTGAATGTATAGATTTCTAATAGCATATAGACAACTAGTGCATCTAATGCGATTTATTTCATACTACTTAGTCTTTGGTTGAAACAAATAAGTTTATATTCATGTATTTCTTTCACTTAATAAAAGCCAAGGCTGTTAAGCCAGATTTAATGAGTAGAATTCTGTATTTTTATATTTCTGAAAGTCAGAGGCAAATGAGAAGACATTAATTTAGTTTCTATCCTTACTTCGTACTATATTCATTTTTCTTTTAATACTATGAATGATTCATAGTTTATTGTCAGTAGATTCTTGTTCTTAGCAATTATACAGTTGTCACCTGGGTTGCACACTTTTGATAGGTGTCTTAACTCCACTTTTTTTTTTTCTATGACTGCTTTTAAAATTTGCATTTAGTTTGTTTGACATTTGAGTATTCTCTGAGGGAAAGAATTGTAAAACATAAAAAGTTTAGGGAGTCATTATAAATCTCAGATATGCATTTATGAAATGTTAAAAGAATGTGGTATCAAAGTCAAAGTATGTAATTGATAGGAGAGGACAGAGACCAGGTAAGATATGACAACAGTCACATTAAGAGAAGACATCTCAGAGTTGGAGCACTCATACTAGTATTCCTTGAAAAAAAAAAAAAATAAATAATACAGGTAAACCTTATTAACTGTCATGATTATATTGCAAAATATGTTTCTTTTTAGTATTTATATCATCTTATTTTGAAATAAAATATTGATCTTTAATGTCGGGTCTCTTATGGAGGACCTCAGATAAATATTTACAGAAATTGAGACATTAGTGTGAACGTCAGCACGATTCATCTCTATTGATCTTGGGAATCAGATAGGTCATGTTTGTAAGCCTAGATATTATCAGGAAGTTTCAGTCAGTTAGTGAGGAAATGTAACTGTGACAGGAGAACAAATTAATCTTTCATAATACACTCTGCAAGAGTTGTCTTACTGAAATTGTTCTACGAACCATGATAAAATCATAGAAGCTCTGACATAATATGGCCAAGGGCACCACAGTATGATGTCAGATGAATAAAAGCTTTGATCATCAGAAAATTTTTTGATCAATCTTATGCAATGAATCAAAGCATCCAAAGTATGTTTTTCATGATAGGAACATTTTTCCTTTAATAAGGTGATATTCTCACTCATATTACAATTTCATTTCATGAGCTAATGTTTTTAGGAATGTCAATTGTCAAAATATCTTCTCAGAAAATGAGAGTCAGGAGCTTGGAATCAATACAAGGCAACACTTAAATCATGATTAGAAGATTAATATTTACAATTGTGGGAAATATATAGAAATTCTTTCTCCCTTTTTCTTTTTTTAGCAGCAGCAATTCCATTAGATACAAAATAAAGCAAAAATAACAAGCTGTTTTTAAGAGTAGCATCAGTATTCTCTACCACTAAGCAATAAAAATATTATCAGTCAAGACACAGTACTACTTTGTGTTGCTCTGCTTTGTTAAAATCGTAATTTTACTTCTGATAAAGAAGCTGTAAGGATTAAAAAAAAAAAAACAAAAAAAAACCAAACAAAACAAAACAAAGACAAAACCCAAACAACAAACACATCCTCAAAAAAGTATGCGATGAACACTTAAGAAAAGATGAGTAAATGCTCCTTATTAATTCCTATCTCTAATTTATTCAGATTTGTATTGTCTTTTTAAGTAGTAACCCCATTGGTATAAACATTCAATGCAAGTAATTAAAACAGTTATTGAGCTACAGGAGTTTTCTTGGTAAGAATTAGGATGCACAGCACTTCTTGTGACATGTGTGGGAGTATGCTTGTTGTACAAGACTTGAACAGGACACATGTTCAGCTGGCATTTTTTCCTTCAGTACTAGGCATATGGTCTTCTCCCCTTTTTATATTAAACCTCTCTTAAGATATATTAAAGGAAAAATCACAGGAAAAGTCATAAGATTCATAGAAACAAGCATAAGCTGTCTATTGATATCAACTTTGTACTTTATATTTTCTTCCTGAAGGTACATGAAAGCAAGATGATTAAATGAAAACCATGCATTCATAGAGTCACTTGATTGTATCACCACCCCACCTGCAGAACTCAAAACACAGCCTGGCTTATTTATCATGCATAAACATGATTGAGATGAATAGATAATAGTGGGGAGCTGGTCTGTAAATGTACAAATACATTTGGGGAAAATTACAAGACTACATGTATATCAGGAAACAAACTTTTACAAATCTCATAAAACAGTGTATTCAGGAGAGCTACTGCTTAAGTTATCTTACAAGTTGGTATCAAGAAATTTAGAGTCAAAAGAGTCAGAGAAAAACAACACAGCGATTAATTAAAAATAAAACCTCAATCTGTAAGTGATAGTAGTGTAAACATAACTGGGTTTTTTTTCAGTTGATCAGAATGAAGTTCCTTGAAAATCTATACATTTTGCAAACCAGATTTCATCTCTTTTATGGAAGACTGCCAATGTTAATTTCTTTTTTTTACTTTCTTTTCATTTAGATCTATGGCATTTATTTCATCAAGATTTATTTTCCCTTGACATATTGTGATTTATAATTTTATAATTTTCTGTGGAAACCTTTGAATTTTCATTTCAATCAGAAATTAAAAAATATCATTTAGGATTTTTTTTTCCAAGAGGAAGGTTTTTAGCTAATTCTCATTTAATTGTTGAGAATAAAAGAAGGAAAATTACCTACCTTGAAAAAATGTGCATTGTAAACAAAGTAAAAACATAAGTGTGCAAAGGGCAACCAGGACATAATAGTGATTAATAAAAGCTCAGTATGAAAAAAAATAGCTTAATAGAAGTGAACTTGAGATTTATTGTTGGCATGCTAATTAATTTTTATCTGTAATAATGTAAGCTTGCTGAAATCAGAGGAACCAAGATCAGATGAGCAGTCTTCCAAAAATGTTGGTAGCTGTCTGTACTGAATTTATTTTGATGAAGTTGCTACCAAGCGTTCTAATAAGAATTTCTCCATGTACAATACTTCTTGTTTTGTGCAGTGAGGACAGATCATTTAACATAACTGCAGAAAAGAATAAGGGCATAACTTACCTGTTCACACAGAACAGTGTCTTTGAAGGGCATCATAGCCCCTGATTTAACAGCCCTTTAAATGGTGGGATTGAACGTGCAGGTACTAGTGCCATTAAGGATGATCATTCTGTTGGTCAAGAAAAGGGTATTAAAAATAAGACAAATGGGCAGATAAAAGAAAATCATTAGACAAAGTGAAACAGGAAAATAATGAACAGCGAAGTGGAGACTTAGCTTCCTCTGCTCAGGAACAGCATAACAAGTGTGCATTCAGGCTGGATTTTGAAGGTCATGTACATGTGGAAGCCTATTAATGCAGCTGGGGTGAATTTTTGGCTATTGAGCCACTGTTCCTCAGAGAAAAAAACTTTTCCAATGCAAAAGGGCATGCAAACACCATAAAGCAGTAGCAGCTGTAATTCAACAGTCTCAGGACTTTGCTTTAGTGAGTTTCAATCCTTGATGAGATTTTCTGTCTAAATATTTCTGCCGAATTATAACTAGAAATGGATACCATTACACGGTGCTTCCTCTGTTTAAATAAGCTATTACTATCAAGAAAAGATGTTGAACTTGTCTCAAGATGGGTATTAGCTGACACATAGAGAAGGCTCCTTAAGGCAAACTTAAATTTTAAAGACTATTTGTCCTGAGGACATATTTTAGCATTCCATATTAAACTAAATGTACTAAATAAACAGAATCATAGAATCACAGAATAGCTCAGGTTGTAAGGGACCTCAGTAAGTAACCTGGTCTCATTTTATGGGAAAGAGAGCTTAAATGAGATTATCTAGAACATTGTTCAATCACAGATTTTAAATAAACTTTCTTTAGTACTATTATATAAGTTTAAAGCAGAAGAGATCACACTTATGGTGTAGCCTGACCTTAGTGTAGAATTGAGGCCAAAACACTCCCCTGAAATAAGTAATTCTCTAAATTTAACAGGTGCTCTCAGCCTAGATAATTATTATCTTAATCATCATAAAGTAAATTTTCATCTAAAAGGCCATCATGAGTTTACAATGGTCTTACTTCACCAACACTCTCAGATTAAAGCAAAATTCTCATTTTTCAGTCTTTTCACATGCTGATTAGGTTAGGAAAAAATCTTTAGTTTTCATTTTACTCACTGAATTTATCTCTGACAAATATTTTTATGTATGTGTGTTAAATATTTTCTTATAAATATAATTCAAAGTTTGTTCCACTTTAACTACTCTGTAGAAGCCTGGGCAATAAGGATTTAATGCATTACTTTGCCTCAGACACCAATGACCATTCAAGTGCACAAATTAGAACAGAATGTGCTTGGAAAAGGAGGCCATACAAAGGTATGACACCACCTTTCTGGAACCAGCTTTCCTGTTCAGGTCCATGATGACTGTGAAACATCCAGCATACACATGGACGTGGGGTCAAGGGGAAGACAAGACCAATAGGGGGGATTGAGACCATGAAAAGATCCATTTCCAGAAAGGTCCAGAAGAATGAACTGTGCATGTCAACTCATCTACATGAAGAGTGAGAGACCTAATCCCATGGCAGGGAAAACTTACCTATAAGAAGGTACCCTCACAGATCCTGGGTGGTCCACCCCCAGGACCCTGGACACCCTATTGGCTGGAATGACACTGGACCCAGGGCTGGTGATCTCCTTTATCTCATCTCCCCTTCATTTTTCTTTTTTCCTTCTTTTTCTTTATTGAAAATGGTGATCATGAGATGGGGCAAAATATATACTAATTTCCATGCCATCTGTGTAATTTGATAACAAACTTTGTGAACTGTAGGCACTTGATAACTGTCTTTTATATAGTAAAGGATTGGGCAGCATAGAGAAGGCAATGTATAGTGAAAGATGATAACTTGGAATGTTCCTTACAGTATATCCACAAATTTGCTCTTATTAGGATTATCAAAGTTACGGTTAAAAAAAACCAAATATTATTTTGAAAGAAACATAAAACAAGCAAAAAAAAAAAAAAATCAAAAAAACCTCTTATCCAACTCCTTCTAAAATGAGGATATTTATTTACATTAGAAAAATCCCAAAGTTTGGGCAGCTAATTTTTCTTGAAAAGCCTTCCTAGAATATCAAGATTTTCAGATCTTACTGTGTTGAGGCAAAGGCTCTTATGCAGTAAACTGTCTTTTGTGCTTAATATAGTGGACTTGGGGGGAAAAGGATAGTTAAAGTTTAACAAACTAACATAATATTAATCACGTGATGTTGATATTAACATTAGTAATAATATTAATGAAACTGACCCGCTGCTGAAATCCATGCATATATCTATTTGTTTTGAGATAAATATTACTCTGTTCACTTAGTTTTATATTTGCTTTTTTTAGTCCATAGCCAAACAAGGAAGACTTTGCTAATAATTTTCCTTTTTGCCTTTTTATTCCCTTCCTCTCCATCCACGTTTTAATGATAAATACTTCAAATTAACTTAGAATATTCTAACTGTAGTGTACTTTGCCATGGGGAGGTTAATGTTAGGAGAACAGTCTGTCTTGCACAGTTGAGAAAATGTCACTTGACATGAGAGAGTAGAAAATTTTCATCAACACGGTCTAAAGAAAAGGGCCACTGTAAGCTGGTGATGGATTAGTCTTCCAAAGCCAGGCAGAGTTCATTAGTCCTTGTACCTTCAGGGCCTCATTCCAGGTTTTAGCTCTCACGTGACAATACAAATTAGGAATACACAGGGCTGTAATGACATATTCAGTCCTTGCTGTGCACAATAGTCATGCATCTGCAGCAAGTGGCAGCACGTTTGTCAGTTTCAGGAGGTTTATGACACACAGAAGGCATCCTGCAGCTAAGCCACTGACTGAGCTGACAGCTACTGGTGACTGTGTTGCTCTGATGCGTGTTTGATCCATCCACACACAATCTCCCATTAAGATATAATGCAGTTTTAATTTTTCATCTAAGCATTTATTAAGTGTGCTTGGCCAAGTTCACTGATGATTTACCTGTGCTTTAGCTGCTGCAGTTTGCTTCTTTGCTTCTTTTTTTGTGTTTTTTTTTTTTTTTTGGTTGTTGGGTTTTTTTGTCTTTTTTTTTGTTTGTTTTTGTTTGGTTTGTTGGTTTTGGGTTTGGGTTTGATTTTGTTTGTTTTTGTTTTTGTTTTTGTTTATTTGTTTGGTTTTTTAGTTTGTTTCTTTTTCTCTTGGATTAATGTATGCTGTAAGAGAGGCCAGGTGTTTTTGCAGTTTCACTTAGGAAAAAATAGGACACTTGGAGGTTTAATGGTGTGTAATATATCAGCTTTTTTAGTCTTTTCAAGGTTCATGTACTCAAATAATTTTAAAGATTGATTGTTTAGTCACTTTCACATAACATCTTCATAGGCTATAGGAGGGATGTTTTATACAAATGTTGCAATTGATTCCATTAGTTCTTAAAATACAGGTTAAATACATCATTGTGTTCACTTTGTCTTTGTGATACAGCCATTAAAAAAGTTATCCTCATATTTGCTACCTTAAACAACTGTGGAGTTTTATCTTCTTTGTAGAGAAATGCAATGTATTGGTCTCCAAGCATGATTTTTTGAACTATGTTCAATTTACCCATTCAATTATAGAAAAAAAATCTTAAGAAAAAATAAAATTACAATCAAACACCACTTGCTTTTCATCAATATAATTTTAAAGAGTTAAAAAATGTGGCAGACAGAGCTAACTAAGAAAAACTACTCCTTAAACCTTCAATGCAAACACATTGATTTTTGAGGTGAATATGATCCCTGCTGGCACCTATAAGAATGCATGCAACTAAATTTTTTGGCTCAGAAATATATAATTAACTAAATTTGCAGGTGCAAAAATACACCAAAAAGTAGTAAAGATAAATAGGAAACAAGAACTGATGTTTCCCTCTCATTGCTTTCAGCTATCTTGAAAATAACCAAAACACTTTAAAAGACTCTTTGTGATTTATATTCCCTGCTTTCAGCCTTGAAGCAAAGTTATATTCCCATGACCCTCTTTGCTATTGTGAAAACTAGAAATATTTCTACATGAAAAATAATATTTGAAGTCCCAGGCACTAGAAATCAATATTTTAACTGCAAATTTTGAGGTTATAAAACAAGAAGAGTGAACTTTCTAACATAAAGAGCACTAAAATGTGCTAAAATTATTGTATAGAAGCTAGTAATAAAATAGGAAATAAATAAATAAAAGAAACTAAAAAAGGGGTTATTTTAAAATAAAAATATATATACTGTACATATATTATTATGTCCTGTCTGTCAAAGACATTCATTTGCTTATAATGTTACATTCATATTGATAATAATTGGTGCCTCAGTTTATTTGTAGTGTAAACAGTTCGTTATTTTTCCTGCTTCCTTCTCACTATTCTGTATAAAAATACAATTTTTAAAATATGTAAATAATTTCTGTGCTGTGACTTTCCATACATCTCAATGAATGCTCCTTCTAACATCAATACATACTAAAGCTTTTTCTCTGAGAGTAAAATAATAATCCAAATAGAAAATTCATGACTAAATTAAAAAAAAAAAAATAAATGTCAGGAATACTCCTTCCTTATGATGTTCCTAGACATTTCTTGTCACAGTCCTAGCCTTTCTCCTTAAAACACTACAATTTTCACAGATGTATCACATTTCTCTCAGCACTCAACCAAGCAAAAACTATCTACATCTTGGAAGTATCATATTCCTAAATTTAGCCCTCCAACACAACTTCCATTTCTTACAGTAATCCTTTCAATTTCTTTCTAAACCAACCTCTCCTGGTCTTTGAAATAAGGACTGAAAATGGCTATATAAAGCTATGGTTAATATTGTAGCTGCAGCAATCATTCACAAACTTCAGCCAGATTAAAACCATTCCAGCAAAGAACAGTATGGAGGAAAACAACCCAGGTGCTTATTTGGTTTCTTAATTGTATTTTCAATCTCCTGACAGGTTTGCTGCTGATAGAGTTGTAATAAAAAGCACAGAGCCTGACATGACAGTAAAGGGTCTTGGGACTCGTTTGTGCTTGTTTTAGCCTGAGCTAGTTCCAAGGTTGTCCAGCTGTGATAGGAATTGCCTGGTACTCAGGTAGTATTGCCCAAATTTGCTTTGGTTTAGTTTCAGTTAATAGTAATAACAACCAGTTATTTTACATAAAATTGAATTGTCTACTTCAGAGTGAAATGTGGTAGGGAAATGTGCAGACACAGGTTATTAACAAGGAGTTACAGTACGTAAGAGCAAATTGTAGTGGTAAAACAATGATGGGGACTGATGGGCAACCTTGTGAACTAGGTAAAACTGATTTTAGAGGCAGAAAAGAGAAGAGAAAAATGGAGCAACTGAGAATCAATGAAAAAACAAACTATGCCTAGAAAATTTTAAAATTATTTCCAAGATCACTGAGACATTTTGAGCCAAAGATGTCACCAACAAATTGATTTGTTAGGGTTGGGAAAGACAGGCTTAGAGGCAGCTTCTACTTGTTCCTGGACTGCTGTCATACACAGCAGCATTTTGGGCAAGTGTAATCATCATATGCACATTATTTCCTTTTATTTTTTTCCTACATTCATCAGTGTAAATTTGAGATCTAAATGTAAAATACAGAAGAACAGAAGTAAGGAAGTGCATTAAGAAAAGTTCAACTTGTACCAGATGAGTGTGTGTGTCAATGATTGTCTCAGATCAAATGTTATGATGTCTTACAAGATAGCCACGGCGGAATGTCCCAACTGTGCAAATTGCTAGTTTAATAATGCTTACTCATAGCTAATCAGGCAGGGCTTGTAGACAAGGGAATATTAGAGTTTTTTCTGTGGTGTCAACATCTGTGTTCTCTCCTATTGACAGGTTTTTATTGAGTGCTAGAAGATTTTTAGTAGGATTACAATCACTCAATTTCTTTCTATCTTAGCCTTTACCTTTATCCTTGATTCTTGTATTGTTCTGACTGGGCTTGCCATGACCCATATTTGCTTGATTACAACATCTGGGACTTTCTTATTTCTCACATGAAATACACTTTACTTCCTCACTGATGCTTCTGGTGTCTTTTTAAAGATTTAATTTCATGTGAATGGAGTGGTGGTGAGGACAGTTCAGATCCTGATTTAATTTTTCTCAATTACTTCCAGTTTCAGCCCAAATTATATTTACTTGTAATTTTCTCTTATTTATGCACAACCACTTCAGTGAAAACTTGGTCATGGTTTAAAATCAGAAATATGCAATTATTTCTGCTTCAGTTGATGAAAGAAGCAAAATTCTTCAGATAAATATTCTGTATATACAAAGCTATATCTGTAATCACACATACTTTAAAATAAATTAATTGTAGGTGGTTTATTCACACCTAAATCTATCAATGTTTTGTGCATCACATCTCAGCCCAGCATCTCTCAGCTTATTGTCAGTTGCTACCATGACAGCATTTCCACCTGTAATCTGTGTCTATAAATAGTCTTGGCTGGTGAACTTCCTTAGCTACATTGCTGGTAAGCAAGACAGTTTTAAAGTTTTTGTTGCTTCATCAACAAGATCAAATACCGCACTATGTAGTTTATCTCTAGTGTAATAATAACGGAATTTAGTTCATTCTTTAGTTCCCGATTTAGCAGATCTCTGACCTCTGTAGCTGCTGGAATTGCTTTGCCAGTGAAAACAGACAGGAAACATTACAGATGGCTTGGAGTTAGAGAGGGGACGTCAATAAAGAACTACCTGGGCCCCATGATTACACAGAAGTGGAGGTTTCCTTCAGATATTTGCTCTTCAAATTCTGCAAGAGAGAATTTGAAAAAGAAAGAAAGCCAGGCAGAAAGCCAAAGATGAGCTTCAACAGTTCTGAGTACGGAGCAAACCTTAATAACCTGATGTTTGTAGGAGGGACCTAACAAGTAATCATTTACACCTTACACCCTTTTGTGTCCCTTGACATTCAGTGTAAAGGATAAATATCACCAGAATAACCATTTTATTAAGTAATTTCCTTTCCTAAAAATGAGGAGAGAGAAACTGATGACAGAAGACTTTTTCCTTTTGTCTCTTAATGGTTGTTTCTCTGTCATTGCCAACATAGAGAAGAATCTAGTTTTCTGTGTGCAGCATTCAAGTTTATGATCATTTCAAGAAAGGCTAGGCACTAATTCCTTTCTATTCATAAAGAGAGTTGTATTTTTCTTAAAAACAGGCAATATATAAGATCTCTATTGTGGAGCATCTCTCCACAATAGTCGTAATATTTTCAAGTGATGAAAAGCATTTTTGATCTTGCAAACAGGAGCAATATTTTCTTCCATGTAAATTGCTGTAATCATGATGATGCTACTATAATTCAGCTACGGTGATACTTCTATAGGATGTGACTTTGAGAAAATTTCCCTTTTTGCCAAATTTTATGAGGCACGGAAGATGTAAACATATCATACACTAAAGAATCCTCCTTTGAAGTACATGCCCATATATATATGTATAAAGGAAAAAAAAATATATAACAGCAGAGCATGAGTTTTCACTAAGGAAGTAAAATCTGCATTGATTTAGGGAAAAAAAAGGAAAATAACATCTTGATCAAAACATGCATTCAGAATACAGACTATGCACACATGTATAGAGAAGAAAAAAAATTGTCTTTGAGGGAAATAAGTTACAAATTCTTTTGCCCTAATGATATACTTCAACCTTAATTTTTTTTACCTGTCTGATTTGGGAGAAAACTAAGAATTTTACTTTATTGTTTTTTGGGTTTTTTTCCAATGAAAAAATGTGGTGAGGAAGTATTTCTGCCACTACAAATTCATACACTTCTGATAAGATACTGTATTATAAATTCAGAGAGCTCTTTTAAAAAAGCTCTACTACAATAGAAATTGAAATCTTATCTATGACAGCCCAAGTGAGTAACAAGTAATCATGTATTATGAGCACCCAGCCTTGCAATGCTGGAATTTTCACAATTTGTACCAAGTGATTAAACTATACATTGGACTAGGTAATCATTACAAGGGAAATAATTTAGTCTTGCAGTTCTGCTATTCAAGAAAATAGAAGAAAACTGACTATTGAGTTGCTTATCGCACTCTAAGATTTAGACATAAATACTCTAGAGAAAGTATCGACATTATGGTCAGAACATAATGGACACTTCACTTTAAATTTCTATTCCAAATTTAATTTCAAACACATTTGATTAAGTCACATGTTTCTTTTTTGGGGGGTGAGGTTGTGGATATATAATGAATATTTGATCAGGATATTTTCACAGAAGTTCATTTTGACCCTGCACACAATATGCTAAGCAAAAGGTTTTGCTGTAATTTAAAAGAGTTCCTGACTGTCTTTAGTTATTCTTAGATGTCTACGTGTACATAAAACCAGTCCAGGAGTGAGATATTGTCCTTAACATAGCAAAGAAAGGACTGTTAGAGTAATACAGCATGATAATATATAAAGTTCTATACATGTTCCATTTAGAGTGTCTTTTTTTCTCTAATATTGCAAACACAAGCACATCAAGCTCATTTCTTTTCTGAGAAAAATAATAGGAATTATTCTGGTGGCTTTTTGTCATTTCAGTATTCCCCTTTGTTTGGGGAATAATCCCACAGTCCAGGAAAAGTAATTTTTTTATGAGCCTTGTGTCAACTGATAAGAACAGCAGTCCACAAATGTGAGGTCTGGGACACTGCATTTTCTACTGCTATTCTTTTCAAATGGTTAAAAATAATATTTTTTTACAGATCTGGCGTTGTGCCAAAGATTAGTTTTGAAGTAAGTTTTGTGGGTTTCTTTGTTTAAACCCATTAAGAATTAGGAGGATTTTTATTATCATAGTAAAAAAAAAAAAAAAACACAAAACAAAAACACAAAAAAAAACCAAAACAAACAACAAAAAACCCAATAAAAACAACAACAACAACAAAAAAGACAGCTTTTAACAACTACTTTTTTGTCCTTTCTTTTGGTTTTGATGATAAGCATTAACAGAGGAAAATAGTTTTCTGACTATAGGCATTTTTTTTTTTAAATAACACTTTATAATAAAACAAAAATAATAATCATAATATAATAATTACAAATATTAGCATAATCATTATTACTATTATCAATGAAAGGAACAAGGTTGTATTTTCATGCCTGCTTATCACAATATAAATCAAACTCTTGCTTCTTTAAAAAAAAAATAAATTATTAGTCTCTCGGTATTTGTATTCATAGCACATATGGTTCCAAGTGACTATAAAGCTATCATTATCTATATGATTTAAAATGTAATAACAGGAAAGCACTGGAACTCAGAGTGTTTTGTGCATATGTTATGGAGAAGAAAATGATATTTGGTATCGCCCTCACAATATCACCCTCACAGTAATGGAATTGACTGATTGCTTATTGTCATGCTCTCAACAGCACATAGAATGTAATTATATGCGCAAAGCTTTTGGGATTTGATGGTGCAAGTGGAATAAACAATTTTTTTTTTAAGGAACAAGTCATAGAACCAACTGACAAAAAGGTTTTAGCACCCAGTCTTAAAATTCCCTTTTGGAGAGAAAAGAGGCTAAATAACTGTGCCTTGCTCTCTCACCTAAATAACAGGGAAAGAGTCAAGGAGAAGTTTCTGTAAGAACACCCACAAACATCACGTCTTGTGGTAATACAGCACAGCAGAGAGGAAAAAGTCCGGGAGATTCCTGAGCCATGTGGAAGGTAACTTCTTGACACAGCTGGTGAAGGAGTCAACTAGGGGAAGTTCCCCACCGGACCTACTGTTTGTGAGCAGGGATGAATTGATGGGGTGATATGATGGCTGGAAGCTGTCTTTGGCACACTGATTGTGAAATTATAGTTTTTGATTCTTGGAACCGTAAGCAGTGGGGATAGCAAAACTGTCACCTTGGACTTCCAGAGGGCAGATTTTGGCCTGTTTAGAAGAGTGGATGAGTAAGTCCCTCGGAAGGCAGTTCTGAAGGGCAAAGGAGAACAGGAAGGCTGGATGTGTTTTAAGAAGGAAATCTTTGTTACAGGGGCAGGCCACCCCCATGTGCCTAAAGATGAGCCAGTGGGGAAGGAGACTGACCTTGTGGAACAGAGATATGGCTGGAGCCCAGAGGAAAAACAGCATGTATCAACTTTGGAAGCAGGGGCCCACATCTCAGGAAGACCACAAGCATGCTGTGAGATTAAACTGGGTGTGCAGCTGCAGTGCCAGCTGCAGGTTGAGCTCTGGGAGGCAAAAGGCCATGAACTACCGACCCTTTGCATAACAAAGGGCTCAGGGACCTGCGACCCAGACAGGTGAAAATTAAAGGCACGGCAGGAGCTGAGAACCACAGACTTCCTTGCTTTTAGACTGTAAGGGTAGAAATGCCCAGGGTTTCCTTTGGTCTGGGTCCGTCCTCAGACAGCTCAAGCGGTTATTTTGTTATTTAGTTGTTGCGCCAAGATTAAATAATTTTAAGGATCAAGGCACCCAAGACTGTTGTGGCGTTGAGCTGGTAAGGAAACGCAGTCTGACTGTGTGAATGTGGCGTGTGTGACTGCGAAGGGGCCTCCATCCCGGATGAGTTGGCATGAGTATGATGGCTTGAGTGGCTCCTCCCTCTTGAGTGGTCAGACAGGGAAGTTTCCTTAAGATAGTAAGGAGGGAGTCAGTCCTTTCCCCCAGGTAACAAGCGACAGGACAAGAGCAAATGGTCTCAAGCTGCACCAGGGAAAGTTTGGATTGGGTACGAGAAAAAGTTTCTTCACTGAAAGGGTGGTCAGGCATTGGAACAGGCTGCCCAGAGAAGTGGTGGAAACACTATTTCTGAAAGTGTCCAAAAAAGTTGTGGATGCAGAACTTGGGGATATGGTGTGGTGGTGAATATGGCAGTGCTGGGTTTGACAGTTGGATTCATTGAGATTAGAGGTCTTTGCCAATCTGCATGATTCTATAAAATATAATTGTATTGTTTGCTGGGTTTGGTATAAAGAAAGGAAAAACAAAAGGTTGAGAAAAATGAAAGAAGCAAGCAAACAAAACACTACAAGCGTGTCTAAGGTTTCACTTTATTCATTAACTATGCGATATAAAGGACAATGTAGTTTGTGGAAGTATTTCCATTAGATTGAAGCAAGCAATAGAAACAAAAACACAGTAGAGACTTGTAGATTGGCAATATCCCCTCATGAGAATACAGTAATTAAATATTTAAATCCCACATTTCCTGCAAGGAATTCAATGTAACCTGTAAGTAAAATTGAAAAGAGCACTCTTCACTCTCAGAAATTTCAAACCAACAAATCTGAGTTCTCATTCGAATACAGTTTAATACAGATTGTATAAACAATGTTAAGTATATAATTTTTATTAATGTGTAGTAGGGACACTGAACCCAGTAGTTACAGGTATTGTTGCTAATAAAAACAAAAAAAACCACCCACTCCCTCCTAAAACTAAATTAACCTATATTTTAAGTGTGTTGATATGAATGAGAAAATCTGGTGGGTTTAGAATATAGTAGAAAATATTTATTTTCCTATTACAAATTTTTAATCATGAAGTTTTACTTTTGCTCTACCCTGTTTTCATCAGAGTATGATGAAAACTCCTTGTGTTAGCCATATAGCTAAAATATTTGCCCTGGGTCGTGATGTGTGTGTGTCTGTGCGTTGGTTTGAAGCGTGCTTGGGGATGGTGCTTTGTGTTTTTTTGTTTTGTTGGGCTTTTTTTCCATAGCTGTTTAATAAAGGAGATAGAAGAAACAAGAAAAAAGAAAAGGAGTGAATCAAATTGATAGTTCCAGGGCTAAATTTCCAAGGACACAGCTGCTTATTGTCCTCTGAAGTCTGGCATGGTGAAACAGAACTTGCAATAAGTAGACGATATTTTTGTATGCAATATATATGCATGGAATTTCCTTTTTTTTTTTTTTCTTCTTTCTATGATGCATTTTATTTTCATTTTAATATTTTTCATTTTAGTCTGAATTTTATTTTCCAAAAATACAACTTTGTACCAACTGAAATGATTATTCCATTCATGGAATTATCATGCATAGGAAAAATCAAACGTAACAAAAAATATAAACAGAAAAATCCAAGCAAAAATCCTAGAGAACGTGAAAGATAAAATTAGACTTTATACATTTGGTGAGCAGATGCATTTGGTGAATAGATGTTACTGAGAGAAAAACTGAGAAAACTGTGCTATTTGGAATAGCCTGGGAATATCTCTTTTTGCTTTGTTCAATCCTGAAATAGTTTCTAGTGGTGAAGGGTCATGTGTGTAGTCATGGTGTCTCTCTAGAGGACCAACAATATAATAAATAATTAAATTTTGGATTTTGGTCTGATATTGGCTATAAATCCTTGTTAAAACTAGGCCAAACATGAAGAAGGTTTCATTCTGTTCTGAGGTATAGGATACAACAATAATGTCCGCAGAGGCTGCTCTATACGAGTAAGGAGTCAAGACTAATTTTTATTCCTCTCCACGGCTCTGGGTTAAATTTTTTCAGAGACTGGCCTTGTCACAGCAAGTATATGGATAGGGCATGGTATAACATGAAGTTGAAGGATATGACAGAGGCACAGCAGTACAACATAATTACAACAAAAACTATCAAAAGAACATTACATATTCTGCAAACACTAATTTGCTTATACATAGCATCCAGTCAGATAAATGCAATTATTTCTAATGCTCCAGATCTCTTGACCATGAATATCGGAAAGCCTGATAAGTACTGCTCTGAAAGATCCTACAGCTAAGAACAGCCAAGTGGACCTTTTCATATTTCTTGGTAGAATTTTAAATAGTAGACAACCTTAGAATTTATTTTCTTTTGTATTCTTTCTTTTATTTATTTAATAAATACAGAGTATGGACACCTTAAGGTATTAAGGATTGTATGCTGCATTAGATTTGATTTGAGTTGATTTTTCCTTTTGTTTCTCCTATCAAAATAACCACAGTGTTTTATAAAGAGTTTTTTTTTTTTTTTTTTTTTTTTTAAATTAAGCTTCAAGCTTGGCTTTCATATAAGGAAGATAGTTATAATTGCTTCAGCACAATTCACCAGTATTATTCCATCATCAATATGGTACATAAATAATCATCTTAATTGCATACATTTGTGTGCAATTATTTGATAATATGAAAGTTTTGAAATGTTTTGTTGCACAGGCAATGAGAAAACACAATAATCCCATGATAGTCTGTTTCATTAACAAGGTATTTATTTCTTCAGAAAAATATGTGTATTTACAGAGATTCTCAGTTGAAAGGTCTCTAGTGGACAGTTTCATTTCTCATTTTCTATAGCAAAACAACAGTGAAAGACAGTACTGCTATGAAAACTATTAGAATAATGCTTTAGTAGCATACTACTTGGGTTTAAGAAGTATTACTTATCTCAGTGTTGTTTGCTTTGAGGCTGGGGAGAATGAGAGCTATTTGATTTCAGGAAAGAAAGAAAAATTACTGTGGCCCAGTATTTGGGAAATTTCTGTACTAAAAATGTCAATTCTTAAATAAGTTATTTTAACTATCTTTCATGTTCTGATTTTGTTTTTTTTTTCTGTATAAGAAACTGGTAAAAACTAAAACTTTACTGTTTTCTTTCATGGCACCTGTAACCAGAACCCAAAAAAAAAAAAAAAAAAAAAAAGTCAATTATCTTCTTTTTGTGTGAATTGTTATTTAATATTGCTGATTCAAGAAGTTCAAAAGAGTTTCAGGTGAATGTAATTTTTAAGGCCTTTTTAAGCTTCTTACAGAAAGTCTACAAGTACAACAAAATTGAAATGGAAAACATACTTCGCAGCTTTTTACATTCTCTGGTGAATATTTGATATTAATTGGAGAAAAAATATTTTTAGAATACTGTTTTGGATAGATGATAAAGATTTTCATTTCACAGACTCAAAGACTGCAGGTTAGTTTTCATGGGGACAGAGCAGAGGTGCAGAATCACCTCCCCTTGACCTGATGGCCGTGCTTCTTTGGATGCAGCTCAAGACGCAATTGGCTTTCAGGGCTCCAAGCACACAATGCTATCCTCCATTAAAAGAAAAGAAAACCACCCATTTGGTTTTTTTTGTTTGGTTGTTGTTGTTGTTGTTGTTGTTGTTTTATATTTATGAAAAAATTTGCAAAATGTCCTAAATGCTCAAATTGAGGAGGCTAATGACTGAGAAGTGTCTCTGAAAAGGAGATTATACAACACAACCAATGTACCAAAAAATGGTGCTAATTTTAAGGGTGTATCTTGTGAAAGAGTAATTTTCTTTAAAAAAATATATTAAATTATTGCGGAAGAGATTTCAAAAGGGTCAAGGAACAGACACCTATTTTCTGTTGAAAGGCGATAGGTTCTTTAACTCAATTTTGTGGATTCAAAAATCTCCACTTCTGTGAGAACTGGGTCAAAAACAATTAACTTGTCAAAGCTCTGTGGAAACTGAGTTAAATCAGTGAGGATGAAAAAGCACAAGTATAATCCCCTTAATAAATTACAGCAGCTAATAACCAACCTTTCTGAATTTAAACAGCTATATTTTTTTAAAAAGCATTGAGATCTATCCTGTGTAGATCATTAACCTAGAAATAAAGCAGGCAAACATGACTGTAGCAAGATATGTATCATAAAGTAATTCTGATTTCAGGCAGATGAATGAAAGAAAAAAGAAAACAAAAAGGAAAACAAAAAGGAAAAAAGAACATTTGACCAGTATGTCTACACAATTTCCCAAATATTAGACAGAAATTTAACCAGGTATCTACATTTCATTTTTAAGTAAATGTACATACCGTCATTCATCTGTGAGACAAATTTGTTAATTCCCTTATGATCTTTTCACTTCTATCACCTGTTAGATAACTCTCAAACAGGTCTACCTACCAGTTATGCATCAATTCTTACTAGAGAATGGGTGAGAAGATCAACCACAACAAATAAACCTGATGAAAGAGATGCAGTCAGGATGAAGGTCCCTGTCTTTGAAAGTATACTGAAGATGAGACCAAGAAGCGATGAAAGGGGATGGAAGACAAGAAGGATTTTTATGGGTAGCCATGCAGGAGGTTCTTGAGTGAAGAAAGTCAAATACCAAGTTACATGTCATGGAAATGTCTGTCTTTTAAAATAAATGAATGCACAACCAAACCTCTGAGTATTTCTTTATACAGAAATTAAATAAATTAAGAGTATTTCCACTATAATAAGCACGTCTGAACTGGTATGATTGTCAGTTGTTATCTAGATGAAAAATAAAAGGGTTTTTCTCCATTGGTCCAACCTTCTGATATCTGAGCAGTCATCTGCCATGAATTGTAGCTATTACTGATGTCAAAGGACCAAAATTCAAATGATCCTTTAATGTTGTTCAACATGAAAGAAAACATAATTGAATTCTTGACAAATAATGTCACATTCTGTGTAATGACTGCTGCCTGGACGGCAGCAATAACCTCCCAAAGAGATGATGCGTTTCATACAGAGAAGAAGAGTTGGAAAATAACTTGGATGCATTTTTGTTTAAATATTACATTAAAGAAACAAAACAGTAAATCAACAATTTAACAAAACCTTCTAACTTTTTTTTTTTTTTTTTTTTGCCTTTTTACTCCTTTGTTTGGTTGGTTGGGTTTGTTTTTTGTTGTTTTTTTTTTTTTTTTTTTTCTCCCCGAGGGAAAAAAAAAGTAAAAGTATGAACTGGGAAATAGGTAAATACATGTTTGTAACCTTCCTGAAATATTTAATATTTAAGAACAAATCAAGAGATCAAGAGAAATCTTCATTTACATGGAAGGCCCCTCTAGGATAATAGTAAGATCTTGGCTCACATCACAGCATTATTGAAAACTATGATATTATTCAGGCCAAATATGAGTGAAGGACTTTGGTGTAACCTTAGCATTGACACCCTTTGTTGTGTTTTAGAGTAAAATTACTCTGAACTCTTGCTAATGATCTGTTTACATGTAAGCCAGGCACTATCTTTGAAACTGTTTATTTGCAGGTATCCAATAAAACACAGGTAAGATCACGTATTTAAATCCCTCAATAAACAGGAAAAAGAAGTAGGAAACTTCAATGGAAAAAAAAATAAAATAGTCAAACATGCAGAAATTCTCAGGGATAGACCAATTCACAATAAATATAATACAATAAGATATCTGTTCCGTTGGCTGAAAATGGTTGTATGAAATATTTTACTTACTACCAGTTTCCTTGATTAATTAAACCTGGTTGCTCCTTTAATATCACTCCTTGATATTATTTTTCTTATCATGGACAAAAAGGGATAATTCAGGGTTAATGTAATGGAAGAATTTATAAGGTTATACCTAGGTTTTCAGATGGATTCTGTTATAACTGCTTGCATGACAAGTTATCTTAAAACCAGACATTTTTGTGTCACCATCATGACTTTTTGACCGTTGCAGCTCTGCATCAGCATTTCAGCTCAATACATCTTAGTGATGACTTCAATTAAAGTTAATATGTCCTCATTATGCTTGGAACAAAACTGTCACAAACAGTTTCTGTTATATCAAGACTAAATTAATTTAAGCAATTTGCTTGATCTGAAAAGTAGTATCTATTAAAAAAAAAAAAAGAAAATGAAAAAAAAAAAAAGGTTTTTTTACCAAATATCATATAGTTACAGGGAATCCTCATCAGGATATAAAAATATTATGACCATGACTCAGGAAAGACTCTGGGAAGCCCATAAATTCACATGTTAAGTTTCAAAACCTGTATCTTCTGAGGTGCCAAATCCAATAGACCATTCTCAGAGCATTATTGCTATATACTGATTCAATATTGCAACGGATAAATAGGACATGTTCCTTTTATGTAGCAGTCCATTGTTTGGAGTATGGTGGTGTGGTTTCCACAGAAAAACTGGAGAATATGTTCAAGAAGAAAATATTATTATCTATTTTCTCCTCTGCTGGTTCCTGTCAAGTAAGCAATGGTAGAAGAACCACTTCTGAGAGGTTTATCTACCTAATCAAATTATTATATATAAAAAAGTAACAGAATAGTTTTTCTTGGGAGAAAAGTAAACAAGCAAACAAAGAAACAAATAAGCCCAAAAGCTCCCCAAAACTATCCCACCTTCACCACATCTTTAAAACAAAGACTGGGACACATTCAACAAATTATTCATTAATATAGTGCATTTACAGAAGAGTCTTTCCCAGCCTAGAGAACTCATATATTGATCCACACAGAGTACTTGCTGCTTTGCACACACTCTGCTCCAAATTTTCCTCTGGTGCTGGGTTCAGGCCTGTGAGTAGTGACAGGCACATCAGTCTGACAAAGTCCTGGACTGTGCTCCAGGATGAAGTTTTGGAGACTAAATCTGAAGCATCAGTATATTCAGTGACTAATACGAGGGAGATATTTTTGTCCTGCATTGAATCCAGATGCTTTCCTAAATATATCCTAATATATTATGGATTAACATGAATATTGACTTATTAATGTCATAAGAAGACTCCACAAATAGCCAAGGAAAAAGATATGACCTTGAATACTACAGTTGTCTTCCTTGACTTCGGCATGACTACTCTCTTGTATAAAATTTATCACATTCATAAATGTCTTCAGAGTTGCATGCTGTCTTAATTGTGAGAAAAGCAGTAATTTGAGAGCATGAATTAATATAGAAACAGTCACAATCTTCCTAAACAAATTATTAATTAATGTTGTTGAATGTATAACTCAGAGTCTTTTCCTTCTATTTCACACTTCCCTGTCTTATAATATCTCTTGTCTTCAGATTTTAATAATTTCCCTCTGAGTATCTGCTTAGGATTCATTTCTTTGGATGTTAATTTTTCATATATACATCGCAATGTATTTTAATCAAAATCCCAGTGTGATATGCAAAAAGACTGTCTCCTATGTCAAACTCTCTGTAAATCAAAACCAACTATACATTTTTATGGAAATGATTTATGCAAAGCAGCTATTTGATCCATAATAATAGTCACATGAGAAAGAAACAATGGAGAAAAAGGCCTGAGAACACATGGCAGGAACACAAATGTAATTACAATCAGCTTTTATTTGTCAGACTTAGAAATACAAAATATGCATTCACAAAAATAATCATAAAACAAAATGTCCCAGGCTTCCATTCAATTTTATCCCATGCCTTTCTGATGAACACATAGATATGAACAAAAAACTAATTCAGAAACTGGAAAAATGGGAAAAATTGTGTAAAATATAAATCATTTATTTGAAACATTCAATTGCTGACCCAGTCAGATTTATTTAAAGAAAAACACCACCTCCTGCATATCCAATTAATGGTTGCCATGGCAAATAAGAGTTCCCACTGCACTGTCTTATTGCAATATGCATGGCAAATGAAAGTATATCACTCAGAATATTTCCATAATGCTGTTAGCTGATCTATCCAGCATCAGACAATTAATTTTGTGAAGCATCAGGTGTTCAATATTTATCCTCATAAAAATTAAATACAAACATTCACATATCATATAGAAATAGATTCCTTTATAATCACCATCCTACTTTCTCTTATTAAACATTTTTTTTAAGAATTAGATTAGGTTGGTAAGCAGACTTTGGTAAGTTTTCTGTATGAAATGGCCATGATCTGTGCAATGTTTTAATTTTTAAATAACAGCTAGTTATAAAACATGTTCAAAAAAAGAATTCATTTTGTAAAAAAATGTTTCATCAGTGAGTCTACACTGGCTTGTAAATGTGGTTCTCAGGTTCATTCTGGTTTTTTTAAGGATTTTCTTGGGTGATGTTTGGATCACGCAGATCTTGGCACTGCCAGATTTTGTAGGAAATGTGCAAAATCAGTTTACTGTCCCCAAAAATCACGTGCTAAAAAGGGAAACGTAATGGAAAAGTAAGGACTAGCCTAAACCTCCTCTGTTTTGAACATTGGCATTTTTAAACTACTGTGACCCAGGGCTCAGACCTTCCCCTTCAGAAATGTTCTAAAAGTTTTACTTTAAGTGATGTGTTGTGGTCTTTTCTATAATCACTATCTGACTCATTGTGCAGTGCAGCCTGCAGAGATACGTGTCTTCAGGCCACTGCTTTCTTCTCTAGGCTGTAACATCATAATTTAGTGGGACTCCTTTTCCATCCTTGTGAAGCTGGGTTTTGCACTGAAATGAATGCCAGAAGTAATCCACCCAAAGAATAAGAGAAATCAAGAAACCCTCTGGTTCAGCGAGATTGGGACCAGAGGTTTATGTCCACAGAAAGGTTTCTGGGTTTCTTCGCAGTCATAGTTTGAATCCCTCAGTAATTCTGAGGTACTGAATATTTAGGCAATTTCTTCTCTTTGAAGTGAGGAGCTTTCTTATAACATTATGGATAATAACATATTTAACAAAGTCATGTTCCTCCTTCAGCTTAATCTTTCAGTAAAAATGTCTTTTCACATTTGAAACAATTTCAGCCCCCTACAAATGAACATGGAATCTGATTAAGGGGAAAAAATAGTAGAGTGATGTTGATAAAGAACCAGGTGTAGGAATGAACTCTTGCTGAAGGACCAGTAACGAAGGTGAAGGAATGGTAAAGCTAGAGCTAACAAAATTATCATTAATAGCACTGCTAGTAATAATAACAATCCTGCTATTCTGGCAGTTTGCCTTTTGATAAATTTTAAGAAACAGCTGTGTATAACAAACAGAAATCGTGTAGTCTCTGAAAACAAACTTCAGAGTTCGTCATTTTTACTCCTTTGACAATGTGTTCTTATGTCTAGATTCTGGTTTGGCTTGGTTTGTTTTTTCCTAGACTGTTGTTGTTGCTCTTTGGGTTTCTTTGGTTTTTTCTTCTCCTTATCCATAGAATCATTTTCATAGACAGCTTGAAGTGTAGTTTTACATGAGAAACTGTGATCATAATCTTTTTTACATATCTAAGTCCCTCCTATGAAAAAATTGAAAATTAAGACAGAAACTTTGAAACATTGAAAAGTTCTTTTTGCTATGAAATACATATTAATAGTACAATAAACTCATTAAATAATCATGATCTCTTTGCAGGGAAGAAACAAAGAGCTAATTAAAGTGCTACAATTTGATTTTTAGATAGGCTTGTGACTATAGTTGGCATCTGTAAAAGAAAAACAAGCCAAAAAGCAAAATTAAGGTTCACTGGACATATTCTGATTCATAGCACTGACCTTGAACGTAACAAAATCTGAAACTGGCTCTAGGCAACAGAAGTAGCTAGGAAATCTGGAGTCTTTCTTAGCATTTTCAATACAGAATTTTGTAATGCTTTTGTTTTCAGTCTTTTGGCACCTACTGTAAACAATAGCTACATTTAGCAATATTCAGCAGTTGGATGGATCAGATTATTTTTTAAATGAATGAAACTAATTTTGCTTGCAGTAACTTCTACTACACCAGCTGTTATTGTTATCACTTCTGTCATCAACATAATCATTATCAGCATAACTATAATTACTTTTAGAAAGATAAATCAAGGAAATGCAGCAGTGGAAAGACAAAGTGCCAGGATATGGGGTTATCCTTTGTTTCTAAGTCTTAACAGCACTGCTTTATTGCAGTCTGTCTTTTGTGCAGTTCACTGCAGCAGGTTATTTAGTGTCCTTTGATTATATTTGCTGGAATTAATGGTGGTTTCTTGTGGTCCTCTTATGAAAGGTGCAAATAAACAACATGATATTATCTGGTGATAATTTTCTACATAGAAAATCAGGTTTGATTATATGATAAACAGTCTAATTGAATTTGCTTCTTTCATTAAAAAGGGAACACCCACAACTCAGCATATCCTCCTATTATTTCCTTGTAATTTATCGAGGTAAATACATATTAAAAGCCAAATATAGAAATAGAAAGAGGTACTATCCCAGTGAATACTAATTGGGTACTTTTCAATCAATAACATGGTCAGATGTTCAGTATAGTCTAGATTTCCATATAATATGATCAAACTACAC
>JAWWEW010000078.1:95531353-95552861 GCA_035583185.1 Anabacerthia variegaticeps
AATATAGAAATAGAAAGAGACAGTCTATTCCACTGAATACTAGTTGGGTACTTCTGAATCAATAATACGGTCAGATGTCCATTATAGTCCAGATATCCATACAGTATGATCAAACTACAAACTGGCCTGCATTGAAATTGTTGAAAGGGAAAGGAAGGGGAAAATGTAGTTAGTATTGTATTCTGCTGTTTGTCTCACATCCAGTAACTCTATGCATATAATTGGCTCTCCACTTATGGCTGGGTAATGTGAGAGTAGCTACAAAACCAAGGCATTATTGAAATTCACTTCTCTGAACTCTTAGCTTTAAATGCCACTACAATGTGAATTTAAAGTCTGACTCCCTGATTCTCAATATCTTCCCAGGTAATGCAAACATGAACATGAGTGTTTGACATTAAAAAGAAAACATACAAACCATAAAACCCAGTTTCTTGGCTAAGCTTCCCTGATTATACATCATATATGTCCTTGCCATTTTATTAACAAGGAGAAAGAATATCATATTCAATTAATCTTTCATAAATACAATAGCCATAGTACTGTCTAGTCAAATCACCCAAACACCATGGAGTACATACTTCCTTCTAGAGACAGGACTAAATTTTCATTTTATGGTACATCAAGATTTAGTGTGCAGTCTTTCACAGATCTGATCACCTACTCACTAATTCTTTAGACCTCAGGAAAAAGAAGCTTATAAAGAGGCATTCCATATTCTAACACTAATCTTCCAATCCCAGATTCAGATAGCCAAGGCAACTATTTAAAGAGTAAATTGTTTTGAGCTTAGAACAATGGGTAGTTGTCTTCATGATCTCCTAGAGCAAGACATAACTTGGAGATGAACTTTTTTTACAGTATGTGGAAGTATTATTGATTCAAAACATCCATCATTATTCCTGTTACTCTTCTCTTCCTGTCACAACTTTGAGACCAAATACATTTCTTACCTAGCACTTTGGACTTCTATAATGTAAAACTTATTTAGCAAATTTTAAAGTTATTTCTTCTTAGATTTTAATGATTGTTTAATACTTATATTCCCCTTAAAATGGACTGGATTTAAAAAGCCTTAATATAATGAAAAACTACTACGATTTCACTTCATTTTAAATGTAAAAGTAATGTTTGTGGGAATGAAACTTCAAGTTAACCACTGACAGCTATAAATATGCAGCAAGTTTGCCAAAATTATACCATAAGAACATTAATTTGAAAATTGAATAGCTTTTAATCTGCTGAAGTCTTTGTTTCTAAAGATTGACTAAGTCACTGTGTGAATGCTAATCAGTACAATTCCTGACAAAGAACATGCATATCTGATCTTAGTCTGAGAAACAGAAAATATTTCTCAATTAACACCAAGGCTTTTATTTAGTAACAAATTTAATATAAATTTAACATATAAGTGTTCAAGGGCCAAGGAGATTGAATTATACGTCTACATATCTTGTCAGAAAAGGATTATTATATGTAAGGAACCATTGTTTAATATTGTATTGTTGGGCCCAGTTTTCCAGAAAATACAGATAATTCCAGAATCATCTGGAACACTTCTGCTCTTTTCTCACTGGACCATAAAGAAACAGGACTAAAAGCTGTCTTAATTCTATCCATAGAAGGATATTGAATACAGTGGCAGAGTACAATTCGATCATAAGCCATTGCAGCATAAAAATAGTAAACTAGAATTATCTGTTCCTACAATATTAATGTAATAAATGAAAAATGCTCAAGGTTTCTTTCACTGACTAGCAGTAAGTCCTCCTTCTGTTCTTTTTAATTTCTTTCTTGCCTTTTATTGATTATTTTCTCGTAGCCTTTAGGGTTTTTCTCACTATCAAAAATTAAAATATAACAGTATTTATAACACTGGGATGGAAAAAAAAAATAAAATTGATAGGAACTCCTGAACATACTAATGTATTTTTTCCTTTTCATTTGAGCCTTCTTGGGCCATTCCCTAAAATCAAATTTAGACACATGAGTAAATTCATCACAAATATGAAGAGTGTCTCCTACATCACTACAGCCCTTTTACTTTGTGAATTGTCTGGTCTTCAGAGACCTCTTTTGAGGATCCATTTTTATTCTGTACTTACTTAATGAACTTATTGTTAACAGAAAGTTAAGAATTATTTAAATATGAATGAAAAATAAAGCTACTGCAAAAAACTAAAAGATTTTCTTTAAAAAAGGAAAAAAGAAAAAACCAAAAAAATTATGGGAAGGTGACTAGCCTGAGTGGATCATCCATCTATTAACATCTGGATAATACCCCAAATGGGTCCACAAATTGATTTGCCAGCAATGACTTCCCAAAGTAATCTGATTGAATTCAAAGAGGGAAAAATGAAAATGAATGATGGAAGAACTGAACTATCTGTGTTTAATCTTCAGTTTCATCAGAAATCGATTAACTAGCTGACTTTGGGTCCAAAAGAATTAATTATACTCGGTCTCCGGTATAATTAACAACACTATGGCCATTTCCCAAAATATTCATTAAACAGTCAGGAACAATATGAAATTCAAATTAAAATTGGAAAAGAGATTAAATAGAAGTAGTCATCTCTAAAAAGAATCATACTACATCTGAGATGAAATCATTTAAGCAATACAAAATATGGAAATACATTTTGTGTTACATTTAATTATCATTAATTCCAGCACTGCAAGCTGGCAGCTATTTTAGGCTCATTACAAAGACTAAAATGGGCTGGAATTTTAATAGAAATCAATCCTCATTGGAATAATGGGAATATGATTCAAGCTTACAGGAAGTTTAGTTCTAAAATTCAAGTTTTCTTGTTAATTCTAACTGAGAAAATTTGCATTCTGATGGACATCTACTATTAATGTGAAATACTAAGAAATATGCACCTAGCTGGGAATGGAAGGAGAAAGAAGAGGGAAAAGAAAAACTGTATTTTAAATATATGTTTTGAAATCCTTGTTTTTCAGATTTTCCAAAGCTAGTGTCTGTGGAACTGAATAATGTTGCCACATGGAATTTACTTTCAGATTTCTACATGTAATGTTTTTTCACCCTCTGTAACTTTACCTTGTTACATTTGGTACATTATTCTTCTGAATTTCAATATCTTTTAACCAGTAACAGCCAGGATTTTCTTGCTTTGGATTAATTTTTTTTTTTTTTTCCCTAAATCAACTATCACAAAGCTTCTTATTTTAACAATTTCTGTAGAAAGTAATTTCACCAGAGAACCAGTAACTTCATTCAAAGTAAGCCATCTTAGGATTTTTCCTATGTCTTACAGCAGGGGTTATATAGAAGAAAATACTCATGAGCAAATCAGTTAAGAAACAAAAAATCACCTATGCATGTAATTAATTATCAAAATTAAATCTTCTATTATTTCATAATTTTATTTTTAAATTACTCTTTTTTACCAAAGGCACAGAAAGCACCTGCTTTCAGTTATTGATTTCTTATGCAGATCTCATTTCTGCTCACTATTGACACCTTTAATAAGGTTGTTTAATAAGACTATCAAGGAATTTGCATTTAGAGTAAAAAACCGTTAGAGTTTTTAATAGTTTGGTGTCATTTCATCTTTCTGCATGTCAGCTTTTCTCTTCTTTAACCCTCCAGCGGTCTTGACTAAGGACTAAACCACTGCCAGAATTTTGACACTGCTTGCAGCTTTGATTTTTGGTTCCGTGGTAGGTTGATGCTGGCTGGATGTTAGGTGCCCACCAAAGCTGCTCCATCACTCCCCTCCTCAGCCACACAGGGGAAGAAAATACAATGAGATGGGTTGACATTGGGGCAGAGAGAGATCACTCACCAGTTACGGTCATGGGCAAAACAGACTTGACTTGGGGAAAAATATTTTAATATATCACCAATCAAATCACAATAGGGTAATGAGAAATAGAACTGAATCTTAAATAAACACCTTCCCCTCACTCTTCTCTTCTTCCTGGGCTCAGCTTCACCCCTGAATTCTCTACCTTGCCCCCCTCCAGCAATGTGGTGGGATGGGAAATGGGGGTTGTGGTCAGTTCATTACACTTTGTCGCTGCTACTCCTTTCTGCTCTGTGGGAGGATTCCTCACACACTCCCCTACTCCAGTGTGGGGACCCTCCCATGCAAAACAGTCTTTCACCAACTTCTCCAACACGTCTTTCCTATGGGCTGTAGTTCTTCAGAAACTGCTCCAGCATGGTCCCTTCCACAGAGTGCAACTCTTCAGGAACCAACTGCTCAACAATCATCTGGATGTCTGCAGGAAAATCAATAGAGATGGCTGTAAGCAATCCAGGAGGCTCCTGGAGTGCATCAGGGGTAACTTTCTGGTCCAATTATTACACAAATCAACCATAGGAGAAACGTTGCCAGAACTGGTGCTCACTACTTCAGACGAGCTCATTAAAGAGGTTTAGATTGGTGGCAGCCTGGGCCGTAGCAACCATGCCCTGGTTGAGTTCATGATCTTGAGAAATGTGGGCCTTGAAAATAGCAAAGTCAGGACTTTGAACTTTAGGAGAGTAAAATTCCAGCCATTGAAAGAATTAGTGGATGAGATCCCCTGGGAAACTGTCCTTGGGGACAGAGTCTGGCCAGAGCTGTCAGGTCTTCAGTACTGCTTTTCTTAAAGCACAAGAGCTCTTCATCCTGATGTGTAGGAAATTAAACAAGGCAGGCCAGAACTCTTCATGGCTGAACAAGGATCTGCTTCTCACACAGAAGTGTAAGAAGGAAATGCACAGCCAGTGGAAGTAGGGACATGGGTCCCAGAAAAAGAACAGGAATATCGTTCAAATATGTAGGGACGGGATCAGGAAAGCTAAGGCAACCTCGGAAAGAGACTTGTTAAAATATGTGAAGAATAGCATGAAGTGCTTCTCTAAGTACGTAATTCAGAAAAAAATAAAAACCCAAGGAAAGTCCAAGAAGAGTGCATGGGTGAACCCCCTAGATAAGTGAGAAGACAAAACTGGTAACAACAGGTATGGAGAAAGCTGAGGTACTCAATAAGTTCTTCACCTCAGTCTTCACAGGCTTCCCACACCTCTCAAGTCCCTGAACATCCAGGTGGGTGTTGGAGAAGCAAAGTTCCTCTCACTATAAGTGAACAACATGTTTGGGGTCACTTGGTAAAAGTGAATAACCACAAGTCTATGGGACCTGATGACATGCATCCCAGGGTCCTGAAGGTGCTGACTGATGCTGTTGCCAAGCTACTCTCCATTATATTTGAAAAGTCATGGCAGTCAGGCAAAGTCCCTGTGACTGAAGAAAGGGAAACATCACTCCGATTTTTAAAAACGGATAAAGGAAGGCTCAGGAAACTACAGATCCATAAACCTCACCTTGTTGCCTGGAAAGATCATGGAGCAGATTCTTGTGGAATTGATATTAAGGCCTACACAAGACAAGGAGGTGATCTGAGGCAGCCAGCATAGCTTCACTAAGGGAAAATTGTTCCTGACCAAACTGGTGGTCTTCTATGATGAGTGACTATAATAGTTGACAAGGGAAAACTGATCCATTTTCTCTACCTAGACTTCTACAAGTAAGGCCTTTGACAGAGTACCATATGGCATCCTTATGTCCAAATTGGAGAGACATCCATTTGAAGGGTGGGCTATTCAGTGGATGTCAGTGAATTGGCTGGCTGGACATAGCTAAGGAGTTGTGGTCAATAGCTCTATGTCCAGGGTCCAGGTGGAGGCTGGTGATGAGAGGTGTCCCTCAGGGCTCTGTCTTCAGACCAGTGCTCATTAATATATTTATCAATGTCATAGACAGTGAGATTGAGTGCACTCTCATCGATTTTGCAGATGAAACAAAGCTGAGCACTGCAGCTGACACAACAGAAGAATGGGATGCCATCCAGAAGGATCTAGACAAGCTTGAAAATTGGGTCCCTGAGAACCTCATGAAGTTCAGCCACAAGGCATGAGGAAATTGCAGCAATAAGTATGCCCTCAAAAGGAATGCCATTACAGTGATTTTATGAAAGGACTTTTCCACTCAAATGTAATGCATTGCAATATTTGAGAAACCTTCCCAGTTTAAAGATAAATCCTGCAATACTAAACAATAACACAAACTCACCAGATATACGGAAATCTTTTAAAAATGCTTATTTCACAGAAATTTAATGAAATTGATTAGGATTATTGAGCTGTGCATGTGATATTCCCTTAAAGGCTATTCCTTCTCATGAGAGATTTTAGAATAATTAAATGGTAGCAGAACACTCAATTGTAACTTTTAATGGTCTTCCTTACCAAGTATCTACTGGGAGGGGAAAGTGGAACATATATCTTCTGAAAGCCAAGCAAGCAGAGAACCACATTCTTTGAAACATATAGATGACCCAAAAGAATTAAAAGGGGCACTGATTTTTGAAATATTGAAAAGATTGTTGAAATCTTCTATAACAAGTAAGTATGTTCTACATATGTTAATTAATTATCCAGCCTGTCCTCAGGGAAGACTTATTTGAATTTATTAATGAATGCCACAAAACAACAACAACAAAACAAAAAAAAAAAAATAAAAAAAAGAACGAACCCTTTCCTCATTATGTTTCTGCATTTAAGTAACTTAAAAAAAAAAAAAAAAAAAAAGAAAAATTATGCTCAGATCCAGAGAAGTGAAAATGTATCAAGAAATATTTCTGAGATGTCACAGCTGTTTTATTCATTCACGATTCGGTTGTGCTCAGGTCTATGATTCTAAGAACCTACTACTTTCTGCAGATATGGTGTAAAATTCAGTGTTATGTAGACATTTTCTAACTATTATTTTCTAAGGGTATTCTAGATATGCATGTGTAATGTAGAGAGTCATTAAATTGAAATAGCAACTAGATGATTAGTACTCTTCTTTATTATTGGTCCATAGCAGAATTAATGCATGGCTTAGGTAGTAACTCCTCCTAATTTCCTAAAGGGCATCTTTTCAAGGGAAAATGGTTAAAACCTGGCTCCATTTAGTGGATTAACAAGACTGACAAGGTAGTTTGTCAGTCCACACTTAGAATTCCTAAGTTGCAAAGCTTAACTGTAGCATTGGACTTTTTTATTATATGTTATAAAAAGCACATTTACACTGCAATATGCATATTTCAATTATATATCCTTAATATATACCTTTGTCTTGATCTGAGAAGATTTCATATTTTTCTTGTAAGCATCTTTCAAAATTAACACTATATACATTCTCTCATTATTCTAATTTTACTTTTATATAAGAGAGAGTTATTTTCATTACAATATTATTAATCACAATAAATGAAACTATCAAGAGAATAAGAAAATTCATTGTAATCTAATCAACAGCCTAAAGCAGTAAATATGGATCAGGAAGTCAATAATTTCAAAGTATCATACATCCTACCTATAGATGTTTCAGCAGTGTGCATCCCTTTTAATGCATGGCTGTGAATATGTGCAACCTAATCTTTTCCATTTCAGGCTTATTTCAACACTAGGTAAAGGCAGTCACATTTTCTTAGACCCAATTCTGTAGGAGGAGCAAATCAAGGTATCTCAGGTTTTCAGTGTGGGGCAGATAGTCCAGTATGAGCCAGTAAGGCCCAGAAAATTCTTTTCTAATATTAGCTATAATATTTCCCAAATATTACTTAACCACAGAATGACTGCATTGAAATTTCTATAAGGCACAATAACAGAATTCCTCAGTGGGGTGCCATTGTGATGTAACAGGCGACTTAAAAATGTAGTGTGCAACTTGGCATCTGAAGTAATCACAACAAAAATACAGTATGCATATAAGTTTGTCATAAGCAATATTTTGGAATGTATATGTTTCCTCTCTGGTTGCCACAGCAGGTGAAATAAATTTCTTGGAAACTCACACCTGATTTAATATGAATCTGAAATCATGGTTTATCGAGGTATTTGTATACCCCTTTCTACTTCCTCAGAGTGAAGTATAAAATTACTATACTAAAAGAAACACATGTACTAACAGTAAACAAAGCATGATTGTGCAAAATAAGGGAACATTGGCCTTTTGGTGGCCCCTGGAGGGAGAGAGAAAAGAGGAAAGCACTCTCTAGCTGCAAAGGAGGACAAGAAAGAATTTCAGGTTTGGAAACCAATGAAGGCTTTTGGTAAGTTGCGAAAGTGTTTGGTCCAAATCTAGGGCCCTGAGATATACGCTGAGTAGGTAAGAAGGTTTTGACTTCTGTTGTATCTTTGATTCCCCTGGGTAACCAGACTATAAAATAGTAATTTTTAGTGAATATCACTCTTCTATGATGTACCCTGAAAGAAGAGTCCTATTAGATCTGTTTGTTCTGATTTTTCTGCCCCATGAGATGGTGTGAGGTACTGGATTATTACAGTAATTATTGGGTCAGAGCAACTCAGGTGTGTGTGTGGGTGGAGTAGGAGGGACAAGTTGAATCTCCTAGAGATGAGGTAATGCCCCACCCCACATGCCAGTCCCTGTGAGCCTACAGGGGCAACCTTTGAGCAGCTATCCACCAAAGGCAGTCTGGGAGCACACCCACATCATCAGCCCCTAACCCAGCCTCAGACTGGCTGGCACACTGGGAGCACCAGCCCTCCCTCTGCCCTGGAGCCCCAGAATGGCCAATGGGCCAGAAGTCCCACCTGGGAGAGGTGACCACCATGGGTCAGAGCACATAAAAACATCCACTCGTCTTTGCTCAAGATCTGGCACCTGGCCTTGTGAGAGCTGGTCTTGCACAGGGCTCTCTGGCAGTAACTATTTAATAATCTCTTTCTCGCTCTCTTCCTCCTTCTTCCTCCTTCTCTTTCTTTACTGCTTTCTTAGCTTTGGGTGATTCAAGACCAAATGGGTTGGATTTTGCTAAAATGTAAGGGTTAACATGTGCTAAGTCAATGCTTTGTGGAATGTTTTGTTTTGGTTTTATGTTACCCTTTAAACTTGTGCCAAAATCTCTTATTTTCTGAAGTTTTGGGTTTTTTGAATTTTGTGTATTTTTAAAATAAAACTCCCACGGTGAGCTTGTAGCTCTGGTCCTAGGGTCTTACACCAGGTAACAGTGTAGCTTTCATGACCAGCCCAGGTATGCCAATCTCCCCAGAGTTCAGTGAGACATCGACTTTCAGGTGTGATGTGTTACACATATCATGACCCTGTATTATTATAACATTAAAAAAAAAAAAAAAAAAAAGTTAAGTCCTACTTGATGTAGGGACCATCGGTGTTCATGATCTCAGATTTTTCCCTCAATTAATAGGCACTGGGCCCTCCATTTTACCTTTTAATCATCATCAGGGGGCAGGTATAAAGGTAAATGATCATTTTCAAAGTTGGGGTTCTCATAAATTGATCAACAAGTCCATGGGTGTTGCAAAAAAATCTTAGGCCCAGCTCTGCTGATATAGGGAGAGCCATTCAAATCCCCTGGTTTGTCTGATTCCAAAGACGTGTAAAGTCCAAAATTAACTCCCATGCAAGGTTTATAGAATTAAGATCTCCATTCCCTGAGATTGGCATCATCGTCTCAGTGGTGGACACTCATAGCTACATGTACAAAAAGGACAACACACACATTCCAAGGCTGCAATTATTCCTACAAATAAACCCAAAATATATAATGTGGTATAAATCCTGTGAAGAGTTTCCAGTTTCAGATTTCCACCTGTAAAATATAAGAACAGAAATTATTTACTCTTTACTATTTACTGACCAACAACCGGTCAATGACTTGTTCAATTCAAATGATTCAACAAGCTGTGTCTTAATCATGATGATGAAGTATAACACTGCTTCTAAGTTGTTACGGTTAGTCATACTTATATACAATATATTCACACTAACAAAGATTTATGGTGTTCTTGCTATTGTTTTCGGTGATTGTCTTGATCCCATAAAGCAAGAGCTCTTTCTGTAGTATGAGTAATTTTCTTTACCTTTCCACTGTATTCTGAGGTTTAAAAGGCTGTTGTTTCCTCCCAAGCCCCTACCTGATTGTACTCAGCAAAGGAATGTGCAACTTGCCTTTTTCTCCAAAAAGTTTCACTTGATCTGCTTACTGTCTTTTCAAAAAAACATAACAGATTTTTACCAAAAAATGGAAAACAGGTGAACTCTTGGCATCCAGTGGAACTTATGTTAATTAAAGAAAAATTCCTTCTCTTTGCTCTGAACCCATAATCTAACTTTACTAGGTGTCTCCAAGCCTACTATGAGAAAAAGGGTGAAGTAGTTGTTTCTTAATAATTTTCATTGTTTGTCAGGATTTTTGGATCTCTTTCATATCCTTCCAGAGTTACATAATCTCTATCCTAAACAGAAACTATTCTGTGTCTTTAATATCCCTGTTGTCCTTGTCTGTGCTTTAACAGAAGGGGAAGGACATAAAAAGGAAAGAAATCAGGACCACAATATATAAAGGTGCGAAGGTACCAATTAAACACAGATGAAGAAGAAATAATTGGAGTGTCGATGACTAGGTAGATAGTATGAGAAAAAAAATTACTTAGGGGGCAAGTGTTAAGGAGAATTTATGTTGGGAAAAAAACAAGCATTAAATATTCTATCCTTAATGCTACGAAAATTCAAACAGAAAAATTTGGAAAGTTTGTAACACTTCTGAAATGATTATACAATTACTTTAGAAACTTCCCTGTTTTAAAACATCATTCATAATTGTATTTAGATAGCTTAGTTTCTTACCTGCTGTTCAGCTTAACTCTTCTTTATGTCCTCTTTCATAAACGGAAAAAAAAAAACCAAAAACTAAACCCAAGCCTAAATAAAAAAGTATAACAAAAATCCTACACTTTTATAATAGTTTATATCAACATCTGGTTAATATAAAAAAAGATATATCTCTCAGGGATTTTTTCCCCTTCCCCAAGATCTATCTAAGATGAATTACATGGTTAAACACTTCCTTATATCCATGCACAGTGTTCTTTTATTTTTAACCAGAGCACAGCCAGGTGCTATAAACTATAACCATGAGCATGGTGATGTGGATTTTGTTATTCTACAGGGCTCAGGGCCAAAATTTTTCATTCATTTGTTCTGCACCAACAAGATTTTCAATAGAGCTCAGCATATTGTCTCTCCCACTGCAATGCTTATGGCCAAACTTAGAAAAAAGCCAACAGCTACTGAAATGAGGCCTTTCAAAAATCTGGCAAATACTAACATCCTGAAAAGCTGAAAATTACAACTGATGACTTTGCAGTTGTTTTTAGGTTGTTTTTTTTTTTTTTTTGTAAGCAATGAAACGAAAAATGTTATTTTCCCTTATATTCTCCTTCTGTTTAGCAAAATAAGCACTCTCTTATTGTCCAGTTTCTAAAAAGGAGTGATAAGTAGGAGCATATATATGCATATATATTAAAGAAGATCATAAAATCTAGAAGGCTCAGCTTGTAAATTTAATTTAATAAAGTTTAAATGTTCACATGTATTGTGTGTAGAGCTGTTCACATACACTGCAAATGCTTCCAAGAGCTCCTTTATCAAGAGTGGTTAGCATATGGAATTACTTGCTGAGATTTCACTTTTCTTTCATCATAAAATCCTGGAAGAAACAGACAGGGACAGACGCTGATACTTCTGTATCCATACTGCAGAAAAAAAAAAAAAAAAAAAAAAAAAAGACGTATCAATGCTTGGGATTATAGACAAAGCACATGACACCTTTGGGACATACTTTCACAATCATAATTTCTCTGTATCCTGTTTGTAGACATGGGCTAATAATACCTCCATATCTCGTAGTATAATAAGTAGTATAATATTGGGAAAAGAATATATTAAAGAAGTCATGATGCTCAGATGCAGGTTAAATCACTGTCAGAGTTCTTCCATTTCAGGTGGTCACATACTAGATTATTTATTATATGTATGTAGGTATGTGTGTGATTATTTACATCTATATACAAAATAAATTAAATATATCCAAGCTCAATACCAAGTATTAATGCTAACTGACACAGAAAGGCCCACACCTCTGTCAGTAAATTCTCTTGGGTTTCAATTTCAGGAAGCTGAAGGAAAAGAGACTGTGCAGGAATAGTCCTCTTACTACTGTCTAAAAATAAGTTATTAAGTGCAGAAAAGTTTTGAAAAGTCCAGAGATATATCTGAGAATTACACAGTTCTTATAAACTAAGGTTATCTAGTAACAACAGAATCGTTTAACTGTTAAAGGCTTCACTTACAACTGAAGTACTCTGCATTATGTGTGCTCTTTGATGGAAAGGAACAGGTGAGATGGCCTGATGAAAGAATACATTGTCTGAAGAAAAAGAGATTTACAGAAAGCATGAAGGCATGGTATAAAGAGAGATGAGATTTAAGTATTGAATTCTTAGCTGCCACTTAGAGCAGCACAAATTAAAGTAATCAAAAACTCTTATTTATGTATGATTCAGACATTGCTTTCATTTCACCTTCTTTCAGATATAAAAATCAATTTATTGTCTTGTACTTCATGTTTGGCTCCCCAGAGATTTATACATGCTATGTAATATATATTCCCTATTTACAATGAGTACATTTAGAATGCATAACGTTAAGTACAGAGATGTTAATATACATGAGGAAATAAAAACTTAGATAAAAAACTAAATGTGAACTTACATTCCCATTATATACATGGAATTTTCATTATGCATACATATTTTTGTCTTTTAAATTAAAAATAGGTTTTCAATTTTAAAAACCTACACAAAACAAGCAAAACTTTTACTTCTAATTTTCATTCTTTGGAATAGAAAATGAGCATTATATATTCGCAAAAAGATAAAATAGAATTTTCCAGTCACCACTATGACTCAAACTTTTTTCTCAGGACTGTGATATGATGTTTCTGATACATACTTGTAGAGGATCAAAACATCTGATTATTCCATACTTGATCTTTATAATATTAACCCTAACCCTAACCCTAATATTTTTTTTTTCTTTTAAATTTATGCAGGTGTCATTTGAAATACTAAAGATTTGTTTCCCTTTCATATGATTTTTTTCTAAATAGGAAATGGTAAATAATTTGATCTGCATATCACCTGTCAATAATTACTTCTAGCAATGTTTTGGTCACTATGTTTTTAATACCTTTTTTAAAAATAATTTTTGTAGAACATCTTTTCCATAAAAAGAGATTAAATCTAATTTTCCTATTTGTCCCTTTTCACCACAGAACAATCACAGCTGCAAGCATTGCAACCCTTTCTAATCTTCACTGTTAGCTGCTTAAGTAGTTGCACAGAAAACATCTTCTTGCAAGATGTTTCTCTGCCCCATTTCCCATACCTTCATGTCCTACCATTCTCTAAAGATTTTAGCCTGCTACAGCTCACCTAACTTCAAATGATCAGGACATGGCTTAAAACTTCAGATGTTTTAAACATCAAATACTCTCTTTTCATTAGAAAAAAAAAAGACATTTTGAAGTTTACCACAAAAACTTAGAGTTCCATCACCTCATGGGTGTTTGTGTTCCCCTGTAAAGTGGGGGATGAGCTTCCACATCTCCTTTTCAATATTTTTACACAAAAATGGAAATGAGGCATTCCAGCAGCAGCCTTGAGAGAAAAACTTATTTCAGGACAGCCTGAAATAAGACAAAGCAAAAGTGAGACCCTGGCTCTGTAGTTTACTTTTCTTTCTAGTCACTGGCCCCTGCCCTTTATTAGTGACAGATAGATTTCTTTTTCTCATTCTCAAGTAGTTCTCAGCAGTCTAAATTATTCAACTTAGCTATTGTCTTTGTGATTTTGTTGTATGGGGGTTTTTTTTGTGTTTTTTTTTTTTTTTTTTATTTTTCAAGTATAAACATGATACTCTGATAGATGCTGGTAACTCAGGGCACTGCTTTGCTCTCTTTTTATTGTATCTATTTAACTATACTCCAAAACAGATTTTATGTGAAGGAGAACTGTGGAAGTGTCAAAGAAAATACTTTTGAATGTTGATATCTTATATGAATGGTTATTTTTCTAACAAATACCTGCTGTTATTACTCAAAAGTTTGCCAACAGAGATATCCTCCTAATATTATTGGGTTTTTTTCTCAAGTGGGTAAGACAACTCAGAAACCATCAGCTATCTGAGCTAAACTTTTGTCATTCCTGTTGCTTCTAAATTGAAAAACAAACATGAATACATTCTGATTTTGATGTACAAAATATTTATCTGCTCTGACAGCCGTTGCTATATGCCATGCATAAGCAAATGGAATTTAGCTTACATGGGCAGAGATGTTAAATATAAATAGGAAAAAAAAAAAAATATCAGTGTCTTCTGGCAGAAAACCTGACTGATTGTTAAATACAGAGGTTATCAGACATCACCATAATGGAATGGTTCCTATTTTGAAATCTCAGTATCTTTTTCCTTACATTAATAGATTTATTCATTGCCATTTTGGAGCACCTTGGAAGTGATTTCATCAACATGATTTTCATGCAGTTTTGATTAAAAAAAAAAGTATATGACGCCATGAAATTGCTGCTGACAAAGGAATTTCCATCATCTCATGTTATAATACAAGCTCCATACCTGATGAATAAAAGATTGAAGAAACAGTTGCATTTGGATAGTCCAGGTTTCTTTTCCTGCTTCTTCTTTTGCCATAAAATATTACAGAATTAAAATTTTGGAAAAATTTCCTTCTTTCTCTTCATTTATTCTCGTCATTCAACACAAATGAGTAAGATACCAGCGTGCAAAGCCAAATTTAAATCAAAGGCCTAAGATACTTGGCCAGTTAAAAGGCTCTAAAAAGAAGCTACTCTGACATGTTAATATTGTAATGAACTATTCACAAGACTTCTGTCACAAAGGATACTAATATTAACACTTGATGAGTAAATAATTTTGAGCAATTGCAATTTCCTTTTATTTATTTTGCTTACTAAATTGGTAGTGTGAAAGCAAAATTCATTATGATGTTTCTCTTTGGGAAGAAAAGATAAAATCTGCATTATCTCTAGTGGACTCCCTATTACTTTAATTTGTTTACTGAGGCAAAAATTGAACTTGTGTTGCAGAAACACTAAGTAGAAGAAATGTAGTTCTTTTCTCAAGATTGTTTACTATTCCACTGATTATTCAGTTATATTGAAAGAAACTGTATTAATATGTACTCAAAGTAGCATTATTAAAATTTTCAGTGTACTCTCCTATAACAGTATTGTTCATACTTCACTGCGTTTTTCTTCTATTGGTTAGATGAGTCTACAGAGAAAGTATTTTTCCCTGTTTTGAGCCTCAATTTGGTATGACAATTCCTAATGCAAAAATCTGCTGAGCTTGTGTATACTGGCTGACTCACGAGTGTGCAAACGTGAAAGAAAGGGCTATTTATAAGTCACATCATCATAACAGGGAACTCCAGACAGCAAATTATCGGTGTATCCACTAAAAAGAATGACATTGCACATCCAAAATATAGCTATCTCATGCCCTGGTCAGAGGAGGCAGAAGAAGTATCAGAAGAATCAAATGTGGCTGGAGTAGGCAGTTATTCCAACAGACTTCAGAAATTATGGAAGTGACACTTGAAAGCAAAATTTATGTAGGGCACTTTCCCTGATTAAAGCAAAACCTGAGTCCACACTCCACGTGGAGGCTGTCGACAAATAGTGTCTCTCAGGGCTCTTTCTTGGGATCAGTGCTCTTCAATATCTTTATCAATGCCAGAGACAGCAAGATTGAGTGCACCCTCAGTACGTTCACATACTATATAAAGCAGAGAGGTACAGTCGACACAACAGAAGGATGGAATGCAATCCAGGGTGACCTGGACAAGCTTGAGAAGTTGACCCATGAGAACCTCATGAAGTTCAGCAAGTCCAAGTGCAAGCTGCTGCTCCTGGGTTAAAAAAAGCATGGCCAGTGTGTCAAAAGAAGTGGTTCTGTCCCTCTATTCTGCTCTTTTGAGACTTCTCCTGGAGTAATGTGTCCAAGTCGAGGTTTCTCAGCACAAGAAAGATGTGGACCTACTGGAATGAGTCTAGTGGAGGGACACAGACATCATCAGTGGGCTGGAGCACTCTCCTACAAAGACAGGCTGAGAGAGCTGGGATTGTTAAACATGGAGAAGAGATGGTTCCCTGGAGACTGCATTGCAGCCTTTCAGTACTTAAAGGGGGTTATGAAAAAAGGAGGAAACTAACTTTTTGCACAGGCAGACAGTGATAGAATGAGGGGAAATTGTTTTAAACTAAAAGAGGAGGGATTTAAATTAGATCTTAGGAAGTAATTCTTTCCTATTAGGGTGGTGAAGCACTGAACAGGTCCAGTGAAGTTGTGGATGCCCCATCCCTGGAAATGTTCAAGGTTGTATTAGATCGGGTCCTGAGCAATCTGATCTAGTGGGTAGCATCTGTGCCCATGGTGGGGTGTTGGAACTAGCTAGTCTTTAATGTTCCTTCCAACTCAAGCCGGTCTATGATTATATGATGAATAAAACTAATAGGGAAGAATTTGTGACACAAAAGACAAAGAAATAAACATTAATCTCAGTACCCAAACCTAGTCTGACCTAGAGTAATGAAGTTTACTTGACCAGCTGAAATTTTTCCAAGAGTTCATGCTTGTTTTGAAGCAAAGATTGGAGATGTTGCAGATGCCCACATGGGTTTCTCAAAGACCACTGAAACTGTTAAATATGAAGAAACAGCAGTAAAGACAAATAGGGACTATACATTAATAAACTGTGATTCCTATCCTGGAACTACACCGAAAGCTTCATCACCTAATTATATAGGAAATTTCCATGCTGCTGAGAAAGCACCTGTATAGAAAAACAGATCACCTTTTGAAAAACTTTGTCAATAAAATGCCAAGAAAACCCAAATATTGTTTTCTTCCTATATTTTGAAAGATCTGTTTAAGTTCTATAAATTTAATCACAGTATTGCTTCAGGTTGCAGAAAGTAGCTTCTCTATGAAGGTCTCAGATTATCCCAAAGATTTTAAATTTTAGATTCTCCAAAAATGAGACATCTGTTTTTAAGATGTCCCCTACATTATAAAATATGAAATAAGAAAAAAATCAAAATGTGAAATATTGGAAAATTTTCAAATAAATAAAAAGGATATAGAAAAAATTGCTTTAGGTAAGCTTGCCAGGTACTGAAAACTTAAATGCCTTATACTAGTAGAAGATGCACATACACCACCAACTAAAAATACTTTGGGAAGTCAAAAACACATAGTAAAATCTAACCAGAAAAAATGAGGTAATATGAAAGCCAACTTTAACAGAAAGTAGAGGACATTATTTATTTCAGTCAGAAAATAAATTTATAAAAAGAATATACATACACGTGCAGAAATTCTAATTGGGAGGTATTAAAGCAGGAAGGTGCAAGAAGCCAAATAAACACTGAAACAGTGAAATAGAAGAAAAATTTTTAGCCAAGATTTCTGACAAATTGCACAAGTTTGTATAATAAGCCACACAGAGAATATCAGCCACAGACGTGATATGGTTACTGACATCCCATATAGAAGTGATAGATCAATGTGGGTATCGAGGAAACAGGACAGGAAGAGAGTAATGCAGCAGTCCTGCTGAAGAAGGCTGCTTACGGGGATGCTTGTATGGTCCAACCTCCAGAAACAGTCCAGGTAACAGCACTGGTAAAGATAGGAATGTTAGTAGAAATAATGTGGGATGGATAAAACAATCTGGGAGAGTATTTATCAAAAAAATGGCATTTTTAAGAGGAAAATGTCCAACAGCCAGATTAAAAAATAAGCAGCGAATTTTTGAAGTTCTGTAATTATAGAGATTTTTAATACCAAAAGGTCACCTTGGAAAGAAATGCAAAGAAAACTGGTAATTTCTTTTTAGGCAAAGACCTTGGGGAAGGAAAGGAAAAAAGACCTGCAGCATACCAGGCTGGGCACTGCCAGCAGCCATCCCTTCAGCATCACCACCTCAGGCTGGAGCAGACAGAGCCCTCTCACATGGGACAGATGCTGTTGGGGCAGCCTGCATCCCACTCATGGGCATCTGGCATGGGAAGGCCTGCCTCATGTGTAACCCATACAGTCTGAGTCGGTGAAGGGGGAGGGCATGTAACTGTGAAGCCTCAGACCTTTGGGGGATTAGTTATAAAAGACTGCTTAGAAATTTGTAGACATTTATTAACATTTCATAATGTCTGGTCTTTTGGTTTATCCATTGCGTTAGTGATATTGATCCTGTGTGTATCATTCACCATTTGCAAGTTAATTGCATATCATTAACAAACAAATAAACCGTTTCAGATATAATGTGGTTAAAACTAACTATGAACTGAGCAGTTTTGCTTTGTGACAGCAGCTGTCTTCATTACCATAAAGCATGAGACTGTATCAGAAAAGATTGTCTGTCTAAAACACTGGAGTGGTTCTGCTGGAATATAGGAAATCCTGAAGGACAAAAATTAGATTTATAGCAAAATGATCTGTGGATATCTTGGATAGATCTGTAGGCAGAATAAACAATATAGTATACTCACACACTGTCTGGAGGACAAGTATTTGAATCCTTAGGAGGGTGTCTGTAAAAGGTTTTGTTAAAAACATATCCCCCATAAATATTCTGTGCTAGCCTTCTTTCTATTTCTACAAAACTACCACTACTTAAGCTACATTAATGGCAAATGCAAATGTGACAGTTCTTTAAACTGATTCTCTCTTGATTATCAAACTTATCTATAAGTTACAGTATGATCTCTGCAGTTACTGAGCCCAAACTTCACCATCTAATGACCTATCTGGTTCAGTATGAAATGTTTTTAGACTACGGATTGGGTTTTAGTTTTGTTTTGTTTGGTTTTATTTTAAATGGCAGCAGGAGGAAAAAACACTTTATATTCATTGCAAACAAGGACCTTGGAGCTGTGTCCTTTTGCCCCAGGAGGCTGTTTGCAGTATATCACAACAAATAGCTAAAGATACCTTCTAAAATATGCATGAATTATATATGGACTTGTAGTTCATATTTTCTAAATCTAACTAGGCTTTAAAATTGCTTTACAGAAGCAATTCTCTTCTGGTTGTACCCAAAAACCCTCCTGATAACTTCCTTAGAGTGCTGAGGGCAAAGTAGGACACAGCTATGTTAAGTTAGTTATATTCAGAGTTACTGTTCCATGTAAGTAGAAGTGTTCCACACAAAAACCCCCACAGCATCTGTAAAAAAAATAGAATTAGTCTACTGTTAACTCTGAACTTGTCAGTTTGTTTTTCTTCATAATTCACAGTGTCATGTATTTTTTTTTCTTTTTGTACATTTTGTGCCATGGCAAGAAATTTTAAAATAATAGTTTTTCTAGTAGCCACAGAGGGGGAAAAAAAAAAAATAGTTTACTTGCTATGCTTATAATAAACAGTGTCTCTCTTGGCAAACTATATCCTTGATCTCCTCTTAAGACAAATGTGATTTTACATAAGTTAAACTGGAGAGATATCATCTATAAATCACTGCAGCTGGAAAAAGAATTCTTGACACAAACATTGGAGAATTAAAATGGCAGTTAATAGCTAAGTTAGTTTCTAACTGTCTAAAGATATTTAAAACCTCAAGTAATAGCAGCGTTTTATCACACAATATGATACATGACTAGTACCTTTGGCCAACCTGTGGAAATACTGGATTTTTCAGCCACCAAAAATAAAAATTATTAAATAATGATTTAAATAAAAAGAGAAATAAATAAAGAATCAAAAATTCAAAATTTGAGCCAATATTTAATTTAAAAGATACATTTTAAAGTGAGACCCTAATGATTGCTTTCTCTTTTTTTCCTTCTCAGATTTTAAATGTATTCAAACCTTTGCTCATTTTGAACTGTATTGTTTTTAGTATACCCTGATTGCTGAAAGTGCTCCATTCAACTCTTATTATTTGTATATGCAAATATTTAAATAATAAAGAAATAGTAGGATTCCCAAGAGTGGAATCAATCAATTAAATTTTACCAATCAGACAATTCAGAAGGCTGAGCAATTTTTAGATAACAAAGTTGTAAGAGTTTATGCTGAAAAAAATTCTAGGAAAAAACCTAACACTTTTATTCATCTTTTACCTAACTTGACTCAGAATGTATTTTGTTAGGAGAAAGCCCTCTTTAACTAGAAAGAATAAAAACAATTTCAATGCCAGCACTAAAAATCCACCCAATCCGGCATCCTGTCTTCAGCAATAGCTACAAAGAGATAAAGAAAGAAGATATAACATGTGTAAGAGATAGAATACATTGTTCTTGAGAACTTGTCTGTCTTCCAGTGATTTGTAGCTTTGAAAATTCCTAAGCTTGTCACAATTTCTATGGAAATAGATTTCATGAATTTATTTCATCTTCTTTTGACAGAACAGAACATTTTAGCAGCCTTGCTGTTGGTAGGCACAGGATTCAAAAAAAGTGTCTACAGGTTCTTGCTTTGGTGGTGGTTACTAATACTGCCAATGAAGTTAGCAGCAGTAAATTCAAATCAGATGACTATATGATTTTTCAAAACCAAAAGTATTCAGAGGATGAATACAAATTGAAAAAGGGGGAAGTTAGGTTAGATACTAGGAAGAAATTTATCACTGTGAGGGTGGCGAGGTGCTGGAACAGGTTGCCCGGAGAAGCTGTGGATGCAGCAACCCTGGCAGTGATCAAGGCCAGGTTGAATAAGACCTTGGGCAACGTGGTCCAGTTGGAGGTGTCCCTGCCCATGGTGGTGGAGATTGGGACTAGATGATCTTTGAGGTCAATTCCAACCCCTTAACATTCTATGATTCTATGATTCTGTTATAATTGTTCAATTTAACCCTACATGGTATTTGGGTGGTCAGATTTTGTCCTTAAATAACCCTACAAATTAGGAAAATGCAAATTACGAACTAAAGCACGTAAAATTCTGAGATTAGTCCAAATGCTCATAGAAAGCCCTGTTTACAGTAAATAATGGGTTTCCTGAGGCTTACCTAATGTTCTTGACATTGGAATGCATTCCCTTTAAAAGGACAGCAAATGCTTCCATGTTTTTCATTTATTCCAGGCTTTTGTTAGTGTCTTACTATGATGTGGAAAAGAAAAAAAAATCTGCATTTTTCTTCAACCCAGAAGAGCTGTCAGATTTTTGCTTTCCTTGTACATTTTCTGGCTGAGACTAGGATGGGTGATGCCTTGGGAATGTTGTCTATGATTGCACAGATGCATTCACTCATCTCCTCCTAATTTGTCTTCATAAAAGTACCTTCTCCCAGAAATCTAGTTCCCTTTTCTATTTTCTATTGTTTTGCCCTTCCAAAGCATTGTAAAGAGGAGAGTATTAGTTTAACCTTTTACCAAAGTCCTCACAATCTTTCTTTATATTTTTCAAGACTGTCTCCTTTATCCTCTTGCAGACAGACCTAACATAAGGTGTTTGTCTCCTTTGACACTAATATTCTCTTTAAAATAGAAATTTAAAAAAAAAAAAAACACATACAAATAAAACCCAACAAATCAAAACCAAACCAAAACAAAAAACACCCCCCCCAAAAA
>JAWWEW010000078.1:95560466-95584593 GCA_035583185.1 Anabacerthia variegaticeps
ACACAGTAACACAGAAATAGCCCATCTGGTGCCTCTGAGGAGGGACCCCCAAACAAAGGAACCCCTGGGCTTTTATCCGCTCACACTTCAAGCTCCTGCTGTGTCTCCTAGTGTCCATTCACCTGGCTGGCTCTACTGGTTGGTCTTCGTGCCCTTTATTATGAAAAGGTTTGGCAGTTCATTGCCTCTTGTCTTTCTGGGCTCCCACTGGGGCTCAATCTACATCTTGAACTGTAATTTGCAACCAAGCTACCTGAACCAGATGTATTCTTCGAGATTGTTTTCTTGACTAAGAATTCCCCAAGGTAGCAAACCCAAGGAATTGATTATTAGAGCAAATTTGAAATATATAGTATCACAGAATGGTAATATTTCAGGGAAAAAAAAACAAACAACAAACAACCAAAAAAACAACAAAAAACTTCTTAATTAATAACTTCATTATGATACTTGAATCCCAAGCCATAATTGAATGGGAACTTAGTTTCTAAATTTTTTCAAGCCTGCACACTGAGACTATTCCTGAAATTAAGTAGTAACAAGCTCAGAAGCATAGAAAAATAGCTTCCATGATCACTAAGGCAGCGTGGTGACACCCAGTTCTGGGTCACAAAACCTAAAAAAAATAAAAAACAACAAAAAAAACCCCACAATTGATCAGGGTCTGTCATCAGACTTTAACCAGAAAGAAGCATGGATACAGAAGACAAACCTCTTTTAGAAGGCAAAGGTATTAAGACTACATCAGAAATTGTTCTCTGAAAGTAACTGGGTCCATGTCCTTAGCATTTATAAAGAACCATTAAATTCCACACAAAGATATTCTACAATAGCTCCAATACAGACAGGGAAGATTTTATAGCACAAACTGGATATGAGTCATAGGGCTTTTCTACAGGAAAAGGATGAGTGAAATATATCTCACCAATTTAAATATCACTGAAAATATATTTTTTTCTTTTGATTTAGGATGAGATGAATTACAATGGCATTCCTCATGTCTTGAGTCAATCTGCTTTTTTTAAGGAAGGTACTCCATTACAGCTTCAGTCAGAAACAATTTTAGATGTTTTTCTGAATAAAATCAGTGGCTGTGAAAATTAGCTTCCCCTTGTAACTCTTCCATATGCTTAATTAAACTCCTTGAAAAACCTGAGCTAAAACTTTTCTTATACTGCATTTTAAGACAAAACTTCTAAAATATCTTTCGTAAATTATGTGTGTTTTAATAGAAGGTAAATTGCAACTGACATAACAAAACACACTAACACAATGGTTTCCAACAAAGTAAAGAGTTTTGGTGATTTATTTATTTATTTATTTATTTATTTATTTTTACCAGCATGTAGCATGATTTTTATAACAGCATAGAAAAGAAAAGAAAAAAGATGGTGAAGAAAGGACCCAAAACATCTTTAATGTAAATAAGGAATGATTTATTTTTCTGTTTGTTTTGTTTCACTTAAAACATTGGCTTTTTCTTTCTTTCTAAGACAGTGATCAGTAGAAGGATGTTGACAAAACTGCAAATGGGTATATTTGAACAAGTGTATTTCATGTATAAATGTTGTTATACCTTTATTAGTGTGGAGATGCTTAATGGACCACCCCTGGACAAATGAAGTGTAAAGGAGCATCATAATTTTCAATGATTAGGGAGAGACCTTGGGGAGAGAAGGAAGAGACACAGCACAGATGCTTGGGCAGTGTTTACAAAGCTCCCACTGGTATTACCACCTGTCCCTGCAACAGGCAGAGCCCTCTCCCATGGGATGGGTGCTGGGGGCAGCCAGTGCCCCATGTTTTGTAGGTGTTCCTTAATAATCTCTGCTCTCATGGTTTTTCTGTTTTACTCCTGGTATTGATTCTGCACACATACTTCACTGACTCTCAATTAATAAAGTGCCATTACTAAATCAATAGATTGTTTCAATCTGATTTTGTTTAAACTGCTTAAATGGAGTAGTTTATCTACCAAAACAATTAGTTTTTTAATTTTGATTTGTGTTTTTGTTATTTTATCCAGAAATTCCAATCAGAGATATCACTTGTCTAGACATTAAAAAAAGCAGTGGAACAAAGATCATTGTTGCTTTTCAAGTGTTTGAGAGTTTCAGAATTTCTTAAATCACTTTACAATTTAAAAAAAAATGCTGCTTTATGAACATTAATGTGATCAATGGATGTAAAAGACATAAAACTTCCTTGTCTTTGCTCATTTGATTCTATTCAGTTCATTAACTATGCTTTATTTTATTTTCCATTTTGCAGTTGACTCTATCAATATTTTAAGCATATCAGAATTTCATAAATATTTTTCATAAGTTTCTACACAAAAATTCATGTTCTTTATTAACTGCATTGAAACTCAGTAAACTCTTCAGAACTTGTTGCATTTAGAACTCATATTATCACATGCCTCTCCTTAAGTCTTCTTTATTAATGACTATTCTAAGCTTTTTGAAACAATAACTTTAATCAAGATATTAGCCTAGCCAAGACTTGTTTATGATTAATCTGCATGAATGCAAGTTCATTGTTGTTTAACAGAGCAGAAATGGAGAAAAATCTACTTTTGCACATTTCCTTGGAGAACAAAGTGTAGCCATGACAAGGTATGCTGTTACTAAACATAATGTAATTTTCTATCTCTTTCTCTATGTTTTTGCACTAAGAAACCCTGATAGAGATCACTCCATTTTGCCTGACATACTTAAAAACAGAGCTAACATAATGCCTGCCTTCAGGAGTCTGTAATTTTCTTTCTCAGGTCTAAGCAGTCAATGTCTTTAAGAAACAAATATTTAAAGCTATTATTTTGAATCACAATTCAGAAGTATTTCATCTTACTGCACGTAAGTTATTATTATTATCAGTGGATATGCCTTGAACTCCTTTCGTCCCAAATCAAGACTATTAAAACTAGGAAAATTTAATTAGGGGCAATAATAGTCAAACACTGCATTATTTATAATTCAATTATTGCTTCAAAGGCTTGAATAACAAGCATTCATCCACTATTCTGGACAGGGCTTCTATAAATTACACATCACAGCGTGCAACAGTTAATCTTAAATACATGTGTCTTATCTTGCTCCTTCCTGACTAGATTTTATGCCTATAAAAATGTAATGTTGGCATTGCCTCACTACTTCCTGTAGAATTATAACACCTGTCCTCCAGGTTATAAATATTGTGGAGCAGTGATGTAAGAAACCTTATACTCAGTTTCTTAGTACTTGATTCATTCTTAGTCCTTTTCTTCATATGTGTTTGCATGTGCTGCAACCAAAAGCCCCACATTTTTATCAGCTTTCTGTCTATATTTGGTTTCATAAGGATTTGTTATACCTGCCTCAAAACAAGAAAGAATAATCAGGTAGTTAAGCCAGAACTTCCTCTGTGATTGTGGGACAAGTTATATAAAGTATTTATCACAGTAACAGCTTCATATCCCACAATACCCCCCTGTGCCAGCCTCAGATTTTCTCATCCGCTTCATTATGCACTCAAATATGCATGCAGCTTTAAGCATTTGAAGTTTCACTATCTTCCTTGATATTATTTCCATGATAAAAATTGTATGAAATCAATATTCTTGTCCTGTAGTTTCTCTACCAACATGATTTTCACAGTGGAACCCTCGTTCAGAAATTATTAGGATGTGGTTGCCCACACAGTCCTTCCGAAACATTCAAAGCCAGGAGAAGAGGAAAAAAAGATGATAATTACCTTATTTCCTCCACAGCAAATATAAAGTTTTGCTGATGTACTCTAATCATTCTGTCCTGGAAATCAAGACATGCTTGAAAGACACATGCTTCATGATCTTTTTCTTTCACAGTTGCTACTCAGGGGACAGAAGGCGATACTGGAGTCGGAAATGGAGGAAAGAAAGAAGAAAGGAGATGGGGAGAGGTGCTTTAGGTTTCAACATTGTTTCTCACAATCCTACTCTGATTTTAGTCGATGATAAATTACATTATAATCTTCCCCAAATCAAGTCTGCTTTTCCTGTGATGGTGATTGGTAAGTATTCTCCCTGTCTCAATGTACACCTCTAAGTTTTCTGTTTTGCTTTCTGCTCTGTCCTGTTGAGGAGAGAGTGAATGAGTGTCTGGGTGAGAATTTGGCAACAAGCCATCCTTAACCCACCACATATATCTTGTTTGGAAAAGGAAACAAAATACACACCCAACCTATTTTTTTGTGTACACTTGGAAGCAGAAGCTATCCTATCACATAGATCCTCCAAGAATATGAAGAGAGAGCTCTGTAAACTTTGTCTTGCATTCAGTGGGAGAAACAGTGGGTATATTTTGTGATTTAAATATTTTAATTGAAAAACATTGGTTTTTATCTCCATTAGCTAATCTGTTAAAACTGTATATATTTTGTCTTATGTGGATAGATCATATTCAGTGGGATACAGAGCATCATATGTCACATGTGAACTTTAGAAGCGAGAAGAAAGAAAACAGCAACATAAGAAGATTGAGAAGGGGGCATGGATCTACTTTAAGAGATGGAAAAAAGAATCGTGACAGTGCGTCCATGAATAAACAACTAATTCAGAAACTCAAAAAGAGCTGAAACCTTTTCTACTGCACTGTAGGTATCTCAGAACAACAAAAACTTTGTACCTCAACAGAAAACATGAAGCAAATGCCTGTATGATTTTATTTATTCAAATATTTATTATGATATTCTGGACAATGTATGTGATGAATAAGATAATGATTTCAAGCTAATGTTGCAAAACATTGTGAATCAGCTTCCAAGGCACTGAGGCAGAAGGTGTACTTCTGTTAACAGAAGAAATGGGTATTAACTGAAGATGAACAAAGGGAAGGATTCATTTGAAATGTAAATGATAAACCAAAATCAATAGTAACATATATTCACAGATTTTCCTCACTGTGTATTGATTATAAAATCTAAGCTGATTCTGCTCAACGGACATTAACTTCCATTTAGAAACATAAAATAAATACAGCAAATAAGGGTAGTGAAAAGAAAATTTTCAGTCATAAGTGAAGCTCTTATGTAGTTTTTTCAATAGAGTTTGTTAGAGCAGCTGCATGTTGGATCACAAAATCTGAAATGAAAGATGAGCAAATCATATCCAGATAGACATGAATATGGAAACTGGAAAAAAAAACCCTCCGAGACAAAGTAACTATGGAATAAAAGATATAGTTTGAAACTTTTAATCTTCAGTATCTTTCAATGATACTGCAGATAAATATGTATCAATCGGTTTATTACTCTGCCTATATCATCATAACTAATTTTCATCAATTCACTTTCTAAAAATGGTGATATCAGAACATTTTCTACAATTTTTTCATCTTTCAGTTAACCGGTGTCATTGTGTCTTCAATTTAAGACAAATATTTTTTGTGGTAATGGAGTCAGTGGTACTGTAGAACTTTCACAAAACTGTAACAAAAGCTCTGAACTTAATTATTATAATTATATAGATTGTTAAAGAAAATGGGTTAAACTAAGGTGTCTAGGATGGAATCTAAATCTGTGATTCGTATCATCTATGTTTTTATGGACAGGCATTAAATATCTAAGGTATCCTAAGATACCTTCGCAGTAAATAAAAAGGAACACAAGCATATATAGAATCAGCCTTAAATGTCTTACTCACCCTTAGCTGTTTATCCAAGTTTTAGATGCCTAAGTTAGTTAGGATGCAGCCTATAAAAAATGAGTTCAAAGAATATACTCTAAAAATTAGGAATTCAGAATAAGACAGAGCTTAAAATAATGCAAAATTAGGTGGGAAAGAATATTAAATATTAAACAAATGATGCTAAACAGTAGAAACCAGTTACTAGGAAGACACACTGCAAATAGACTGAATCAGTGATGGGATTACAGTACAAAAATTCTTTCATCAAAAGGCAATAACAGCATTCACAGTAGGATAATGATGCTCGAAACTGGAAATTAAACACTAATGCCCTGCATACCTAATCTTTGACCTCTCCTGCCACCCAAGCCAAAGTCCGTATTTATGTACTCTATTACCATATATATTCTGTGGTCAGAGAGACATGACTTTGATATTGTACAGTGCAGTGTAAGCTTTCATCTGTTCTGTATAATCAGAGAGTTGTCTCTAATGATGTATTTACATAAAACATATTTCTAGCCTAATTTCAACAGTGAAGTCAAGCAAAACTCTCAGAGAACCCATGCAAAACCTTAGAAGTTATTTTTGCTGATGATAGTAATGAATGTTTCATAATACAAATTTGGGATATTTTTGATTGTCTGCCTTTCAGAAATTGAAATGAATATGTATATGTATCTTTATTTCATCCTGTAGGTTAATTGCATTTCTACTTTGACTTGACTTCTATCTCTGAAGTACTTAATAAAAAATGTGTGTGTATATATATATACACACATACATGCATTTATATATATTCATATATTTCATATCAAAAGTTTTAGACAAACTGAATTCCCAAAAAAGATACTTTTCCCTCTGCTACTCACAATTAAAAAAAAAAAAAATCACCCAAAACAACAAATATTCATGGCCTGCATAAAATAAAATATGAGCATTCAATCATGTATATATATATATATATATATATTAAAAAAAATAATATAATTACGTTTTGCACAGATTTCTAACATTTGTCAGTTGTTTTAAAAGGATTAAATTATTTCATGTCTGTAGAAAGTTCATGAACAAACCATGAAATTTAGAGCTTGATAGGAAAACAAGAAACAGCAAATCTGTTAGTGAAGGAAATTAAGGAGAAACTATGTATTGCTTAGTTCAGTAGTTTTAAAGAACTCTATTCCTTAAGAAAAGGTAAATTCATAAAATTCAAGGCTATTTATATTGTCAAGTTTTTATGGTTACAAAGCTCTTTTTGGAACAAAAAGGCAAGACCTAAAACTTACTCTGCGTATTTCAACCTCAGAATAACTAAAAATAGACAGGATATCACATAGTTTAGACAAAAGAGTGAGGAATATCATTAGACCTTAAAAAAGTATTAAAAAAAAAAAGAAGAAGAAAAAAAAGTTGCCAGAAAGACAAGACTACAAAAGAGAATTAAAAAAAAAATAAAAATAAAAAGGAAAAATCCATAAAACATTTTTAATGAATGTTGCTGTTTTCCTTATCCTATGTTGTTATCATGCTTCAAAGCAGAATGATTTCTTATTGGTTCATAGAAAAATACCATTAATAAATTAGTCATACTAAGAAAATTTGAATAAACTCTATCAAATATTTCCTATTTAAAAAAAGTTTAAACTGTATATTTTCCTACAGTAAATGAATTTAACTACCTATATGCAATCACATAAATCATACTGCCGTTTGAAAATTTATTTTTTCCTCCTTAGTCTTCTAGAATCATGCAATCAAAATAAAGTATCTCAATTTTTGTACAAAACCATTTGTTTTTAAAATTAATTTCTGCAGTACTTTATGAAAATAATTGTGTGCTTACCCTTCAAAAAATGCAGCAGCTTTAACTTTGTGTATGAAAATCCTTTGAAGTGCCATTTATAACTCTTTAAATTTATAATTCTCTTAGACCATCAGTAAACCAGACCTTATGCAACAGGTTTCCTTTGACTGGAAAATAGTAATTATTTTAAAACATTTCTCACTTCAGAGGAAAAATGAAACAAACAACTCTGTTTCTTTTCTACTCTCTTATTTTATTTCTGAGATGAATGTCAAAGAAGTAGCTTGTCCAGAAATATTAATAAAAGTTTAAGTGTTGACAACTGAGCTTTGTATAATTTCACTGAGGATAGAGCAGAAGAATTTTAGGCATGAAGATGTAATGGACATTGCTCTGTCCATCATAAAGCTCTAAAAGTTCATTGAAGTAAGAAAAGGACAGCGTGGCTAAAGCAGAATGAAGGTTCTTCAGTACATACTTTGAATTAAAATTCTACAGTTCCCATTTTTTTTTTTTTTTGCCAATGACACAAGGCAGAGACAACTCATAAATATGCACATACACACACGTGCGTACACATATACACACTTCCTCTAATATAGCATGTTTTCAATGTAGCGGAGCTTGCATTCACTTAGATATATATTAATGTTACGGTACAAAAGTAACCTTCTAACACACCAACCAATCATCAAATGTCAAGGCTATACTGTTTCCTTTGAAAAAGTACCCAGAAAAAGGTATTTCTGAGATGGTCATAGATTACACTGATATATTAAAAAGAGAAGAAGAACAGAGAAAAGTGTTGCCATTTTTCTTTCAAGGAACAAAAGAATTCAAAGAGCAAAATAATTCGTACTTAATTTAATAAAACAGTTTTCATTTGAGACACAGAGCACAGCCAGTGGTGTTTATGAGAATAGATTAAATCACTTTTCAGATTTAGATGGTAGTTAGCCTGGAGAAACAGTCAATACAATTAAAATGAAAACATCTTTCTTTTTAGAAGCACAACTCATTACTAATTATAAGATACATTATTTCACCTGCTGCAAAACTCCCAGTGACTTCAGTGAGTTGTGTCTATATTAACAATTGTTTATAAAACTTCCAGTGGTTACTACACAGATTCACTTTGAATGATTTGATATGGGAATTTTTAACAAGATTGACATATATATACATGGTAAGAAAAACTGCTGCACTGAACTTAAGTCAAAAATAAAAGCTCAAAGAAATTATACTTTTTATCACTTAGCAACTATGGAAAAAAATCTTTTCTTGCACACATGCATATTGAGTGACTCAAACCACAAATTCTTAAGTAATAGATACAATTACTTAAGCAAATGGTACATTTAGTCACATCATTGAGTAGACTCATATTTAAGAAATACTTTAACCATAACCATGACTACTGAAGGATCTATAAAGCTAAATCATGAGCAGAACTTCTCTATATTAGTTGTAATCACAGGTTCCTCTCCCCTGTCCTTAGACATTTAAGAGTTAAGTATGCTAACAGCAACTCTAAAAACAGTTTCCCCTTTCTTTTCTCATCATGTCAGATATATTTAATTTGTTAGAACAGACCATCTTCTTCCTCTAGTAAACAGACCATAAACCCAGATGACTACATATTTAGATACTAGATATTTAGAGGGTTAAATATTGAAGAATGAGTTCTACTTCAAAATACAATCTTTTCTCCAGAGAGTTTGTATGGCAGTAAATCATATCAATAAATTCCTACTGTGGAATAGTCTCAGTATGCATTATGCCGCAGTTTTGATGACAATATTATAGTAGGCCCATATAAATAGATAGGGGAACTGGTAGCTTGTGAGAGTTCTCAGAGCTTCCTCTTCAAAGCCATCTCCAAATCAGATGGGAACTGTGACTGAATGCAGGGAAAGGAGTCTTGTGCTACTGGAATCTTTCCAATCCAGTTGCACCTGCGTTGTTGGACCTAACATATTTTCACAGTGAGAAATTTAGCTAATAGAAATTGTCACTGTGCTTTATTTTTACCTCTAGCCTTAAATTTAACCACAAAATTTTTTTGATACAACAAACACTTAAGAGACATAGTTTTACTATCACTTGATTTAAACCTACGGGATTCCTCTTTAAAGGAAACATCTGAGTGCTTTGATTGTTTTCAGTAAAGTGTCTTTTATTTTAGGAGCTAAATCTGAAAAGTAGGCTTGAACATATAGGTCTGTAACATAAATATATTGATACAGCTAATCCACATGTCCTGATATGCATAAAGAGATGAAGCGATACTACAGACTTAATCTTTGAGCTGCTAAAACTTCTGGAAAACAGATTCAACTCACAAATATTGCATTACATATAAAGTAAATAAACAAAAAATCATTTCATTGTATTCAGTTTTTATTCTATGGTTTGAGACACAGTTTGTAGATTGCTGTTATTTCTACTTTAAAAGGTGATGACCGGTAATGTGTATCTGGCTAAAGGTCTACCAGTTTTTCCACTGTAAACCTCTATATTAAAGGGCTTGGAACTCCACTATAAATTGTTTTTCAGATGAGCGTGTTGGAAAAAACTTACACTTACCAAGAAACCCAGACACATTTAAAGCACATATCTGTGATTTTCAAAGGTAAAACTAAAAAAATAAATAAAACTGAGACTAAAGAACAATGACCTGGATTCACTAGGAAACACATCTTGTTGAAGAAACATTAAAAGCCTGAAAATTTGTAGTTAAACTCATTCTACAAAAAAATGTTAGAAAATAATATTTTTTTTTTTTCTGTAGTAGAATCAAGTTAGTAGTAAAAGCATTTGTTTTCAGAAAAACTTTAGGGAGGCATGAATAGATAAAGATGAAACCAAAATATTTCTCATCCATTTTTCACCTACTTCCTTAGAAGAAGGAAGTTGTGTTGATCTTTTCCACATTAATTTTATGACATCATAACTTTCTCAATCCAGTCCCAGGATAATGGTTCCCAGACTGGCAGACATTTTCCCTGCCAGAATTTTTCTGCGGACATTTTCTTTTGCTGAGTAATTTCCCCCTTCTAATAGGGCCACTTCTTGGATGCTCATATCACTTATTAACCCACCCAAATCACTGGTAAACTGGAATGGTATATTGACATAGACAGATACCACTATCTTGGGAATTATTACTTCTGTAATAATTCATATTATCCAGTTCAGTGAAATCTTATGGTCTGGCACTAATATTAAGGTTTCATACCTGGGAAGGAGTATTTGCTAGGCATTATGTAAAGGAGAAAGAAAATCAGAGTAGATATTGAAAAGTGGAACTTGAGTACTCTATCCTCCACCTGCATAAGAAAGTGTAAGACTAAAGGTGGAGTTGCTTTGTAGAGAACTTTAGTAGCAAACTAGAAATATAATCTTGGGAAAGAACAACTCGAAGCAAGGATGGTATATATTTTGATCTTAATATTTTATTTTATTTTTTTTTTAATAAATAAATAACAAGGGCAAACTGAAAAACTGAAACTGTTTCCATTTTTTTTTTTTTTTCTTTTATGATCATCACAAAACATCAGAATATTTGATTTCAGCACTGGAAAGTTCTATTGAGAATGGGGCAAACTTTTATGAATGGTATAAAATCAGTGTATTTCCATGACATTTGCAATTAAAGAAATCACACTTTTTAAATTAATAACCAAACTTATAGGAAATTGCCACTAAATATATCCTGATCTAGAGAAAGAGAATGTACCTACCACTTCCCTGAGAATACAGCTCATTCCCTCCTCAGCAAGATTAGCTGTTCAACAAAAACAGGCAATACCATACTGATACCTTAGTTTGCAAAATTTGTATTCTTTTTTAGTTCCTAATTAAAAGAAGTTCTCTTTATTTGATTATTGTAAATAATTACTTTCTAGTCAGTTGCATTAAGACCAAAAATTTATTTTTGATTTTCAGCAAGGTAGTTATACCTGTAAGCAATCATGTTTTACATTTATGAAACTGTTTCAATCCAAAGACCTTAAATAGATGTGACTGTTTTGGTTTTTTTTTCCACTTAAATTAGGCAATATTGATGGGCATGGCTGTAGACTTCATTTGATGCAGGTGTTTGTTTGCACAGCATATGTGCACAAAAATATCCACCTGTTAATTAACAAATTATTTAAATGCATTTTGATGCTTGTTTTAACAATGTAACTGTTAATTTTCAAGTAATACATCTTTTATTTACTATTAAGGCCATTTTCACATATTATCTCTATATTGGCTATGGATTCAAGAACTGAGGGGAAAAATTACCCTTCAGTTTGGGTTGTTAACATGAACTAAAAATTTGTATACACAGTACTAAGTCCTTTACTACCCCTGTTAGCTAAGTACAGCTGTCATGATGGATGGATGGCAGACGTGCAATGGTTTGTTTAACCAATGGTTTTTTTTGTGAGAAGTTTCATTCATATTAGCTTTTTTAAGCTGTTCCCTGAACTGGAGGACTATAAGGACTCTGTATTTTCTCTGCTGTGATTTGAAGAGGGATTGTCTTCAAATTGTACTTAGAGGTTTTCCTACCAGAAATTTTGTATAAATTGAGTCTTGGAGGTTTTGTCAGAGGAAGGAGAGATTCAAAGGTGATGACTCAAATACTGTAAGAGAGAGCTAAAATATATGTCTTCAATTTCTCTTAACACAGGTCAGAATATTGAAAGAAAATGAAATACAGTTAAGCATACCATCATGTGCATAAATTAATTTTAATAATAGCTTTTTCTTTCAACAGAAATTTCCTTAAAACCATGAGATGATAATTTTCTAATGCAAGGTCTACATTTAATTCTAATTACAACTCTTCCTCCCCTTTTAGAAGCTGTCAGTTACATGTATTTTACTGTGCTATTTCTCCTAACATTTTCATCCTAAAGCTGCTGCTCAGCAATGACCTTAGAATGAATAAAAGACATTCTCTAGTCCAATGCAGTGTTTGTACTTTACAGACGGGTCTTCTGACCTGTTACTTAGACATCAAAGAGTTACAGCAATAGCTACTCAGAAAAGCATATCAAAACACTATCAGCTGTGGTATCCTGTGGCTAGTGGGCAGAACTTGATGCCTTGGTGCACGAAACTCTCTAGTGTATTTAGCTTGCTGTCGGTAATGAGCCTGGGTATTGAGTGAAGGGAAAAATATGACCAGATTCCTTGACAAGTTTACAGTGAAACTTTGGACAGGTACACCTTCCAAAACCATTTTTCACTATGAAAATGGTTATTTGATTTTTCTGGGACAGAGAAGAGCTTCAGCTTTTCAAACATGTTGGTAAAATATACTCAGGACCAATGAAGTGATTCTGTTTTGTGACAGTAGGTATCTGTTTCTCCTATACAGGCATAATTTTTGTGTTCCTTTCCTCTTGTCCTGCCACTGGGCATTACACAGAGGAATCTGGCTCTATTTATTCCCTCCCGTCAGGTATTTATGGAAATTGATAACTTTCCCCCTTAGTTTTCTATTCTTCTGGATAGAGAGTCCTCACTCTCTTAGCTTCTCTTCATATGTCAAATACTTCAAGCTCTCAGTCATCTTTGTGGTCCTTTGCTGGACTCACTTCAATAGAAAAGATAACTTTGCTCAGACTTCTGGTAACACTCATCCAATACAGCCGAAAGTACTGATGGTTGCCGTTGCCAAAAGGACACATTGGTGACTCACAGTCACCTTGTTGCCCACCAAGATGTTGAAGGCCTTTTCTGCAAAATGGAAAATCCCTCTCAAGCAGTTTGAGCATGGTTCAGATGGACTTTGTCCTAAACAACTATTCATGCCTGTTTGACTCTTTGGGAACATAATTATTAATCTGTATTTTCCAGGCTTTTGTAGCCATTGGTATTTTAGGATGAGCTTACTTGTGTAAGAAATTATGCATTTTTTTTCATCTTAGGAAACTGATCATTGAATTACCAATTCTTTCTCCATCTTTTGTTATTGCTAGATATTTAGTTATTGTTAGATAATTATGTCATATGAAATTTCAAGATTCTATTTCCTGTTTCCACACTGGAAAGGAAGTCATATTATCCACTATCCTGAAATCCCTTCTGGGTCAACAATGTAATTACATTATCTTTAGGAACCTGTGAGTTTCTTCAGTTCCTTTGGGAATACAACCTGTAATTAATAGCATGGTCTGTTTGCAATACAAGATGGGAATATCCAGCAATTTTATGAGCTGTTACACTGATGAAGACAGTGACCCTGGTGGGTTTAATGACTCACCAAGCTTATAGTGGTTTGAATGCATGCTGTTTCCTGTGCCAGTTCTAGTGGAGAAAGGAAGTGATAAATACTATAGCTTAATTGTGTATATGCCATGTGTCATTTCTCTCATATTCTCATTGGGAGAAAACTGTATACTTGTGTAACAGTCACGTGGCATCTTCCTCTTTGTTTACAACTTTCATATCACTTGTCTTATTGTTTATGAAAAAAAAGACAAAGATATACCTTTGCAAAAATCAAAAATTGTCATATTTTTAAAAGGCCTGCATTTCCTACAGAAGTTAGTTGCACAGAATCTGACTCTCTTCCTAGAGAGTTCATCCTCTCTAAATTGTTTCATATTTTTCAATTAAAAATTCAAGTAGGGAAACTTTGTCATCTTCTGCAATTGACATCAACTGTCCAGAGACATATGGAGTTAATCAACTTTAGTCTTCAAAGTTACATTTAGGGAATATTTCTCAGGTGTGTAGTCCATCGTACCCCAAAGCTAAGAATCAAAATTCACCAAATATACATGCATTCTTTTCTACTCAAGAGAGGGAATTAAGATTTTGAAGGAGAAAAAGTCTTTTTGGAATAAGAAATTATTATTTGTCTTATTATTTTATTCATGTTGAAAGTTAAAGAAAATTAATTATATATTTTACTTCATATGCGTATACATATCTGGAGCCAGCAATTTTAATGTTAAGGAGAATAGCTAAAATGAAGGATAAAGAATGGCCAGAGAAACAGTACTGAAGGATAAACGGCTTGTGTTGTATTTTGGGTTTTTTTAAAAAACATTATTATAGGAAAATTTTGTAATCAAAGTAGTAGAAAGAACAAAAAAAAAAAAAAAAAAGTAGGATAAACATGACCAATAACGAAAATTAAAAGGTACTACTGAGATATAATTGCACCTTTGGAATAAGTTGACAAACATAAGCTTTTAAAACATTTTCAATTGTAACTTCCCACTACACAATTTTCTTAAATGCCAACATTTTAGTAGTAAAATTGAAAAAAAAAATTCTGAATAATTTATTAATTTAATCCTGATTTCTGGAATTAGAACTCCTTTACCTCATCTTTTTTTGTTAATAAGGGGAAGGTTTGGGAAGGTTTGGGAAGGTTTGGGAAGGTAAGGTTTGGGAAGGTTTGGGAAGGTTTGGGAAGGGAAGGTTTGGGAAGGTTTGGGAGGGTTTGGGAAGGTTTGGGAAGGCAAGGCAAGGCAAGGCAAGGCAAGGTTTGGGAAGTGAAGGGAATAAATCATAAAACTCTACTACTTTTAAAAGTAAGCTAACCAGAAAATACTTTAAAAATGTGTCTGAGAAGTAAACAGAACTAGGAAACTACAGTAGAGCTGATGCACTATTTCAGTGGTGAAGATCAGTGAGAGAAGTATGGATTGTCTAGCAACAACTTCCTTTAAACTGTGAGTCGTGGGGGAAAAGTAAGAGCAGGAAAAGAAAAAGATACAATTGCATACATTTCTACGGAGTACTCAAAAGGCTGTGAACTCTGGTAGCACTAGACTCAATAACTACTCAAAGCAGGCCATGTAATTCCAGTTCAGGAATCTGAACAGCATATTGAGAATTCTGTACTATGTTAACTTGCAAGATACCTTTATAAGGCAGAATTTCCTCTACATTCCAATGTTTTTTGCATCTCTCTGACAATAGAAAAAGGTAGGAAAAAATCTCTGTGCACTTTATGGCTAGTTTAGGATACATTATAAACATTTTGTATACATATCACAGTTGCCCTTCTGTGTACAAGTCAAGATCTCTGCTGAAAAATTATTTAGTAACAAAAAGGTCAATTTTATTTTGTACGAGAATACTTCCAAATATTGTCATATGGATCTACTTTCTTAGGAGGAAATTAGGTAGCTTTATCTAAACTCATGTTAATTTGGATTCTATGTCACATTCACTGTCCTACTTGTATGTGTGTGAAAATTCAAAACCAGATATTGTATCTTCAACACAACCTATGCTATTATATCACTACAAACTCTTATATCACCTTTAAATCTTCTTGACCTAAAAAACTCCTCCAAAGCAGTTAATTTTTGCAACATAAACTGAGTCAACTAAATCTTTTGCAATTAGTGATTTTGCTATAACTAGAAATAGACTTCATTGTTCTTGTCTTTCTTCTTTGAATGTAAAGAAGACTGCAAAGATATAAAGAATAATATATATTGCCTTATTATTATAAAATGAATTTTTAGGTTCATATACTTCAGAAATTTACATATATACTATTATCTTTCAAGATGTCCCACTTAATAAGTTGGCATGAACTTTATGTTAGTTTTAGTTCTTCAGTGAATAGCAAGACAATTAAAAAAAAATAAAAAATAAGAAAGGATCATTGTTAAATACAAAAAAAAGAGATAATTTACATTCTTTACATAACTGTTTTGAAGTTGTCTAAAGTAAAAAGCAGATGCACATAACAGTGTCTTTCTAAAGAACTCCGTGTGATGTTCCTGAAAAATGACGAAAATATTTCTTCCCATCACAGAATCACTATGATCAAGAAGATTAAAAGAAATAGATGATTAAAAGAAATACATACATACATACAGTTCATTGCTGATCTTGAAAATTTGTGACCTGCCAGCAAGCTACAGTGTTTCATATTCATAATAAGACAGTCAAAGGCAAATCTGCCTTTCAGATATCTTTGGGAAACAACAGACTTAATCTGTGGTATGCTGAGGAGGCAAACCTCAGAAATTAAATATTTGTTCTTCAATTGATTGCTAACAGCCAATTCTTGTGTATGTCTAGTGATTAAAAACTTGAACTTCTCAGTTTTGCTCACTGTATATTGATTTATCTTCCCAGGATTTAATAATGTCATAAGTATAGATCAAAATCATCAACTTGGAGTGAATGTAAAACCTTACAGCATGTACTCTGTACAATTATGAAGACTTTGCATTTTGAGATTACAATAATACTTATTTGGAAGAAAACCAGAACAAAAAATAAAACAAACAAACAAACAAAACAAAACAAAATCCAAAAACAAAGACCCAAACAAACGAAACAAAAAATTAAACCAAATCTAACTAATATTTCAGTACATCAGAATCATGAACCTCTTCTGTTTTGAAAAGTATGATCCGTGTAATAAATTTAGGAACAATGTATAGGGTTTAAACCAACCATTTGATTTCTTAATGTGTTTTTTGAGTGAAGACTGATCTAGGGCAATGCACTGCTTAAGCGGTGAAAATGAAAGGAGGGACAGTAAGCTTACAGCATGTATACACCCTAAAGAAAAAAAGAAAAAAGAGGGTTTGGTATCTACCTGTTATGATTTCATTATGATGTCATCAAAGTATTCAGAGAAATATTAACTCCGTTACAAATTTGCCTAGTGCGTCATGTGTAGTTGTACAAATAAATCATGGGAACATCCTTTCCAGCTGGTTTGTAGTCTCATGTGAGAAAGTCCTAGACTAGTGAATTATATAAAAACATATGATAAATTATTTTGTTACCATGATGTTATGAAAATTGATGTTGGGGGTTAAGGACTAATATATTTCTGTGATAACCCTGTTTATTTAAAAAGTTCTGGAATGAAAATGTAGAGAAAATGAGCCCGGTGCAACGTAAGGTTCAATCAGACTTTTAAAGACAATTAATAGAAATGCACAATAGCTGATGGATGTATTTATTCTTCCTTCTGAATTCCATTTATGCAAGGGGAAGCATTACAGAACATGCAACGTTGGAGGTAAAAAAAAAAAAATAAATTGTTTCATTATATAAGTGTGATATATTTATTTACATTTCAGGATTTTGCATCTCGAACTGCAAGACTTGGCTTCAGATGACCCAGAAAAAAATTAGACTGCTAAGGAAATTAGAACTGAGCTCTGAAAGCACCTGACAACTTGAGAACATCTTGATTTTACAAATCTGAGATTTTTTTTTCCTCTGAGGTACATAGTATTCAGCATAAAATCTAATTTCCGAATCTATCACCATGGTCACCTGTGCCAGTTTATTTTCTTTGATTTCACAAACAGTTTCTGTAACCCCTGGAAACTTCCAAGCAATGGAAACTTGGAAATTAGGTATTCGGTCTTCACTATATAATTCTGGCTGAAATTGATCACTATTCTGAAGGAGTGTAGATTTTCAGCAGAAGCAACTACTTAATTCTCATTTGCCATAGAATAGAGTGATTCTCTTCTCAGTACGAATCACTGAATAACACTTTTTTTTTTTCCTGGCAAAAGAGTTAGGAGGGAAACTTTTCTGGACCATTCATCACAAGCCTTCATGGATTGTAAGAACATAACAACCCTTCAGGAGTCATTGACTGTTCTCAAAATTATAATATTGAAATTAGATATAGGTATTTTTATGGAAGAGATAAGCTTTTCATCCTGCTGAACCCACAACAAAAATGGTTATGTATTTGTGTGCGCTTTCTATACATGTACACATACATTTTTTAAAATGTTTAAATGTTTGAACTGCAGACACTTAAAAATTATGATTCAGAGCCATCCAGGTCAGGGATTGCTGTGCCATTACTGAGGATTTCTAGAATATGAACAAATACTAAAAATAAAAATTTCATGTTGATGTGTGTTCTTTCAGGTTTAGTTATATACATTTTCTTTTTGTTTTCCTGCTTGGAAATATCACATACAGCAAATTATTTGTGCTATCTGGTAAAGTAACTGATTGCCTTGGCTAGATGTGACATAGCAAACTTGTCTTTTTCTATGGTATTGCTCATGTTATAGTACATATCCACAACATTTAATTAATTTTATGATTAAATAAGCTAGGACTGGTAGCATTTCTTATTTGGCCTGAGCTCAGAGCCTTCGAAAGAGGTAAACCAAACAATGGGGAGAACTAGCTTTTCTGTTAAATTTTCAAAAGAACTGAGATCTGCTGAACCTGAAAATACTTCAAAATTTTTAAAATCTGAAAAATTGTTAGAAAAGATTTAAAGGGACAATACCAAAGCATTTCTTACTTTCTAAATCTAGTAGTTTTTTGATTGGATTTTTTTTTTGTTGTGTTTTTGGTTTGTTCGTTTTTTGTTTTGTTTTGTTTTGGGGGGGTTATGTGCGTGGGTTTTGTTTGTTTGTTTTTATGGTGGTGGCATTTCTTCTCTATTCGCACTTACAATTCACTTGTTTAGACAAATTAAAAAAAAAAAAAAAGGCTTAAAGAACTAAATCTAAAATTAAGTGCCTAGTGCTTTAAGTTGAATAAAAATTTTCAGATTCCAGTTACAACTTTGAAGTCTCTTTACAGAGTTATTTTTTTCTGGATAAAACAGAGTTTCTGATCCTTCTATTAGGGCATAATCAGGGGAACCCTGATTTGGTATTCTCTTGTCAGAACCTCTTCTCCAGATGTAATTTACTCATATGCGAAAAAGACCTGATTTGATCAAGGCTTGTTTAAACACAAAAGGGAAATCCATTCACCTTGAGATTTTCTCATGCACTGAAGATTCACTTCAACTGGCACTCAATCAGAAAATGTTTGTACTTGATATTTGTAGTGATATTTCTCCTGCTGGAGCATATAAAATCCCTCTGGTTACTACTTCTGGTAACCTGTGTGCTTCTACAATGTACAATGCTTTTGAGTGTTAGAAGAAAATTATTTGTGCTAAAGATGTAGATGACCTGCTAATACTTGGAAGTCTACTTAAAACCTGAATTTTAAATTTTTTCTGATGCTATTCTCTTGTTAAAAATAAAAAAAACAAAAAAACAAACAAACAAAAAAAAAAAAAAAAACCCAAAGGGCTGTGGGATAGATGTGTTTTGTAAAGGTAAAAAAAAAATATAAAGCTCTCTGTAAAATATGTAAAGTATCTTTTAAGAAGTTTAATTTTATTTTGCACATTCAATGGGTTTTCAGCCACCCTTAACATATGTATGAATTCCTCTTTCAATTACACTCTCCTGCTCTCTTTTATGTTGGTAATTATATAGTGTCCCTTAATTTTCTGGGAAGAAATCTATTTCACCCTGTTACACTTAAAAAAGCGTTCTGAAAGTTAATGGAAGACAACTCCAGATTTTATGAATAGAACACTTTCTTCCAATTAATCTATTTCATGGGAAATCAACATAACTTAAGTGCTTAAAAATAAGATCTTGCTTTTAGAAATCTATGAGATCGTTTAGTGTTCAATTTTCTCTGCATAGCGTATCATTTTTGCTATCTCTGAGGTGAAAAATGAGTAATCTCTGGTGTATAGTTATTTTTAACTAACTATTCAAGCAGACCTTTTAGCTAAACACCCAATTGTGCCCAATTTTTATTTAATTTATGCAGTTTTTATGATCTGGGGCACAACAGTGTCACTGAACACTCAGACTCCATTTGCAGTCAATCTAGATTAAATTGTTCATTGCAATAATTGACCTTTTATTTCAGACCAAATGAGTCTCTAAGGATCTCCATATTTATATCATCTTACAAGTAGGAAATATTTTTAAACCAACCAAACAATATTTTTTCATACTGAGATCCTATTTTTGTGGGCCGGAAATTCAACAGTGGTATTGGGTGAAGATAGCAGATATAACAATTTTCTGCCTATGAATCGACAGATATAAAGTTGAAATTCCATAGTGGATCATACACCACTTAGTCCTGTCCCCTTTTCTAAGTACAAGCTCTCTCATATCAACCACTACAGAACAAATACAAGTACTTGTTTACTTTCTACAGTTATTTCCATAATTGACTTATGAAAATATTTCTTCTTAGTTTCATTGTTCTTTATACAAAGATATTACTTATCTTGCAATCATTTTCTTTAATATAATAGTGTATGGCCTTGTCTTCATGTCTTCATTTATTTCAGTGAGAAAACTTTCAGCATTTCTGCTGTAGACCTTTGATGGCAATTTGAAAACAAACTAGTGAAAAACCCATGGATTTGGCACACATATATGAAAATGAAATTTAGCCTGTAGTCAATCAGTGTGAAGAACACAGACAAATATACAATAATATAAGCAGGAACATAAACTTAGGATTTTTTAGTATGTGATATTATAAGCATGGTAAACTGCACACTTGTCAAAATCAAGACACTATTTTTTGTTTGGTTTTTTTTGTGAAGAAAACTAAGTGGAAATGGAAAAAAATGAACTTGAGAAATTTTCCCAAATTTTAGTTTAATTTCAACTTGAATTGCAGTGAGCTTACATGCAATTAAAAGCAAAAGTTAAAATAAGTACACAGACAGCACAAGTCTGAAAACTTTATGTGAAAGCAATAGGTTCAAGTTTACACTCCACATCTGTCAGGGTCTTGTTTATGTACCTTTTTATTGCAGACTAGCTCCCTTAATATTGGGACAGTTCCAACACTCTCCAACTTAAGTTAAAATATAATAACCATCCATTCTTTCTTCTAGAGGAGGTAAAATAAAAGTGCCTATCTGATCTAGTGTCTATTAACCCCAGGAAACTTCAGACCTTTTGGAAAAAAACCCCAATTGCCAGTGTAAAAAGTGGTGAATTTTTAGAAATCCATCAGAGGGTAAATGAGGGAAGTGACACAGTGAGATAACTGGAGAGTGACCTGACTAGAGCATGAAAAGGCAACAAATGTCAAACTGAAAATTGAAAATATTCCTACATAACTGAGCCATGAAATTCACCATCAAAATCTGTAGGTTAGATTGAAGCATGGCAGGAAACCAAAGAAGACTAGATATTTAAAACAAAACACCATCATGTACGCTGGCTAGAACAAAATATCGATAAAGAATGTGTTCCATAATATGCCTTATGAGAAGCAAAAAGTGTGATAATATGCAATTTACACTGCTTAGGATTTGCTTTACCACATAGTTTTGGACCATGACAGGAGATGGCTACCTTATTTCTGGAGATTTGTTTTTTATTCATAAATATTTCAACACTTTTAATGGGATGAGGCCAATCAAGAAACAACATTTGGAACCACACTGTAAAAGTAACAAGATTTCATTCTACATTCTTCTCCTTTCCCATCTCCCCTAAGAATTTGCTAACAGAAGTTAGAAGTTTCAGGGGACAACCCCAAACTTCTGAGTTTATTGTTGCTATTCAATTTGAGAAATTATCATGTTTCTTATATATGACCTTTATAAATTGAAACAAATTTAGGATAAATATCACTGTATTCTTTACATGAGAATAAAGGCTTTATTTTTACAGCAGTATCAGTTTATTTTCTGACCCAATACTATTCAGAATCTGCTACACTACCCTGATTATAATATAACTCAACTTGTTCTTTACCTTCACATACTGATAAGAGTTTGATTTGTATAATGTAGACTAATGGTTGGGGTAGTAATGAAATGTTTCCAGACATTTGTGTCCAACAAAACTTTCTAATTTTATTATTCTGAAATATATTATCTATAGTGTCCTAAGGGTTCTCTGCTTTTTTTCCAGCTGCCTCTACTTTTACAAGTATCTCACAGAAAACTAGGACTGTAAACTAGACTAATGCCCTCCTTACTTTCGAGTACATTAGATATAAAAATTTTTATTCGGTTGCAGAGAATGGAACCAAGCTGGAGATGTGAACTGAAACACTGCAGCTGATTTAATATGCTGTAGATAGAGAGACATAAAAGATAAAGAGACATGTTTTTTACCTTCCTGACCTCTCTGCTCCTTCTAAAAATGCGTAAGTGACAATTTTAGGTAGAAACAACTTCCCCGTCACTTAAAGGTTCCTCACATCACAATGCATCTTCACACCATTCTCAGCCAGAATGCCAGCTTTAGAGATTGACCTATGACCTCTGTCTATATTTTTATGTTCTTGTGGAAGTCAGTCCATTCTAACCTGAAACACATCTTAGGTATGAAGCCACATCCAAATTTATACAGAAAATGGGCTTCCAGTGTAATGTTTCCAATTGATTTTCTTCTGAATTTTCTGAGTAGATAGGAGAATTTTTACAGGTTTCTGAGCCAGAATCCATGCTAGATGAATAAATGAAAACTGTGAGCAGACATTAGCACTACTAAGAAAAAGAGTACCCTAAAGATATCTCCATAAGAAAAACAGAAATAACACTTTGATTACAAGAAAATGGATATTTAAAATTATCAACTATTGGTATTAAACTTACTTCTAAAGAAGCTAAGTATTTGCTAAATAAGATGGTTGGTATGTATACATGAAGATTTCAGTTATTATTTTTAAGTGACAGGTAGCAAATAAGAACATTCCACCATTTCCATAAACATGAGAACCATTGACAGAAATTTTTTAATCGTTGCTATTTTATGCTAGTATTCATAACATTATCACGTCTATTGTTACTCATCTTCTTTTGCTAAGAAATCTTAATATGCAACACTATATAGAAATAACTATTTATATATACTGTATAACATACTTGGAAATAATTTAATCATCGCAGATTTTCTACTTTTCTTCCAAGACTGAATATTTCATAGAGCTGATTATGATTAGCCCAATTTTGTGTAATTACTATAAATCTGAAACAGGAAGGAAATAGGCATTTCAGGTGAACACAAATTCCTTGCAAATCTCCATACATGAAATATATCCAAATTGTGCAAACTGTCTGGGAAGACATATCAAAATATTTTCTACTTAGAGCAAAGACTGAAAATTTCAGGATTTAAATTTGACTTTCATATGCTAAATACATCAGCAACTTTTTAACAGTAGCTGCATTTACACTCCCCAAGTGCTCTGCAGTAGATAACAAGTGTAATGAAATCTTCTTGGGTATATCTGTCTAAACCCTTGGTATTTCTATCTGCATTGCACCTGTAAATTGACTTATTGCCTAGTCTCACTGAGTCTGCTCATTGTGCCTGATACCATGTAATCTGTGCCACTCCAGACACAAAATACCAGCTGTTACAGTTCCAAAAGTTTAGTGGCAGTTCAAGAAGGAAATCAAACGTTATAGCTTTTACCTTGGTCCATATCTTGCTCCCATACCACCTCTGTGCTGCTGCCTAACTACTAGTGTCAGAATAAAAAAAAAGGTAGAATTGAAAATATCCATACATTCAATTTGTGAATTTAGTTCCAGCTATGGGCCACCCATAGGCCCCAACACATTGCAAAGTATCCTCTTCACAAGGAACCTTTCATGCTCCAGCATCACTTATAATATATCTTCCCCAGGGTATGACATCTGCTCAGCACCAAACTACCTGGAGAAAAGGAGGTGCTCTCTGGAGGCATTACTGGCATACTACAGTGCTGGAGTTGGGCAGGACTAAACACTTCAATCAACTGAAAATTACATTCTGGTCATCAGATTAGGGCAGAGACCTCATCTCTGTCTATCTATTAACTTCTCATTAAGAAAGAAAAAGTACATACCAGCAGACCAGTCTATCTGTCTGTCT
>JAWWEW010000078.1:95584693-95610212 GCA_035583185.1 Anabacerthia variegaticeps
CTCATCTCTGTCTATCTATTAACTTCTCATTAAGAAAGAAAAAGTACATACCAGCAGACCAGTCTATCTGTCTGTCTGTCTATCTATCTATCTATCTATCTTTACACTGGAGTCTAATGATGCAGATAGCCTCAGTCAGGCAAAGAAGTTTTATCTTCATCTCGCAGCTTCATCTGGCCTTGTAGCCAGACCCATAAGTGAGTTCTTAATGAATTAATTAATAAATTTCATAAATAAAATAATATCTTTTCCATACCATGATCAAAATCTATTCAATATTTCATGCAACTCCTCTTTAATTTACTGTAGTACAGCTTCTGCCAGCCTAATTCAAACTGATGTTATTCAAAGGCTGACCCTATTTTTTTTCTGTATTTTAAAATTAGTTATAGCTAAAATTCATTTTATACTGTATACAGCACAGAATCACAGGTTATATGAATTCTACAGCTTGTAGTTTCCTAATATACATTTTATATTCTTGCTTTTCTTAGCGGAATAGATACACAGACCATGATCCTTCTACTTAACTTTTTTTTTTCCTCTCCATAATTTATACTTTGAAAATAGAAAACACGTATAACTGTGCAGTCTTAGAAACTTAATTCTCAATTCTTTGAAAACTTTCCAAGTGATTAGTGGTATTTTTGAAGCAGCAGAGAAATTCACCACTCATATTCAAATACCTTAACACGCGTACTGACATCAGATGCAATATTTATGTCTACAGCCCCAAGTGTCTGTGCTATATTACTGGCCTGCAAAGATGACCATAAAACTCTTCAGAAAGCCTTCTTAAATTTCATAGTTTCTGATGCATAAACAAGATATTTATCATTAGAATTACCATAGGATATTTATTGTTTTATTAGTATAAAATGAAAATATTTTAAATAAAGCGAATATGTGCACAGGAAGAACCGGTTTAATCAGGAATATACAGAAAATAAACATAAGTTAAGAAAGTAGACAGCGAAAATGTGAACATACAGTCCTATGCAATTATGCAATGCCATACTTATAAAAGTAGAGTATAGAATACACAATCCCATTTTATTTATTTAAGTACATATGTTTGTCTAAACGACTGCAAATGGTTATGCCCAGAAAACACAAGCCATTATTAGTTTGAGTGAGGATAACTTGGAGGCGTATGACCACTTACATGGGTATTGATCATAGTTGAAAGTGTTTGCATTGTTTTCTGAAGTTTCGTTTACTGACAAAGAGGCTTTCGAAAGTCAATACAAGTACATTAACTGCCCCATACGGGAATAAAGGAGAGAGAAACATAATCTTGTTGTCCAGTTCTAACCAAAAATCCGTGCAATGTGCCTAAGAATTAAGCTACTTAGATAGATTTGAAACTACTATGTTTTTTAATTTGAGAAAACCCTTTTGTATATATAGCACATAATGGGAACCAAATGAGTGCTTATGTATGTTTATGAAAGCAGAAACTTGCTCCCTTCTCATCAGTTTTTTGTGCCCTAAAGCTTGATGTCTTATTCCTATTATCTTAATTTCTCTTCAGGAAAAAAATACCTGTCTATCTATATTTATGTTATCCATTTTGTCTGAAATGTTCCAAAGAGCCTGAAGGAGCTGATTTCCGTGAGGAATGGGTGCTTTTAAATCCTTTTGGAAACCCTATTTTTAAATGTATAATCCTTTTGCTGAATAGAAATCATGACCTACTGGTATCCTTTGGCAAGAATTTTTCATAGCTTCCTTTCTTCATTGTCTTTCCCTAAATATTATAACATATATGTATTTATACTATGCATATAAGTTAAATTCTAAGTTAAGAAAAGATTAAAAACAAAAAAAAACAAAAAAAAAAAACCAAAAAAAACCCAACAAAACAATTTCCTTTTTAACAAAGGAAAAAAAAAAGAAATTTGGTGCCAAATATTTTCTATTTACACTTGTGTCTAATGGACAGCGTTTCCCTTATCAAGTCAAGAAAAGAAAAAGCAAAGAAAATACTATAAAGACAAACTGATATATGTTTTGTTCCTTCTTATTAAATTTAAGGATACCAAGTTGCCATGGCGACCTCTTCACTTTTGCATAAAGTGTGATAGATTTGGATGTAACAGCAAGTAGATGACAACAGCCAAAGCAATTGTCAAGTATTCAGGTGAGGGAGTCTCATTTGGAAGCAGTTACTGTATAAAGCACAGATACATACTTCATTTCTCCTGACAAGAACTGCTGACAAGAACAACCCATCCTTAGACTGAGAAACTGGAACAGAGCACTGTTTTCCAACCTTAGAGCTGAAATGACAGTGTGCCTTTTTAATAAGACTATAAAGAACACACATTATTCAACGGGTTACATATGGGTACGTGCATCCATATAAGACTTTCAAACCTGGGAGCACACTGGCACTTTTCAAATTGGTATGCCAAATTAGTTTCTGTTTTGGCCTTGTTCATTCCCGTTAGTTGGGTATTAGACAAGAATCCCATGCCACCTTGACAAGGGCTTTTGTTTCTATTATGCTGTTATTGAAACCTATACGAGTGATGGATGAGAACAGTGCATGTCTGAATAAGCAGAGGGAATCACCCTAATGAATTATCATCTGCATTGCAATATGCCACGGATGAAATGACTTACCCATTCTGTAATAACTGCTGTGACCGCTTCATTTCAAATGCTTTTCATAGTTGCCATCACTCAGGAAGGCTGGTGTTTACAGCTCTCACAAGAGGAATATTTGTCTGACAAACTGTGTTAGAGGTATGAAACTTAATGGTAACAAAGCAGAGCCATAAGAATGTGCATATCAGTAAAATACAGTCCTGGGATCCTATTAAGATTCCAACTTTTCTATACATTTGAATTTATTTGTTTCTGTTGTGCAATTCCTTGGGTCAAGTCAGCTCTCTGCAGAATCTTATTAACAATCAGCCTATTAGATTTAGTCAGATAGTCTAATTGGACTCAATCTCACAAAGATTTTCTGGTCATCTTAGTGCCATTTTAATACTGAGGCATATTTTGTCATATGTTATGTGTATAGTACTATAAACAAGCTTGTGGGGTTTGGGGTTTTTTTGTGTGTTTTGGTTTTCTATATAAAATCATGTTTGTTTACAAGTAATTTATTCTGCAAACATATTTTGTTTTCTGTGATCTAAGTCTATCTTTCCCTGTGTGTTTGCAGTCTGTTTTTCAATATGCTCTCCCTGTTTGCACATTACCATCTATGTTGACAATTAACTCTGTTGTCAACAAAGTAGAATAGTTCTTTTGAATTAAATTATTTACAAATCTCAGTTAAACCCAAAATAATAATGCATGGCTTGTCAACAGTATATGTGATTTACAAGAAGAGAATTATTTAAAAAATATTCTATAAAAAAAGAAATATTTTTTTTAAAAATTGGAACACGACTGGGTTTTAAATATAAAGTAGCAATGATTTTAGGAATGATTTGTGTATTTAAGGAACAGCTGGAAATAATAATAAAAAATGGCAATATGCCCTAGATTATATATGTCTATAATAATTTTATGATAATATAGATCTCACCAGAGCCTTGTGAGCTAGGCTGTCTCAAGGCAATGCTGGACACCCCAGCCAAAAACACACAAGGGAGTAATTAGTTAAATACATCGCTGATATAAGATTGTACAGCTCCACTGACTTTGATGAGACTTCACCCTGCACACTGGTTGAACTTTTAGTGTACTTGTGAAGAGTCAATCATTTTCTGGATAGGAAGGAATATTCAGTTCTCATGTGTGGTTACCATGTCCTTATTGGAAAGAGTTTGATTGACAGTATAAAGCTGGAATGTAGTCAACAGAGCCTTACAGATAATGTTTTAAAATCATGGCCAGGACAAGGAGTTTTGGTGTGGGTTTTTTGGAAGACCCTGAAAATATTCTATACTAGGAGCTTTACTCTCTCAGGGATCAATAAGGTGATAAAAAAACCTGTTCAAACATTTTCTTATGAATTCTGTAGAACCTCTGTTCATGGGAGACATACCATAAGAACATTGTAGACATCAATGTTGCCCAAGCATTCTGTTCATGAAGCTAGTCATAATTACAGTCAGAAGCACCTCACTTTTTATCTCCTACCAATGGGGAAATGAATGCTTATCACCAGAGGGCAAGTTTTATTTGTTTTCCTTATTTTCATTATGCACTATTTTATTTTAATTACATGTTATTCTGTGCAAAAAGAAAAATTAATGCATCCCATTAACTGGTTTCTTCTCTTTCTCTCTCTCTCTTTTTTTTGTTGTTTCTAGGCCAGTTATTTTTGTTCTGAACTTGAATCAATCCCTGTCTACTTTATACTCACATAAGTCTCAGCAATGTCAGAAACCACACGGATGACTAACTGGTGTATGTTTAAAGAGTAGGAGAATCACTTTAGTGCATTCATTAGGAATTTCTTGTATGTAAGCGTCCCACCATTTTATTGGATCCAGCCTATCTTTAAATCCATCTTCTTTCAGAAATTCAATTGAATTTCATGTGAAAGCTTTTGATATATATCTGAAGTTAATTTGTATCCAATAGCCTATCGAGTTAGAAATCCCTCCATGGAATAGTCAAGACCACAGAATTATTCATCTAACTATGACTTAATATGTAAATAAGACAGCCCAGTAGGAGGAATTCTAATCCTGATTTATCGGGACATTACCAGTTAGACCTAAATTTTATAACCTGTATCTAGTCAAGTGAGAAAATACATCACTGATAACACAAATTGGTATAAAATTATAATGGAAATATAAATGTCCTTATGTGAACATTCCTTGTAAGTGAGAAAGAAGAAAACAATAACTCTATCAGTACTAGATAAACTATTTCAGAAGATGAATTTACAGTAGTGATGTGGAGATAAAATGCAGTTATGAGTAGACTCAGTTTTCATACCTGCTGTTATGGCAGCACTCTTACGTACATTTGCTGCTGGCTGCCGAGTACAGAAAACACTGAGGATTTAGATTCTGTCCTGTCCTGTAGGCTTCTGTGGAGTCATGGAAAGGAAATAGAAATGCTCTAATTGCTGGAAAGATATGCCACTGGAATAAAAAGTTGCTACTTAGAACTTGAAAAGAAAGTAGCAATATCATTTGTATGCAATGATAGCAAGTACTCATAGTGGGAAAAATAAGGAATTTTTATAAGAATTTGAACACCTTGTAATATAACTGTTTGGGAAACATGTTCATTTCTAACCTTCCTCAACTTTGTGCCCTCAGTTTCTTGAAGATTAATCTGTTTACCAAACATTGTGTTCAGTGAAAGCTGTGTCATGCTCTACATATGCCACACACTGTAAAATTGTATTGCAAAAGTGAAAATGCCAGAAATCAAATGCTAACTTTATTACAGATGAGAACTAGCAAAATACTACAATTCACATACATATTGTCATAATGTATTAGAATATTCATTACAAAGCCCTTCAATATTCACACAAAGACCTTCTTAGTTAGTAAGATTTGGAGAGCTATTATAAACACAGTAGTAAAATATTACCTGGATAATTTGCTGTTCCTCTCCCTCTGATCCTTCCCTTCTCTTCCTACTGAAAACAGAATAACAAACTCAAATTCAACATGCAGCACAGAAGGGAAAACAGACAAACCTTAAATTTTGGGGATAAAAAAGCATGAAAAAATTTGAGAGAGATCCTTATTTTTAATTCACTTAAGAAGGCATTTGCTTTGGTATTGCTGATGTCCAAAACATTTAGAAATTATTCCTTAATTAAAACGCAAGTTCCTGTTTTAGAGTTGTTAATACATTGAATTAAATTAGAACTTAAACAGGGTTTTAAAAGGTGAAATTTGAGTTCCAGCTTGGAAGATCATATTTGCTAATATTTTAGCTTTAACTAGAAATTAATATTGGCATTTGCTTAAGGGCAGATTTGTCCATTTTAAGTTTATTGATTTCAGCTTAGCATGCATAGGATTCAATATGACCTAAAAGAACCAGCAGAGGACAAAACCATAGTAAGGCAGGATATGGCATATATCAGTGTATCCAGATATTTCAGCACAGAATGTTTTTAATTTAAAACAAAAAGAGTACTAAGAGTATTGATTAAATAACAGCAACAAACAAAGAAAACACATAGCCCAAGAATGTTTCTTCTCCTTTAGATAACCAACCAGAAACTTCACTCAGATTTCAAAGTTAATATTCTGTTTTATTTATTGCTATTTCAATGTGGTTTTTTCAATTGAACGAAATTAATTGTATTGAATTCTGCAGTTAAGTTTTATATACATTCATACATGAGCCATTATTTATTATTTCACAATAATTATGACATTAATACAGTTAGATGATGGCAGCATTATCTATAGTGTTTTTGTGATACTGTAACAAGAAGTCAGGAGTTTAGGCCAGAAAAGCTACCCTGTCTTTTTCATTTTAGTCTAGTAATACCAGTTATGTTCAAAGAACCATCATGCAAAGTAACCCTTAGCTGCTCAGCATTAAAACTTTTCTCAGAGTATGTGAGAAGTTTGAGTTGCAGTAATGGACATAGCTGTGATAACTTCTTACTAAATTAATATGTAGAGTTCAAATAATAAAAAAAAAAAACCAACCACAAAAAACCAAATGTTTACTTCTAGCATCATAAAAAGCTATTGTTTCTCAAGCTTAAGCGCTAATAAAGTGGCAACAAAACAGTATCAGTGAAGTATTTGACTGACAACTTTGTTAAACTGATGTTATTGAACAAGTCTAGGTTAAAACCAAAACACAGATGCAGAGAAACTCCTTGCCATGTGTCATAATATACTTTGCAAAACATAGCAAAAGAGGATGTTTTTCATAGCAACTAATATGTGTGCTAGTTCATGGGAAGCAAGATCATGCTTGGCCAATTTTCACCAGAAGGAACCTCACAGTGAGACTAAGATTAATTTTAGTATACTAAAGGCTGAACTGGGACATTGCATGACCACATGCATTTGTTTTTTATATGTCTGTGCAGTGCAGCTGTAGCATCAATATTTACTCATGCTGACAGTCTAGTGCATGTGTTGACAATTTCACTTAAATTGTTTGTGTCATGAAAACTGAAATCCTTGAGCGATAGCTGTTTTGAATACCCATCCAAAAAAACAACAAAAAAAAAAAAAAAAAAAAAAAAAAACACCAGAAAACAATGAAGAGCCACCTGCTCTCTTGTTAAAGAATTCATGGGAGGAGGAAGGCAGCCGGACAAGGAATATCACATTTTTCAACCTCTGACCTTTTCAAGGAAATGAGGGGAAATACAGCTGCACAAATGGAGAAGAACACAGCCCCTAAGCTAAGAGGCTAATTGAAAAATAAACCTTTTCCTCTAAAAGTCTGTTCTTCTCCATACCTGACCTCCCTTGCCTATATAATTTTCACTTTTTCTATTATCTTTGCAACAGTATAAGAGAAACAGCAATCCAGGGAAGACAATAGCAATGGAGATTTCCACTTCCTTTTCTGATTTCTCTCTTCTGATGTCAGCACCAGGCTTATGTTGCAAAATACACATGCCCTGTCCATTCTCATAGACATGGGCAAATTATTTTGAGACAGAATTTCCAGCAGAGGGAGAACCCTTCTCAAAAGTCAGCACTTCTCTATTTACCTTTCTTAGGGTTTTGTATCCCACTGTCCTTTCCCTGGAATCCTATGGGATATGTTCCAGTTACAACAGTGATTACCATAAGTTGCCTAAAAGGATTGGTTGTTCCTATTGTGTCAAGAAGCAACTCCTCTCAGTGAAAATTTGAAAGAAGATGCAAAGATATCTTGGGGGATGAGGAAATGCTGTACATTCCTTTTGCATGTTAAACTTGACTAAAAGTATTATTGTTCTCTTAAAGAAGTTTAACTTTCGGAAAAAGTCATCCAAGACTGAATTCAAAACATTATCCTTTTTTCCAAGCTTTATAATCATATGAATTAATTATTTTTGGCTGATCTGTGAGCTAACTCCAGAACCAAATCACTAGGGAAAGATGATGTTAATGTGTACATGTTAATAGATGTATTTAATCAATTACTTGGTGAGTGTTTTATTACAAGTATAAGATTGAAAACAAAATGTTCTAAAGGATCAAGCTGCTCCAAAGTAACACTATAAAAAGTGATGTAAATGTAAATCTGTCTGCCTTTGGCTAGCAATACTTTTCTCTATTTTTTTCTACTTTTTGATAAACTAAGAATTTCAGTTGAGAAGTACTTCAAACATGAGTTATTCTGAATTTCTTTTCAGCAATATAATGCTGAAATATAAAGACAATATGTTATATAGCAAGAAGAAATAACATTTCAGCAAAACTATTGTGCAGTGAAAACCAGAAACTTTGTCTTAAGCGCTTTTAGGTTTCCAGATACATTTTCTGTTACTCGACTACCTTTTAAAAGTGCTTAATAAAGTATATATTGTGTAGGACTAAGGAATAGAAAATAAGCCTATGTTATTTCATTTTCTCACTATGCCTATTCATGCCAGGAATAGCATTCTCAGTATAGTCAGGAGCATTCTATGCAATATTTCCTCAAATTAACCATTACTCTTTTGTGAACTTTTTCTAGATTTCTAGGTGGACAACCTTTACAGTTCTCATAAGTTGACTGTGTGCAATTTCAAAGAAAATTTTATTGCCAAAGTAGAACTTATACACCTTATATTACCTGCACTATGACTACTATAAACTTAAAACATTAATGAGTTTAAATTATGTTTCTATCAACAGTACTGATAGAAATTTGGGAGAATGTCGGCTTTTTATAGCACAATATGCTCTAACATTGTTATGACTATTGTAAAGCGTTGGTTGGCCATAGTGGCCTAATAAGATTGCTATTTAAAACCACATACAACAAACTACTATATATATTTTGGAGACAGCAAAAAGAGATTTCTTAACCTGATTATCAAATTTCTGACAATTTTCCTGATAATTCAGGGTCATAAGAAGAAAAAGATGTAAAACCTCAATTTTTATACTGAATTTATCAATGTTGAATTTTACTTAACATTCGGGCCCAGATCTTACAGTAAAGAGAGCTGCTTTTGCAATTTTAATTTTTGAATTTCCATTTCTTCTAAATCTTTTCTCTTCTGAGATAACATGCAGTGTTCCACAGTGAGATACTCTTGAGTTTCTTAAACAAAAACTCCATTTCATTCATATAAAGTTCAAATTTTTGTTAGTTTGGATAGGATTTTTTGTTCTGTGTTCACAAATTGCTGTGGTTTAACAGCAGCTCAACTCCACACAGTTGGATAGAGAAGAGAACTGTAAGGGTAAGAGTAAGAAAACTGATGGATTAGAGACAAAGGCAGTTTGACAGGAAAAGCAGAAGCTGAGTGTGAAAGAAAACACAAGGGATTCATTCACCTCCTCCCATCAACAGGCTCAGCCATCCCCAGGAAAATCTGGTGCAGATTTTTTTTCTGGTGCAGGAAAGCCAGGCTCCATCACATGTCATGGTGACTTGGGAAGAGGAACGTGATTCCTCCAAATGCCCTTCTTCTTCTCCATAGCTTTTATTGCTGAGCATGATGCCATATTGCTATGAAATCTCCCTTTGGTTGAGGTCAGTTGTCCAGGCTGTTTCCTCCTTGTGTACCCCCAGCCTCCTCACTGGTGGGTTAATGTGAGAAACAGAACAGGTCTTGACTTTGTGAAAACACTGCTCAGCAACAACTAAAACATCACTAATTTATCAGCACTATTATCATTACAAAGACAAAGCATAGTGCCATAAGAGCTACTATGAAAAAAGTTAACTCTATCCCAGTCAGAACCAGTAGGCAAGTGCAGTCATATTTAAAATGAACTCTAAAATAATACATTGTTTTTCTCCTTTCACTCTCAGATTATCAGTAGATATCAAAATAAACGTGATAGTTTTGTGTGGGCAAGCATATTACATGACGTTATGTTGAGCATATATTGAGTACATGTTGGCCCGCCTTCTTAGCATCTGATAAAATCTCAGATATCTTTAGAATTTCTCCTCTTAATCATTAGCTAAAGTATTTTATTTATCCAGAAACTAAGACAGTCTCACTGATAGCCAATATTGACCCTCTTCTAAGTCCCATGATGGTCTTTAAAACTTTTTTTCTAGCTCTGGCACTAGATGGCAGTAAAAGCACAACTCTGAATATTTTATCCAAAGTCGATACAGATACACGGAACTCTGAGGCAGGAGAAAGGCTATCAATGTAAGACAGCTTGCCTTCAAAGGTTAGCTAGAAGCAGGATATGGAATATCTTGTAGCATCACTACTATATATATATATAAAATAAATCAAATAGCAGAACAGAAATAGCATTAAAGAGGGCAGAGTAATGGGAAGCTTTAAGTAATTTGGAAAACCAGGAAAAACTGACTTCATATGGCTTGCTAAAATCTGCCAAAACAGCAGATCCGTGATCTGCAAAAGTAAGATATAAAGGCAAATGTCCTACTAGTGTGCCAAAAATATGATTCATCTTCATGAAAGAAGAAGGAGAAGAGTAATCTGCACCAGATTTTTTTTTTTTAATTCATTAACAAATTAAATTATATTAAATCTCTGAAACTAACGAAGTTGTGTTCCATTTCTTTTAGTCATCAGGTCCCTGCAAAGAGTACAAGTGCACTGTTAAAAAGGGAACAACTTTTCTGCCTTCCTTTCAACACTGGAAAATTATATCTCTTCCAGTGGAATGTATACAGCTCTCTTCTCTGGCTTCAGCCTCGCAGCACACACTCGCAGGATGGGCTTTTTGCTGCAGTGCTGTAATGGCTGAATCTTTGTAATAGTCATACCTTTGTAAACATCTACATCTGTAATGGACAGAGAGGAAAAATTATAATTAAACAGAAAAACCTATGTTTAACACCTTCCTATGAGGACACTTCAAAACTACTTATTGGACATATGCTAAAGAAATCTCTAGCAGTGGCATCCAATTCAAGGAAGCTTAAACTAAAGGTTTAATGGCTCTCATGCTGTTGCACATTAAATCAACAGAGTGAACTGGATTTAGAACTGCAGACTAAAACTGATTCAGGCTTTTATAGCAGTTTTACAATCATTATTTTTAGTCACCTAAGTGACTGGATTCTATTCTGGGATGCTAATTACAGAAAAGGGAAGCACATCTTCCACCTTCAATCCTATTCAAGAAACACAAAATCTCATAGAAGATACTCCAAAGCCTTTTTATCTCCAGGATGCAGATAACATCCATCTTCCTCAGGATGCTGAAGGTATGAAGAAATTCTGGATATCTTGCTGAAAGTAAAAAATAAAGCTCTAAATTAAATTCTGGTAGGAGAATTAGGGGTTTTTTTTTTTTTGTACTGTATGATGTTTTACTGTCTTAGAAAGTTCTCTCAAAGAATGTGCCACTTTTTATTGTTTGAGTTAAAATTTTCTTTCTTTGAATATAATGTCAAACTTTTGTTAGGGTATATCCGCATACTGTAACAGTGTATAGCTCTGGGTTTCACAGAAGCAAACATGCATATAATAAAGTCCTGAAGCTTTTAAGCCTTGAATTATTTAGTGTTTAGACACAAGTAAGTGGGCTGCATGTTCATGTTGCCTCCTCTGGAAAAAAACTCCTTGTTCTATCACAAGTTAGAAAATAGAAGCTGTGCTATCAACATGCTTTTAATCACCTTTTCCATCTTCATCCTACATGTCGTTCCTTTCTGATGCCAAAAAATACTGTCACAAGAAAGTACTTGTTGGATGTTATACACAACCTTCAACATATATGGTTTCCTTAAGGGAATACTTTAAGTACCCTAAGAGAACACCAGCTTTCTTTGTTGCCTATCACCAAATTGATGTACGACCTGTGTATCTTACCGGATACACCCTCACACGAGTCACAAAAACAACAATATGGTGAAAATACCTTCTTCCATCATATTCTAGGCAGGGGAATGGGACCATTCATTTCTGAGAGCAGAACTTAAGTGACTCATCCATCACCACCAAATCACTTCTATGTATTCTGTGTGGTGAAAACTAAGTAGATGTACATGTGAAAGGACTTTTTGGACAGGAAACGATTTAGGAAAAAAAAAAAAAAAGATTTTTCTTGGTATAGAAATTCTTCTCTCTATTTTATTTCAGTATTTCTGGTTTAGTGAGGGCAGTGCTCCATAAACATAAAATCAAATTATTCTAACAAAACAAGGGATTCTCATTTATATATAATCTTTTGTTGCTACAGAAAAGTCTTTCAGATAGTCTAGTCCAAGAGAATCATGAATAAATGTGCACTTCAAATGGAAATGATTATAAAAAAAAGAAATAATCTTTAGGGTTTAGAGCATATGCCGCGTGCCGAAGGGAAACAGAGGAACGGTCCTCAGCAGGTTAGGGGTAGAAAGCTGGAACAACTTTATTGAGAGCACTGAGACTTTTAAGGGGTTTGGGAACTGGGAGGAGTTAGGGGCGGGACGCAGCAAATATGGGGAAAGAGGGAAGGAGAGAATATAATTATGGGAAAGGGGAGGAGTGGCTAGGGTGGAGCCCAGCAGGTAGGGGAAGGAAGGGGGAAAGCTGGGAGTGACTAGCCTTACATAGTAGCTCAGGGCTTGTTTAGACAATCGGGGTAAAACACACAAATACAAGAGAAGTAACTATCTAATACAATAAATCACTATCTAACTGAAGGATGTGTCCTGGTTGTTCTGCCAGTCCTTCATGGAGGGTTCCCCCACAAGCATATATGACAACATTACTTAGGTAACTTACTTATTAATTGATATTTCGTCTTAGGAGTATTACATGTTGGATATATGCAAGTAGATTCATCAAACATGAAAGGTAAAAATGAGGCTCTGGACTTGATTAATCTTTCCTTCCCACAGGACTCTACTTTGCCAAAAGAATGAGGTTTCTCTTATTTGTCTTATTTGTCCTCCAAAACATTTTGCAAGCCTTTACTCCTAAGTTGAGATGTTTCTGCAATTTCCATAAACAACACCCTTTCTGTATGATACACATCTTTCTAGGCAAACCCATATCACTTTTGGAAAAACTGTTTAATGAAAATTCAGGGCTTAAGTTACAGATATGTATCCTAAACATTAGTGTTTCCTTAGGCAAAGAGTGTATGAGCATTCTGTAGCATTAAGAACTTGTAAACCATAATGACTTTGGTGTTTATTTATTATTTTGCCTCCTCCTCTAAGTATAAAATCTAATTATTATCACCACATATTGGAAATATACACAGTTTCCCAAAGAAACTCAGTATTTAAAATTGCTCTTTCATTTGTTAGCTTACCTTTTACAACTAGAATAATTAGTAAAAAAGACCCTCAACTTACCATATGTGAAAGTCTCCTTGAAGTAGAGTTTGCTTGCAGGAGAATATCAGCACTTTTCTTGGTTGCTTGTCCACAACTGAGCAAAATAATAAATATAAATGCTGAGCTTTGACTACTAGAGCACTGGTAACTTTTGATTGCTAAGCTCAAGCTTCACTCATCACCCAAATTAACCTTCTCTTTCACCTCCTTCTCTGTCTTTCAGTCATTGGTGGTATTGCGGAATTTCTTCTCAAGTGCAATATTTTCCTTCCGGAGCCTTGCGTTATCCAGGTCCTGTGATCTTTGATTGCATTTGCTGGAGCATAAACATACATAAATTTGTAATTAGGCAGGGACACTCTCACCCTGTGTAGCAGAAACTGGAGGATTTTCATGGCACACTCCCTGTGGTAAGATACAATTGCTGTCACAGGAGATCACTCTTCATTAAATGTAGTTTACAAAAGCAAAGTAAACACAGATGACCCAAATGACTGCCATCCTTGTGTGCTCAATAAATTACTGGCTTTACTGACTGGATTAACGTAATCCTTCAGGTAGAGGGGAGAAAAAGTCCTTGAATCTCCCTGAAAATCTGGCATTGCAAGGATTTTACATTTGAGCCTAGGATCCTCTCCAAAAGTCATATTTGAAAGTTGCCATTTTTGGAGAGAAAATGTTTTAGTGGATGAATAGTCCTATTCTTCCTCTAGTAAAACTTCTGTAAACACAGGATTTCACAATAGAAGGGCATTTTTGATCTCCAGAGAATTCTGAATATCACCTGCAGTTTTTCCTTTTTTTACTTCACTGACCTATCTTCACCTAAGCCTCTCCAAAACTTGTGTTAACAATTAACTTCTGCCTATAGATGACTATAAATATGAATATTCATTATTTAGGTTAAAGAAAATTATTTTCTTGGGTTTTCTGTGGCTCTCTTTTGGTTGTTATTTTGGTGGTGATGGTGGTTTGTTTCCTTTTTCCAAGCTGTACTGTGACATAAAATGGTTTAAATTATATGCTTTTGGAATTAGGGTTTTCTTTTTTTTCAAAAATAGCACATACACAAAGCAGAGCAGAGTGAATAGCTGATTTAACATTTATTTGAACTTATATATTCCTCCAGAAAACTGTTAATTTCACTTTTGAAACAAATAAAATATAACTTATCTGGTAAAATTTGAGCACTATGACAATGAAATTTTTTAAAATAAGGCCTCTTCCACAGATTTTCATTTTATATTCAAAATCTGCTTTGACAGATCTATGATCTGCCACTACATGCTAAAACTTTATTCTAAGGATTTCTAGGATAAGAGGTTTTGTAGGCTACAGTAGACCAAATGATAGACATCATGCACCTCTCCTATGCTATGTCTAGAGCACTCAGGCACCAATACATCAAGAATATGCTAAAAAAATGAGGCTGGAACGCAGTCAGTGTGCTCATATATTTCCAACTTTAGTCTACTTTTATTGTAAGTATAAGGTGGTTTTGATTTATTTTATTTTTTTTACATTTTGTAAAGTTGAAATGTAGTCAGCAGTACCAATTTTGAAATGCCTCCAGTCTGACTGAACTACCAAGGCCAAAATGGTCTTTAAGAACATGTAAATATGTAGAAACTGATATAATGAATCCAGGCCCTCTCCATTTATTTCATCTTCAATAGTTAGGATTGAAAACATCAGAAAAAGATGCTAAAATCACCATCGAAAAATCTGCCCACAGCAGAAATTTCTTCTGAATTTTTATTAGATAGTTCCTAGTTTTATGTGAATGCATCAAGATTTATAGCCATCACTTTTTAATCCAAACTAATGCAACTTGACTCCTACTTAACTCTTGGCCTTGCTTATGCCTTGGAGCAGTAAGCTCAATGGGTTTATTATGCACTAGGTAGTTTTTTCCTTTTATTGTTTTTAGATATTTTTTAATAGAAAATGAAAGTGTTGTTTTGAATCTTCATTTCCCCTACTCTGAGACTTCCTCAAATTTACACTACTGTGATCACTAGTTGATTGTAAAGTAACATATTTTGTGGTCCAAAAATATAAATTTCAGAAATTTCATAACCCTCTGTAATGAATAATGAAATATTATTTTCCTATAATTTTTCTTCATTAGATTAAAGGGCTTCTGAGCTGAAAAAATGACAGGTGGCATCACTATAAAAAGAGGTAGGATATCATCTTTTCTCTGTAGGGTTCAAAACTCAGATCTAAAACTGGGAATACTCCCTGCTACCTGGTTAAAAACTTGAGAGATTAAAAGGGACAATTGTCTCTATATTTAATACTATGCCCAGGCTCAACTGCAGGCTTACTATTTAGTCTGTGTTTAAGGTTAACTTAAAGACAAGAAGTCTGACATCAAAAGCATTATACTTCCTAAACTAGCTAAGAAAATACGGGCACATCATTCTTAGATTAATATCTACTTACAGTTTGAAATGTTGTTGTATAGGTATATAATTTATCTCTAATAATTCCAAAATACAAGTCCTTTAATTTTCTGTATAAGAAATCTTTAAAACTGAAACACTAACTAAAGAAGACTTGATTTTACTTCACTATTTGGGCAGTCCACTACTTACCCTTGCATGTGTGTTTATATTATTCTCAAGTTGTCAGACAAGGTTCACAAATCTTTCTTTTAAGGAAAGATGGGAGCAAATGATTTATTAAAAAAAAAACTAGTAACACACTCCTTTCATGCATAGAAAGAATAAAAATAATAGATCACTTCCCTAGTCAAATTCAGTGCTAGATTCTACTTCTCATCACCTTCCCTAGACAACATCACCACTATCTTTGACTCTATGACAAGCACATTGCTTCTGAACTCTCTGAGCTCTCTGCTATCTGATATTTCAAAGAAGACAAATGTCAGTCACACACTGCTGCTGAACATGTTATCCACTGCATGTCCAGGACCAAAGCCACTATTCTTTAGTAGTTACTAAGGCAATATGTAAATAATTTTATTCTGTTTAAATGCTGAGAATTTAGGCTATGCTTATGTCACAGTCAAACATAAGAACAACATGTTTCTGAGTATATTCATCTGCTGTCTTTTCTTGAATTGTTATCTACTCCCTAAAAAATCCCTCAGTTGTTTGTGCAACATACAGCAAAGAGAGATAATAATGACTGCATAAGAACATAATTGAAACAAAAAATAAGTGCAGGATAAAAACAATATTTCCTAACTTCTAGAGCTCCACTGCTTAGTATATGATGAGATGTAGGGTAAAGAAACAATTTAAATAAGGCTTTAATGTTTTAACTATGAACTAGTGACCTTGATGGAACATGAAAATATGAAGAATAGCATTGTTCAGTTATCCAAATACAAGTTTAACATCCTTCAAAACCAGACTTCTAGATTTATTTTTTTCCTGTTAATTTCACATGTAATTTCAGTTTGCACACATACACATGCACGTGCATTTTCTTAACAAAGAGAGAGAGCCCAGCATGGGGTGATTGTTGAAACTGGGGAGTTTTTTCTGCCTTTTACCAGAAGCTGTGGCAGGTGATGCTGAAATTTGCAATACTTCCTCCTGTGTCTCTGAGGGGTGTTGAGCAGATTAATTAGTTCATGTCTGTACAGCACTTTGAAAGCACTCAGTGCTATATAATTAGTCCTATATCTTACTAGGATAGCCTTGAATATCTTTAGTGACTCTGCTTCAACAATTTCCCTTGGCAAATTATGTCACTCTCTAATTGACCTTGGTTTTTGAAGTATTTTCTTAATGTCTAATTTAATTTTCACTTTTCCTGGATTTTGTTCACAACACAATCGTTGCCTGAAACTTGTCACTCGCTTGAAAGATATTTTTCAAATGAGAGATACCCTCGGAACAACAGGTTAACCTCTGGCAGTAAGACCTTAAATAGCAATTCAAATTTTTCCTATTATAACAAGCATCAGAATCATCTTAAGTATAGATTTTAAGAAGTAGACACAGGAGATACTCTAAATAATTTATCAAAAACCTAACACTCAGATAAAATTCTAGGTTGATCACACTTTTACCAAACTTCTTGCAAATTATAGGTTAGCTTTACTTCCGTACTTCCTCAACCTTTTTTCCGTTTCTCGATGTACCTATTAATCCTTTTACTATGTAAGTACTTAATCACCCTCATCTTACTTGTTTGACAATTTGAGGAATTCTTTTTGGTGGAAATGTCTTTATGATCCTTTGAATATTCATATACAAATAAGAATATAAATATTTCTACAATATTTACAATGTTGTAAAAGCTTACAATAATTTAGTATTGGATTAAAGAAATGTGACCATTTTTTTTCCTGAAAATATGACTGACAGTGAAATGAGCAATCTGAAAAGAAGAGCCCCAAACATACAGGATAGAGGAGAGGAAAAGATATTGTTTTCACTTTTATTTCCTGTCTTCTTCTTGGTGCAAAGGTGTGTAAAAGTGTCCTCACTTCACATTTGTGAGCACAAGAAGCACCAGACAGAAGATTCACTGTTCTCTGTTCTATATTCAGGACAGGACATCCAACCTAGGAAGGTATCTTCCTCTGTATCCAGGCTGAAGGGCATCTGGGGCCAGCAGGGACAAACAGGTAAGCAAGCAGGTCAAGGGGTTTTCTGGTGGACCTGCAGAGTCAGAGTGCAGCTGTCACTTGAGTACTTATTTCCTTCTACTGCTGGTCTGATTGAAAATCCTCTGCACAAGCTTTTTTTGCCTGTGTAGCCTGATGCTTTCTACAGTCCTCCAGTCTCTCCTCAGCTTTCCCTCTAACAATATTTCCTGTCAGTCTTTCCTGTGTTTCAGCTAACCATTTCCTGTAAAAATCTAAATAGGAAATGAAGATAAAATGAGTAAACAGAAGTATTAACATTTTTTTTTCCCCTATGTGACTACTGTGCTTGCTTTTTTTTCCTTTTATTTTTTCAATTTCTCTTTGCTTTTAGAATATTTTTTAGTTCTTATTCCCATAGATTTCTTATTTTGCCACATTTGCAATTATGCATACCACAAGGAGGGAAGCATTTCATCACTAGCCTCAAGCAAATTTTAAGTAGTAACGCTAAAGAACTGCAGTATTGGACAATCATGAACCATATAGAAACATGCAGAGACATTTGATGAAACCACAATTATGAAGCAAAAGTCAATACTTTGATTCCAGTCTTCGAGGAATTTCTGCACATCTGTCATGGTTTTAAACCCAGGTGAAAACAAGGACATCATCCTTCTTCACTTTAATAAGGTTCTGGAAAATATTGAAGAAAATAGTACAATTATTCTAACACTTTGCCCCGTCCTTGAAATCTCCTACATGAAAAAAGAGTATATTTTTTAATTCAGTTCAGTTAAAGGTTTCTGTTGTAACTGTAAAGAGCAGCTCTCATAGTACAGGCAGTCTGTGTTTTCCAGTAACTAGATTTCTCACAAGTTACTGAGATTGTGGGCAAAGAAAAGATCTAGACCCTTCTAATAGAGCAGCTGTTCAAATCTGCTTCTCTACTTGTCCACTTTCTCATGTGCTGCTGAGACAGAAAGAGCCACTGAAGTTGTAACAGATAAGTTCATATATAATCAAATTTGATGGGGCTTTTCAAAAGATAACAAAACTAGAATTCACACTCTAAAAGGGAAAAAACAGTACTATAACAGATTTTTTTTTTTTGCCCCTTTTATAAATTGCTTGATGGGTGACCTAGTATTCATAAACATAAGGAAATGATTTTGCTAACTTAATGTCCCTAATCTAAAAGATTTTTCTGGTGTGTTCGTTTGGTTTGGTTTTTTTTTTCCCCCAAAAAATCCTCATTTTAGTCTTCCTTCTTTTTTTCCCCTGGTGCTTCTATTAGGTGAAGTTTTGATTTATAGACCCAGAGAATCACATTGATTGCAAGAGAGCTGGTTCTAAACCTGACATCTTCCAGTTAGTCATTCCTTTCTCTGCCTTTCAGTGTCCATCTTGCACTGTAGCACTCTGACACGGTTTGTTACTGTCGTCTCATTTCGGATATTTGAGGTCATTTGGCAAGTCATGCTCAGTGTTGTATTGCCTCTGTTTCAGACAGTTACACAACTTTCTGTTTTTAAACACAGATATAACCTCACAGACATTGCATCCTTAACAGTTCCTTTAACATAAATTTTGGTTTCTTCATTGTTTTAATCTGTGAAAACAGAGGGTTTCTTTCTAGACGTGATTATTTGCAAGATCTTTCTCTCATGCTCAGTCATGTGCCCTCCCTTACAAATATGTGCTCAGTATGACTTCAAATAGATCAATTTCCAAAGGTACTTCAGTTGAAAAATAGTGTTAAAGAAATATATATTTTTTTCATGAAAAAACTGAAGCAAAACTTGTGACATAGGAACCAAAACAAAGCATGCTTGGGATAACAACTTACTTTGAAAATCTGTTCCTCTGACAATATCCTATGAACAAATCGGGTGGAGAGGAGTAAAAGAGGGATTATATGGAGTTATGCGTGTATTTAATAGTTGTGGTGAACCACTACCACAAAGATTTCAGAGAGATATGGAAATAAGAGTCACTGTTGGATCGCAGGAATGCTCCCTGGAGTACAGTGTCTACTGCTTTCCTCAGATAAGTTTTATATTTTTTCAAAGGATGTCAGGCTGTGGCACTAAACTTCATCTAATTATGTCTGTAAAATGGCAGTTTGCAGCCTCTAGCTCAAAAGTTGGAAGGAACCCAGGTGGGCATATTGCTTCCAAGCAGTATAATGTTTGGAGGTATAGTCCCCTGTGATCGATGAACATGTCCACCCTGTCTCTACTCCTACTTCCAGGGCAGTTTGACTGTGCCCAGTGGAATGACATATGACTTCAGGCCTACCTAAAGTTATGCACTCTCAGCAGCTATGACAGGGAAAAGGTGCCATTTTCCATGCTTGCCTGAATGCCTCATCTCAGTGTCCATTTGTGTCAGGATTGATGGCTTTGAGAATGAGTGCAAAGATCAAACTGTTTCACAGTGCTGTGTCAGCCAATTCTCAAACTTTAGCACTATCCTGAGCTGAGAACATGCCCTTGGTGAGCGTCCTCACTCAAACAAAAGCCAAACAGAAGTACACAGAGCCCTACATATCTCTCCATTATTCACTAAAACATTCTCTTTGGAGAAAAAAACAGATTGTCTTATAAAGCTCTCTGAATTCAGCAGTTATAGGACTTAAAATGTTTAAGGGTGATATAACTACTGAAATGTTAGATTATCAGGAATGATTTGTTTCTTTGGTCCTTAGACATTTAACATTTCTTATAGGCAATAGTAATTGGAACAAAGGTTCTAATCCCATGAGTAGGTGTTGGCTTTCACATAACCGATAGCTATGCCAAGCAAAGGTTGTGGTCATTTATTGCACTTCTTTCTGTCTTAGTAAGATTTTACTCAATAAAAATTAACATGATTGCTTTTTCTGGTGCGTATTTTGCATCTTGAAATCAGGTAATTGAAAATACAATGTAAGTTGTCTTCCTAAGTCTAAAAAAGCCATGTTACCTTAAGGTACATATTCTGCATTGTAGTGTGCTGAAATTGTTTAAAACAATAAATATGTTGCTTACCCTACAATACTGCTTAGCTAAAGAATCACTTGGGACCTAAGAACAGAAGAAAGGGCTAATTACTTACACCTCTATTACCCACTGCCTGAACACTAGTGCTCAAGCCTTTCTTTTGAGCACACTGTGCATTTTCCACAGAAGATGGAAGTGGAAGGAGGGGACATGAATGGTTATTTGTTGAAAAAAAGTACTCTAACGAGGGCAAACAGGCACTTTTTGTCTTCTGCTATTTACCTGTGTAAGACACACCGGTGTATCACATCTTCCGGGGGGTTTACTAATTTTCCATTTAGACGTGCAAAAAGTTTATATACGCTGCTTCAGAAGCGTAAACTCCATTTGCTGTGTTTTGGCCCATGTTAAAAAAAAAAAAACAAAACAAAAAAAAAACAACCAAAACCTAAACATACAGCATTCAAACCCTGAGATTATTAAATACTGGAAGTTAGTTGGGAAATTTATTTCCAGCTATGATTGTCTTCCAGCATCAGCTGTGTTAATTTTTCTGGGTTTCTGCCAGGAAACAGTAGGATGAACAAAGATTTTGAACCCAGGGCCTCCTTTTTGCAGTGCAGTATTTCACATTATCATAGAATCATAACATATGCTGAGTTGATGATCCACGAGGATCATCAAGTCCAACTCCTGGCCCTGCACCGGACCATCCCCAGGAGTCACACCATGGGCCTGAGCGTATTGCTCAAACACTTCTTGAGCTCTCTCAGGCTTACTGCTGTTACCTCTTTCCTCTGGGTGAGGATCCTTTTTCTAATACCCAAACTAAACCTCCCTTAGCAGAACTTCAGGCCCTTCCCTCAGGTTCTGTCACTGGTCACTACAGAGATGAAATCTTAAAGATATGTTTAAAATAAGACTGCCTTTCTCATTCCTCATAAAATCATTATGATTGTTATTGTACTGGGGGTATTTCCATAAAAGAAGTGTTGATAATGTCTGTGACCTTGACAGTATTTATCAGCCACATTGGTGTGTTTTAGTTGGTTGCTAGTTTTGAGACGATTAAACACATGGAAACTTCCGGCAATTTAAAGTCAATATCTTTAATACTATACTATACTTTAAACAATATATATGGCAAAAAATTAAGCAAATTGAGCATAGAAGTATGTGGAATGACACAAACAGTCAGAATATTTTAAGTGCCTGTCAGTCACAGTGTGCTTGGAAATGATTTAAGTATTTATACTTTTATTTCACTGATGTGACAAATCTTGGAAAATTTGTTACATTTATAATTGTTATTTCTTCTTTTTAATTTTTCTTTTTTTTTTAAATATGTGAGGGGAGAGGATCCATCTGTACATACATTAATTTTTTTCTGTTGATAATTCATAAATAGTTTCTTTCTAGATATTTACATATAGCCTATCTAGTAACATTAAGTAAACTTATTATACAGTTTTAAACTCAGGACTGAGAATTACTTAAGAAAAGATTATAAGTATGATTAAGTACTTCAGAAATCTTTTATGAGCTTCCTTGTGCAGAATGTGTAAGACAAAAATACATATTGATTTTGAAGCAGAAGGCTAACTTTATGAGAGTTGTCCACATATTAAATAAAGTTCGATTATAATGAACCAGGGCCTGGATTAGAAGGTGAATTTCAAGAGAGTGCTCACATCCTTCTCAGTGATTTCTTATGTCTTTTGGGGCCAGCGCACTATCATCCAATTCGTGTTTTGCACACTAAATTTCACAGAAAATTTCACTGTTCATAAGATGAAAAGACTCCGAAGTTCAGTTCACGTACAATATACAGAATGTAGAAGTTCTACTGCTGCTATAAGTTACCAAGCCATAGGTAAACTAAGTTTGTAGTCTCTGTTGCTTATAATTTCAGAAAAGAAACAAGAATTTAAGGGTTTGATAACTGTGTCTTACGAAACCCAAAGGATGAAGAACAAAAGAGGTGAAAAAATGAAAGCAAAAATTATAATTGCTGAGTACTATCCATTCTTTCAGAAATTAATGCACTTATTAAAAAAACCTGTTTGTTCTGTGCACAGAACTGAGCCAGTATTTGGTGCAGAATGAAGTATTGCAGTCATGCATAGCAGTGTTATTTAATAGTCTCGCAACTGGTCAGAATAAAACCATATAATAATAGTCATATATAAAGCATTATCAATCAGTTATTCCTGTAAAAAGTAAGGATAAATATTATTCATTTTTGGAACTAAAACTAGGAGTAAAATAACCTGCTTCTATTAAAAAATAAATCAAGATCTAGTTCAAAGTAAAAAAGCCTATCTATAAGTACTCACCTATTTCTTTTTTAATGTCATATTTGAGTTCCATACCTTTGGAAGAAGTTTAATCTTCTGACATTCACAAAGAAAATAACTTCTTTATTGTAGTTTATAATTTGAACTAAAAAAAAATAAAATAAATAAATCTAGAATGATTACAGGCTTTATATAGATAAATAGTAACTACTCATTAATCCCCCTTTCCCCAAGTTTATAATGTAGAAATATCCACACAGATATAATTTTCCTTATTTATATGAAAGCATGCTGAAAGACACCATTCAGCTGCTGAGCACTGTCATGAATCTAAAGGATTCAGTCTTTCACACCATCTCTCTTACAAGTGTATCTGTAGTAGCTGTCAAACTACTAGAGTAGACAACAGAATATTCCCACAAACAGGACTATTCCTTTAAAAAGTAAAAAATTACAAAAAAATTCCCTAGAACAAATTATGAATAGGTCAGTAAATTCTGACTTAATCCAATGATATGTGAACAGCAAAATAAATATTAATTTCAAATTAGCCACTAATTATAAATATTACCTGCACATCACAGATACCTGGATCACTAATCTGCAAACTAATTAAGTAGCAACATATACATACAAATGAGGATGAGTGCTGTAAGAAAAAAAGGAAATAAAATATTAGGCAACCTCTGTAGCATTCAGTAAATATAGAATTATGAAGAAAATTTTATTTTACATTTATTTTCAACTCAGCTTACATGTATGAAAACATATGTTGATAAATATCTACAAGACAATGGAAATAACATTTATACTCTTGTTTAAACAAATGTAATATGATTCACACTCTCGATTCCCTTCTGTGGTATAAACATAAGTCAGATATTGGGAAACTTAGAGATATAACATAACCAGACTACAAAAAGAATCAATTCACCAAGAAAATAATGCAACACTCCCTCATATTTTAGCAATTTGATTGTGCCCTTAAGGAAAGTGAAGCATCGTCAATTATTGAATTTTTGCTGCTCTGAAGTAGGAACTCCAAAATAGATACTCAGGGATGGGCTTAGCAGGTTCTACGCACTTTTTTAACTTATAAATAAATAAGTAAATAAATAAATAAAACTTAGACTAACTAAACCCTAAGGATTAATTGACTTTTAGCAAAGTCACATTACTTAATGTAAGATCAATCAATAGCAAATAAACCCAGCACCATAGCTACTACCCAGCAATACATCTCCCTCCACTTTAGCTATTCACCTAGTGGAAGCTCTCAACTGACTAGAGAGAATAATCAGTCGTGCATTCAACTCTATCAAACTTTAATGATGGACACATCTATTATAAGACTTGATGCAAGTGCAGCACTCCTCATGGAGCATAGGCCATCCTTTAGAAGCAATTAATTTTCTTCAATGACTGTTACAGGGATCACCCCAAACTTGGCTGATTTAACATATTAATGACTGTGATACTTTTCTTTGCATTTCCATGAATTTCAAAATCAACGTGCAATATTCTAACGGCTTCAAAAAGCCAATTTCTACAGAATCTGAATTTAACCATAGGTATGCTTTTTGTTTTTTAGGGGTTTGGTGTTCTGTTTTTGTGGGTTTTGTTGGGGTTTTTTGTTGTTCTTTTGTTTTGGTTTGGTTTTCTTTTGTTTGGTTTTGTTTGGTTTGGGTTTTGTTGTTGTTGTTGTTCTTTGTTTCTTTTGTTGTTGTTTTTTTTTGGTTGGTTGGTTTGGGTTTTGTTTGCTTTTTTCATTTTTTTTTGAATGTAAACCAGCCATCATCTCTTGAAACCAGTGTTTTCAGGTGTCAAACTAGATAAATATGCTATATCTCCTTTTAAATCTTTATTAAGGTCATCCTTCCCTGTTCCAGGAAATTATGTTTATGTTCCAAATACACTTCTGTCTCCATTTAGGGAGTGTGCAGTCAGTTTATTCTCTATTAAGAGCTATCATTGAGCCTCACTGTTTTGTTCTTAGTTAGGAAAACACATGTAATGAACCTCTATATCAAAAATGAGTTAGATGTTTGTGCCCATCTCCATGTATAAGAGGAGGTGATATTACTCTTGCTCATCCATTTGTCACAAAACAATGCATTTGCAATGTGTAAATATGTATGCTTAGAAGCAGCTACGTAGTTGCTGAATCCCTTTGCTCCTTTCCATTATCTGTAGGAGTGGCATCGCACATATGTAGAGCTCTACTCAACAGCATCTGAAACTCTCTCACAAGAGAAATTATTTACATAGGATACAGGATACAGAAATCTGTATTCTGTAATCTGACTCATTAAACCCGACAGGAACAGGTAATCCTACATAAAAAC
>JAWWEW010000078.1:95610632-95628416 GCA_035583185.1 Anabacerthia variegaticeps
GTGTGGAATACTTCCTTAGTTATAACCTGGTTACCAAGGAAGGCCTGAACCAAAACCAAGGAAACTAAACCACCACAGATACAGGATACAGAAATCTGTATTCTGTAATCTGACTCATTAAACCCGACAGGAACAGGTAATCCTACATAAAAACTAATACTCCGCAAAAGGGTGATGATGAAAGCTATCATCCAATATGGGATGGCAAGACTTTGTACTTTGAAGTATTGACACTAGCTATAAATAACAGTTTGAATTGTCTTTGAGAGTTGTCTTGAATCTTCACCTCAAGCTTTTAACTTCAAGTTATACTAGAGAAAGACCAACTCATAAGGTGCTTTTTGCACTATTTCTCTATCTTCATTCAGTGTCTTGTTTCTTAAACTGTGCTTTCTAATACAAAAACATTGTAATTTATATAAAATATGCCAAGTCATGAATGGCAGTGCCTTATATGTCTACTCTAAGTGAAAGTCTCCCAAAAGCCATTTAAATTCTATTATCCTCTACTGGAAAACGTGTTTTGGAAGTTGAAAATGCATGTCGTTAGTGAGAGGAAGAAGTTCGCCAGATCTTAGTGAGAGCAGATATCAGCCACAGCTTCTTAGCATGCATCAAGAATGTGAGGGAGAAATCTGAGGTACTGGGCTCTGCTGGGAAGAGATTCCTCAAGGGAGAGTCACTGGGGCATTTCTTCAGTGCACTGACAGCTTAGAAAACTTTTATGTTGATCACAAAAACTGTCTCACGTAGCTTTTATGTTATCCAATGGCCACAAAAAACAAAAACTCTATTTTCTCCAGGGCTAAGATGCTCTCTGTAAACTTGTTTATGACTACCTCAGATCTTCCTTTTCACAAATTTGCCTTTTACGGTATATCAGTTCCACACACTGAGCAAGATCATATCCTCCCATCCAATCTTACCGTCATGGTTGTCTTGATCTGTAAAGTTCATCTTGTAATGAAAATTTGAAAGGTATTGCACTGGAGATTTTAATGAAATTGTATTGGTCAAAAATAGGCTTAGATATTGATTCAGTATTTAGATTAGAGTTTTTAAATATTTAAAGAAGAGTAAATAATTTTTATGAGTCAGAATATTTTGTTCTTATCACTTAAACTAGTTTTTAATTTTATATTAAGCTAGTCATGTTATGAAATAATTTTTTTTTTTTTTTACTATTCTCTTGGTGTGAATATTGATAAAAAAGTTTTTAAACATTTTGCTTAGTTTGGTGTTATCTGCAATCTTTGAATGGACTGAAAATTATATATTTTTTGCATTTTTTTTTTTTAATTTCAAAAATAGCCATTCCTGAGCTTGATTACCCTTTACATCTGTTCTTTGGAATAGCCATTTATTTTTTCCTATGCATAGTCGAAATATTTATGATACTTTATGCATATTCTTTGAAGTGCAATAACAGAATAGTGGCTAAGATCAACACTAGTAATCCCACTCTCTCATTGAAATATACTGCAAAAACTCAGGAAGCTCTGTAAACATACATTGAAAAACCATTACAAACAAAGAAATAAAATACCTGGATTAAGGGAATTCGTTTCTCCGCTTTCAAAATAGTTTGATATGCCTGCTACAAGGATTAATACAAAGTAATAAAATTTATTAAAAATTGTTTAAAAAGGATTCCTGCAATTTCATTCTTCTCAATGAAAAATATATATTTACTCTATGCATTTATATGTATATAAATAGTTTTACTTATATAGACAGGAGTGATTCCTAGGTTACCATGCACAGAGCTAAATTAAGAATTCTTTCTTTCAATTCTATATTCAGTTCAACTTTCAGTTTATCCCATTCTATTCTTTTAGTAACTCGTACCTTTTCTTTACCAGACCTGCACTTTATGCTATTAATTAATTATTGTGAAGTAAATTATTTTAAATATTTTATTTTTAAAATAACAATATAATGATTTTAGTTTTAAGTAGTTTAACTAGTTTTAACTACTTTAGTTTTTTTTATCACATCAGAAAACAAAACCATTTTGAATAAAGTAAATAACCAGTTTTCAGATATTTATTCGCCTTTCTGTATTTGCTCTGTAGGTTTGTTTCTATTTATGTAAGAGTAATTTTTTGTTCTTACATTTTTACACTCTTTCCAACCGGTAAATGCTTCTATTATGGTAATGACAAGAGCCACAAATAAGCATATGACACATTGATGTGATTTTTAAAGAATTTAAGTATTCTGACTGCAATTAAGAGCTGTTAGATTACTAACTGAAAGACACCTGTCAAACCATAGCATTTGCTACAGAACTTGTGCTGTAGTCTTAATTCCACTGCCTGTCCATTAACCTTCTCAAGATTGAAATTATGCTGTACCCATCCTCTGTAGGGCAGATGGAAGGAAACTATGAGTCCTGAGTAGTGTTCAAATCCCCTGGTTTGGAAAGAGCAACTTTGACCTTCAGAAATAAAGCTGGTTATAAATAACTGTTTGTTCATGACTTTGGGGAAAGGAATTTTTTCTATTCCACCAAAAATACTGAATGCGAGCACTAAAGAGAGGGCTTACTGATTTGTCAATTACTATCTGTGCCTATTAAGGTATTTTATATCATTTCTATCCAGTCTTTCTGATATCTCTGGGACCAGGATTCTTGCCCTGCTGTTAGCATAATAGAATCTTAGCAATAAAACTGTGTTGTACTGAGAGTGGGGACTAATCACAGAATATGCCGAGTTACAAGATAAGGTCCCAGTTAGCCAGAGGAAGACTTTGCTCTAATTGATGTTAGAAGCACCCAGCAAGTACACAGGGGTGAATAGTAGTGGGTCGAGGTCTTGAAAAGTTCCAGTAGTGGTCAATAAGAAACAGAGATCTGAAATAGTTCAGGTAATGCATGTAATTTGTCATCTTCCAGATGAGAAATAAATCTTTCATGGAGTAGATTTGTTTTCAATTATAGGCCCACAAAGATGAAAACCCAGCAGGAGTTCCTCAGGAAGGCAGTCAGTTTTGGTCTGATTATTTCCAAATTAACATGTGCCTGGTTGGGGACCAGGCAAACCTCCTCACCTCCTTCCCTCAATCTCTGAAGCTGCAGCTGGTGGTCAGGGTTAGATTTTCAGACAAGGACTTGAGAAAGGACCAATGAAGCAGATATTTGTAATGTTAAAAATAGTTCTGTGTGAGTATTTCACATTAATATTGAATTGTTACTAAACCTGGAAAAACATACTGTTGTAATGTGGAAAGAAGATAAAGTACAACTGTTTACTGACTTCAAGATCACAAAGTATGAAAACTACAAAATTTTTTTTTTTTAGCCAATGTGAAAAACCATGATAAACATGTCTGATTGAATACTAATATTTATGCTGAAATGATTCAGTAATAGTATCAGTAATGTAATATACTATAACTTATACAATTTGGATGTCTTTATCTAGCAATGGAAGTACATTCTTTTAGCAGTTGCTGAGATTAAAACAGGGATCTGTTCTTTCAAAAAGAAACCTACTTTTTTATATATTATCTGCATAATCACATTATCTAAAAGATGATTTAAAGGTCATCAGTTAGTGTGCTAGCAACAGACATTCCTCAGCAGTAAAAACAGGCAACCATTTTCAATGATTTCCCCTATATTTTCTCAATTCTTACAAAGCTGCAGAACTACAGACACCTTCAGTTTGATGTCTCTGCAAATACCTTTTCTGGGTTTTCATTGTGTTCATTGTTTCTTAGCTGGTTTTTATATTATTATTATTTTTGTGTAAGATATATCTCATGCAGAACACTCTAAAGACTGTTGCACAAGAAAAATTATTCTAATAATAACTTTTGCTATCTCTGAATTGTACATTTGTTCATGTCAGAATTTTGCTGGTTTTTGATAACAAGGCTCTGCCAAATAAAATGAAAAAAAAAAAAAAAAACAATTTGGAAAACCAGTGCTGAGAAATGACACCTGGGAAAATCCCATGGATTTTAGCAGTGCAGATGAGAACAAACCATGGAATTCAAGTGTTCTATGGAAATAGTGGCATTTATGCATTGTCTGCTTAAGAAGGTAGTTTGCTTCTCCAAAACAAATGTTGCACAGTTCTTTTTCTGTTTGCTTTTAAATGAGGAAGAATATTTCTTAATCAAGAAGAGCTCTGTGGTAGATTGTCACAGCATCGACATGGAAAAAGAAATAGTGTCACAGCAAGAGATTCCAGAAAGTCTGTGTCTGAAAAAGAACTGTTCTCAGGAATGCCATGGGTGAGCTGTATGAGGAATGATGATCAGGGATGCCACTGAAGTTGTCCAGTGCCCTTTCAGTAAGTTACTTTCACTGTTTGAGCTAGACTGATGGAAAAACTTCTAAAATCTCAGAGAAATTGCTGTAGCACGGCTTATTCACGTTGACTAGATGTTATCTTAGTACCTAAAGAGACACATGAACTCTTTAAAGTCTGTGTAGACAGCTGTGATTTTTCTACAAGGGAAAAAAATTTGTTATTCTTTCACTTGTTTTATATCTACATGCTTGATTGTATTTGAAACATAGTTTTACCAATTATAAAATGTGGGGTTTTTTTCTTAAATAAGAAAGTATGAATAAGCTCATACTGCATAAATTTATATTGTAAGTCTTTTGACTCAAAGGTGAATATTTATTTGCCAACATCTGCCCAAACAAAACAGTGATTCTGAGAGCCACTATCTGAGCTATAATTATGATATAATATAACTCAGTTAAAGTTCATTTCTGCTTCAATTGTCACAGTCCTTTTGCATATGTAATGACCCTGAAAAATTGCTTTATAATTTACTTACAAAACCACACCTACCATGATAATAATAAAACCCAAATAATAAAAATAATAATAATTCAAAAACCACAAATGCTTCCTTATGATTTATATTTCATATACCTAGCTCTGATGCCTTTTTGCTGCTCAGCACCTTAGCTTCTTTGTTATAAAATAAGTACTAAACTCCTTTGTAAAATGGTCTGCAATCTCCTAAAATTGTTCTGTAAGAGCATGGTATTATATAGATTTATTATTTTTTTTTAACTAAACTGTTAAAAAATCCTATCATGACAAAATCAAATTTTCTGTAAGGATTGATGAAGGCACTTAAGAAAAATTCAATATTTGGTTCAGAGTGTAAAGCCCTATAAAAGTACTATAATGCAATCATATTTAGCTCTTTGGTAGAAGGCTGTATTTTTCTTTGTTTTGTTTTTGAATTCAGGCCATCAAAATGGTTAATACTTCATAAAAAGGGAAATCAGGCAGAAAAAAAAGGTAGTTATTAGAATAATTGCAAGGTGGCTGCAAAGAACAAACTATATAAAAGATGTTATGGCTGAATAGAGATGCAACATTCCTTAAAATGTTATTAAAAGTAAGATTCTTTTAGCTTTCACCTTGTGTCCCTGGAGATGCATGGTGAGTATGTTTGGTCATACTCTAATCTCTGATTTTTCTTTTTAAATTGGATAGTTCAGACACCCAGTCTATCAACAGTCCTCTGCAATTTGGATGATTTTCCTTTTCTTGCTACAGAGTGCTAGAAAGCACATCTATAAATCAAGACTTCCTCTGAACACAAGAAATCAAATAATTTAGAAGTTACTCTAGAAAGCAAAGATATTGCTCATGTTAAGGCACAAAAATGGGGAGTCAGGATGTGAATGCAGGTGTTATTTATGGTTCAGCTCACAATCCCTGATTAATGTGGTACACAGTCCCTCAGGATCTCAGTTTCCACCTAACCATCACAAGGATAAAAATAACAGCAGATTTTATTGAGGTTTGGGGAGATCAAATCCATGAATGTTGATAGCAGCTATGGGGTAGAGTGATAAAAAAAAAAAAAAAAGAAAAATAGGAAGAGGTGAATAAAAAGGGAGGAACAATTTATTTGCTGCAGAGAATACCTCTGCACAGGCTCCACTTCCACACTCAAGCTGTCATTCAGACCTTGGTCAAGCCTCCAGAGTGACATTTTGCAACTGAGCTTTTAAAAAGCCACCTTTTTTTTTTTTAAAAAAAAAAAGGAGAAATCCAGCGTGCACTGGATTTCACTATACTATCAGGGCCTAACTTTAGGCTTCTTGAAAAATGCCAACTTAAATGCTTCACTTTTTAAAGAGTGAAGGTTTGTCCTCATGTCTGTCCCCTGGCTGCTGAAAGAAAAGTTCTAGTTAATTTTTAACAATACCTAAATTCCGTACAGATAGTACATGTTACAGCTGATGCATGTTTGTATTGTGTTAACCTTTATGAGATGGAGTATTAAGAATGTTTTAAAAATTATAGATCTTAGTTCTGAACCATTTCTCCACCTTGAGCATTCAGCTTGATTTGACATGACTTTTCCCTTAATTTTACTTTGAGGTTCCTGACTGACATACAGAAAAAAAAGGCAGTGCTAGCTTCTTCAGATATGCACCTGTAGGATAAAGAATTTGGTGTAACATGTGCAGGCTTTTTGAATTCTATCCTCATTAGTCCTTAAATAAAGGAGTGGCATAAAGAACTGTGATATCATTGTTTCAGTAGTTTTCTGCAGAATATTAGCCAAAGTATTCTGCTAATTCCACCTTCCTTAGTCAAAAAACTAAAGAAGAACATAGCCAAGTCAAAGAACAAGATCAAGTCAAAAGACTTGTGGATTTCAGGAAGTATTTTTTCACTGAAAAACTCCTTGAGCAATGACCTTGAGCAAGTCTTTTAATCTCTTTGTTGCAGATCCTCAAAGGTGCTTAGGTATATAATTTTCATTAATTTCCACCAGACCAGTGAGGATCTCTGAGCCCCAGTCCTCTATGTCAAGAAAAAAGAGATTCTGCTTCTGTACGTCACAGATGTCTTCTGTGTATCTTGTCAAAATGTGTTCATTAAGGTACTTAGTTACTCTGCTGATGATGGTTCTGTCCAAGACAAAGAGATTTAATTCACTAATTGCCACATAATACCACTGAGATCAAGAGCTGGAAATTACTCAGAAGGTAGGGATATACATATATATATATATATATATATATATATATTAAAAAAAAAAAAAAGGCAAGCCAAGATTTTTATCAGAAAAAAAATCAGTTTCCTTTCAAATTTTGAGAACAATTTTTCATTTCAGAAATGCAAGACAATTGTTAGCTGATGGAAAAAAAGGAGGGGGTTTTCCTCTGGGTAAGTTATTCCATAACTGCTCTCTCCACAGACTAGTGCATTTTCCTGTGAAGTATCTGATACCTAATATTCACTATTACAACCAAAATATTAATCCCAACAGAATCCACCTAAATGCCTCTTCCTTCCTCCCCCTCCCCCCAAATACCATGTACGACTTGAAAGTATAATTTATGCAATTTTTTTTTTTTTTTAAAAAGGAGAGTATTTAAGATGTGATTTTTCAAGGAAGACAAGAGATTTACATGCTGAGACCTTATCAGAATGCAATAGAAATCACATTTTGTGCTCTCCTAAAGTGTCTTGGAGAAGTCTAGTTGCAGAAACTATTCTGAAGCACTTGTTAATGAAGAATACAGAGAGGAAAGTTCCATGGCTAAGGTTATTAAGTACTGCACAACTTTAACTAGCACGGCTTGACCTGAGAACTGTGCCATGCATTAAAACACATAGAGTGTAATCATGAAGTAGAATTTGTTGAAGGCACAGTGAGTTCTGCTCCCCTTCAAAGTGTGGAACGTGAATGCTGGTTGCATTATTCAGAAAAGACAAGTTGAACAGCAGGTGTGTTGTTCACCCTTAGTAGGAATCAATAGTCAATTTTAAACACTGTTCAGAAAGTATTCAGAAGAAAATTACATGATTGCAGAAAGGTGGAAGATTATTGCAGACAACTTAGTATGACTGTTCTTTAGCTGAAGGACTTGGAGAATTTCAGCTAATGTCAGATAGTCAGCAAATTTAAGTGCAGCAGCTAAATTATGAAAGAATTTTACTGTTCTTGTGAGTTTGCTTTTTAGTAGAAGAAAAGACTGATTATACCATACCACTTTGAATTAAATACCACATAATTACTGTGGATTTAGCAAAATTCTGGGGGTCTAACGACAATGAGTTGAGAGAGATAGAATAAGGTAGAGAAGAAGCTAGATAAATTGCTTAGTATTTCCCTTGAAACATTTACTGAAAGCATGTGAATGGACACATAGACCAATATTTGGACAGTAATTCCTTAGCTTAATTATGTACTAATTACGGGAAATAACAAGGTTTTACAAACATAAGCAAGAATCGTCCTTCCTAAATCATTGCAGTCTCCAATTCTTTTTCACAGAAAACTCTATATCATTTATATGAATCCATAACTGGGATGAAGAAGGAGTTTCTTTCTTCGAACTAACATTGATCAGTGTTGATAACACAGTTAGAATGTGATACCAAATTGTATAAATCTCATGCTTTATATTTACCTTTAAAAATGCATAGAAAATGTTTATCTCCAAATTTCAGTTAAGCACTTAAATAGAATTCATAAAGCTTTAAGGTAGAAAGAAACTCCTAGTACTTTAATACTGTACTTGAAAAAGACAAAAAATGCATTACAGATACAATTCAAAAAGATGGCACCAATTGCTTTTAAGTGTAGTTCAGAAACTCTTCTCAGTAAATTCTTGCAGGAACATCTTTAGCTCTTATCTAGGTCACCCATCCTTAAAGGATAGAAGTCATTGTTAACACACCTTCATTGAGTGGTGGAAGCATAGAGTGATCAACTTTTTCATGAGCACTAATTTTGCAAATGAATTACAGTGAAGATAATTCTTCAATTGGATGTGAGTTAAAAGGAGTAGGGAATGGAAGGTTATTAAAAAAACAACACAACTCAACTGTGTGGTATTATTAACTTTTTTTCATTACTATTTATCATTATTATTTTGACTTGTGGAGATTAAGAGTAGCCTTCACTTTCGATAAATCTTAAAGACATAAGCTAATAGCTTCAAAGCACTCATTTAAAGGATGAAGAATTTTAAACAAAGCATTCACATACCTCCTTCTCCTTGAAGTTCCTAACTTATTTAATGCAATTTCAGTACTCTACAAAAATAGCTACATAACCAGATCTTTTTTTTTTTTTTTTTCCTCCATAGGACAGCTTCTTTTAAATTGAAGAAGCTATCCAATAGCTGCATTTTTCTTTTCCTTGCTCTCTTCAAGTTCTGTAGAATGGTAGAAGAGTACAAAAGTACAACTAGTTTCTTAAGCAAGACATGCTTGTGATTATTCATTTATCTGAAAACTTAATTTCAACTATATCTAATCAGAGTGTGTAAGTGAATATCCAAAGGAAAACTAAAGGTAGCACTAAGCAGAATACTCATTAATAAATACAAATTCAGACCTAAAAAGATAAATTCTAAGTGAATTATGTATGTGTGTGTGTATATATATATATAAAGAAATTTCAGATCCCTATTTAAGAATTATGAAAATACAGTCATATTGCTGTTTCTGGATCCGCTATTGATACAACTGCTTTTACATTTAAATTCTGACATTATTTTCAGGGCAAGTTCTGCTTTCTTGTGGATTTCTGTAAAAATATATATGCAAGGAATATTGTTTAGTTTTAGACTTGAGACTATTATCTCCCAGAAATGTCTACAGGAGGTGCATGCATGCAATCTTCAATCTCAACATTTTGGTAAGATTAAAAAATGTGTAGGAGTTTATATTATCTAAAAATTGTAAACCATCATGCACCTAAATTAATTTAAATCATACTAACAGTATTTAATTTTTTTTGTCAAAGTGTAGGAATGCTGCTAAGTTATAAAGACTTATACATCGTACCAATCATTTAAAAAGCATTGTCATTTTAAAGTAAAAGCAAAATAAAATGGCATTCAGTTCATCTTCTTAATTATTTTTCTCTAAGAAATTGTGATTGTTATATTTAAAGATGTTTTCCAACAACAATTATTTATTTATTTATTTTTAAAAATTACCCCTAGGAGCAGAAAATGGGCTTCTACTACAAGACAATTTCTACTATCCTATTGTAAAGAATTTAGCAGTAAACCAAGGGCAGTAGGCAGTTTTACTAGAAGAATGGTTTCAATTACGTCAAAAAAAGAATTGTTTTTGCATAGTTGAAGGAGATGTCTGTTATTTGAGGAGTAGCAAACCAAGTGCAGGTGGTTTATTACCCACATGGAATATTTGCTTTATACCAGTAAAATTACTTATATACTACTCCATAAGCACAGGAAGAGTTAGTTTATAGAAACTCTGGCTAAAAAATTAGATTCCAATATTGTGTGCAATATCCTGCAGCAGCTTTCTTTTCACAACCGCAAGGCTATGCATACCAGTGACAACACAGGTTTCTCATAATTCACAGTCCCACAGCCTGTTTTGAAGGAGAAGCAATGGTCCTAAAAAGAAGCTGATCCTAAGTCAAACTCAATAATTCATGTACTTGACATAAGAAGCAAAACCATATCACACCTGTGCATGGGATAAAGCCAGAATAATTCCTCAAGCAAGTTTTCAAAATGTCATCCTCAGAATTAGTCCTTTGGAGCGTATCTCTTGACAAAGAATTGGATATTTTAATTGGTCTAAGAAAGACAATAGACTAAAATATCTCTATTGCTTTTCCTGATAAAACCTCCCCTTAACAGAAGTCAATAGCATTTGACGCATAAAGAGTTCAATCTGGCATCTCTGACTCACTGGCACTGTGAGTTTTCACTAGTAGATCTCACATAATTGTAACACAGAACCTCGTGTTTGAACCTGCTTATTCATTCTCCAGGCTGCACTTCTGTACTTTAGTCTCAGTTTATCTTTTGGCATGTACAGCAGCACTTCTCAGCTCCCCAGTAATCCAAATTGTCTTGTTTTAAGTGCTTGACATGTGTCACATAACTCACCACCTCTCTCTTTCTGCTGGGGTAGAGGAAAAGGGGACACAGGAAGACTGCGTAGACTTCAATCTCACTCTGTATTTGGGACAAAATGGAGTAATCAAAATTTACATCTATATCTCTGGTACCCAAATACCATAGCATATGCTTATTTCTTGTAGATTTTTAAATATGACTTTAATTTCTCTATTATTATGTGTTAATTATAGCAGTTTAAAACATGTTTTGCTTCACTTTAAACAACAAGAACCAACTCAAATCCAAGTATGTTAACTCTTGACACTGTTAATAAAGTTACAGTTGTATGCACTTTGCTCTGCATCAGATGTGTATTAGTAGTTTTCATGAAAAAGGAAAAATTGCAAATAACATTTAATTTTTTTCTCGAGCTGAAGCTTTGCACAAGCTTAAAGTCAAGTATCTGAGAGGTGAAGCTCTTTCAAGCTTGTATTTTTTTCTGTTATGGCTGTTGCTGCCATGTATCCTTGAGTTTGGGTTCCATTAACAGTGTGGTATCTTGCCTGAAGTCTAGTTTTGTGTACTATTAATTGCATATGACATTTCGATCAGGAGTATTATACCTGAAAAGAAAAGAAAACAACAACAACAAAAAGAAAAAAATACTTCACAATTTTGATCATGGAAAATGAGAAGTATCTTAACATTTATTTTATGATTTTATAAATTTACTCTATTAATTGAAGATTCACTTCTTTCAAATGAAGGAAGAGGAATAGGAATCACATCCTAGCTAAAGGAAAAGGTAAATAGTATTTTCATTATGCATGTCTTAGACCCTCATTCAGATAGGCTGTTATAAACCAAGAGTCTACTTCTTTATCTCACTCGCATTTAGCTATCAAGGATTTAAAAGCAATTTCAATGCAAGTAAAGCCCCTGAACAAGCAAACAAACAAAAGCAAACAACAAAACAAACAACATTTTCCCAAAAAGCTTTTGCTCCAAGAGACTATTGCTTCCAATTTGCTGCTGAAAGAGAAATGTTCCCCATATGAAATCCCTTTCAGAGTTTCTTGGCTTTACTAACCAGGTACTGCAGACCACTTCAGCTTACTGCCTCAGCCCACCTGACACCTTAATTCCCTCTCTTTCCCTCTCTGCCTTTTCTCTCTCTTCCCTAAATCCTGTGAGAATTTTATCAAAATGAAACTACTGATGAATTAGCGACAATATGAAGTATTCTGATTCCAAGCTTAAAATCTCATATTCCCATGACAAAGCAAAGTAATAGGTCAAGAGGTCTGGAGGTAAATAAGAAGTGAAAATTTTTGTACTGAAAATTAAAACCTGATTAACATCATTTATTTGTTTTATATGGTGAAGTGCTGCATATGTAATAAATAGTAGAAAGAGAGGGAGGACAAAAAAGATGCATATACAGCAACGGACACAAAATGAGCCACAGAAACCTGAAAATGCAGAAAAACAAGTTCTTTGAGGAGATCATCATCTCAGGATGAGCAAGTGCCCTCTCGTTTGTCGTGGGACTGTGTTGCTCTTATTTGTAAGCATAAAATTATTACCGTAATTTAAATATCTTTTTGCATGGGCTAGATTCTCTGATTTGTAAAGAAAAGAAGCTGGTTTTCTGAAACAATATTGAAGACCAAGGAGACAAAGACAGGAAAACAGAAAGGAGAAAGGTAACCTGAATGATATTTTTAGCTATGTCTCTAGCTTTTTATCATAACTTGTGTTACAGTACGTTTTCCTCTAACATCCATCACTAGGAATAAACACACTGAAGGTTAATTCAAGATTTTTGTTCTGCTTTTTCTTTCTGCTTTCCCTTCACAAGGACATCTACTTTCATGTTTGCATTTAGTCATATAGTATAGCACTATATTCTAGACTTGGCCCTCCCTAGGAGATGCAGTTCACCCTTGAAAGTTGTTGCCTAAGGTGCTTACTGTCGTTGGACTCCAGGACTGTTTATTTAATTACTCTTCCTTGGTGTAGTGCCAGTCCACAATGAACAATAATGTAGTTTTTGTTTGACTTTGTTCCATGCTACTACTGTTTTGTAACTAACAAGCTGAACTAAACTCAAAAAAAACCCAAACAAACAAACAACAACAAAAATCCCCAAACAAAATCACCACAAAAAGCTACTTTCTATTAAAAATGGATAAAATCTATGCCCCTTGTCAGAACACCACAAAATACGAGTTCTGCTGAAAATAAAATTAAAAACAAAGTTATGTAAATAAAGCCATATTTGAGTGAAACTATGGTTTAATCAATACAAACTAGAATTTAAATCACATTGTTCAAGTAGTACAATCCAAAACCATTTTGTTCAACATTGTCTCCCTCGATCTAAGGGTCTCTTGAGGCTTGATAAAAGTTTTTTCCCTGCATGATCTTGCCTTTCTGCATGTGTTGGAGCCCTCCCCAGCCTTAGAAGTGTAGCACTTACATAAACCGTAAGCTTAGACAGGAGCTTTGACCTTCCCCACAGTGGCCCCGTAAGGATCCCAGTCTAATGAATAGTCTCTGATTACAGTAAATACATAGCAATTGCAAAAGACTATTTACAAAGATATAGATGAGGCTAGTCTTATTGTAGGACTTTTTAAAGAAGAGATTGTGGGTAGAAGATACCTCCAAACTGATACGTAATGCTCTGGCTTTTACAAAGAAGCTTGAATATTAATATGGTATTCAGTCCATCAGAATTCAAACCCCAACCTACCTGTGAAGGATTTGAATATATATCTCCTATCTATTGAGACACAGTCTTATTGTAATGGAGTTCTTCTAATCTATCTGACAAAAACATTTCTGTCTAAAATTTTTTTACGTCAAAGATAGAGCTTAAGAATAATCCTATATCTCTATGATTAGATCACTCTTTGAATGAGAGCCTTAGTAATCCGTGTTTCTTTTAATGCTGACATTTTTATATGAAATGCACAGCCAGGTCTTGAAGTCCTCTTTATGATTTAGGACCTATTGAAACATGCAACAGAAATTGCAGTGCTTGTATAAAACTAGTAGGAGGAATCATTTCCTACTGTTCAAATTCATGAGCTAGGTCTATGGGAGTCTTTTTGTTAATGCCTCCTACTGTTACACATAATGCACTGAAAAACAGTAGGCATTAGCTTAGTAAAGCTATTGTAAAGTATTGCCAGTGACTAAATGGAAACAAGTATAGATCTTCCCTCATAATGGCATTACACCAAGTTTCGTATTGCTTTATTCCTTTATATGACCTCCTTCAATTCAGTGGAGCTATCTAGATATAAATATAGGGAAAGGCTTGGGTATAGTAAAACTGTCCTAAAGAAGTGCAGCTACTCTAGCTGAATACTCAAGCATTTGCAAGCAATGAGAGTCACTGAAATAAAGGTTATTTAGTTCTTTAAGAGATAGGAAAATAGAGCAAATTTTTTTTATCGTTACTGACTTTTTCCTCCCCCCATTCTGAATAGAGTTTTAAAGTTTATGAAATTCCTTAGACTACTCCTAAATCTTGCTATACTCTAAGAGATTAAAAATGTACAGGACTAATTGGTAGACAACTCTTAATTAAAATAAGTTTCTGCCAGACTTAAACAAACAAAGGTTAGAATGCACTTCCAATTTCTAAGTTTTAATCAGCAATGATAGCAAATGCACCATATGTAGGAATGAAAGAGCACAGAACAGATGTGTGGACAGCTAAGGCATTGTCTTGAGCATGATCTATAGGACTTGGTGGGAAGGGCTGACTGCTAAGACAATGTAAAATTAGCAAATATCATCCTTAAGGAATAATGTCACTAAAATGCCAGAAAGACTAGCTTGGACATGACAGTTTCAATATCTGCTACTGCTAATGATGGCTGGCCAGTACAGTCTTTTACAAATAGAAGTTTCAAAGACTTCTAGGAAATGTAACTTTGAGAGTTAAGATACAGACTAATGTGAAGAGCTGTATGCCCTCACCTTCTTTTGGCAGCAGACACTTCATCAGAAGGGAACCAGAGGTGTTACACTTGAAAAATAAACTACAATATCAGCATTTATAGCAATAATGAAGCATAGATGAAATAGAGGAAGATAACAAAGATTGTATAGAAAGAATAGGTAAATAAATCAACTACCTATGAATGCATATGTCAAGACGATGAATATGGCTGGAGCTGAGTAGGAAAATATCATCCCTTGACATAGATTGCATATTCAAGATGAAATTTAAATCCAAAGATATAGACAAATAAACTCACATGACTCTGTGGAATTTAGTGGGCTTTCATGGGAGGTCAATGAAGGCTAATTTCCCAGTTTCTGAAGCCACATCTCACCAAGTTTTGAAGGGATTTTAATTATTTATTCCCTTAAACCCTTGTTAAAATACTTGTCCAACTCTGAGACTAGGTTTTGGGTTATTCAATAGATTTTTGATTCCACCAAATTGTACAACACATGGTTCTATGATAAATGTTAAAAACACATCAAGGAAGGTGATGATTTTCACAGGAAATGAGTAGTAATCTACTTTGTGAATAGATTAAAGAAAAATTAGTATTGAAAAGGACACTAAAAGTGAGGGTTTGAGGTTACATTTTGGATTGGGAACCAAGCTTAGATTTGGGAGCATAAAATAAGGCTAGAGTTTTTATTAGTCTGATTTCTTTGATGGACAATGAATTTTTGGCTAGAGAAAACTTTTAAAGGAATACTTTCTGTTCATATTCATTTTTTCTTCCCTGTAGTCCTTGCTTGCTATCCTTTTTGGTAAACAAAGTGATGCAAATCTCTACCTCTCCCCTCAGCTCTCACTATAGAAAGGGAACTTGCTAGAAATTGCAATCCAAGTGGGAAGCTTGATTCTATAGAAGAACGTGATATGAAAAGTGGTTTGGTCATGCAATTTCCTGTTTTAGTAAAACCTTTTGTAATTTTTACCAAATCATACATTTATTTTCACTGAGGGAGAAGGAAAACATAACTTTTGTTTGGTTAATTTTCTTTTCCCAACACTTTGTAGAGTGTAAAGAGTTTATTTGCATGCTTTGTTTGTTTTCCCAAAGCTGGGGGTGGCTGCAACTTGCTATCATCTCAAATTATGTTAGTCACTAGAAAAAAATTATTTCCTCCTTCTCTTCAAAAATTACCTGACACTTAAGAAACTTTCAGCCCATATTATATTAAAATTAAACTCACTTTTGTAGCCAGTGTTCTAGAGATTTTTGGCTATTTTTTATTCACAGTTATATTTTTTCTTTTTTTTTATTGTCCCAGGGATGATGTCATGATATGTGCACCTGCACCTTGGTCAGAGTATCCCACCCAGGAATGGAGATATGTATTCATTTTTACTCACTACAGTGGGTTTTCTGCCCACATTGGAGACTGGTATTTCTCACTTCTGAAAAAGTAAGTACTTCAGCCACAGTGAAGAGAAAGATCCCAGTCTTAGAATTTGCCTGACAGAAGACTGGGGAAGACTTATTTCACTACCAGAGGGGTCAAAACAGATGATGACTTTAAGTATTCAGGTGATAACAATGTTGTCTGTAACCAGACCTGTCAGATAAACCTCAGTGTGAATTTATTTTCTGATGAATATGTTATTCAATATACTCAGCAACTCTAAAATATCATATAAATTTAATTCCCTTAAAATGAGAACCCATCTTTTTCTCATCTCTATATCTGCAATTACAGGATATTGCACTGGTGGAGAGATTTTTGGCAATGATATTAAGTGAGATCAATACTATATTAAGCTCTTTGCAGTATAAACACTAATTGAAAGTGTGAATGTGTTGTTTGTAAATGCTTTTCACCCGTAATCTTGGAATTCAGACAAAAAGTTGACATCTGAGATATCAGATTACTACTAGCTATGTTAGATTACAAAATGCTTGCTAATTTATGTAATTTTAATTGGAAAAGAATAATAATGAATTAATTATTAAGAAGGATATTATCATCAAGGCAAAAAATCTGCTGCTTTATATAATCTGCTGCTTTATGCACCGTAACATCAGTAATTGCAGAATAATCTCAGCTGTCATAGACACTACTAGGAAATTAAAGTCTTGACTCCTGCCATGAGACACTGAAAACACTGTAACATCAAACTTAACAGATATGTCTCTAATGTCAAGTAAAAGAGAATCAGAGATACCACCCCATCAAAGGGGTTAAGTGACATATATTGACACATGTCCATCTACATGTCTATCTACAAAATTCTGGACGACTATGGACAGTGGAGGAATCCAAACCTGCTCCTTGCTTTGCATATTCCATTTGGAAAAAACTCTCTCCAGACTGATGGTTTCAGAGTATGGAGACAAGATACCCGAAATGAGTGAGATACAAAGATATGATGCAACAGACCACAGAAACAGTAAACTTAAGTGCAACAGTTGGCTGAACTGTCAAATCAGACAGAGGGACAGATGTTTAGAACTGCAGGTGACCAGGTGTTCATTGCAAGCCTAATTCCTGGTTCTGTTTTTGAGGTATCTTATGTTTTTGTAGAGCCCAAGTACAAATTCTATGTATCCCACAGAAGTCAATCCTTAAGGACACATCCCGTGTACATGAACATGTTGCTTGCCATAGAATCAAAAATCCTAGGATGACTTTATCAGACATGATGTAAGAAAAAATGAGTATGAAGAGGTTTTTATAGACTTACATAATAAAGAACCAATTTTATTTTGTAGCTTACAAGCAAGCTTCAATTTTTCACCTCTAAATTACTGATCTAAATAATTAGAATTGCACATTGATTTCTTCGTTATTTTTATTTTGTATGGTGTAAAAACATAGGGATAAAAGTGGAAAGAGGAAAAAGGAAGTGTCCTAGTTCAGCAGGTGGGACCAGTTATCACTGTGTGGGGGGTGATCAAAGCTATGTATTCTACCCCCTCTAT
>JAWWEW010000078.1:95628516-95640974 GCA_035583185.1 Anabacerthia variegaticeps
AATTGTAACTCTGACTTATAAACTCTCTTGTGGTGGGTCCATTTCTCCTGCTGGTTTACCTTTAAAACCAGCACAGGAAGTAATGTATTATTAGCATATGCTATGTTCTACAGAGCATATTAATATAAATGCTATTCTATTTCAGATGAGGTATAAATCCCCCACCTATCTACCAGCAGTCTCTACTTTCCATATTCTTAACTCTTTACATAGGAGAATACTGGATGATAGAAGAGCCACCTTCACTTTATATTCTCTTTTACAAAGACAAATTTTTAGCAAATTTTTATCTTAGTTGCTGATGACTTTGCAGACCCAAATTTATATTTTGTTTTAGCAGTTCCTGTCATAAAATAAGAGGGGCTAGTACCAACTTATTCAAACGTGGTTATGATATGTATAAAATTGTATAAGGATTTTTTGATTTTTAAAAGAATTACTGATGATAAGGATATGTCATATAAAAATGTTTCTCAAGACTTTTCATGGTTGTATTTTGGGATCCTGGGGAATTACCTTTCTCTAACTGGATTGCATAAAAGTTGATATATCTGCCTTGAGGTACTTTCCCCCTACTGCTCTACATGTATTTTGACTTCATGTGACTATTGAGAATTTAATAGCTCTCACTTTCTCCCTTAATCCTCTTGAAGTTGTAATGTGTCATTTAGGAACTAAAATACTTTATGTTTTAGAATGTTCTCTGTTTATGAAATTACTGTGTTTTAGCCTAGTGAGGGAGGCATACAGTTCTACTAGAAAGAGCAAAAGCTAAGAGAATTCAGTGAAAGAGAATTTTTTAGATGAATATAAGTTTGGAATACAGGACTGGAAAATATTAGTTTCAATCTTTGAAAAGGACAAGAAAAGGGAAAGAGAATATGCTTTGGTGTACATTGCAGCAGATATTGATGAGAAATCTTAGGCTTTGGGAATCTAAACATCAGGTCAATGTAAACTGATACTTGACCAAGATCTCCAAATTGCAAAAAAAAAGGTTTTCACCAGATGTGAGTATAGAGTTCAGTGGAAAACAGTGACAGACTTATTTGTTTGTTTTGTTGTGTGGTTGGCTTGAGATTTTTGGTTTGTTTTGTGGGGTTTTTTTGGTGGGGGGTGTGTTATATTGTTTTGTTTTAAATCATATATTTAAAAAAAATATTAAAAACAGTGAATTTCATAAACTAAGCACACTAGGAAAATCCTTGTGCTTTTCTGTTCTGATAAGTAGCAAGTTCAGCAACAGTCCATCACATTTTGCAATGTTTAATGTGATTTATTCATAGTCATCTTCTAGGAATATGTCTTTGTGACTAAGTGGATGTAATGTTCACACCAGAGACATGAAAACCTTCTTATATTTGTACTTTTAAGCATAAAGGTATGTAACTGCAATTGCTAAGGTGCCATGATGATTACACTTGAGCAAGCAAAAGCAATGGCATTAAAGCGAACTTCTGCCTTCTGAAATGTGCTTGACAAGATCAGAATGGCAATATTTCCTCCTAAAAAATTGTATTTCCTCATTTTTTTTTTATGATCTTCAACCATAACTTTTTTATTTCTTCGTAGAGTTGTGGGGGGTTTTTGTTTTGTTGTTTTGTTTTGTTTGGTGGTTTGATTGGTTTTGTTTTTGTTGTTGTTTGTTCGGTTTGGTTTGTGGGGGTTTTTTTATGATTTTTTTTAATATGAAATCATTTACTTTTTAATATAGAGAGACTTCCCACACCTGCTTCCTGTAGGTACATATCTGCATTTGTAAACTTGCAACTTTTCTCAGAACCAAGAACTTGACATTAGAAGGGTGGTCTACAAATTTTTATGTCAGTGATACAGACTATTTCAGCCCTCTTCCTCTGTAATTTGTATCCTTAGTGTTAAATAAACTGCTAGTAACACAGTGGAAATCTCTAAGTCCTTTTGAAGCTTGAGCAGAATTCATGCTATAAAGATGATAAGAGCCTCCAAGAGAATAATCCTCTCACTACAGGGAGTGCAAATTGTTTGGCAACTGGTTCTTGTGGTTGTCCTTTGCTTTCTTGCAACTGGTTGACACCAGTATATGTTAACAGCAAAACTGATCAGCTGCAGAGCCAACAGGTTCATAGTTATTCAATCCTTTTCTAAAGAAATTCATAGCAATAGAACTCAATGGCTCACAGAGTGCTAATGATATACAGAGCATTTACACTTAAGTACTCAATGTACACCCTAATCTAGGTTATAGTAACATGTTTGAGTATTTCTTCATTCAATTTCTATTATTTCAGTGAATGTTTTTCTCATACTATTGAAATTCTATTGAAACAGTTTGTGCACCAGAATAACACACTATAATCTTTGAAATCTATGCTTACTAGAAAATAGTAATTTATGAAATAAAATCACAGAGACCAAAATGAGAGGAAAGGAGAGGAGAGAATACAATCTGTTGGTTATCACTGACTGTGTTATTGAATGGTATTACTACAATGGCAGCTCAATGACTCTTGGAATGAGATTATCTTCTGTAACCTTTAGAAGTCCTGTTGTCCTACTTATAATTTGGCTTGATAAAGCAACCTATATTTTAATTGAAAATATTTATAAACATCACAAGTAACATGCATGGGCATGTAGGATTGTGTGTGTTTAGTGATCTTTGAATATGGAGAAAATTGTACCCCTCCAAAACTCATCATTTTTTTTTTAAAACCTCTTCACTACTGAAATGTACCTCATTTCTACCAAACAATTTCCTACCTCAGCTATGGGTTCTCAACACTGTTTAGTATCAATAGACTTTCACCAAGACATTAATCTCACTGAAAATAACTATTTTTAAGCACTGAAGTCATGCAACAAGGCAGAAACTGAAATGTAATTGAAAAATTATATGAAAGATATAATCCTCACAGATTTTTCCATTCTCTGCCATATGAAGATGTTCACATGTGTGTATCAATTTTGTAAGTGTTATGCTACCACATGAGATGAATGTATAATATTCCACTGTAGTAGCAGCAGTTAAATCCCAATGGATTTAACTTGTGGTGTTACTTTAACTTATAGATAGAGCTGAGGAACAAAAATCTGGAATCTTCCTGTAAGCACCTACCAAATGTGTCTCTATTCAGAAGAAAAGAACATTGAATCAGGGTTTATTCAGTAACTGTATTTCTGACAAGATATACTATTTTATTGCAAGTGGGATAATAGTTTAAGCTAGCAATCCAGAAAGTGTATTCAGCTAATGATATACTAGTACACCAGCAACTGTAGGGTAGCATATGTCTTAAAAGAAAGAAGAACATTTTTTTTCAATTTAATTTGACGAGGCATTTGAGTACTTAGGATCATAGTTTACAAAAGCATGGAGTTTGAATCAGCATCTAGTTTCTTCCAGTTCCTTTGCTTTATTTCTCACTTATGCCCCTCATCATGAGACACCAGCAGCAAAGCGGCAACATTATTGATAGTGTTTTCCTATCATTCCAGATTTTTATTTAAATGTCTACTACATTACAAGTCTAATAAATTGTTGATGTTTAAGTGCTTCAGTAGTTATTTGACAGCTTTTGAATTATCCTATGAATGCTGGTAAAACTGAGAACAGAGAATGTTTTGTAGGTAACACAGGAAAGGAGAACTGTTGTGTTGAAGAATTGTGAGAATATTGTCAACTTAAATATTTAACGTTGCTGGAGAATAATTGAACAGTCCTAGAGCACAGTTCCCATAGGGCAGTTAATAGAGGAGCCAAAGAATACAACAGTTTGTACAACAGTCTCTAAACTGCTTTGGGAGTTTCTGGACACTGGGAACAAGGTCCAGGATCACTGGGGTAAGTCTGGAAACCTGAGAAACCTGAAAAGGTGCCTGATGCTTCCATGTAATGATGAGGTAGGGGGACCTATAAAGGTGTGACCCTGAGGGAGCTCTAGCACTTCCTAACAAGCTCAATTAGTTGACCTCAGCCCAGGGTGATGGGAACCTTCACTGTAGCTGAATGCTTAAGTAGGGTGGGTCAAGTACTCTTAAAGTCAGTGTTCAAGAGAGGCCTATATAAGAGTCAGGTAGAGAGCACAGCCATAAGCTCAAGTATTTAATTCTACTAGTATATTACAAGGTGTGCTGTATATCTCTACACAGGAGTTCTAAGCTTTTATGTAAGCAAGCTTTCATAAAAAGCTATAGACTGGAGTGCTCTCAGTGCTTAACACGTGGTGAGTAATCCAGCCCCCTTTCTAATGTACCCAATGTTAACAGGTACTTTGAATTTGCATGATTCACTGTATGTTGTGTCAGGGAATATGCAAGAAGTGTTTAAAAGTTATGACTTGTTTGAAAAAGTCATGTTTGAAGACTTTTTTTTTTTTTTAAGCAAATGATACTACTATATGCTATTCTGTATACAGAGCATTACATTTTTGGTAGGTCTTTCCATTACAGGAAAGACACTACATCAGTTATTCAAATGTTTTTATTTTCTCTATTACACAATCTTTTATACAGTGGTCTAATACATTTATTCTCCCCCTGCCTCTGTTCTTAAATAATGAAAATAATGGATTCTTACTTTCAGAGAAATGTGAAACTTCTGAAAGTGAAGATAGATGTTTCCTGGATACTTTTTAAGTCTGCAAAAAAGTGTTACAGTTTTCAATACTTTCACTTGAAATGAAAGTGTGGTAGCAATTTTGAACTGATATTGAATGCTTCATTAGTTGTGAATCAATACGCATTTTGTTTGAGAATTTTAAAGTTCAAAATATTACTAATAAATTCTTATATTTTAGTTTATCATAGAATTTAAGAATGGTATGCTTGTGTTTAGAAATAGGTTGACTGAAAATATAAGTGGTGAAAATAAAAGAAAAACAAAACCAAAAGGAAAATGCAAATACATCTTAAAATTCTAATTTTATGTAGCTCAGCACTGTAGAACTATAATCAAATTCTGTAGGTACAATATTGAATAAAGAATATGGAAAAGTTTTTCAGTAAATAGATTCAATCTGTACTTAAGCATTACTCAAAACCAGACTATTTTTCAAGGGTTCAGTTCACTTAATTCGATAACAAAACATTACAGTTCACTATAAATGCAAGTCAAATGTTTAAGCTTCTAAAGGTCCTTGGGTTGAAAAAACAGAGAAAGATGTTAAAAATAATTTCTAGGTTGAGACTTTTTTTTTTATAGTTAGTCTAGTAATATTTTTCAAAGTGATTTGCACCTGAGTATTTTATCAGTGTTGCTACTCAGCCAAGTAACACAAAGTATGTAGGTAGTTTTCTAAATTATAAAGAACATCTGGCTATCCTTAACCGTGTCTTGTGGACTCTGAAACTCTTCCAGGTTATTCAACTGAGGAACATTTTGAAAGTCACACCCTGAATGAATGTTCTTATCATACTCAAACCAAACATCCCATTCCTAGCTGTTATAAAATTCATTTGCTGCTTTTGGAAAATTCAAGGGATTAAGGATAAAATGTTATAGATCAAAACACTGATTTTCTCTCTTAAAATGTTGTTTAACTGAGTCTTTCTATTTCATGTACCAAAATGACACAAAATTATCTAACCATCTTCAAGTCTCCTAACATCCCAAGGTGATTTATTTTAATATTTATTCATCCAATGATATGCTTTTCTTCTGTTTCACTGCAAAAGCCTATTCTTTTTGGTATTCTGAAAACTGCATTTCAGAAGGCTCGTGTAAAAGGCATAATTTTACTTATGTGAGAACCTTTATTAGACTCTCATTTTAAATTCTGAATGTTATTTTAATAACCTGACAAAGGCTTCAGCTTTTCCCATCTCAGGTATCATGCCTGCATACAAGTGGAAAAAAAAAAAAAACAACAAAAAAACAAAAACACAAAACCAAAACATATAGCTTTTTACATGTGTGTATGCATTTGTGTTTGGTCTAGCTGAGATGTTATTCCCCATACAAGCCCTCATAGTGTTGTGCTTTGCATTGGTAGCTAGAAAGGTGTTGACAACACACCAGTTTGTTGGCTACTGGCAAGCAATGCTGTCACAGTATCAGCACTGTCTCTTCCACATTCTCCACACACACCAGTAGTCTCGGAGTGGGCAAGATCTTGGGAGGGGTCAGGACAGCTGATCTAAATTGACCAGGGGGATATTTCATGCCTTATGCCATCTGCTCAGATATAAAAGATAGGAAATGGAGGACAAAGAGAAGGGCATTTGATATTTACAATTTTTGCCTTCAGGAACAACTGCTATGTATATTGGAACCAAACTTCCTGGGAAGTGGACAGACATTGCTTGCTGATGGAAAGTACAGAAGAAAATATTTTGTTTTTTTTCTTTGCTCGCACATGTATGACCTTTTATTTTTGCTTCAGTAAAATGCCTTTATCTTGACCTAAGAATTGGGTTCTTTTTTTTGTCTTATTTTCTCTCCCTGTTCTACTGAGAAGGAGATAGAGAAGCTTGGAGGGCACCTGGCATCCAGCCAAGATCAACCCATCACAGCATTTTTATAAATACATGAAAAATTTAAAATATTTGTGATTAAACTTATAGCTGAAAAAAAACTAAACAAACAAAAAAAGGCAAAAAAAAAAAAAAACACAAAAAAGAAACCCCACAGCTACATAATAGCAGAACTTTTATAGTTAAATATTGGGGTTCATTTTGGTTTGTGCAGCCATCTGTAAACTTATGCACTTAAAGCAAAACAGTTAATACAAGAACTCACTAAACATGGTGATAGAGAAGTGGACATTTCTTGACATATATGTGCTTGAAAATCAGGGCCATAAATAAGTTATCATCAAACAAAAAAATAAAATATTTGTCAGTAAAGTTATTTTATGGATTGAATATAAAGTCCATATATGCAGAAGAGTTATAGCAATCTCTGCAGAAGGATATATTTTATTTGTTGATGTTTACTATCAAATGGAAATGTTTTAATTTATTGTTGCCCAAGTAATTAAAAATTAATTTTTCCGCAGTCATAAAGTCATCTCAGATGATCTGATATGTTTTTGTTCTGTTTTGGTCGTCTTGTTTTGCAACACCTCAAAAGACATTTAGGGCAAATAAAACATATTACAGTACCCTGCAAAATTAATGCTGTTACATTTATTATAACTGGTGTTTCAGACCTTGAGACTTCTGAGTACAAGACAGCAGAAAAACTAATCCGCAAAATACAAAGTAGTACTGAACATTTTAATCTTATGTTTTTAATTTGATCTCAACTTTATTATAGCTTCATTATCGGTAAGCGTGCAAGTAAATCTAAGTACTGCTCTGATGCTCAAGCAGTGCATTCATATTTCACGTAAAGCAATATTTCCCCACTAAACTGTTCCTTTATTAATAATGCACAGGTTCACTAACTCATCCAAGTTTGTAGTATTACAAGCTCAATATAATTCAGCTGTGTTGGTTGACACTTCATATATTAAGTGTTTTGTCTTGCAGATATATCAGCTGGCTATTCCTATTGCATTTTGTGCAGTAATAAGCTAACAGAGAGTACTCTTTCAGAAAACCCCAACAACAAATATAATGGAAGTGTTGACTCAATATCTTCTCTAAAGGAATAAATAAAAGAATTTCTGCATAAAAAAAACCCTATGAATTTCCCTTGCTCTCCATACTTTAGAATCAGAATGCCACTATTTAATGATTATTAAATTAATACCATAATATTCCTTAATATTTTATATTATTCTTAGATTGTAATATCTATCTTCAAATACACTTCCATTATTTTTGTCTCAGTTTAGAAAGAAACCAGGATCTCTATCAAGGAAAGTGAGGAATCCTTCTGGACTATGAAGGAGGCATCCCTCTGCTCAAGCTGCCACAACATTGAAATTAAGAGACTTTAACCAGAAAAAGTAAAAAAGATGATAACAGTTCTTCACTACAAATATATATATATATATGCATAACCCAAACCAGAACAGAACAAACAGCAGCTCTGTAACCAAAACTTTCAAACAAATGAAGTCCCCTTTCTGCCCCCTCAGTGCAGTTGCAGTCACACCTTAGGATATTTGAGAGTTCTAACACTGTTGTTTTTTTGTTGTTGTTTTTTTTTTTTTGGGGGGGGGGGAGGAAGGGTTGATGTTTTTTTTTTTGTTGGTTGGTATTTGTTTTGTTTAAGTGTATTTTAATTGGGGGAGAAAAAAGTGTTTTAGAGTTCTAAGTTTTATCTACTTAGTTTTGGACACAGACATTAGATAGCAGGGGAATTGTATCATTTGCATGATGAGATGAAATTTATGTTAAAATTATATTTCTTCATCTATTCTTTCAGTCTGAAAACAAAGAATGCTCATAGGCATTTGGACAAGTAATTCTTCTTTTACCAAAAATAACTAACTATACTGATCAAAACCAAGGAATTTGAGGGGAAAAAAGGCCATCTCAATAATAAAATTATTGTTCCATGATCAGTATGACAAGAACAAAAAGGAAAATATTTCAGTATATTTATAGCTTTTCATTTGAATTTCTGATCTCAATCTTATATATATATCATGGAGAAATAGATAAAAAATCTAAAATATGACCTACATTCTGGAAGTTAAAACATTGGTAAAAATAGATTGCATTCAGAATGTGTAAATAAGACAGCACTTTATGATCATATTTAAATAGTAGGTTTACATTACTTAAAATAGTTCAGATTTCTTTAAATATATCTCGCCTGCTGCATTATTACAATATTCAACATAATAATCTAATATCTGTTTGTTTTGGGGTTTTTTTTTTTATTTCTTTTGTATGGGATAGTCTTTATAATTCTTATATAAACAAATCTCCACATTTTTCTTTTTAACTATCCAGTCTCCTATTAATATTCAGAGTTTTCATATTCTCATGGTCTGGAAACTGTATTTCGAAAATACGGCAAGATAAATGTATTTTCATGAGATAAAAGTTTAACATTCCTGATAGTCATTTTTCCCATTTCTACGACAGATTATGAAATGTATGCATGCACCTTACACATTTGAAAACAAAAAATACACAAACTCACTATATTTGTAATAAGCCTTTACATACGAAACTTGACACACCTTTTACCTTAAACTGTCATGCTGCAAACATACAAACATGTCTGTAATGCTAATAGTTAAAATTCTGGGGTAATAAACAGGATGTTCGAGGTTTCATGGGAAAACTGCTCCACGCTTTCAGAGTCTCCCACCTTGCAGTTACAAGTACCAGTCACAGTAAAAATAAATTGCTGTGAGTTGTTGTCCTATGTGTAAGCACTTGCCATTTAGTAGCATCAGCACAGCAAAATAGACTGTGAACCCAGATCGTCACAGCAGTCAGTCATGTAATCTGTGGTATTATGGGAAAAGTTTGCTTTTATTCATCTGGAGGGAAAAGAAGCCAAAAAAACCCCAAGAATCTGACACCTAATCAAGGTGCTTCATAAGTGACATAACTAACAAATTTTGACCTCAGAAATTTCCTTAAATTTAAAACACACCAGTTCACTCTCAACCAGTAACTTAAAATGATGGCATCAATGTATGGGTAAAGCCTGAAGTTCTAAACTTAGAATCTAGCTTTGCCTACTTGAGATGCGATTATCTGTATCAGAAGACAGAGTTAAATCCAGAAGTAAAATGAAAGAAGTTTTCAGTTTAAAAATACTGCAGGAGTTATGAAATATAGGGGCAACTGATCCTATAAGTAGAATACTTTTCATTTTAAATTTGAAACATAATTGATGTGCTGAAAACTAAAAATAATAAATAAAATAATAAAAAATAAATATAATAAAAATAATAAGTAAAAAAAAATCTTAATTTTTAAGTCTATTGGATCTCTATGGGACAGGATCTATTTATGAAAAAACAAAATCATGTCTGCACATCAGCTGAATTTAAAGGCTGCAGCCTTTCCTTTGAAAAAAAAATCACGGAATGACATAATCATTAGGGTTGGAAGGGGCCTCTGGATATCATCCAGTCTAACAGCCTTGCCAAGGCAACCTAGAGCAGGTTACCTAGGAATGCATCCAGATGGGTTTTGAATGTCTCCAGAGAGGGAGACTCCATAACCTCCCTGGGAAGCTGTTTCAGTGCTCTGCTACCCTCAAAGTAAAGAAATTCTTTCTCATGTTGAGGTAAAATTTCTTTTGTTTGAGTTTATGGACATTACTCCCTGTCCTTTCACTGGGCACCACTGAAAAGGGTCTGGCACCATCCTCTTGTCAGAAATCTGTAAGATATTTATATGCATTAATGAGATTCCCTCTCAGTCTTCCCTAGACTAAACAGTGGTTTAGTACTGTTAGTGTTCACCTACTTCTGAGCTCTGCATGCCCTTCTTTTACAGGCTTTTATTTGCAGATGAGGTGGGATTCACAAGTTTAGTTCATAATAAGAGAGTTCATATTAATCTTCATCTATATGTTACTGACAAATTAATGGCCCTTGCTTATCCTAATGTTACCTCCTACAGTTTCATATTCCTTGCTCATCATTTCTCTGTATTTTTCCCATCCACCAAGATGTGGTGTATTTGGTTGTTACCAACCCTTTCAAGGCAAGGATCATTTTCTCTACAGTTACTGTGCTAAGATGTGAAACAAGTGAAAAGAGGTTTTCCAAAGAAAATTCTGCTCTGGTATTCTGTATCCTCTTTCTTGGTTTTAAATTAATGTTATCAAGCTATTTCCTGCTAAGGATAAATTATAATTTTAAATTACCTCATTAAAATATTTAAAATCCTTGCCAACTTTGAATGTAATAGACTTTTGTTTGATCTTTCTTTACTGCTTCTATATAAAACTATAACAAGATGTCCTTTCTAACATATGTTATTTGTTATTTCTTCTCCATGGACACCCCTTTGTCACAGGGAAGAAGCTTCCATGCCTTTATGATGTTGCGAGCTGTGCTGGCGGGGGTACATGCCTCCTGTAGGGTCTCCCATGCTAGTCAGGTCTCAACTGAAGGATCAGACAAAGTGTGTCCAAGGGCAGGATGAGCTCGCTAGCCCCTCAGCAATCATCCTAGGAGAAGGACAACTCTAACTCCAAACCCAGGCAGATGGAGCTCACTTAGCCCTGTAAGGCCATCCATCTATGAGAAGGCAAATCCAAAACTGAAAGTCACCTTTCAGGAGTTGGTTTCATGATTAGAAACTCCATTGCCTCCAAATTTGAAAGTTTGCCAACAGATCATTCCGATCACATTATCTCCTTACACCTCCCACTACACAACAAGCAACATGTTGTTCTCTTCAGCATATATGTCCCAACTCTCCAAGCTGAGAAAGACAAATTCTACACCAACCTGTGCTGCCTTACCCAAAAGGTTCTTGCAGATGACAAGATCATAATTCTTCGTGACTTCAACGCCAGAGTAAGAAAGAACTATGAAGCCTGGAAAGGAGTACTAGGGAAGCATGATGTTGGAAACTGCAATGACAACGGATGCTTCCTGCTAGAGTTTTGTGCAGGGCAGCAGCTCACCATCACCAACACTATCTTTCATCAGAAAGACAACCTGAAGACAACCTGGATGCATCCTCGATCCAAGCACTGGCACCTCACTGACTATGTCTTAGTGCAACAGAGAAATGTTCATGATGTCTGTCATACCCAAGTGATGCCTAGGGCAGAATGTCAGACCATCACCTTGTGCATTGCAAACTTAACCTCCACTTTAAACCCAAACCTAAGAGGGGTGGCATTCCAAGGAGGAGACTCAATGTTAACAATCTTCAAACAGCCACAGTCAGAGACAGTTTCCAGGTAAACCTTCAAAATAGACTTGAAGATCATCCCATAGATCCCTCTCCTGAAGCGCTTTTGCAGCATATTAAAAATAGCATCCTGCAGTCCTCTGAGGAATACTTAGGGTTCTCCTCCAAGAAAAAGAAAAAGTCTGGTTTGATGAAAATAGTCAAGAAATCCAGGAATTGTTGACAAAGAAAAGAACTGCCCACCAAGCACACCTTGCTCAGCCATCTTGCCACGTAACAAAATCAGCCTTTCCTCTTGCATGCAGTAAACTCCAACAGAAACTTCGAGACACTCAGAACAAGCAGTGGATCAATCTAGCAGAAAAGACTCAACTATGCACAGACTTGGGTGACCACAGAGGATTCTATGAGGCTCTGAAAGCAGTGTACGGACCCACACACCAGGTTCTAAGCCCCGTACTCAGTGCAGATGGACAAATGCTTCTCATAGATAAAACCTCCATCCTGAATTGATGGTCTGAACATTTTCAGACTCTCTTCAGTGCCAACCATGTAGTCCAAGGCTCAGCAATTCAACACATTACACAACAACTGGTGAAAAATGAATTGGATCTAGCCCCTACCATGGAAGAGACTCTTAAGGCCATACAGCAGGTAAAAACTGGCAAGGCAGCTGGGGTTGATGGAATCCCACCCGAAGTTTGGAAGCATGGAGGCCAAGCACTCCATGCTAAGTTTCATGAGCT
>JAWWEW010000078.1:95641074-95718404 GCA_035583185.1 Anabacerthia variegaticeps
GCAGAAGAACTTCTACCTGAAAGCCAATGTGGTTTCAGAGCCAATAGGAGCACCACAGACATGGTATTTGTTCTCAGACAACTGCAAGAGAAGTGTAGGGAGCAGAACAAAGGACTCTTTCATTGACCTCACCAAAGCTTTTGACACTGTGAGCAGAAAAGGCTTTTGGCAGATCTTAGAACAATTAGGATGTCCCCCCCATGTTCCTCAAAATGGTCATCCTGCTACATGAGGATCAGCGTGGCCAAGTCAGATATGGCGATGCACTGCCTGAGCCCTTTCCAATAACCAGTGCTGGGAAACAAGGTTGTGTTCTTGCAATAACCCTATTCACAATCTTCTTCAGTGTGATGCTCCAAAGGGCCACGGCAGACCTTGATGAAGAAAACATCTACATCCAATATCGCACCAATGGAAGCCTATTCAACCTAAGGCAACTGAAGGCCCACACTAAGACCACACTAATCACCTTGTCCGTGAGCTGCTTTTTGCTGATGATGCCGCCCTGGTTGCTCACACAGAAGCAGCTCTGCAGCATTTAACACCCTGCTTTGCAGAGGCTCCTGAGCTCTTTGGGCTGGAAGTCAGCTTGAAGAAGACAGAAGTTCTTTCTCAACCTGCACCTCAGGAAGTCTTCCATCATTCCCACATCACCATAGGTGAATCAGAGCTTAAGTCAGTCCAGCAGTTCAGCTATCTGGGAAGCATCATTTCCTCAGATGGCAAGATTGACAAGGAGATAGACAACCAGTTAGCAAAGGCATACAGAGCTTTCGGAAAACTTCATAAGAGTCTGGTGCAATAGACACCTGAAGAAAATCACCAAGTAGTGTCTACAGAGCCATTGTACTGTCTACTCTTCTATAGGGGTCTGAATCATGGGTCATCTACCGCCACCACCTGCAACTCCTCAAACGCTTCCGTCAGTGCTGCCTCTGTACAGTCCTAAACATCCATTGGTCTGATTTCATGACTAATGTGTCTGTCCTTGAACAGACAAAGATCACCAGTATTGAGGCCATGCTGCTGAAAACCCAGCTGAGCTGGGCAGGGCACGTCTCCAGGATGGAGGATCACCACCTCCCTAAGATTGTGCTCTATGAGGAGCTCATCACTGGCTGCTGCAAGAGAGGAGCCCCGAAGAGGAGGTACAAGGACTTCCTGAAACAATACCTCAGCCTTGGCCATATTGACGACCATCAGTGGTTAACACTGGCCTCCAATCAGGAGGCATGGAGACACACCATCCATAACACTGCTGCTTCCTTTGAGATCACACGCAGAATGGGTTTTGAAGAGAAAGGCAACACAGGAAGAACCATGCCTCGCCAGTAGTGCCAATGGAGGCTTTCCACGGTGCCTTTTGCAATTGGACTTGCCTATCTCACATTGGCCTGTTTAGCCACCAGCATGACTGGTGGTAAGTAAGCGTGGGTAGAGGCCTTCCCAAATCTTCGTTCATGAAGCCTAGCCATGATGATGATGTATTTGTTATTTGTAAATAAATACAATAAATATTTATTAGTATATTAAGTAAAGATACAGAATTTTATTTATTATTTTCAAAATGGTATAGGAAACATGTCTGTGGGTTTGCAGGTACCAGGGCACTGGCAGTGGCAGGACTGCAGAGTGGCCTTTGTGCAGAGAGATCAGGACTACCCTGAACTTTACACAGCCAGTTCCAGCTTAATCCAACCCATCCACCACACAGTACAGCTGAGCCCCACAGCCACGGGTGGTGGACTTTTAGAAAATCCAAATCCAAGAGAGTGAAAGAAATCCCTTGACGGTAAATTTCCTCATCCCTATCTCAGATCATGAGCTCATTTGGAGACGGAAAGAGAGCAAATGGCTGGATGGGCATCTGTGAGAGTCAGAGAAGCTAACAATGTCATAGTATAAACAAAGATAATGAAGCTTGAGATTAATTACGTGTCTTGCCTGTAAAATTAGATGTTTGTATGAAACCTCTCAATAATAGGAGTACCACTTATAGGATACTCTGAATGAGTATTCTTCCAATGGACTAATCTAACATGTCACTAAAAATTCACATTTAGAATGTTTTCAGAAGAATAATTGAATTAATTCCCCCTTCTGCAGATCTGAGACTTATGGCACAGTTAACAATATTCAAGGAAGATAAACCCCAACAGAATGCTTTTCCTCTGAAAACAAACTTGTATCTCTTTTTTTATAATCTACAAGGCAAATCAATGTGGTAGAAGACTCATCGTCTTTTACATAATTATCCACAAAGTAAATACAGTTGGTGAAACCAAGGTGATTACACAATGTCATGAGATTTTCTTGCTTCAGGTATTTTATTGATAGACATGAAAATCATAATGAATTACCAGTCACTTTTCTTACTAGCTACTTGACTTCGAAACTATTAGAGAACATTATTTTCATTCTAATCACAGTTTATCATTCATCTTTTACATTGTATGAAGGAAATGCTTTTCCAGATATTATAAGAAATCCTCTCTATGACCTATGTAATAAAAGAATAGCTAAGAATGCACTATTTCTTTTTTTTCCCTAACAATGCATAATGATTATAGAAAAATGGAAAAGTAAAAGGAACCACTAATCTATAATATTCTTTCCTTGCGACAGATAATCAGCAGCAGCTTTCCCTTTGTCTCATATATCTGTGTTCTCTATTGTCACCTACTGTATAGAAGTTCAAGTAATTCTGTAAATCCCCTCTGTATTCTGTCTGTTTATACCTTCAGGTTACAAAGTGATTGGATGAGTGCCTGGACGGTGATGCCAAACTTGCAATATCTTCTAGGACTGTTAACTGCAACACACTTGTTTCCACTGCTGGAGGAAGGCTTAAATGTTGCCAAAAGGCAGTGTTTTTTAACTTTGTCAGAGGAACACCACAGTTCTTACATTTTTGCAAACCTATGCTATAAACAAGACTGAAAAATAGTTAAATATCTGGAATCTAACCATTCCTTATTTGGATGAGCAACTGAAAAAGACACCAAAGTAGTTCTACAAATTGCCACAGGTCCAGTCACATGAAAAATAAGGAACTATGAGACAAAATGTGCCACACTCAGCAAGTAATTTACCTTATATGTTTTAAATCTAAACCACTTCACTCTTTTAAATATTACTTACTAATGTGCAGCAGACTTTTTAAAAACAAAGATTTCCCTTGAATGAGTGAAAATTGAATCATTGAAAGTTGAAAGCATGCCCAGCCATTTTTGTTGAAATGTCTTGCTTAGGCCAAGTGGAAATTAAATTGTTCTTGTCCTATAACATTTTCAGTAGATCAAATGCCACTTAAACCACTCCAAAAAGGGCTCAAGATTTTAGTGTGAATTTAATTCTCTTTTTCTTATGCAAAGATTAGCTTCCACTGCTTAAGACTCTGCCTTTTCATTTTTCTTTTTTATCACCATTCTTTTGTTTTATTGCCCCCCCTAGTTTCTTTAGAATTGAGAAGCTGTGACCTTTGAAAAGAGAGCTGCTCTGTCTTTCAAACTATGTTAGTAGTGCACAATTGGAGAAAGTTTCCAGTAATAATGCAATGCTGCAAATGTTATTGGTAGTATTATACAATTCAAGGTCGACTTTAACATTATTTACATGATTCTTGGATGCAACTTTAAAAAGTAAAAACCCTTAAAATAAATGAAGAAATCATACCAGAGAATGATATTTATTTGGAAATGGTACTTACTGAGGAGTATATTTTGTTAGAGAACCTTCTCTGGCAGAACATTAAGGTAGGATCTCACGGCTTTGCAATCAGTTGCAGCTGTAGTTCATAATATGCCAAATGAAGAAAAAAAATCTGTCACTACTTTTCTTGTTTTATCTTCATATAATCCTATTTTCTCTCATTCCTTTCTTCTGTCATTCTCTTTAACCCCTTGGATAATAAGTCTTCTTTTATCCAACATTAATGCATCTCCAAATTCCCTATCAGCAAATAGCTTTTCTCCCTACTGATTCAGGCATTCTGCTTCTCTCTCAGATAACACAGTTCTCTTTACACCTAGGAGTTATTCACTGCACTCTCATTTGTCCCACAATTTCTCTATTGTCTATGTCTTAATTTGCCCCTCACTCTCCTGAAGCTTTTAGGAAAGGTAATAAATCAAGAAGAAACATATGTGTCATTTTTCAGGCCTGTGCCTGTTAGTCCATCACGTGAAGCACTACAACTTCAGGTTGGTTCTGGCTATGGCTGATTGCTTCTTTCTTGGCTCAGAGTTGTTCATAAGATAGAAACTGTGTGTCCTCTCTGGATGACTTGTAACTCAGCTTCAGAGATCAGCAGCAAATCTTTAACAGGACTCTCCTGAAAGCATGGCAATAATGCCATTGGATTTGAAGCAAGTGATGGAAGTGTGGACTGCCATTTTATCAACTGCTGAAAACAGCATTAGAACAGGAAACACTGCCAGTGTTAGCCTGCACTTGATGTGTTAGCACCTGCCCAAACTATACAATTTGTAGCAGGTAAATTTTATATGAAGCACCACCAGGAGCTGCATGACCTTCTAGACACCTTTTCTCAAATCCAATTATTTCCATACTGTGTCCTTCACGTACCCACAAATATGTCTAAGATGTCCTTCCTGAGGACTCCTATATCAGCCAGGGCCAAAACGTGTATTAAGAAAAGTAATTCATAATATCAAATGCCTGTCTAGACATTTCAGTCAATATTTTTGGATGGAAAGGAATCATTTGCCTGTGACAAACATTTTGCATTTTTAAAAAATTGCTATCTAAATTCATAGGCCCCAGAAGTATTCTGACACATGACAAGGGTAATGATCTAGGAAAATTGAAAAGCGTGATACTGATTAGGTAAATGAAAAAACATGTCTCTACTCTGTATGAATCATTACAAAGAAAAGGTTTGATAATGTACTCCAAGAATTATTTAGTGACAGAAATGGATATTTAGAAGGGTAAAAATAGAGTAATTAAGACAGTTCATAGTTTTATAAAAGTAGTGGCAAGTTTCCTACTGTAGAAAAAATAATGGAAATAAATCTGTCTTCTTGGGGTCTCATTGAAGTGGATAACCCTTTCGTTGAAGGAAGATATAAACGGAAAATTATATTTATACTAAAGAAGCTGTAAGTTTAAAAGATTAAAATTAATATTGCCTTTCCCCTTTTGTAATAACATCATTGGTATCAACATCTTTCCCCACACCTGCTGTTTGTAGTTCTAACTAGCTGCAAATAAGAAAAAAATACTTCATTCCAATACTTAAGTAACTTGTGAAGAATGACAAGGATATAAGTATTATTGATTACTGTGACCAGTTTCACAAATTGTAGACAGCACTCTAACAAACCTCTTCTTTGTGGTTTCTAAGAGGCTGAGTGAAATAGCACTAAAGAAAACAGTGTAAGGTGGGATGGGATGGGATGGGATGGGATGGGATAGGATAGGATAGGATAGGATAGGATAGGATAGGATAGGATAGGATAGGATAGGATAGGACAGGACAGGACAGGATAGAGATGTGTGGAAAAAAACCCTGCACAATTTAGGAAAGGTAATTCTTTAAATCTAAATGGAACAAAATTGAAATGATCAATGAATCAAGTTTAGGATAATGCAATTATCATCCATATAAGTTGGTTTTTGTTTGTTTGTTTTGTTGGTTTTTTTTAAAACTATTAAAACATGACAAAACCATGTCACTAGTAGTAAGGTTTTGCTTTATTAATGACACTAACTTATCTTGGAACCCCATTAGAAATATTAATTTTACTTCAAGTCTACTATTTTCTGTTATCAACTAACCTCATGTAAGGTTTGGAATAATTCTGTAGCAAGTGCATTAACATTATTGCCACATGTAGATTTTGTCTTCCAGCTTCAAATGAACATTACCTAAAGAGCTTTGTGAGGAAAATGCCTTTTTTTTTTTTTTTAGTTGTTTTGGTTTGTTGTTTTGTTTTTAAATCTTGTCTCTGTGAGCACAGTGACTGTTTTTGCATTCAAAGTACTGAAAGTAAACTATGTTGCTGTTTCAGAAACAGTTATTCAGGGTGTATTGCCAGAAAGTTGTTTCATTATGGCAGGATGACAGCAAAAAGGATAGGTAGGGGTGCATTCTCACACCTCATTATCCTGCAAATACAGGGATTGCCACAGCACGAAAGCAGTGACTGCATTCAAGAACAGTCAACAAATCTCGGTGTGAATAGTCACTGTGAGAGTCTTGAAATGAGGAAAGTTGAAAGCGACTTTTGTGCTGCTCAAAGACTCATTCAGGCATGTAGGGGGTGAAGTTTCATCTCTCCAGTTTAATAAACTGGTTCATTTTAATTAAGCAATAAGGTACGGTAGGGCATAAACTGTACTGCATTAATTCATAGTTAGTATGCTACTGCTAGCCATGAGGCTGAAGGAGGAGTCACCACCAATGCAACTAGGCATGAAATACCTCCACTGATGTTAATTTTGGAGTGTCTTATGGCCACTGTAAAAATGTACTATTTTTAAAATGTTTTTATTGTTAATGAAAGGCGTGCAGAAATACAGTTTTATTTTAAACTGCTTCCAATTTATTCTGTTTTTTAAAGTCTATATGTTTATTTATCAAGGGATTTCACCTCACCCTGCATAATACCCGTTTACAATTACATTAGTGGCAGTAGGGGAAGGGAATAATTGGATTTTTTTTTCTGTTTGGCTATGCCAACAACTTCAGCTCTTTTCTGAAGAATGGGTATGCAGAATTATCACAAATATGAAAAAAAAAAAAAAAGTAAGGATTAAAAAGAAGATTAGATTAATCTTGGAAATCTTGAAAATCCCCAGTTCTGAGCAGGGGTCAGATTCTTTACCCTGTTTTGCTGCTGTAAATACTGAGTAAATCCCTTGCAGTTCAGCAGAATAAGTTCCTTTACTTCAAGAAACTGTTCTATGTTAAACAGAATATTCTGTCCTAATGACTGTTACTAGAATATAATGAATTTTGAAGACCATTTACCTGCTCCTTGTCTCTTCACCTATTAGAGATTTCATATGTGTTGCATAGTGGAATTACAAACAAGCTCCCACAAGGCGTGTCATGCACAGGCTCCCACCATACATACTCTGAGTTAGATCTCACCCAGCTTTGGTCCAGCATTACTGTGGTCCCACCACCATGGGAGAAAAGGAAGATTGACATCTAATAACATAGTAAAAGGCATAATATCTTTAGTATTATTTTAACGAAACTCTTATATTTATTTTAAAATACAGACATGTTTTACTAAACCCAGAAATTTAATGTACAGTAATTATGCAGGTGGACAGACAAAAGCATATTAATAGGACAAAAAAAAAGTGAAACTTTAAATACCTTTCACCCATTCTTACAAGTTCTATACTAATTATCATTCCTTTCATTACTATTCTCTTTTTCCTTGTGTCATTTTTAACACAGTTAATACCCAATGAAAGAATTTCTGGCTTATTCCTCATTTTGTTAACACTGAGACAGGTCCTAATAATAAAAGTTGGCAACACATTCTGTGCATATTATAATGAAAAGTCAATTTCTGTCGTAATATGAGACCAAATGTATGGACTGTCCTGCACTGGGAGCACATTGCATGATTAGATTTCTTTATGCTGGTAAAAACCAATTAACAACACAATAGGATATGAAAAAATGCAACCACCCCATCTTGTAACAAAGTAATTATTGCATCTTTTCCAAACATTATTTCAGGATTTTCTTTTCCATATGGTATATGAAAGAAAGTAATTGGCAGTGTTGAGATGCTATGTCTGCCAAAACTGCTCTTTGGCAAGCAGTAATTCAAGAAGCAAATAAGTTTTTGTATATAATTAGCTGATTGAATGACCATGCAAAATAGGTAAATTTTATTATTCATGAATAATTCATGCCTGTGAATATATTATTGCTACTAGTTTTTTATAAAGAGCTCCTTTTGAGATACTGAAGAAAGATAGGTATAATTTTTGTTAATTGCATCAAAATATAGACAACAGAATAGAAATGGCAGTACCAAGGTTTCATACGGCCTGAAATCTGCACATTGCGTCATAAACTCTCAGGAGTTAAATAATGCAGTTTATCTTCACAGAAGACAGTAGCAAACAGAAGTAGGTACTTCATTATGGTAGGAGCTTGCCCATGATCACCTGGTCTGGTCTGGAAGCATCACTCATCACTAGAGCTTGCATTCATAGTGCAAGTTCCATCTGTTGACCCAGTTAAAAAAAAAAAACAAACAAAAACAAACAAAAAACCACTTAATTTTAACTTAGCCACAATTACACTGGACTTTTGAATGATTAAATGTTCTTTCAGGGAAGCAGGACATTGATGTTTTTTTTCTGTCTTCTAAGAAACTCCCACAAGAACCAACAAAATTTCTATGTAACTCAGAAACAGTTTAAAGCTAAACTGGTTTCACATAGTCCTTAACAATATAGTTATCATTAATTTCCTCTCATCTCAACTGAAATTTAAAAAAAAAAAAAAACAAAAAAAACCAACACCACAAATATTGTTTTTCCTTTTTCTGTTTAAACAGCTTTAATACTCAGTAGTAACAGCAAATGACCCATCAGCAATAGGTGTATTTTCTATTTGACTGCATGTTTCTGGTAAATAAGGACCATTTTTTCATCTAGTATTTTATGAATATGTTGAATATATGCAGTACAGTGAAAGGAATCAGTACATCTCATCTCTCTGATTCTCACACGGTCAACACGCTAATGATGACAATGGTGTCTAGTCATATGCAGAAGAGTTATCTACTACTTGAAACCCTTATTTTCACATTCCTGAAAGTAGAAAGATGCAAATAGGTAGACCTCTACTCCACCTATAGAGGAAGAAATAACTGACTAATAGTATAGGTTGGGCACTGAGTAACTGGAAAATTAATTTCCCTAGAGGTGGCCAATGTTAAAAGGGATAACTAAAAATGGTATGTAGAAACATTGATACACAATAAGGTTTACGTTTAACATGTTCAGGTTTACAAGGAATGAATTTTATTACTGATTAGACTGATAGGAAATTTTGTATGAGTTTAAGAATTTCAAATGAAATGGTTTATTTTAAAAGTTAAACATATTTTCTTTTGAACTAAAATCCAAATATGATTTGTAGAGAAGGCATATAAGCAGACACCCAATTAATAGCTAAATATGTTGAACATAACATCCTTTTCATCCTGGTTAGTGGAGATATTTTAGACTATAGAAATTTGAGAGTTACAGAAAAAAGTCTAAAGAAATAATTTGCAAGAAGCATGTTTGAAGACCAGGTTAATAATATCTAGTTCAACCTACTATTCTATTTCAGATATCATTATAAAATTTTTTTCATCAAATTCATTTGCCAGCATTATTAATATAAAGCTCGAACAGCTTCCAGTAGAATATTTTTGTGCCATTTTCACAACAAATCTATGATAGTTACATCAGCTCTATCTATGCTCTTCTAACTTTTTGAATTTTTAATAAGCTTGACCTTTGCTCAGGAAATTTGTTTATCATCATAACCAAGTTTGACTTGGTTTCTCTGTTTGAGAAGCAGAGCAATGTGAAGAAAAACAAGCATTGATAACCAGCTGCTTACTGGCAGTGGCCCAAACAGATATTTGAAAATCAGACCTTCTCTTTTTGTTATCATCATTTAATGATTGATGTAGGATAAAATGCTTACACAAGAATATTAGATTAATTGTACTTTTTGGATAACAATAAAAGAAAAGTGGTGGCGAAGGAGATAGATCTGGAAACCAGAAGAACCCTTCAGGTTTCTGACAGAGTTACATGAATTTTAATAATGGTTCAGAGAGTCTAATGTAGCAGGGATGCTTCACAGACTCTTCGCAGGTAAATTAGCCAATGCATGCAGCACAGTACACTTCTTCAAGACTGCAGAATAGCCACATTAATATACCGACGTCTTTAAAATAAAAGATCTGCAAAATTATTCACTTACCATGCATATTGAATATTAATTACATTTAATACTGCAGTTTATTAACCTTTTACATTAGTGGTCAGAAATGAAACATGCTGGGAACAAATGCATGACAGAAGGGAAAAATGGTTCTGACGGCTATTGGGCTCCATTTGACAGTTAATAAAAACCATCAAGTCTGTATTATGTTAGATTAACCAAGATCTGGATTCTACTTGACAAGTCATTATTATTAAAGGCAAGTGGAGGGTATTTTCAAATACACCCTGGAGTGATGCATGTTAAAATATGTATGGCAAACTCTTGAATGTCAAGGACATTTTGTGCAGTGTATAATGGAAAACTGCATGTAATGTGCAGTTTGGGAACTATTTTATGTACCTCTGAAGACCTCAAAGCATCACAAAGAATGTTTTATTGAAAACTGTCATACTCGGTGCTGAGACCAACTGTATTGCAGATATTTATGAACAGTCATCAGTTCAGCAGCTCAGTGCTTCTGCTAAAGAAGAAAAAGAGCAGAATATAACTAAATGGCCCATCTTTGCTTTTCTGCTTTCTTTTGACTTCACCACCTATGTTATTCTAACATAATAATTCAGGACTGTGACTTTCACCTTAATATTCTTATTTTTAAATATGACAAAAGCTTGCTAAGTTTGGTCTCAGTGTTGTACAAGGACATTATTTTCCAAAAGCCCATCCATTTGCTCTTCTATCTCCAGGTTTTGTTTTATTGAAACAAGTTATTTTTATTTTGCCATTTCTTTCCACTACTGTTTAAAGTCAACTTAGGATTTAGAGGTATATTTATTGGGAAATCTAAAATTAAAGTCAGAAGGCTATATTGCAGTAGTCTAGGAACTCCAATGTTGTACAGATATTCCATATTCATGGAAACAATTCTGTTTTATCAAAGAAAGGGTATTACATCAAATGTAAATGTTGTCACTGTACAGAAAGCCATTTTACAACACATGATGTTCTGTAATACACCCACAGGCTCTGACTTTCTTTCTCCTCTCAGTATAAAACTAATGTAATTTCTCAGTAAGTGGTGAAACAGTTGTTGCCTAAAACAGAAGAACTTTCGAGACAATATTAGTATAGATAAAATAGAGAGCAATGAAAGCGCTTTCATGTGCAGTAAAAAGCATAGGTGCACACACAGTATAGGATTCTTACAAATTTGTAAAGACTAATTAATTATCATATCTAATGGATACATCCAACCTGAGAATTGAGTGCTCCCAGAACCTCCCAGAACCTCCCTCAGGTCTGTCCCTTGACACGCTTCCCCAGAATTGAGTCGGAGGTCTCAAGACCTCCCTACTTCTTCATCATCATCATCTTCACATCACATGCCTTCTTTGGAGTTTCTCCAAGGTTTCTGGGTCTTCTGCTATGACTACAATGATATCTTATTAAGTCCTTCTATGTATCTGTCCCAAATAAGATCTCCTGCCTAAAAGCTCTTCCTTGAAAAGAATGTTAAAGAGAATTTCAAGAATGTGGCACAAACTGTGAGAAAGGGATTTAGAAACAGTCAGCTGCTACCTTAAGTTTGAGAAACTATACAGCTATATTAAAATCTACAAAAATATAAAAAATCTTAAGGATCTTAAACCATCAAGTGATTAAAAAAAAATCCCACAAATATTATTCTACAACACAGCAATATTTGATGCCAATTTTTATATTTTTCAGTTTCTTTTTTAAATTCCAAATGTTTTGATCCTTATCATTCTTCAAGTCACTGTGATCTTCCAATGTTTGTAAGGAGAGGATGTCAATTTTTGAATGCATCTTTATGCTTTTTGGCACTGAATGTCATAACTTTATGTTTGGTCTAGGACTTACTGAAATTTAAAAAGTGATGTGCAGAAAAAAAACACCACAGGTAGAAGCGGTAATGAATTGATGTGCAACTGGTGACTTTGAGGATATATGCCTGCAAGAGGGAATAAAGGTGGCAAAGCAGAGTGCAGAAAAGTGCTTCCTCTGCATGAAAAATGTGAGATACTAATGGTGATTTTTCAATATCCTCACATCTAATTCTTGCTTTTATGTCGCCTCTTATCATGTCTAGAGATGGACCACGAAAAAGATGTTAATATTTTTCTCCTCTGTGTGGTAGTGTCATCATATAAAAATTTAGATAATTTCCCATAACGTCCCACAAATTCTGCAAAGCTGTAATGCAACGCTTGTTGAGTTCTGCTATTCTCATGAAAAGATCACCTTAGCTTTGTAATGGGGGGAGGTGGAGTCTTAAAAATTTCCTATTTTATATTGCATGCTATTGTGATAAAAAAGAATCACCTTACAGAAATCCTATCCATGACACAACTTATTATATGGATAGGAAAAGGTACCACACTGAATGGCAGCTCTTGACTCTATTTACTAATTGAAATTTAATTTGTTACATAAAAGACTATGATGGTCATTCATTAGCCAGCAGGAAATTACGTAACTTTCTTGAAATATATGTGCTTGTGACAATTTAACACCACATGAAAATGCAAAGTTGTATTGTATTTCATACACAGCTCTCCCAAAATTCTTGGCAATCCTGGGGAGTAGAAAATCTAGATTCTTTTATTGAGCAAGTCTTGTATGTATAAATTTCTTATTATATGTATAAGTATCTTAAACATAATCCCTGCTTGAGCAGGGAAGTTCGACTAGGTGGCCGCTAGTGGTCCCTTCTAACCCTATCTGTTCTCTGTGATTCTGTGTTAGAGTCCAGTCCTAATAACTTGTACTTACTTTTGCTGACTTTGCTGTTGACCCAGGTCTAGGAAAGAATGAAGGGTGTAACTAGGAATGCTGGGCACTCACTCTTCCCTTTCTTATTGGATTTCCAATTTGTAACTAAGCAGAATTCTCTGAAACCATGTCTAACATTAATATTCCTAGTTAAAAAAAATGTCAACATTCAAATTGAGATAGGAAAAAGTGTTTAAAAATCTTAAGAAGTGTTTGAAGAAGATTTATAATTATGCCCCAAGATAATCTTTATCAATTCAGGAAAATAATTTTCAAGGCTAAGACTGTAGGAACAGACATACGAAAATAACAATTTACTTTAAGACCTTATCTCCCATAATGATGCATCATAAGAATCTTGGAGAAAAAAACAAAACTGAGAGAAATTCCAGAGAGCTCAACTTTCCTTGACTCATCACTTGTCAGTTCTGTCTGAATAATAATATTTATTGTCTTAGAATCTATTCTCCATGAAGATTTGTTTGTTTGTTTGGTTATTTTTGTACTAAAAACAAACAACAAAAATCAAACAAACAAAAAACATCCCACCAACAAAAACGAGCCTCTGTTGTTTTTTTAAAGAAAAACAACCCTCTGATAAAATTCTCTCTTTTCCCCTAGTTTCTCTGTTACAAGAAATAGAAAGTAACCATAGTTATATGCACCTTTCAGGAATCCTCCCAGGTCATTGTGTTCCAGGCTAAAGAAAACTTCTCTGCAGCAGCTATACTACACTTTGAATAATGTCTTGCCCTTCTCTGTACCCTGTTTGTTCCACTGCATTGTCTTTTTAGGTGACCAGCCTGGGTAAATCTAGCTTTCAAGTACAAGCACAGTATAAATTTATAAGTAATATAATGGCCCTTTGTTTACAAGTTTCTTCATAACCATTCCTAACGTTTTTCTTTTATTATTGTTTAGGTCTCAGGAGGTTTTTCATAGACCTATGGAGAATAACTCCAAAACATATTTTCTGGGCCTAAATAGTTGAATTAAGCCTATGTTATCTGTCTGTGTATATCAGCAAAATTTGGAAAGATTTTTCATGCGTGTTTCTTTTCATTTGCTAGTGCTTATTTTTTGGTGCCATTAGTCTCATGAGATAGGTTTTATAACATTATTGGTTTTGCAGGTTGTTTTGTTTTGTTTTGTTTTTTAAATATATTAAAAATTCTACTATTCCAAATATTTTTTCATCACTAGAAACTATTTAGAAGTCAGCAATCACAGCTTATTCTGGATCATGTGATAGTTTATTATAAAGTTCAGTTTTCACTACAGAACTTTTAGATATTCTGGTGGTGATGTATTTTACACATAAACATTGACTGTATTCTCTGAACTTTTTTCCTGGTCTTTATTTCGTTGTATGTGAACAGTTATTAATTCATAAGGATCTTTCTTGTTAATTGATGGTATTTTAAATTCTTGAAGACTTTTCAGCAATTTTTGTGTTTCTTCTCTTTGAAATTTGAGTCTCTGACATCCTTCTTTTACTCACCTAATATGATAACATTTAAGGTTTTCAAAGTCACACAGTTGTCATAAGGAGTTCAGCAACCAGGAGCTCTACATTTAAAAGAAGATTATGAGAACTGGACAGGAGATTCAAACTAAATCTTCACTTACCAATAATATAAATCAAATATAGAAGTGTCTTATGACTGTTATCATCAATTACAAGTAGAGTGTTAACAGCTAGTATCATACCCAACATACAAGAATAACATCTTGATATCAAGACATCCTGGTATCAATACCAGGATTATTCTGGAAAGTATAATGATTTGTTGGTGAAATATATGGAGAGATTGCAATTTAAGGTGTTCTGTTGCAAATATTTTGGGCAATACATATTATTCTCAAATATACAAGTTACCACTGATAGACACATTTACATACATATTTCCTAGATATTTACTATGTAACAATAAATTAATAGATGTTTTGAAGATTTTTACTCCTTGGTATTCTAATTTTCCTGTAAATTATATGCTTATAAAATTTTCTTAAGTGGTTCCTGCTGATGTTTTAGAATAACAGTTCAGATATAACAAACTGTACCTGATTATTTTTCAATTACAGTGCCTTTTTCCCCCCACTATCTTTTAAGCACATATTTACAACCCTTCGTTTTAACACAGCATTTAATATAGCACAGAATTTTCAAACCAGAGTATTCCTAGAATTCTAGGATCTCAGAATGGTTTAGGTTGGAAGGGACCTTAAAGGTTGTCTAGTTCCATTCATGATGCTGTGGGTAGGTACACCTTCCACTACACCAGGTTGCTCACGGCCTCATCTAATCTGGCCTTGAATACTTCCAGAGTTGGGGCATCCACAGCTTCTCTGGGCAACCCATTCCAGTGCCTCATCATCCTTGCAGCAAAAATAATATCTAATTTAAACCTACTCTCTTTCAGTTTAGTCCTTCTCCCTTGTCCAGTCACTATATGGTCTTGTAAAAAGTCCCTCTCTATCTCTCTTGTCGACCCCATATAGGTACTGGAAAGCTGCTCCCAGTCATAAAAGAGGCCCTTCCTAGTCACTAAACAGCTGATTTGCCATTCATATTGCTCCATTATCTGGATGAGGATAAGCAACTCTCACAGTGCTATGCCTCGCAACCAGCTGTGCCAAGTGTTACCACAAAAGTTGAGTTGGATTACAATCACTCTTATAAGATCATAAAAATGGATCAGAAATCTGTTACTACTAAGTGAGTACTGTTTGTGTAGAGGGCTCCTGGCGGTGAGCTGTCCCCTCAACTCTGAAAATGTCACTGAGCTGCAGGCCTGATGGGGAGCTTCTTAGCAAGGAGCCAGTAACGCCCACTGCTCCTCTTCACTTCTCCCAAAACTGTTGTGTGCCAAAAAGCAGCTGTTGCAATTACCCCAGAGACGGCCCTATTTCACAACAGCTGCAATACGACCTGGCATATAGCTTGTAGCTGTCTGTGTTTGCGTGTTTTTTGAGCTAAATAATATTTATATACAGTTAAGAGGAGGTATTTATAGATGGAAGTTGATATCATAACTAAGATTAAAATTGCCAGAAGAAAAATTGCAGCTCAGGCCACCGTCTCTGGTGTTTGCAATGCTCAGTCAGCTTTATTGTTTATAGAATGTATTTCATATGTGTATTACTCTCAATTTCCAGTTTGTTTTTTTAAACTTTTTTTTTATTTTTAATCTTGTATAAAGGACAACTAATGCATAATCCAAAAATTTATGTCTGTTTATATATCTGTATATGCATGTGGACACAGAGATCATATCCCTAAAATTTAAATTTTAGTTTCACACAATCAGTCTTTTACTTTTTTAAAACATTTTTTTTAGAAATACAAACTTTGTTTCAGTTGGGAACATGTGTTTTCATATTCTATTTTTCTTGGGAGTCACCAAAGTGCCCTCATTCTTCATTTAGGATTTTTAGTAATAAAAAATTAATATTTTCTTATGACATTTCAAAATATTAACTATGTATTTCATATCTCAGTCATAGTGCAAAAATATCAAAAGGTAGTGTCCATGGAGAATGAGATATAGTCACAAGCAAATATTTTACTTCACTACTCTGTCTGAACAACCCACAAATCATCAAAACCAGCCATGATCTCCTGAGGTTTTTGACTGGGAAACAGAAATGTCAGCTTTCTCTCAATCTGAAATTCAGAAAATACTTATCTTTGCTCTGTGAAGCCACATATCTAGCAATATATGGTGTTTGCATATCACAGCATCCATTTATTTTTCATATCTAATTTTCTGTTAATATTCAGATGTATCCTTATAAAACACCTTTCTTATTAGCATAGGTTAGACACTGACATTTGAGAAAAAAAGGAATTATATTAGACTTACAAGTGTAACACTAAAAACAACTTCCTTGTCTGTCCTTCAAAATATCACTGCTGTCTCTTATATTTTCTACAGTCTTAGATTTCACTGAGCTGCTGCAGTTGTGTGCATTTCTATTAAACATCTTATTTCTACAAGTTATTTATTCAGTACTGACCTTTGTGATAAAAACCTAAGATGAGAGGTGTAGCCAATAGTGAAATTACAGAGATGTTTTTTGTAACACTTCAGTTATCTTATTCAGAGATTTGTAAGGAGTATGATAGCCCTTAGGTGGTTCAGTACGATTAAACAAAACACAAGATACAGAAATATAAGAAAAAAAAGAAAAATAATTTTCTTTCAGGATGAAAAACTAATATTTTACTTCCATTAAATATAAATGCAGATGTAAAACTCTTGAACTTTATAGTCATTATAAATAGGATAAGAATTAATGTAAATGTAAAGGAATTGAAAAATAAGGAAGTGTCAATATAAAGGTAACTACGAAAAGTTTTAAGATTGATTTTGCATAGATTTCTGAATCAGCATGAGACTAGACACTGGAAGAAACACATGAAAATCCTTGTTTTTGAACTCTGCAGGATTTATGACATTTAATCTTTGCCCTCTACATGGCTTAAGCATTCCTCATAGGCACTCTTTCAAGTGGGACTACATGCCCAGAATAAATACAAATCATATCAGTAGCTCTCTATGCAGTACACTAAAAAACACTGAAAAATAATGCAATGTAAAAGCAGGTTTTGGTTTTAAGACTCAAACTATATATTAATCTTTATCTACAAATTTATTTTATAGACTTAGCAAAATTTCTTTTGCTACTGTTGCAAAACCAGGAGAACAAACAGTGTGACAAAAAAACTAAGGTCTTTTAAATTTAGTTCTTCATCAGAAATTGACTGAAAACTTGAAAAATTAAGATCCAGACATGCAGTTTATTCTGATTTTGAAACTGTTGATTTACAATTTCCTGTACATATATGAAAATTCTAATTTAAAGGTTTATACTTTAAATTCATTTATCACATAATATGCAACATCAAAACACAGAGGTGAAAAATGGATGATTTTCAAGGCTTGGTCACACACAGCCCACGCAAAAGAACTTTGTCTAGAGTTTGGCACACGGTTACTTCGAGATTTTATGTATTCAGTTTTGGGTTTCTGGAGGTGATTTAAAATCATTGTCATCCACATTGCCTATAAAAATAGGGGAAATGTTTGAAATTGTTTCATATAAAGATGCAGAGACAAAATTGATGACTTTGAGCTCAGCATGGGATGAGGAGATAAGATCATACTGAATTCAAAGTTAGCTACTGTTTGCACTTAACTTACAGAATTAGTCTTCTGTTTGATAGTTAGAAGACAGAGAGGAATAGGGGATTCACAGTGATTGTGTTTACTTTTTAGATTTTCTTTTTTCCCACGGTTTATTTTCCAGACAAATTCTACCTACAAGTGACATTTAAGGTTCAGAGCAGGACCAGCAGGTCTAGTTTCATCTCTAGCTCAGGTAGTGCAAGCAAAAACAAACCCCTGGAACTTCCAAGAAAAACCTCAAAGCTTCCAGTTTCCTGTCCCTTTAGTTGTTTTGCTTGTGTTTGTTTCAGTTAGGTTTTTGGTTCGGTTTGTTGTTGTTTTGTTGTTGTTTTTGTTGTTTTTTTTTTTTTTTTCCCCTGGCCATTGGGATTGCTGTATGTCATCATTACTCACTTGTCAATGCCAGCAGCTCTGGTTTTGACTTGACACAAGATATCAAGAATGAAGACGTGACAAATATGCTTTCCTCTGTTTTAAATGCCTGGCTATTCTGCAGCACCATAAACACTATTTTTTTGCCAGAAATTTTCACCACCTGAAAATGTCTTGCTGTGTTACTAGTGCCACTGTTTAGTCACTGAGAATGGATATTTGGTTGCTTTTGCCCATGCAGTGAACAATTATCAGAAGAAGATATGCTGTGTAGTGGATTATACAGGAATTTCTCAGAGCAAAGGAACCTGACAGATCCTGGCCTCATTCAGTTCCTGCTGAGCAGAAAGGCATTAGCATTTGTTTTGATACCAGACATTATCATAAGTATAAGCTACATGCAAAGTAAGGTATAAAACTTTACTGGTACCTATATAAATGCTGTTAATGTCGCACTTCTATATATAAAACTATTTTAGAACCAAACACCCAGAAAACAAGTCAGTTAAACAGCTATAAGAGGATATAAAACTCCCAAGTTTCCATGAGAGTAAAGGAAGCCTTCCCATTTCAGAAAATCTTCTAGGTATGCACTAAAAGGAAGCATGGTGAATGTTCTAAGAAAATTGATGTTTGTCACTCCTAACAACATAATAAGGTATAAGAGGAGATTTTCATTTTTATTTATATTCATTTATCATAATATTTACATGAACGAGGAAGAGAGCAGGGAAAGACAGATAAAATTGCACCAGCAACCAAAATGTCCCAAAGAGCTCTAAGAAAAAGGCATATTTACAGATGAGATTTGTTGCAACATATTCTCTTGTTCAGCAGACTGCACAGGGCTGTAAATATAGAAACAGATAACACAGTAAGGAAGAAAAACTAATGGTTTTTGACTTGATGAGAAAACTAAACACTTTGATTTTTTAGTTAAAAACCCCCATAATCTTAATGTCAGATTTCTGTTTTCTGAGATCTGAGGCCTATGAAAGCAGTTTCCAAGTGGTGTCACAGGCTAAGAGCAAAAATGGAATTCAGATGAACTGCACAGGATCCAAATCTAATTCAGCAGTCAGCTGCATGGTATCAGGGATGCATAGGCATACTGTGACAGCCAATTTCAAGTTTCTGGCAAGAACTTCTTAATGATACTTTTCTATAGCTTCCTTCTTCAGAAGAAATAATAATAACACCAACAGTATTAAAATATTGATTGATTTATTCTTCTAAGCATCTTAGTGACAGTGTATCAGCACGTATTATTGTGTTACAAATACCTACTTTGCCCCACAGAAATTTTGCAGCACTGAACACCTGATGGCAGCTGAACCATTCATCCTGACTTGTGACATGCTTTTTATTGGCAATTTTATTTGACTGCCATTGTTGTTTCCTCCCAATTTCCAGGTGGTGCAGCCTGCCAGGAGTAAGAGAAGACATGTAGCTGGAGGATGCCATTTGATTTCAAAGAGGGGCACACATCTGTGTTCACATACCCTCAGGTCTGTACTGTGGTCAGATCTTTGACTCTCGCAGGAAGCTTCAGGGAGATGACTTTGGCTGGAACAGCCTCTTGTTTTAACTGGTTGGAGGTCATCATCATTTCTGGTCTCCTATGTCTGCAAAATGGGAAGACTGAATTTCCTGAGTCCCAGTACCTTGATCTATAATGCTAGCATATGCCATAGGTTTTCAAAAACTGCATGCTGTCATTATTCATTCAAGACTTTGTAAATGTGTCTTTGCTCCTTTTTAGATTCTCTCAGTTCTTGAATGATCTTTGTGAATTCTTTTATTTTGAGTGGTTCAAATGATTAAAAGGTGGCCTGGATCAGAAAAGTAGGTATCCCCTAAACTTTTCTCATTTCGAGGGGAATATATTTGTTTGTTTATTCATTGTCTGTATGTGACCTGATCACCATCTGAACAACGAGTTAGGTGGCACAGCAGTCAATGTCCAAAATTAAATATAGAACTATAATGACTTGCATTTGAACAAATTCTGGAATGCAACAAAGCCATTACAACTGATTAATATACTTAGTAGTGCAACTGAAAAGAGTCATTAATGAGTTACCCACCATGGGAATACTGGGACAGTTAGAGGCCAACCAGTAACATTTTATATAGACTTTGTTAATTAATCAATAGAATATTATTTTCCATAGCTACAGGTGGATTAATGGTAATATCTAGAAACTTAAAAATACTTAAATTAACCCAGTATAGAGATGTTGAGCTTTTAAGGCAAGATTTTGAGAAGTAATTACTGCACTATTTAAACAAATGTAGCTAAAGAAAAGAAAGATTAAAAAAGTTATCCTCTCCCCAAAAATAGCCTCTGCATGTCCATACTGAGGCATCATGAATTTAAGCCAGTTGAAAAATATTTTTTTCTGCTTGTGATGCAGATATATTATTTTTCTTTCTTTCTTTCTTTCTTTCTTTCTTTCTTTCTTTCTTTCCTTATTCTTTATTTCCCTTTTTATTTTATCTGATTTTCTCTTTTCCTTTATTCTCTTGTCTATTTCTTTACTTTTGCTGCTTTTTCTTTTTTTTTTCTTCATTTGATTTTTCCTTCATTTGATTTTTCCTTTTTTCTTTTTACTTAGGGCTGAAAAGCATAAAATACTGGTATCAAAACCAACGTGGCATTTTGGTGTACCTTATGTCCTATTGAATGTGACATAGGGAATATAGGTTTATTTTGGTATCAAGAAAGATGACCTTTCCCTGATAGTATGGAATTTACAATGAAATATAAAAAGCCTCTATGCTGATGTACCATAAAAAATCTCAAACTGTGTTTTACAGGGTAGACCAAGTCTCAGTATCATAAGTATGTATTAAAATGAAAAATTTAATGGACTCATAGGAATAATGGCTAATACTTAAATATACTACTTGTAAGGTCTAAAATATTATAATGTAATGCAAAAATTTAGTAGATTTATATAGATATATATATGCACAATTATATGCATAGATACAAATACATAATTAACACAATTTAAACTCACTCCACTTTCTTGAAGGGGAGAATATTTCTGAACAGAACAAGTGAGAGATGGAGCAATACTTTTAGAAATAAACAGATTTTGAAAATCATGTTGCTACAATTATTTAACAATAATATCCTTTCTTTATAATAACCAGAGTCTCCAAACCTACAGTTGCATTTATGACTTTCCTTTAACTGTTCTTATTTTCTTGTCTTGATTGATTTTTTTTTTTTTTTTTTTGACTAGGGAAAAACTCAAAACTGTTTTTGAAATACAGATGGTTATACTATTGAACTTTTTGCTTCGTGCTTGTTTAATTCTTCAAAGTCCTGACTTTCCATAACGTGTGACAAAGAAGAAAAAAACTCTGGTCTTTTGAGAGCTTCATCATAGAAGGATTTAAATCCTTTATATTGTGCATGAGATTAGCACACACTATAAAAACTGTATCTCTGCCACTACTATTGTCCCTTTGGGCTTTTCAAGTGGACACTGAAATTTTGTAATGCACAAAAAAAAATCATTTATCAGATTTAATCACAGGGTAGCTTCCAAAAGTTATTATAAAAGAAATAGGGTCACTATCAAACTCTAAGGCCTTATTTGATTTTTCAATAGCTCCATATTTAATTTTATTGTTGAAAATTTCTTACCCATGCTTTCTGATCCTTGTAAAGGATAAATGCTTGCCCTCTTGAGGTTGTATTTTTTATTATATGTTGTGTCAATTTTCTCTTTTGAAGTATGGTGATCTGAGAACTTAAATCAAGGAACAGAGTACCACATTTTCAAGCCCTTTTTCCCCATCGATCTGAATTCCTTTTCACCTGCTGTTAAGGAGAACTGCAGATTATCTATCAGCACTTACAACCTCTAAAAAGCTCCCAATAAATTTATTCTCATTAATGGTTACCTCTATATTCTCTTTATTATAGATGGCCTACTAGCAAATCTTTCTCTCTAATTGGCAAGTTCAGTGAGAAAAAGCTCACTGTCAGTTTTATTATTTTTATTCTGAACTCTACTACTTTTATATGTCAATAGTTCCCACAGAACTAATTTACAAACGGTATTGCCTATAGGACATATATCCCACTGTTGTTTTTTAGGACTCACAAATGATTCAAAGCTATACTGTTTTTACTGCCTTTCCCAGAAAATTTCATATCAAACATTCTCAAACTATAAAAATCTATTTAAACTCTTTGTCTACTGCCAGCTCTACTTCAGCTCTGAGAGTTGAGCTGCAGTTCTGTTTTTTTTTTATTTTTTTATTTAGTAGTACTCACTAGTAATAAAATGTTAACAGTTCTACACCACAATCTATTTGCAATATTTAGTTGCCCTGCTCATGTTTATGGATACCAAAGTAGAATCTCTGATTTGTATTAATTCAAATTGGAACAATTGTTCATACAAGGTATTTGTATACTTATGTCCAAATATTTAATAGATAGATTTTTTTCCCTACTTCTTATCCTTCATACCATTAGGTAACTTAACAAACAGAAGGAAAAGAGGAATAAGGAATGCTAAGAAAAAGATCCAAGAAACTTCTATACAAACTTCTAATTCCAGAGAAAGAAAATAAATGCAAGGGCTTGATGGTCAAGGGCCCACAATGGCCTCTCAGTAGATAAGCAGAAGCACAGCCATAGACACCTAGCCAACATAAACTAGCAAAAGAACATTAAGATCTCTACTTCCCTCTGAAGTTAGGTGTCATTGACTCAAAGATTTTGAATGTTACTGAGGTTTCAGAATGGGAGGGAGCAGGAAGCCTGTGTTGATTGTGTCACTATATAGTTCTTATTTTCATCCAAAATCAGGTTCTTGAAATGATAATAATATTTGCTGATAAGTGAAAATAATTTAGATTAAGAAAATATTCCCCCAAAAATGAATTTGCTTGGAAAGATAGCAAACACTTTGATGCTTACTCAAGGAATATGGTTTATTCTCAATTTACCATAAACATATTTTATCATCTGTGGATTATTTTATCTTAGTGCACCACTACTCTTTGGAAAGAAAGTAAAATTTCTATCATTCTTTTTCAAAATCTGCAGTGATGGGACTCTTTGGAAAAATCATGGGTTTTTTTTGAAAATAGAGGAAATGGTTACAGACAGTCTTTCTAAAACAAAGATATGTAGCATAATATCATAAACTTTGTTTCCATGAGGCTAAGTTTCCCCCATGGTTCATTAAATCAGATATTTCTTTGGGTTTATTTGGGAGATAAATTAAACAAAAGCAGCTAACCAAATTAATTATCAATGAACAAAAAAACCCCCTGTGCTTTCCATATCCTTCACCTCTGCCTGTAATAACATTTTCTATAATCAATCATGAGAAGAGCTGGCTAGCACTCTGTATTTAAGTCTGGAAGAAAACAATCTTTAAGCTCTATAAATCTCTTCACATTTATATATATGTATTTTTTTCATCTCTTCTTAGAACCATTTGTGGGTTTCTTGACAAAGATATTTTTATTTTTTTCCGAAACTAAGGACTCGCTTTCCTTGTATAACTGCTAAGTCTACCTAGTTTCAGTGGCAGGAATTTGCCTCCTGACAGCAGAATTTCCTTGAGCTGGTTCTGAAACCCCCTCAGAGATATAGCAGAAAACATCAGTTTGACTAAAAAAGATCTCCTCTCAGGTTGCCAGTTGGGGAAGGGAATACCTAACAGCTTCAGAGGGGCTACTGAATGCTCTGTAAAAATGACAATACTCTTATGCCCTGAAGAATTAACAGTTACAAAATCAACTTGAAATTCAACATCAAATTTACCCTCGCAAGTTGATGCGTCTACGCAAAAGTTCCCACTTGTGCAGTAGGCATCTAAGTTCCTGTTATTGTTCTTGCAGATCTATTTTTCAATTTTTTGTTGTGCTGGTTTAAAGGTAAACTGGCAGGAGAAATTAACCCAACTCAGAAAGAGATCACAAGTCAGAAATATAACTTAATAAAAAGATCACAATAAGTGCAACAATAAAATAGAAAAATCCATTTGACCCACAAAAACAGATGTACAGCCCAGCACTGTGGGGCACAAACAGAATAGAGCTCACCAGCCCCTGTGCTGAGCACCACGTCACCACCCCCCCCGAGTACAAAAGTAAAAGGAAAGAAGAAACCTGCTGGTGAGGGTGAGGGTCACAGTCTGGTCAAGAGTGGCAGTCACAGTCCTTTTGAGGTCCTGGGCCTGTGGATCCCATGAGTAGTACTAGAAGTCCTCAGACCCCAAAGTCATATATGTTTAGGTTCAGATAGGAATGCCCAGTACCTCCCCCAGGGCAGGGAGTTTCACAATGTGTGATTTACTCTGTGAATCATGGCATATTTTTGAAATCCTTGATGGCCCATTAGCGGACATGACCCCTCAGGCTGGGTGTGAAGGTGCTAATGGGTATGAAGAGAGGAAAACTTCCTTATCTCTCAGAGTTCCTAAACACCCAGCTCCCAGCCTGAGGGGCCAGGTGTACTCTGGGCAGCTGCTGCAAATGATCCATAGTAAACAGTTAAACAGTTCATCAGAAATTACATAGAGGGTGTAAAATACACAGCCCTTGCCACACCCACAACATGACAAACTGGTCCCAGCCACTATAACCAGGACATTTGTATAATGAAAATAAGGATTGTATTAGTGACAGTACATTTTAAATACTCTTCAGAGCCATTACACAAAGGCTGTAACTTCTTATATTGCCTGGTAACAATATTTTGACCATTTTGCTGTTACTGTAATAGTTTATGCTTTTAGTTCTGAAGTTCATTGGCTCAATTCCTATTATGTCTGCCAAGACAGCAACTGCCATGTTTGCATTAAATATTACAGTTCTTGAATTTGAGACACAAGCTAAAATTCAGCAAAATGAGTTACACAATCCTGTATAACCAAATTTAAGCTAACAGAAACTCATAGCTCAATGAAAAAGCAATAAAGTACTATCAAACTGCGATTAACTGTTAGTTTACATATCTTAAATTTCTAGCTTCATTATAGAAGGGGAGTATATAATTCTTAAATCTGAATTATATCATTTACCTAATGGGAGGAGAGCAACACAGAGTGATTAGGATACAGACCAAACCAAAGTAAAAACTTCAAGTTATGAGGGGGTTTTTATTTTGATTTTCTCTCAATATCTGTATTTCCTGGAATAACAAAGAAATTATAGATTCCTAACTAGGACTAAAATACATTAGAAAGATAAGGTCTCTAGTCACTGTGTTCACTGGTGGGATATTCTGTCTTAAATGTAGGTACCCATTAACATTTTGAGAAATTATTCAATCTCAGTCAATTTCAGTCTTGACTCAGTTGAGTCTTGACTCAATTCAACTTCAGTCTCAATACAGATTCATCCAGCCTTAATCAAAGAAGTCTACACTATGCAAGAGGATAGTCTAGTATAAAAATTGCAGCATGATATTTTTAATGAGGGATGCAGAGAGCATGATTACCTCAAGCACTTACAGAAACAAGTTATCTTAATGGAGCTAAAATAGTCTATGATATAGTCAGAAAAAAACCCAACTCTGAACATTTAGCAAGACTTATGAAGTTAAAAAATCCTCTAAATATGTTTAATAATTATACAATGTATATTATTTGCCCATACCTTTACAATGCTTTACCTATAAATGTTTTATCAACAGATGTGTTTAATATTATTTTATAATCAGCAATTAAACAAAACAATCACTTCTTAATAACAGTCTACAGTATTTCACATAGAATTCTTATTTTGCGGTTAGAATACTACTGCACTTTTATGAGACTGTAATTTTGTTCCAGAATGGATAAACTGTAAGACTAAGGGGTAAATAGATGCACACGATAAAGGGATAAAAATTATTTCCTCATAAACCAGCACAGATGAATTGGTGGCTCTACTACAGTCAGAGGTTGTATCCTTTATAAAAGTACATCTCTGACAATTCTGGGTCTTTTTTTTCTTATTCCATAATAAGATGACCTACATATCTCCTGTCACAGCTTTGATGACAATGTTGGGCAGTTACCAGAACACTATGCTTTTTATTCCTGCTGTCTGAAAAAGAGAGTCTAGCAGTCTGAACAATTGATTAACCTCTTTATTCACTATTATCAATTAGTTAAATAACAGGTATTATTCCTTTCAAACTTGAAAAAATAGCACTACAGTTCAGACATCCATAAATCACAGATTCAGTTTCTTTTAGGCTAGATAATAAACAAAACTAATGTTGTTAACCACCAAGACAATTATTTTAAAACATTAAGATCATTTATATAATATATGTTCTGTTGCTGCTGCAATTGGAAAAAAAAAAAAAAAAAGGCAAAAAATGTGGATAATTAAAAAAAGAAGAAAAGGGAAAAATCTAGTCTTCCAATGTGGTGTTTGCTTTCTGAAGAACTGTGGGATTCAGGACAACCATCTGTATTTCTTTGCTTGATTGTTTCTTATGAAGCATTGCATTTTCACATATATTTATCCTCTCATGTCTTAAAAAGCACCAAAATATAAGTTTCTGGCTGCATTCTGGCTTCTGTCCATAAACAAACAAACAAACAGACAAAAAACAAACCAAAAAACCCCAAAACAAAACAAAAAACCAAACAAAACCACAAAAAAAAAAAATCATTACAAGATGCTGTATGAGTGAATTAATGGTCCAGGAGAAAAAATGTTTATGACAAAGTACTGTCTGTGATCATTCAGTATGTTTCAATAGTTGAGATATTAAAAAAAAGAGAAATGTTTCTTAAATGCAAGGCTGTTTTCTAGCAGAAGTGAAAAAAGGAAGCTTTCAGGAAAATATATGAACAAAAGTTCTAATCACTAAAGACATTTTGACAGCTCCACTCCCATTAGCTCTATAGTAAAAGTGTCAGGAGTAAAATTCACATAAATAAGGAAGAGTTGGAGTTGGATTTGCAATCATCTGCTCAGATTTTCTGAAGTTCGTTCACAGTTAATACTTTTACATGACATTTGACCTTTTCCATTTTCTGTGTTTAAAGGAGAAAATCATAAGTAATGTTATCACTTTTAACTAGCTGGAACCTCAAACTTCAGAAAAGTACCAAAGTACTTGAATTTAGAGCACACTGCATTCATATAAGGATCGCTTTGCTCTGTGTTTGTTGGTACTTTTTATCTTTAAAAATCTGCAGAATACTTTGACCAGGTATTTGAGCATATTTGCAGATAGGTAACCCTCTTCAACAGAGTTCCTAATTCTGCTATAAAGCAAACAGGAATCATACCTCTTCAGCATTGTTATGCAGACTCTCCTACCCCTACCACACCTCCCAAGTTCCACAGCGGTTGAGTGAAAAATCAATCGGTATTTATAACTAAATTAGAGCAAAAGAAAAACCCCCAGAGAATTAATTCTGGTATAATTACAGTAATGAATTCTATTTCTTAATCAACAAGATTAAACATAAAACAGATAAAACAAGGACTGTTCATTCTATGGAACTTTTCAGTGTTTGGGAATGTATGGGCTACTAAAAATGTATTTCATTACATTTATACATTACTGTCATGAATAAGAGAATGATTATTCTGAATAAAAATGATTATTCTGACTAAAAAACTGTTTCTAACTGAGCAAGACAGCAGGACTTTCTTTTAGAATGTTGCCCAGAATTACAAGTTTGCTTTTCTTTGTGTACAATACAGGAGGAGATAACTTTGAACAGGGTCAATGTTTCTAGTTTTAACTAGCTTAAACACATGTCAGCATTCTCAGAAGCTCCAAATGCCACTTGAATATAATACATATTCCTAGGGCAGGTAAGGAGGTAGCTTACATGTAGTTAGCTACTAAAGGTCTCATCTTTCCATATAGGGTTTTTTTGGCATAAATAAGATTTCTTCTTAGACTGTGACACGCTACCCTTCCTATCTAATTTCAAAAAATTCTTTAGGCTCCTCATATTTATTTATAAATGCTTGTATTAGTTATATAAATGTCTTTTGGGGAAAGTGAGGGGTGGTTGTCTTGTTTTGATTTGGGCTTTTTACTGCAGCATTACTTGAAAACCAGTGTGCTTGAAATCTAAGGAAAGCCTGCTACAGCTGAGACAACGCAGCAGAGGAAAGAGAAAAAAGAATATTTTAATCTTCACTGATTTTTTTTTTTTTAGGTGAAATCCTTAGAAATTACTTCTTTAAAAATTTATTTTACAGTTTGAAGTTCAAAATCCATAACACACTTGTATCTCATCAAGTTTACTTCTGTTTGTACATGATCAGAAATCTGAGCTGGCAAATCATTGTTTCACAAAGATTTCTCAAAGATCAAACTCAAAGATCATGGGTAAAGCATGAGGGAGTAAAGGAATATAATATGAAGCTATGACACATGAAGACTTGCCCTTATATTGTCAAATAAAAAATTATAATAGTTGCCTACATTTAAGAACTTGTTTCATTGTCCACCTTCAGCTGACAAATTTCACCTCTTTCTCTGTTAATTCATAGCTGAATTTGTTGCTCACATAGTATGCAATCTAGGAACAGCTATGGAAATCTGTTCACTTAAGACTTTAAAGTTTTTAAAAGCATTTACCAAGATGATATAATTTACTTCTACAGGGCACATGAATAAATATTTTCTTAATCTTCCCTTATCATGAATCTTGAGAATATTTACAGTTAGTGTTGTTTTCAATGTTTCTTAAACAAAAGATAACATTCAGAAGAGAGTTGACAGGAAGTTCTTATTTCATTTTTAAGCAAAAATCCATGTTTCATATTTTAATACCAAATGCTACAAAAATCTTCAAAATGTTTCCTTTATATTTGTAACTTGAAATCCTGATTGAATTCAGTCTGTTCTAGGCAGAAGAAATGCAGATGCAGTATAGTTCAATACAGTAAATGGTATATCTTTAGAAGAGATACACCCTTCAAGAACCAAATACAAATGAAAAATTCAGACTAGAAAATACTTTGTGGTATTTTAAACTTCCTTCCAGAATTTAGGAAAAAAACCCCACATTTATTAAAAGGACATTACATTAATAATTGGCAGTTCCTACAGAATTTTAAACTCCTTTGTTTATAATTACGTTATGCAGTTGAACCTAGATTGAGGTTTTTAAGATTAAAGTTCATCCTATTGAATTAAGAATTGAATTTTAAATTTAAATATAATGATTTTGGGGTATATATGTTTATAGTTTAATTCTATTTCCAGTATGAAACTGGGATATGAAAGCAGGAATCCAAGCAGAACTTATTACAGTATTTCTAGGAAAACTTTATAAAATAATTCTAATGAAGTCACATCTAACCCCAGCTAAGAAAGGAATTTGAACCACAAATATGATTAGATACACAGTCTGAATGATGACTCCTACTTTATTTCAAAGTTCGTACTTCTGCTCTACAGTTTTAAAGTCAAAAAATTGAAAACCAAATAAACCAAACCAAGAAGAAAGTAAAACAAACAGCAAACTGAAAAAAAAACACAGATTTTTCTATAGGTTTAAGAAGATCGAGTTTCAAAAAAAAAAACAAAAAAAAAACAAACCACAAAACTTTTAAATTGTGGTTGAGATGAAGCAACTTATTCATGAGTGGCATATGAACTATTCTTATGGTTGAGAAATAAAAGGGGTGCAAAACTTAGTCTGCCACATTTTCATATGCATGTGAATGACTATGGTTTTATCCTTGCATCATTGAACCTATTGAATTCAAACCATTTCCTATTTATTTCTAGCTGTGTGGGCTGCAGACCATATTTATGTAAGATACTACATAATATAAATATATTGTACTAATTATATATAAATATGATACGTATCGAATATTTATGATTCAATAGAAATTTTATTTCAGAAATGTTGGCATTTCTGTGCTTGTACTGCTTACTGCATAATCTTATGTGTCACAGATTTCTAGAGAAAATTTATTTTTCCTTATAAATACAGCAAAGCTAAGTAGAGGCTTTTCTGTTCTGCAGTTTCATGGATGTCAAGGACATTTGACAAGCTACATTGTAATGGGTTTGAGATTGAAAGTGTATCCTATGTTTTATAAGCAATTCATTTAAAGGGAATAATAATGAAATCACAATTCTTACAGTTTTCCTAGCGTTTCAGTTTTCCACTGTTTGTGCAAGAATTATGAACTAAATGTACATTTTCTTGAACTTGTATATCTAAATTCAGTGATAAACATTCTTTAAATATTTAATACTGCCAGACTCCTGTTTTCATTTCCATATGAGCAAAAGTAGGAGTTTTAACCAAAAACTGTAGGCATACAGACAGAAGCAATAATAGATGTTTTCGTTTCATTTAATTTTCTGTGTATATTTTTCCATCACTATTTTATCCTAAAGTATCATTCCAGCTGAAGTACATGGATTTCAGATGTTTTATATTACACTCTTAACCATGATGCCTTCAATTCTTACATAAATCCAGAAATTAATTTTAAAAACAACTTGTGTAATCATAGGCCATACTAGTTCAGATTTTAACAGCTGGCTCAAATACACTAGGGTTATGGTAAGGGTCTAACCCTACCACAGATTTGGTCTAATGTGGGATAAATCCTTCCCAGATTCTGTCCCCTGCCTTTCTGCAGAGCTACTGTCTTCCAATTCACGGTAGTTCTTACATTCCTTCTCTTTTCCAGTCAAATAACCTCTTTATCTCTTTCCTTCAGTTTGTGACATACTGTTTTCTATCATTTAGAGGCCTTTGTGGGGTCACTTGCCTATTTTCTAAAGTTTTGCCTCTATTTCACGTGATCAGATTTTGACTGTTCTTTCTAATTTACAGAATAAGGACTGTCTCCAACATGCTGAACTCTTGTTGATAAGCTTGCATTTGTCTGACATGTTGGAAGCCCACTAGAAGGCTATGTGAAGTTAAAGATGGGTTTGGTCACAGAACAAAAGAATCATAGAATATGCCGAGATGGAAAAGATACACAAGGATCATCAAGTTCAACTCTTAGCCCTCCACAGGACCATCCCCCAGAGTCCATTCCTAGTGGTAGAATTTATGGAAATCTGTGGATGTGGTAGAATTTATGGAAAAAGTTATTTCCTCTCTATATACAGAACCAGTAAATTGTTTTGGATTCTAACAGTAAGTAATTAGAAAAACTGACAACTTGACACATTCTTGATTAAAACAAAAAATTAAGCAAAGGAAGTATTTACTTTGGTCCTTGTGCCACAACAAATTTAGACACTTTTGTTAAAATTATTTGGATTTAGATTCACTGTGGAGGAGTAATAGGTTTTAATAACAGAATTTTATTTGTCCAAATATACCTTGATTTTGAACAGCACATTAAGCAAGTACAAACTTGAGCATTGCTTATTACAATGCACATGACTATAGAAATTTGATCTCAAGATTGATTAGGAAGTGTATGTGCAATTATACATACCTGAATAACACACATTGAAATATATGTACGCTGATGTTGCTTCAGAGGAAGAAAAAAACTAAATAATTTAAGGAATTAAAGCATGCTAAATGTATGATTTGCTAATGCATGGAGGAAATGAGGGACAATTTATTCTTACCGAAAATTCTGAAAATGTTATTTTAATTGATGAGGCACCATCAATCTAAAATGTAGTTATTGAAAAAAAAATATTTTCAAGTATTGTATACAGTAGTTTACTTCCATTATCTCTTGTGATTTTAGAGTGATGATTTTCACCTAAAATAATATTCTTGCCAATACAAAAGAAGTGGGGGGGGTCTGCCTAGGAGACATTACACAAGAAACTGAAACTGACTGTAGATAAAGTGCTATAAAAAGCATATAGTAAACACATTGAAAGAAATTATATTACTCTCCCATCATCTTTCTTTATAGAAATATGGTCTGTTTCTTGTTAGTTGCAACAAGAGCAAGCACAGTGTTTTCAAACAGAAGTAATTTTTTAGATGATGGAATTCCTTAAGACACTGATCTACTTGTTTATATTATCTAACCTAGAAAAGCAATCTACCACTCCTTCAGAATTGCAGATGAAAAATAGCAACACTAGAAAATACTGATGGACTCAGAAATAATAATAAAAATCAGAACCAAAATACAACCTATTTTTCTATGCAGGGAAATCCACGGGAGGCCACAAAATCTGCTTTGCAACACAGAAAATACATACTCCACTTCTTTCTCCTAACAACAGAAATCAAATACAATCAAAGAAATAATCAACCTGTTCTCCTTTTATAAAGAGAAATTGCACTAACTATATAAAATAATGCATATTTTCTACTTGAAAATATTTTAGAATATTTTAAAAAAGTTAGTGCTGATGAAAAAGTACAATTAGACAAATGATTCATAAAAATCAGAATACAATACTTTCTTTCAAGCCTTTATTTTCCAGAACTAGACTCTGACTATGCAACCACAATTACTTATACAGAAAATCAGAATTTTAAGTTCTTTTACTGGAAGTGAAGTCAGCCTCATTTGCTGTCATGAAACAGAATGATCGGAAAATAAGGTCATCCAGAACTGAAAACAAGTTCATTTTCTTCTCTGCTTCATTGTTAACTCTTAGGTGCTCAACCAATGTGTTAGCAATGCTAGAAAAATGAGGTATTTGTCATTTAACAAGCAAAAATCCCAAGCTTAAGAAGATGAAGGAAAGGAAGGAACTTTGGATGGAATATGTGGCACAAGTTTAAAAACAGCTATGGATAACCTTGTGTGCTCCTAAAGCAAATTAAAAAAAAAAAAAAAAAAAAAAAAGAACAGATTTAAAAAAATACCCAAAAACAGTGATGTGGAAATCTCTCTGTAAATAGAGGAAAATATTAATAGTACAAGATAGTAGACCTACTGTGAGACAATTACACTTCTTAGAGACCTCTAACACATGGAAATGGTGTGGGGTGAAATGTGGGTACGTGAAGTGATAACACATGCAAACTGTAATAAGATAAAATTAGAGTAAATAGAACACTATTTTTGCAAGATAATCTACACTCTAAGTGTTTGAGAATGAAGGTTGAGAACCTAATTCTCAAACAGTGCAGATATCTTCAACTGTGGACCCAGCCTCATTTTCTATAATTTATAATAGAATCAGGGGAAAAAAAAAAAAAAAAAAGTGAAAAAAATTGATCTTACTTTGATGATATTGCCTAGTTTGCAAGATCTTCCCACTTCTCCCCCCCCCCAGTTAACTGCATTTTACTTTCTCTCTCTCTTTCTGTAAAATTAAAATAGAAGATAAAAGTACTATTTTGTGCTCTTTTATAGCCTTTTATCATTTAGGAAAGTCATTCTAAACCTCGAAAATCAGGGACTGATATTTATGTTACTCACAAATGTTCTCCAACAAGGAGACAGATTACAAGAGGACTAGACAGTGCTGCAGGTAGATAGCTTGGAGGTAAACTGTACTCCTTGAGGTAGACTTGAAGAATTTTGCATTAACTGGATAAAATGACCACAGTGTGTTATGCTACACTTTTGGTTTAGGACTTCTATCTTTTTAAGCACATTTAGGCAGTTCTGTGGAACCCATATAGATATTAGGGTGTCTAGGAAGTCTAACAGAATTATTTATAGACAATAACAACAGCTGGGGACCAAGCTATCTTCCTGGATATATCTCTGTCTTCTACTGCTCAGAGTGGTGACTAATTACCAGGATTAGTGAAGTTGCAAATGCATTGACATTACACAAAGAAAAGGACAAAAGGAAAGTGAAAGTTTTGCAACAAAACAAAGCAAAATGAAATATAATGAAATATGTTCTGTAGGAAAACAAGACAAGAGCACAGCACAATATGTTATGGTTACTCTCTCAAAACATTTTGAGTATTTCATTTTCCATGCAAAGTCTTTACAATCTCAGAATCATGCTGCTTTTACCTTCATTAGAGGAATCTGCAAATGTTTAGGGTACATTTAATTTTTTTTTTTTCTTCCCCAGTTTGTAGCAAGAAACATTCTTTCTATGATTTTCATCATAGCAGCTTTCTATCACTTCCTTAGAGGATGTGTCTGTGGTCAAATTTGTGTTATAAAATGAGGAAGCCTAAATATAAAAAGCAGTGACATTCAAAAGCAGTATAAAAAGTATTGCTTAGTGCTGTCCAATGGTTCCTCACGGGTTTTCTCCATTTGAATTTACAAGGAAACAGGTAATCTAATACAAAATGAACTTTCATCAACTAAAAATCCTGGTACTTTCCAGATCTTGATCCAGGGAGTTCTGGAATTATTTAGGCAGAGTTTGAAACACTCAGTGTGCACGATCTGTGGAAGATATTATGAAAAACTGATGCCTTATGAGAACTTCAGACAGCAAAAAGTGATCTGTATGCTGAAGGAAAGTTAAAAAAGTAGCTAAAAAAATGTAGAAGTTGATTTAAAGCATGTAAAGACCAAGTAAATAATGTTTTGGGTTAGTGTTTGTTTGTTTGGGGTTTGTTTCTTTTTGTTTTCTTTTTTTTAAGTTTAACTGTTAACTAGAAGTGTGGCATTTTATAGAACGAAGGTAAGAAGATTTTGTCATTTTTGTTTTAAATCTAACACTTTCCTTATGCAGAAAAGCATATTACTCAAGCTGTAGATTTTAAGGCAATTAGAAGTTATATGCTCCTTTCTGAAAGCTGGCATCTCTAATTGTTTTGGAAGACCAGTCTTGAAGTATTTATTGAATAAGATCCTTACATTTGTCTATGCCAGAGTAATACACCCACCTTGACATATCTTAAGATGTTGGCTGAGAGGGGCAGTATGTTTTCCTTCTTCTAAGTAATAAATAGGATAGTGATTTGTGTGGTTTTAAATACATGTGTGTCTTTGTGTTTTGCTCAATATATCTAGAAATTTAAATGAGTGTTAAAGTGGCAGTTATTTAGCATGGAAGAATCACAACTGAAAATGTTGGAGTTACAAATTTTCAGAGACATTCAGGAAATAGGCCACAGTCCTCACTGTCCTGACTGCTAATTCTATGAAATACAGTAAAATTTTCTCTACAAAAATTACTATTATTTGTCTATTTTAATGTGCACAAACCAGAATTTTAAGCTCTTACATTGAAATTTCTGTGATTTTTTTCTGAAAAAAAATTTTCATGTTGAGTCTGAACATGCTACTCTATAAAATAACTCTGTATAGTAAACATCCTTAGAAATTCCTCACCCCATCCCACCATTTTTATTTATTTATTTTTTTCCCTGCAGTACTGACTGAAGCATAGTTAAAGTATAAAATGGCTTCTAACAGCTGTGAGGGGGAGCCGGCTTCTCTACTTCCCCAGCCTCCACGGTCTGGAGGGGATTGTGAAATCCCCACGTGGTCAGGAGTGAAGAGATTTAGCACACCAAGATTGAGTGGCCATAGAAAAGCTTTTAATTACCTGTGTCCAGGGTATTTAAACCCTTCGGGCGGGGTTTGGGGGGTAGGATGGGATTGGGTAAGGGTTCAGGGGGAGTGGTGTGGTTTGGGGGACACCAGGGCCAATAAGGGAACAGGAGGACCAAAACCCAGTGGGAACCCAGGAATAGGGAATGACAGGTGATACAGCCAATAAGGTCAGGAGGGGGGCGGGGCTGGATAACTGGGAAAAAGGAACAGTCTATTTTCACATGTGTGTAGGAGATTCTAAGGGTTACAATCTAAACAGGGGAAAACCCGTACATAAAACCCGCAGGTGATGTTGAATTATAAAGTCTCTGGTTCTTTGGAAGTTGTCACAGTGGTGGTCTTGTCTCCAGGGGCTTCCTCCTTCATGATGCTGTGGCAGAAGTCTTTCCCAACAGGCTTCTTGTACTTGGGATAAACTAGGAAGAAGGAAAAATATTAAGAACTTTGTGTAAGTACTTACACACTTGCACTGCATTAATACTAGCTTTGAATTCATGATTGAACTTGTCTATAGCAGTTAAATAGCATAACTCATTAATCACTATAAAAAGAGCAAAAAACCACATTTAAAATGGTCTTTTCATCTGCAAGTTTTGAACTGACAGATGCAGATGTTGAGGAGGATTAGTTATTTTATCCATTACTTTATACCTGCATTCATACATAATTACAATTTCTGAAATTATTTTAGTGATTAAAAATAAGTAAATATCAGAACTTTGATAGGACTTGGCATAATTACTGTAGGTGTACATGAATTTTAAGAGCCATTGGAGTGATTTCTTGGTGAGAAAGGTGGAAATGAGCAAGCCAGGATCAACGGGTTATAGGAAACCTAAGGTAGGAATTTCCAAGAAGCCCACATTTCACATTAGCATAGTATAGCAGGTGCACGTGGGTACCCTGGGATCTCTGAAGAAGAGATCAAATAAAGGCAGAAGAAAGATCTGTGAGCCATTAAATCCAGAGAAAAGGCAGAAAGACTAGAGCCAAACTGCTCAGAAGAAAACCATACTCTCAAGACATCATATCTATGTCCAAGGCAGCACTAGCTGTGAAAACTGTTGGCTGCTCCTTAGTTTACCACTATATTTGAAGTGGCAGTAGGTGTACGTCTTACACACAATGTGCTGTAATAAAATGGAAGACTGATAATTCTTCATATATGATATAATATACTAAATGGGATTGGGGAAAAAAAAAAAGATTGGGACATTTATAAATAGCACAAGAAAACAAGTATTTAGTGTTCACTGTGCCTTCAAATATAGTATGTTACCTGCTGAAACAGCTCCCATTTAGTGTTTCAATTGGGAAGCAGCATACTACAATTCCTCTTTTGCTGTTTTCTAGTTTGTTGGTTTTCCTCAATCTGGAATAAAAGTAAATCAGTCAGAATAAAAAAAGAGTTTTGCTCCATATGTATAGCAACAAAACCATGACGAGAGACTGATGTCTCTATTAAAGAAATAAGTGAGGGAAATCATAGTTTTGCAAAGGCTGTGCTTCCTTTCTCTTTCTAAATGCTTTGTGTTCATGAATAATGGATTAACCCTAGATAACTGTTTCCCCCCTAGTTAACATAACATATTCTCTTAGTTACCATGTTCCATCCCCTGCATAACCCAGCCTCTTAATTGTAATAACCCTATATAGGTTGAAATGTGCTTACAATAAATGCTTTTGGTTTACCCCCGAGACAGAGTCCATGCAACTGACCATTACAGCCCTGAATGATGGAGATGGGGTAGTTTGTTCCCAAGGAGATATCATGTTGTGGCACAAAATATGTAGATACTTTTGAAGGAAAAAATTGTTTCTACCAAAGTGCAATGTAGATAGAATTGCTGTCAGCAATGTATCCACAATGTGAGAGTCTCGTGGGTCTCAGATCTCAAGTCTGAATCCAGTATCTTGGATCAGAAATGCCTGACTCTTGATATTGATTGAAAAGTACAGGATATTAATGATCTTTCTTTAGATACCTTCTGACAATTAATAAAGAAGAATCCTAATTTAGACACTCATAATGAGTGTTATATTACTCAGTTTAAAATACAATTCATGCAAAATTTATATACAATATGTTTGTTGTCTGCCTAATATTTATTCAAAGCCCTTTCCCACTGCAGCTGGGAATGCTGTTTCTAACCACCAAAGACAAGTGCAAAACATTGGCAATGTAGAACAATTGGCATTGTTAAAGGTAACAGGGAGAGCTTTCATCCAAAACGTACTACGTATCCCACAGATGCTGGTTAGCTCCCAGTGCTGCTACTGATAAATGATGTACAAGAGTGAATGCTGAGACATAACTACACAGACAAAAGGGAATCTAAGAGGAATTCCTTGACAGCAAGAAACAACTCATTTTATGAAGAAAGCAGGTATGTCATTTATTTTTCCTTTGCACATCTGTCTTCTAACTCTCTAAAATTGAGGACTTTTTTTTACTCCCTCAGAGTGCTCTGTTTCAAGACAGTCTTGGCCATGACAGCAGCAAAACACTTATTTCTTTGTGGCCAGGATGGGTTTATATAGGTATAAATGGTGATCAAGAGCATGTAAAGGTGGTCTTGTAAAGGTGTTTTACACTTTTGACAAAGCAATGTGCACATTCAAAAGGGATTCTGTGATTCAATATGCCTTACTGTTACTCCATCACAATGACTAGCATGTTCCAAGTTTTCTTTCTCTCACTTTATCTGCTCACGTGTTTTTCTCAGTTTCAAAATGTCTGAGTTGTTCTGAAGAGCATCTCTGTTGTTTGAAAGGTGGTACAGGTTTTCTAGATCAATGGTTTTGGCTAAGGTGGAGTTAATTTTCTTCACAGTAGCTAATATTGGTCTATGTTTTGGATTTGTGTTGAACACAGGGTTGATAATATAGAGGTGTTTTTGTTACTGCTAAGCAGGGCTTGCACAGGGCCAATGCCTTTTCTCTTTTTTTGCCACACTGTCAAGGAAGTTGGCGCTGCACAGGAGGTTGGGAGGAGACACAGACAGGACAGGTGACCCTAAGTGACCAAAGGGATATTCCATACTATATGACATAATGCTCAGTATATAAAGTGGGGAGAAGAAGGATGAAGGGGGGATGTTTAGAGTGATGACGTTTGCTTTCCCATGTAACAGTTACATGTGATGGGACCCTGCTCTCTTGGGGATGGCTGAACATCTGCTCTTGGATCAGTGAATTGATTATTTGTTTTGCTTTGCTTCTGTGCATGGCTTTTTCTTTCCCTATGAAACTGTCTTTATCTCAGCCCCCAAGTTCTGTCACTTTTACACTTCCGATTCTCTCCCAAATCCAACTTGTAGGGGAGAGAGCAAGTGGGTGAATGATGCTCGGTTGCTGCCTGGGGTTAAACCACAATACAAGACTAACCTGCCTCATATTAAACAGTGTAAAGAACATTTGCAACTAATTGAAAACATGCATACACTTCACAGATGAATGCCTCAGTGATTATCTTTCAATTATGAACCTTGGCTTGCTCTGTTCTTCAATATCTGGTTTTGAAACCACCTTTGAATCCTGACCTATAAGATCAGTAGCCTGTGTAAGATCTCGAAGATAAAGAACACTTTTGGCTCTGCATTATGTCAGATCCTATTTATGGGGAAACATAAAAATTGCAGTCTATAGTGAATACAGTGTGGCACATATTTAATAGAATAAGCATAGTTTTATCAGAAACCACAGGGTTTGAAAGCAGAAATCAAAGAATTTGAAATATATTGTACCAGGCTCAGATCAAGTTCCAGCAATAGTAATAGAATAGTTTCAAACAGAAGTCATATACCTTTATCCACTTTTCTCTTAGGTTCTGAACCAATCAGTTCTGAGTATTAAAGTGTGACACACTGACACTGATCCTGGAGTCACTGAGGAAAATTCAAACTCACCTCTGTGTAGATGACAGTAGATCCACTTTAAGTGGTATAGTCCAGCAACCATGAGAACATAGATTTCCAAACCTCTAAAAATTGCTCATTTTAGCAGTCTTGCTGCTCATGTTAAAGTACTTTTCTTTAAAAAATGTTTCTATTTAGGCAATTGCTAACAAATATGTGGGAATGTTCTAATGGAAAGGGTTTTTTATTTTTTTTTAAAAAGCTTTGTTGAAAGTAATATCAATAATAGAGAAATGTAAGTATTCACAAATGTCTTTGTTTTCCACAGGAATGAAAAAAAAAACCACAACCAAACAACAAAACCCAACTTTTATACTATGAAAGTATTATGCTTTAACAATTTTAAGTTTTAGTTACTTGTTCAGGATTTAGTTATTTGATTCAAATGACCTTCTATTTATGAATTTATTTCATTTTAGGGAAAAAAAAGGTATACAAATTTTTCAATTAATTATTAATCCATAAGATAAAAAATGCTGGAGAGTATTGAGTTATTTATTTTTAAATTAAATTTTAATTTTTATTGAATTCTGGACTCATGTGCCAGGGAAACTAAACACATATACCTATATATATGTATATACATATATATATATATATGGGGTTTACAGCTAGGAATAGGAAAGTGAATAAATTAATCCATATTTTTCCCATTTAATTTCAGAGACTTTATTTCTCAGTTCAACTTTATAATATAAACAAGGAAAATGTTACAAGTCATGCTATGTCTCCTATGATCATTGTCATTATGTTTAGTTTCAAAGAGGATTAGATAGGTACAAATTGGTCAGAAAGTAATTTGGCTGGTCACTGGAAGAACAACAGAAGTCATCAAAAGATAGTATATTCTTTTACCCCTTTTCATTCTCTCAGAATTAGTTCTAGAGTTTAAAGTCATTCCATGGCCAAGGAATTGCTGCCTTTAAGCAATAAAATCAGTTATCTCAATTAATCATCAATCCACTTGATCAATGGAAGGTGTGTTATAACAGCAGACTATGGTGTTCAATGATTAATGAATTTCTTTCAGTCCTGAGAAGCCACAAATAGGAGAATGATTTTTTCTGTTCAGTTTCTACCAATAATTACAAGCTTCTATGCAAAATGTCACACTAATTTTAAAATAATTGATGCTTTCTGTTCTTCTAGTGCTTGTTGAGATTGAGAAGAGGCTCAAGGATTTACCCATCCCCTACTTTCCAATTAGTAGTAGTAAGACTGACTATAAAAAGAGGCTTTGGCATTCTGGTTTTGGGTCACGACATGGTAGAGAGCCAGGTCTAATTACCTCTCCTACCCTGGCTGCAATAAGGGTCATGTTTTGAAATGTGGCAGATAGGAGTGAAAACTCTTTTTGCCAGAGTAATCACTATCCATGTCTGCTCCTTGACTTCCTTACAGTGGAATCACATTTTTATCATTGCATCCCACAGAGCATAGAGATCTGGGATGCGTTTAACTCTTTCCTTCCACAAGAGTGGCATAAAGTCCACCTCACTACAGTACTTGTTTATGATACCCTTATGAAAATCAATGAGTGAAAGCTTTATGGCTACTGTGAAATATTTCTATGTCAACAGCATGAGATGGGGAAGGTTATTTGCATATTTTCCTATGGACTATGATATGAAATTGCAAACTAAATAAATAAACAACAAATATTAATGTTTTACCATCTAATAGTTGTTTTCCATAGCCCAAACCTGGAGTTATCCCTCCCGTGGAAGAAAACTGAGTTGCATTTTCCTTTGCAAAAGTTGTTTTCTTTGTGCTGCCTGCCTGGCCATGCTTACTCTTCAGTTAGATAACTCAATTTACTTGCTTATGAGGTATGCACTAGCCACAAATATTCATTCTCTGTGCCTCTTCAGGAATGTGAAGAAAAACCCAATTCCCCTTTATCAATTTATTAAAGAACAGGATGATCCAGTTGCCCCACTGTAAACCTTATTTGTCTATAAGCTTTATTATATCACACCACACAGAAATTATACAACTGATTCTACAAATACATTTATGAACAACACAGTCAGTAATAGCATCCACAATGGACAGGATATAATTCTAATCTTCCTACAGAAACCAAATACAGCCATCAGCAGAGTTCCATCTAATGCTGGTGTACACAAATCTGAACCCTTTGTCTATTTCCCTAGCAACAGATTGGTCTAAGTCACTAAAAGAAATAGAAGTCCTTGCCTTTTCAGTCTGTCAGATCAACAATCCATGAATAAAGAAATATCCGTGCCAAGAATTAGAATAGATTGGTGATCTGATTCTTTTGTCTTCAGTGTACTTGAAAAATAGAGCCCATTATGGAGATTTGTGTATGCATTGGTTTTCTTGTGTTTTCCCTTTTTTCTGGTAAAAAATAATTTTTTTTCAAGACTGTCTTATATGCAAACACAGTATTGAAATACTAGTGCAGTTATAAAGGAAATATTGAAGTATGTCAAATGCACACAATAATTTAAATATGAAATGCATTTTACCAAATTTATAGGTGCAGTTTTACCACAATTATTTCAATTATTTTCTATAAATCAGATTTTATACTTCCACAACATATTTATTTGAGTATAACTGAGGTAAAGCAAGTGAGATAAGAGAAGAGGAAAACTCTCAGGTAAGAAGACTGTCTTCTATTAAGTTCAACTGTGGTTGTTATTCTGCAGTGCAGTAACAGATCCAGGACACTGAAGATCGCTTTCTAATAGTAGAAGTCAGTGAAGTCTAGTATTTTTTTTTTTTAGTATAATTTGCTACATTTACAAAAGTTCATGAATGCATCCACATCAGAGGAGGGTAACAAGGAATAGAGAAGTTCTTGCTGGGAATTTTGATTAAAGCATTAATGAGAACTCTCTAAGAAGTAGTTATATAAAAAAACCAAAACCAAACAAACAAACAAAAAAACCCACACAAACTGAAAAACTAAACGAAACTTTGCAGATCTTTTCTTCAAGTCCACCAAAACATTTTCGATGCAATATTGCCCTTCTTCCATTCTTCCACAGCTATAACCCTGCTTGTGTGCTACAACAGAGAGATGACAAAACTGTTTAAAAGAAATACTGTCTATAGGCCTTGTGTGAATATATCTTTACACATTAAAACAAAATAACAAATGATAACTTTCCTTTTAGACAATGACAACATCAGATCCTAAATGAAACAATTTTATTATATTAGCTTTCTTAACTTTCAGTCGTCAATTTAACCTTAGTGTAAAATCACATTTCTGTATTAGAATTGCCTTTCTTCTTGAAAAGAAAGTTTGCATGTTCCATTTCCTGACATGTAACTGATCCAGACCTTGCTGATTCATTCCTTCACATGGGTTCTGTGGAATGAATGTAACAGATCCAACAAAAAGAATACAGAAGACCCAAAAGATTTTGGTATAATAGAAATAAGCACCTTTTCAAAGGTAACTAACAGGTCAAATTGCTTGAAAATATTTCCTTTATTGAAATGCATATTGCTTGGGCAACAAACAGCACATTCATTTTGTTCTATAAAATAATGTTTAGGGACCATAGGTCTTGTTTGAGTTTTTTTAAACACTGAGTGCAAATATGTGTATATATGTGGGAGTGTATGCATATATTTTAAAATTTTATCAGTCCTTCACACACAGAGCAGTACTGTTTACATTTCTGATGTTAAAGGGGAAAGAAAGGTGCATCTATATCTCCCAACTTGTTTATTCTTTCAAGTTTAAATTTTTGAGCCAACAGTTTTATCTAGTCTTCTGTCTCAGTAGGCTACAAGCAAAACAAATATAATCAACATTTATTTGGTTGGTTGGTTGGTTGGTTGGTTTGGGTTGAGGTTTTTTCACAAAATCCATGAAGTTTCTGTCAGAAAAAAACAAAACCAAAATCCCTCGATTAACAAAAAAACCCTGGAATTTCAAAGTTTGGAAGACCCATCGTAGACAAGATGATAATGAATAAAGTGTTTTATGGGGAAAACTGTTCCTTATGGGTTTATCCTGATTGACCAGACTGCTGACTGGAACCTTTCTGGATTTCAAAGGTGCTCTTAGATTGTGTGGACTCTGCTACGTTGCATGGATAAATTATCTCATCATGATTTAATTTGTTCACATACCACTTACTTATCAAATCCAGGGGAAAACATAGTCTTGAGGATACTTATATATGAGTGTTTCAGTGAGGAAGAGAGATTCTTTATACACCCAGTGCCTTCTCCTTTTCAAGTATCAGGTATGAAATGAATAACCAGAAGGAGTGACAAATGGAGTGCAAACATTCATGATTGAATATCCAACTATAATTTCTTGTGAATATAAAAAAAGCTGATTTGCTCTTTTTATGTATAAGGCTTTGAAAATTGTGCTACTTCTTTTAAAAACACCAAGGAATCATAGAATATTCAGTTGAAGGCAAGGAACATTACAGAAGGAGGAAAAAGTGGAGGAAAAAATATGAAACATGTAAGATTGATAGTCAATACAATTTTATGTGTGTGATCTTTATGGCAAAAAGCATTAAGCCGCAGTAAAGCAATGTAGATGACATGGCTTGGCTGTTGTAGGACATTTATTATCTGATTCCCAAGAATGTTGTGGTAGACTCATTGGGATCTTAAATTTAATTACTCCTATTTCAGATAAAATTGAGAGAAAAAAGGGGACAGGAAATAACAAAAATATTTTAGAAGATCACAGATGCAATAAACAGTTGTGAGGCTGATGTTAGTCTTTAAATTGTGCAATGCATTTTAAGCTGATTGTCTTTAATGGACTTTATCATGCTTTGAAGTCTCACGATGTTTCTGGGTGGCTTTTAATACTAAAGATAATAAATATTATTTCATATGTGTGTGTGTATATGTGTGTAAACATACATATCCATAGCAATAAAATGTGCTTTATAAATTTGAGCTGCTGACCATAAGTAGAAGTTAATAAAGTGAACTGAAAACTGTAAATGGAAGATAGAGTTAGATGAAAGGTATAAATACCGTTCTTAAGTTCCTATATAACTTTTAAAACTATGGATTATTCCCACAACTTCAAAAATATTTTTCATATACTTTTTTTTGGATATAGGTTTTAGAACAAAATAATGCATCAGTCTTTAGTGTTTATTATTCAATTTTTATAATGGTATGAAAAATGTGTGAAAAATGGAGTTTAGACACCACTGCTGATATGTGAAAAAGCCAATACACTTCTACTTTAAATTTCGTGATCCTATATTCACTGCTTATTCCTCATTAATAGCCGGACCTTAATTCTTGAAGAAAATCCCAAATGGTGGTCAATTTAGAAATCAAACCTTCACACTAATTCCAAATTGGTTCATTGAACTGATTCAAGAAAGGATATTAAATCAAATTTGAAACTTTTATCTCCATGTTAGACTCATGCGCTTTGGTGTAATTGATAATGAGATGTCTATTAGAACATCTCTGTTGGTAGGCATTGGTTACATAAAAATAATTATAGTTTCACTGATATGAAGAGAGCACTGCATCATTGAGCCACAGACCATCTAACAGTGAATATCTTTATCAAAAATCTATAACATTTCTTACAGATGTTTATATGTGAATGTTTAGTATCCAAAAAAAAAGAAAATTATCTATCACAGCAATGCTGTAAATGTAGAGGACTAAATAATCAATTTTTCTCAAGGAATCTCAGTGATTTCTATTGCAGTTATCAAACTTTACTCTTGATCTTCAGTTTAAAGGAAGACATGTAATATGTCAGGAACATAATCTTATTATGGAAAGATCATAATGTCTTGTGGAACATGTAAATCTGCCTAAAATCAAAAGTACAATCTGAAAGGTGGGATCACTTGTAATGAGCCACTGTTAACATTGATAGCTACTTTAACTTCTCACTTTTGCAGAAATAGTGTAGTTAACATTGCTTCAACATAAGAACTCCTTCAATCAAATTAGATTTTACAGTTAGCAGAGAATGATATTGAGGAAGAAGCGAAATAGTAGTAAAACCAGTTGGTAGCATTTCATCATTACCTATCAAGACTTTTTTTTCAATGATGTCACCAAATTAGTGTGCAAACAAGGACTGGATTGGAGTTTCAAACCTTTGCTTTTGGAAAAGCTCCTACATGGGTCTGAGACAATCTAGAAGACCATATCCATCTTTCTAGGTGATAATTTTGTGGAAGACTTTGTTGCAACCAAGATATAGGAGCAGGTCATGTAAATATTTTTTGTCTATTTTTCACTAGATGCCTTGAACACCAGATGAAGTATATAAAACAGCAAAGTCAGTGCTGGCTATGCAGGCCTTCAAAGCAGAAATTGTGCCCTAGAAACCTGAGAGCTGTCTAAACTAGGCTTCTAGTAAGCCATGCAGTTTAAAGCTCATTTTGATGTATCTGTGGGACCCATATCATGATATTTGATACTAATAACCTTGAGCTACTGTGGTTATTTCTACCAGTACAATATTGATGCAGTACAATGTTGAAGCTTGCTTGACCCAGGCTTTTTATAGCAGTAGAAAACGAAATGGAGGAAACACAGCAATTATGATGCCTAAAAACCTCGGTATGAAAGGAACTGCTAAGAGAGTTTGTTCTTTTAGCAGCAAAGGTATTTATTCAAGCAGCACTGGAAAGCTAGCCAGCTCGCGCTGGACAAACTAGCTTCGAATCAACAGTGCAAAATGGGCCATTTTATACATTTCACTACACGATTACAACATACAATTTTGCATAGTAATAAGATTACAACATCTGATTATGCATATTAATGATTAGACGGAGACTAGGTGGAGTCTGGGCAGATCTTTCCGGAATCTTCTTTTGGCATCAGGGTTAAGTGGTCGTTTCCGGTCTTCAGCCTCACTCTAGGGGTCTTTAACTCCTCTTCTTCACCTTGACATCTTCAGCCTTCATTGTTCATGACCTAGTCACTGAAGCTTACAGAAACTACTGGCTTAAGGCCATTTTGCTCTATTCAAATGTCTACATTGTCATGATTAACAGCACTAGGTTGTTTGTATGTAGTTTTCTAAGATCAGGTCCAGTGGTTTGAACAGAATGCATCTCCATGTTCTCTGATAAAACTGAAGCAGTTTCTACTGATCCAATTAGCCATTTCTGGGGTTCATCCTTGTTTCAATTATGATCAGCACTTGGAAAAACAGAGGAGGAATACTTGCTTTATTGCAAACTTTGCCCAAATTATGAATTCAGACATAATTTATTACAGAAAAAAACCAAAATAACTATGCTGCATTTTTAATTTAATGTAATTTTAACTATTTGTTCTGCATTTTTTCTTTCTTTGCAAAGTCCTGAAATGCCATTGCATGAAATTTGAGTCTGGATGTGTATACCTATTTCATCCAAGTGAAAGAAACAAAATAATTTCCATAGCTAATATTCATAAGCTTCCCATAGCATAATTTCAGTTACATAAAAGGGACATTTTGTTTACTAAGTTTTCTTTGACATTTGAATTTAGTTATTTCCATGGCAGAAGACAAGTTGCTTAGGTCATTTGAATCATCTAAATGGAATTCTTAGTAATGTCATCATTCATTGAGGACAGAAAAGTGATTGTATCCCATCAAACCAGGCTTTATAATCAAGCAAATAATACTTGGAATGTGTCATTAGTCTGTACAGATACAAAGTCTGATTTGCTGATATTCAGATAAGGAATATGGACTTTGAATTTGAAAGGGATGCTTAAGAGGGGGCGGAAAAGCAAACACTAAGAAGGAAGAGGAGGGAAACACCTTTCAAGTGAACCTGTGCTTTCAGCCAAACTTATTCATATTAGACTGATTTGAGGTCACCTTTAAATAGTCTGTGACACAGCCAAAAAAAAATAAATTATTTTCAGTAACAAATTGATCTAATCTATGGGCATTGTTGTTGGTTTAATCTGATGGAGACAGTGCATTCTATATTCATTATATATTTTTAATGTAAAAATGTTCAAGATATGCACACATTTCAAGAGGAACAGTAGGGCTTACTCTCCAAACCAGCCTTAAACAAACTTGGACAGAATTATCTAACTTCAGATGCCTGAAGCACTTGACTTTCAGTCAGCCCCAAATGGCTCCAGTTAGTCCAAATTGTAAAATGCATTTTCATTTAAAATGTATACCACCACCAGAGGTGAGTTGAATCTGTTGCGTATTAACTTAGCCTTTGTCAGCAGAACATTGCAGGGATTTAAATGTGTGTTAACAAATTGCCTTAATTCAGAACACCAACTTGACCTGAATCTCCTGAGTTATAAAATTCAGCATGATCAAAAAAAAGAAAGGAGAATGACAGGCTAGGTTAGACTCTTTTGGAATTGTAATGTTTTCACTTTCAATGCAACTGGCAAGAGTTTTGGGAAGCTCGAGATTATCTTTTTCTGAAAGGAATATGAAAGAATTCTGATAATAATACTATGTTTAACCTCTATACTATAAGGAATATATATTCACTTGTATCTGTATATCTTGCCTTAGGTCAGTGTCAAAGAAGAGAGGGTGTTCAATCCTGTAAGGTACTGAATACTTTGGCTGTGATCCAGCAAAGCACTCAACCATGTGTTTGAATTTAAGTACATAGATCATGCCACTAACTTCAATGGGATTATGCTTAAAGATAAACTAACATTAAATGCTTTGCTGGATCACAGCCACAGTGCTCAATACTGGCTGAATGCAAATCCCGTCTGAGAGGAGAGTTTTCCTCTCTGTTTCCAGTGAGGGCTCACAAAATACATAAAAAGTTCTTTTCAGAAAAGAGAGTTCTTATGATAACCAAATTGAATAGGTTCAGAAGAGTGGGACAGTTCATAAATCTTGGCATGCTTGTGTTCAAACAAACAAACAAAACCAATAAACAAAAAAACATACTTCAACTTCCCAAGGTTTGGGTATTCATTTTTTTTATTTATTGTAATGACTGAGTATGGACAGGGTTATAGATAAAGCAGAAGAAACCGAGTGAAAGAGATAGAGACAAACAATGTTCTCCATTTTCCTTTGCCAAATTTCTGTCTTGATTTTAGCTGTGGCCTCTGTCACTTCTGTAACTGAAAAGAACAAGAAGTCTCTAAGTTTAAGCATGTATGAATACCCTCACAAAATACATGTCAACTGATATCAGACAATATAGTCTATATAATTAGACATAAGTGACATTCTTATGGAATTAATTCTGTTCCAGCTGAAAACAACAGGAAAGTAAGCTTAGGGAACAAAATATTGCAAAATGTAAAAGCAATCCTGTGCTTTTCAGCATTATGTATTAAGCTTACTCACTTTGACATTTGGTATGCAAGTTTTGAATTTTCCTTGTCTCCGATCAGTGTAAAGATGACCTGCTTTGAGCTCTAGAGCCTGCTGAAGGAAGACAAAGGAACCATACTTGTCTTTCAAACAGTGAAGGAAATGAGAACAGAAAGGACCTATCACGTGTACACTTTCATCACTCACCTATTCTTGATGAGCAGCAAGAAAGGTTTATCACCAGTTTTTTTTTGCTCGTTAATTATTTTCAGCCCAGGTTGTCAACTCATTGGGAAAACCTGTAAATTTGTCTTCAAACAGTAGCTGTCACAATAGCACTCAGGTGGTGAAAATAGGCTGTGCAACACTGTTTTACTAGGGTGATGATATGACTTGAACAAACATGTAATAACTGCAACATCCTGGACAGCCTGACTGCCAAAATGACAGCCAAGACACATTAAGCTTCCTGTGAAAAAAACGAAAAGAGAACATGTCTCCTAAAATAGTATACAAAGACCTAGGGCTGCTTCAGCAAACTTGGCCACATGTGGCTTTCTCGAAGGCTTGAATCTTATTTAAAAATAATACGCAATGCACACAATAGGGCTCCATATTTCAAGAGAAATAATTAAAGACAGCATCGCACTTTCTAGCTAACAGCTCTCATTGAAGCAATGGGCAGCTCTGGCAAAAGTCTGCCACAGTGCACCCTGAAGTACAATCAAATCAAACTGATAAAGAATTCTATCAGAGGTTACTGAACATGAAACACTTTTGAACTACAAAGTGCCCAAGCAACTCAGCATGTGTACTCTTTTTTTTTTTTTCCCCCTAGGTTTATCTTATTCCCACAATTCAACTTCTCACCTTTTCATCATATCCATCAATTTCTTCCTTGTTGAGAAACAATTGTATCCTAGGAATCTCTTGAACTCATTTATACCCTTTTCTTTATTCTTGAACCTTGAACCTTGTTCTATGGCTTTATTATTTTTTATAGAAACCATGCTCTAATTTTCTATTTACTACTAGATCTTTAATGCTACGAGATGTTCTTCAGATTCAAAATCTATCACCAACACCTATTAATTTCTTTCATAAACTGGACAGTTTTAGATTCAGCTCTTGAAATTTGAAGTATGTTCTCTAATTATGCAGTACATTTTATGTCTTCACCAAATAGGCCTAATGTTTTATGATGTTTTCTTAGTTATATTCCCATAGATATTTTTAAATACGTAATCCATTCAGATAAAACCGTTAACATTAAACAGCCTGATATCTAGTTTCCATCATACATAGATTTTTATCTCTCAACTTATGAAGCAAATAGATAAGAGGTTACCAGTTGTATGCAGTGTAGGAACTCATTGCCTAGTCTTCTGAAATGCCTTTGCAATTTTTTACAGAAACTTAACTTTGTTTGACTGAAAATTCCACTTGGCTCCAATATGTGGGTATATTTGAATCTGTAGTTCACTGATCCCTGTCTAACTCAAATCAAGAGGTACTTACACTTTCAAAGTCCAATATCTCTTCCCTAACACCTGTAAAATTCACTGCAGTGACTGTAACAGATCTTTTCCTGCAAGGCAAGGGTCCATCAGAAAATTCATCAACAGAACCAGAATTGTTTGGGAACTTCATCAAAGAGACTGAGAATTAAAGGCATTCAGAAAGATAATTTTATTCTGGGATTAGACTTAGTTCTGGACTAAGACATTTTGGTGAAGTTCTCTACTGGTTTTTGACTACTGTAATGCCCTGCCGAGGCTCCCAGCAGCTGGTACAGTTTAGGATGATCTCAAGGTTAGTCCTTTATCCAAGCACTTGGTCTGTTTTCACACTGATACTAACTCAGGTTTTCAATACTTAAGTGAACTCCTTTACAAAGTCATTGCTCGATATTCGCATTAGCAGCACACAACAACTGAACTCTTGATTTTGAACCTGGAATATCACACTGGCAGGATTACTCAAACTGAAGGTGCTCATTAACTCCAGAGAGAAGTCTCTAGCTGTGAATATGTATGAAGTTGAGATCAAAATTGAAGTTAAAGCCTGAGTTTACACTTCAGTAGGAAAAGGGAATATCAGAATTTTTTTTACCGTTTATCTTTTACATTCACAAAGGAAATGAACAAAATAAATCTCACACAGAGAATGGGAACATGTTTAGACAGAGAAAAGTAGAATATTTCTTTTATTTTACTGGTATATGAATATGTTTCATTCAGACTTGTCTCTGTGTCAGTTCTGTTGAGTTAAGAATCTGTTACTGCAGTGTAGTTCTTCTAACCTCAAACACACAACTAAAATAAAGTTCCATTTTCAAGAAAACTAGCAAATGCCATCCATTTTGGGAGGTAGTGGAGATATTTATATTTAATGTCTGTTTTGAATTAGTGAATAAGCATAAGCACAATTTAGACTTCCATCTGTTGGTAGATAAGTGCTTTGAAAATTGGGAAATGGGAACTTATCTAGCAAATATAATGTGTTACCTCTGTGGTAATTTAATCAAAATTACCCCATATTAAAAACTGAATGTGGGAGAAAATACGGTCTTCAGCTACATGAAATAGCATTTAATTCCTTCTTTGGATGTAGCTCAATGAGACAACATTGGTGCTTCAAAGGGTTGAGGTATCTCCCTCTTCCTCCTCTAAAATAATTCCTCTCGTATCCAGCTGCTTCTCTCTCACTTCATATTTGCTTGAATCTCTGTGCAGTAATCCCATGTCTCTTGTGTCAGCTCTGACACATCTGCTCTTGAAGACAAATACACGTAAGAGTCCATGAAAGCAAGGGGTCAATAAACCTATTTGACTTGTCTTGACAACACAAAAATCCTTGCTTGTCTTTTTTGTTAGTTTGGTTTTGTGTGTGTGTGTGTTTGGTTGGGGTTTTTTTTGTGTTTTTTTTTTTTTTTTCCCCCCCCATCCAGGTTTAGTTTATTGAATTGATTTACTGCACAGACAAAAATTTGATGGCTCAAGGCAGGGAAGAGTTCTACAGTGAGAAATGTTGAGGCAGCAGAGGTAGGAGAGTGGAATATTGCCGTCTCTCTTTTGAAGACAGGAGGTTCTTATGTAATCTCAGATTTCTACATAACTACACCACTAGGATATGATAGTTTGGAATGGGTAACAGGGAAATCTGGTGTGGTATTGCCACATAAAAATCTAACTTATGGTCTGATTTTATAAATATATTCTAAGCTGGAAAATTTAGTTTTGCCTCCACATACATTAACCAATTTTTTGAAGAATGACTCAACAGTCCTTGAAGAATGTAAGAGCATGACAACTTCTAAAACAGATGCCCACCATTAAATGGGGTTCATACATGAATATTCATCATAGCACATCCTTGAGTGCCCAGTGCAGAAACAAGGATCTCGAAGTTTCTCCCAGGGCCCATATTTTGAGGAAGCTGAAGAGATCACTTTTTGACCTTGTAGAGCAAACAATTGCAGAGGTAGTAGTTCCTAACAGAGAGTCTTTTACTATGCCTGCAACCAATATGCTTTTTCTGAGAGATGAACTCTCTTGCCACTAACAAAAGGTGATGTAGCTGGTTGTCTATCTGTACTCTGTGATAGCATAGGACTTTAATGGGCCTTTGCTGACACAAAACCGAAATAACGTAGTACAAATCATTCCTGTACTGAAAATGAGTGTCAACTTATACTAACACACTTTCTCATATTATTCTCTACCCCCTCATAATGGAATGAAAAATTATTAGCTTTTCTGAGTACTTGTTTGTATTGAGAAACCAAAGTCAGCATGCTTCTGTGTTGATACATAGATCTTATTCCTGTTAGGTTAAAGTGAATTCTATTAATTTGTATGGAGTTGTTTTCCTCCTTGCTGGGTGTATTACATTGCTCTAGACTACAGTGAATAAAATTCCCTGTCATGTATCTTCATTTCTGTTTTAATATAGTCCCCCTGCCTTTCATTAACACGCACATGGGCTAAGCTCATGATGCCTTCTTTGACTCCAACTCACCCTCCTCAAACCTTCTAACTTTACTTTAATTGTGTAGTTCCACAAAAACATTTCCTTTTTCTTTCCTTTGTAGCCAAAAGAGGTCCTCTCCATTCCCCTCAGCTTTGTTGGTGCAGTTGCTGGTAGAGCTACTTGAGTTGCCTCACAGCGAGACGCTTTGAATTTTGTTTTGTGCACATTTGAGGTTTCTTTACTAGAGGAAAACATAGGAAGCCACTGTGCATTATGTATCAGAGCACAGTTTTTACACACTTATACCATCCTTGCACTTGCTGTTTAAGGCCCAGTAGCACTTTTATCATAAATGTTAGATCTTGCAAATTTATCTAAAAGATAAGTTATTCTAGTATGTATTTTGATACTGCACAATCTGAGGGTATGATTGCATTAGCTCCCATTTGGAAATAGGCTGGAATTCAGAAGACTGCCTCTTAAGAAGTAAATGTGTGTATTTCTTTCTAAGTGAAAGTTCAGATGTTTGTGGTTTGAGGGTACAAAGGAGTTGATCTGTAGCTTAATCTAAAGCATACTGAATCAGTGAAAACACTTCCTCTGGCAGGAGCCACTTTTGTAACAGGCGCCCTGTGCAGTAACTGTCCTCCACTAATGACCTGTGCCTTGTCCTGTGACTCTGTCAGCAAACAAAAGGAAAAAGAATTTTAATTAACAGCTGATACAGGATGCATCCCTGCTAATCAGAGCTAAAAAATATCACTTCAGTAGAAGATGCAAGTGTATTTATAAAATCAAGAATAAAATTGTAGACCTTTACAACTAATTTATCACTGTTTGCAGTTTCCAATCCATAGCAAAAGAAATAACAATAAATATTTACTAAAGGAAAGTGAATCTGCACTTAGAGCATTTTAATAAATGTTTAAAGAAAATCAGCATAGATCACTTGGCTTTGGCTATCACTTTTATCTTCTGTCTGTCTTTGATGGATGTTGTTCATGCTCTTTAGTTTACAGTAACAAGCAGCATTTTAATTTTTCTATCTTCCTTCTGTCTAGTGCCAGGCTATGATGGATGATGTGACGAAAAGATTTATCTGTAAATTCTAAATCCTGAATACAAATTAAATTAGTAATATAAAAAGCAGATTTGCATTCTCCTTTGACACTCTTGCAACTGCGTCTGCTACTCTTTTGGGTTTTCTTGTCTTTTACTTGTTTAATCTTGATAATAATACTAACTCAGCATAGGGATATCTTGCATTTTGTTTTGAGCATATCAGCATGCAGTACTGTGTTAATATACTCTGTGAATATATATATATTTGAGCTGCAGTGTTTGGATTTTTGTATTGAAGCAGCAGCAGCTGAATGATAGACAATTATCTCAGAACCAACCACATTCCATTCTCTAAACAGCATATCTCAGTCATCAAGGTACTGGCTTTCCAAGTACCATGTTGTTCCTAAAGACTAACCATTCATAACTTATAAACCATGAGCATGCAGTGATGAAGTTGCAGCAAGTCCAAGCGCAGTCACGAAAAACTTCAGGGCCGTGGGAAGACTGGTTAAGGTATCAGGAGAATAAGTAGCATTCTTCTCCATCCTGACATTGCAGGAAATGATGAAAGAAGAAACAGGAAGAGCCATCAGATCAATACCTGGCTCTGAGCCTGGTGTCACTGGAAGAATTTTGAGGGTTTTGATCATGGGCCAGTTTACACATTAGACCTGCTGGCAACAGATAGGGTACACTTGTCTCGAAGAGGGAAAAGGAAGTCAGCAAATATGACAGTAATCTGCAAGAAGCCCAGAAGGGGGATCCAGGGAATTACAGACCTGTCATCCTGACCTCAGTGCCGAGGAAAGTCATGGAGAAGATCATCTTAAGTGCCATCATGCTTCATATATGGGGCAACCCAGCATCAGTTTAGGAAAGGCACGCCCTGCTTGACCAACATGATCTCCTTCTATGACCAGGTGACCCACTTAGTGAATGAAGGAAAGGTTGTGGATCTTGTCTGCCTGGACTTCAGCAAAGCCTTTGACACCATCTCCCAAAACATTATCCTAGCTGCTCATAGTTTGGATGGGTGTACTGTTGCCTGGGTAAAAAGCTGGCTGGATGGCTAGGCCCAGAGAGTGGTGGTGAATGGCGTTATATCCAGCTGGTGGCCAGTCACTAGTGGGGTTCCCCAGGGCTCAGTGTTGGGACCAGCACTGTTCAATATCTTTTATTAATAATCTAGGTGTGGGAATCAAGAGTACTCTCAGTCAGTTTGCAGATGGCACCAAGCTGGGTCGCAGTGCTGATCTGCTGGAGAGGAAGGCTCTGAAGAAGGATCTGGACAGACTGGACCAATGGGCTAAGGAGAATTCCTGAAGATATTTAAAACACATGTAGAAATTACACTTGGGAACACGGTTTAATGGTGGTCTTGGCAGTGTTAGGTTAATAGTTGAACTCAATGGTCTTAAAAATCTTTTCCAATCTGAACAAATCCGTTATTCTATGATTCTATTCTATGTTCCCATTTTTTTCCTTCATCTCTTCTGAAGGGCAACATTCACCTTAAAAATTTCATTCCTCAGGTTTAGGGATGTGTGAATTTCTAAAAGGTCTGCTGCAGTTAAATGTTTATTTAGAATCCTTCTGAGATCCTCTATACTCCATGTAGAGAAAATCAAGGTTTCTTCATTGAAAAAAAAAAAAAATGATAGAGGAACTAAGGACAGTTTTTACTTTTTATTCTGTTGTAAATGCATTTTCTTTTACACACAGTTTCTACTTTAAAAAGGAATTTCATAGTTAGTTATTCTTGTATGAGACCTCTGTTAGACACAACTGAAGACACACACACACACAGAAGGCTGTAATGTCGATGCTTTCCTGAAGGACAAAATAACTGTTCAGGAACTTAAAACTGATACTTATAGAAGTAGAGGAAGATTAAATAAATTTATACAGCTAAAAATGTTACCAGTTAAAAATCAATAGTGAGAAGAAAGCTGGATGAATTTAAAATGTTCCTTCTTACACATACCATATTTTTAGTAATGTTATCTTAGCATTGCAGTTATTCACTCTGTCTCAAAAACTACTTTAAGGTCAATCTCAGCAGTGGCTCATATCATCTCCAAATAAAGTCTTACTTTTATGGTGTGAAGTGCATCTTCTGCAGTCTATTTTACACCTGTCTGCAAAGGTAAGACTGATCAGGTTGAAAAGAGATGTCAAGGCATCCTTAGTCTTTAATCAATTTCCAGCCACCTGATTAGAATTTTGGTCATTTATTTAACCTTTTGAATTACAAAGGTGACAGATTTATCTCTTTAATTATTATATCAATCTTAAGGCTTTACATTGTTGCTTAGTGTTTCAGTATATGAGCATAGATAAAATCTGATGGAGTTATAAAACTTGTTTTAGAGAGTTTCTTCATCTAATGTTAAAGATTTGCAGAGACAGAGCTCAACAAAATATTGATTATAGGATTTCAGTGTTATAGTAAGTGTGAAAACTAAAACTGATTTCTAACATGAACTTTTCTGGTTAGTGGATTTTGTGATAATTATAAAAATTTAAACTCCCCTTAAACAACAAAAAAATCTAGCTTGCACTTTGGCCAGAAATGAGCTAGAAACCTGCCTCGGAGAGCATATTTTGAAATATTGCGTTCCATGTAATCTAAAATGTGACAGCGTGGGTGGGGAGCGCTTCCCCTTCCCCTATCCCTCTTTGCCACGTGGTCCCCTAGATGTCCCAGGAAAGAAACACATGCAGACCACAAGAGAGGAGGCAAAGAGAGAGAGTTTATTCACATGGTCAGTGGTATTTAAAGGGCTTTAAGGGAAGTGGGTCACAACCAATGAAGACTGAGGGTTAACAGCAAATGGGGAAAGGGTTAAGAAAGAACCAATGAGGGGGGTTTTCACATAGACCTGCCTGAGCACATTCCTGCATACTAATAAGGTTTCTGTCAAGGAGTCCTGGGAAGAAGAAAGGTAAAAAAAAAAAAAAGGGTAGAGTCCATTTTACAACACAGTAAAAGCCTGTTTTCAAGGCATTATGGCTAGTTTTCCCCATCTTCTTCAGAGGCTCATCGCTACCCTAAACATCTAAGAGAATGAAACATTCAGCAATCAAAACTTCAGCTCACCCCTAGCTTCCCCTGCTAAGCAAATAAAACCAACACACCAGCCCAGTTTATTAAATGAGATACAGGCTGTCAAGTTCTACTCATTTTTGTTTTACCTGATATATCATTGAATATTTCAGCAAATGTGGAAGTTGTTGCTGGCAAAGAGAAGCTGAAACAAATCTTTCTTGGGCCAGGAACAAAGAACTCATCATGACTGTATTCTCATCAAGCAGTGGTGGTGCCCTTGGGAGTCAGGACATACTCAAAGGGATTATTACAATATCTGTCTCAGTGGGAGAAGAGAACCTTCATGGAGACCTCATAGCAACCTCATAGTATCTGAAGGGAGCCTACAGGGAAGCCCCAGAAGGACTCTTCATCAGAAACTGGAAAAGAAGTAAAGGGTGTAAACTGAAAGAGTGGAAATTTAGGTTAGATATTAGGAAGATATTTTCCACTGTGAGGGTGGTAAGGTACTGGAACAGGTTGCCCAGGAAGGTTGTGGATGCCCCAACCCTGGCAGTGTTCAAAGTCAGGTTGGATAAGGACTCAAACAACCTGGTCTAGTGGGAGGTGTCCCTGCCCGTGGCAGTGGGTGTTGGGACTATTCCAATCTTTAATATTCTATGAAGACGCTACAGAAGACACTAGATTCTAGAGTATCCTTGAAATGCAGAGGGTACATAAAAGGATGCTTTTGGAAGTATCCCAGAACAGTTCATAGCAATGAAACCACTGAGTCAGGAAAGAGTGTTTTGCTGTTTATTGGTTTTGTTTGATATTTCTCATGTAGTCTGACATACAGTCTGACAGAAATTTGCTTTCAAGTATGAGCAAAGTACCCATATGTGATAATACTCATACCTGTCACAAATTCTTGAAAACATTTATTGTAAAGCTGAAAGAATTTCATCTTCAGCCAGAGCTGCTGGAGGTGTCTAGGGAAGGCAAATCTTATTTCCAAGTCCGAGTCTCTCTGAGCACTTTGGTGCCAAAGGATTACCAGAGTCACTAGGGGAAGCTCACATATTATGTGCCTCAGGCAGAGGCTGTCCAGAGAATGACTTATGGGATTCAAAGTCTATAAAAGCTCTCATAGCAGTCCTGCAGTGTTCAAGCAAGGGTCCTCAATTAAATCTGTGACATATTTTGTTTTCCTTTCTGTGTTGAGTTTGTCACATTCGGAGCTGAGAATTTAGTCTAATTTGAACAAAACTTACAGATAAAATGCATTTTAATCAAATTCATATTCTGTTTGTAAATAGAATTAAAACGTATTTATTCTTTCTTTTTTCACTATATGTATTACAGGGCCATAAAGAACCTACATGTATCTCTCCTTTTTCTTTTTCCTTGGAATCTTGTCTCTCTAAAATACAGCACAAGTGTCATTGTTTTTCAGTCCATAAAACAAATTAGCAGTTTTTTTACTTCCACTCTGCGTATTCATCAATGATGCCTCTTGATAGTGTTCAGTGTGAGTGAAGGAAATTGGGACATCATATCTGAAAGCACATTTAGATGTTCCAGTTTGGGTGGAAAATACCAATCATTCCAAGTAATGCTTGGAAAAAAACCAAACAACCACCCTTTTGTTTCACAGTAATTCCAAGGACTTAGCATGAACTGCTGCTATAAATATCAACAGTTACTGAAAGTGATGTGGAATATATTAAAAATGTGTTTGAATTACTGTACCAGTGCTGTGTAAAAGGCCATATGACTATGCAAAAACTATGATGGATAATTAAAACCAGAGGTAAACTTGTGGGATGCAAAACAAGCTATAATCAACAGTTCACCCATCCATTTCTGCCCCTTGAAGTTAAGAGCTTCTCAGTGAGGTGAAACTAAATAAATACTAGAAAAGGAGAAGAGAGGAAAACAAGCAGCATGCTAAAACAAAAACTTACAAACAAAAAGTTAATGTGCTATGGAAGTTTACTTTTTTCTTTCTTTAACTAGAAGAGAAGGGGAAAGAGAGTACACAAAGCTCTTCAGCTAAGCATTACAGGTTACTTCTGAAAACCTGGGGAGATAAAACCCACCTACTAAGACTAATATAAAATCTGTGTTAGGAATACATTTAAGTCATGGTTCCAGTCTTTTTGTGTCACCAAACCAATTAGGAAACTATTTAGCTGTCACACACTGGGACACAGCTAACTGTTCCTTTTTTTATAAGGATTAGGCAAAGAAATTGTAAAGAAAATACAGTCTATAAAATATCATTATAAAAATGATACCCGTATTTGCTAAAACCAGAACTATTTTGGGAGGCTGAAATTGTCCCTTAAAGGGATGTTCTAGCTTCCTTGGAATAGGCAGATTTAAAATAAAACCCACCAAAAAAAAGGAAACAGACACCCAACAATACAAAACTTTGATGAAAGGTTATAATTAGGTTCCCCTTGAATCTGATTACAAAACTCAAAAAAGTTGGTATTGCCAACTTTTTTAAGCATTTGAAATTTTAACTTCATCATTGACTGTATAAAGCATACATTTTTCGCTACCTTCCCACTTCTGACACATGAAATTAAAAGAGAAAAATGAACTTGCAAAGGACCGTGATGAAAAAAAGATTCTCATTTTTATTTAGGTGTATGAACCCACTACATATAATGAGTGGCTGTCTGGATCCTGAAAATATCCATGAGAAATTTCTCCCAGACTCATGACTCTGGCTGGGCAGTGCACAACTCCTGGATTTAGGGAGCAGGGAAGAAAGAAGGCCTCTGTGACACATAAAAGAGGCAGTTTCTATCAGGTATCACATTAAAGACCAAGTGCCTAAGTCCTTGGCTAATACTTTAGTAGCTGGAAAATTTCACTTTTCATTTTACTTTTATTGAAATGAAGAAAGACAGACTCTTGCAGTAACAACTCATAGTCCGGTCTGAGAAGTGGGACCTGTGCAAATCACTGCTGCCACCTGATGTGTTATCTGGTAAGAACCAAAGTTTTAGGAGAGTTCTTCATGGCACCAAACACCTTCCCTACATTTTCCTGAAGCCTTACGACTAAACTTCATTTGAAAGTAGTGTGTCCTTGTACACAGAAAATTAATTTGCCTATTTTTAAGAAGCTATCATATTTTTATCCTACTATGAAAATGCATGTTATGTTATGCTAAGTCTCAGAATTCCAGTATTCATAGTGAGGTTTTAGCTAGATATTTAAGGGCACTGTCAGTTGCAGGCAAGAGAGAACTTCATATAAATTACAGCTTTAGTCAGGATGGTTTGTGTTCTGGATGTCAATGAAGGGCACAAGGGGGAAAGGACTGAGTGGAACAGGGAGCTTGTGTGAATGACTTCAAGCCTCTGGGTGAGCTCAGGGCAGGCCCTGTGCCTATGAAATCATTTTCTATTGTTAGCCGGTACAAAATGTTTGACTGTAAGACCAGAGGGAAACTAGTCTGGTTTTGTGCCAGACTACTGTTATGAGAACAGTGTATGACTGCTGCACTGCACATATAGAACAAAGAATTGCAGATTTATTTTTTCTTCTCTGTGAGAGTCAGCTTAATAACCATTATTGTAATCTTATGCAACAAATAGGTAGAAAAGCTTTGTGTTCAGCCAGATGTGTTTCTCATCCATTAGAAAAGGAAAACCTTGACTCTCTGTCTACTGGGGGTGAAATGAGGGTTATTTCTACCCTTGCAAAGGTGACCTGCCCCAGAATATCTCAGCTGAGATTTGCTGTCCCAGCTTTGTGCAAGTTTTTACCTTTACATGAACAACAATCCTGGTTATCCACTCTGGTGAATAAGAAAAATGTTTCTGCACATGAAGTCATATAGCTTGGGTTTTCTCTGAGAGAACCAATGCACTCTGACTACATAATGGGGGGGAGGGGAAGAAAAATGAAAAGAAAACCACTTTTTGAAATATATCTAGTAATAAACAGTGATATAATTATATGCCTGAAAACATCTTACTATCCCATGTCATGGTAAGCTATGTGGTAGAGTGTTTTAGTAAGAATGAGTAAGAGGTTATGCATATGCATTACTTTCAATTCCTGCATTTTAGTATTATCTTCTGAGTGTGATTCATCTGTTAAGTTGTATTTCTGCTTTACTAGTTGTAATAACTACTCAGGTTGGGAGTCTTTGGTTTGAATATTGATGGACAGGACATTTCATTTTAGATCCACGTTACACTGTCTGCTTACTGTCTTCAGATATGAAGGTGTAAGGCTATAAAAATAGAAAGTACTTTTCACAGGTCATTTGATTCAGCTTTGGAGAATAGAGTGTTGTGATATCGATCACGTCAGGATCTCTTCCTCTGCCCTAACCAGACCAGTTTAACATTAATTACAGAGCATTTAAAAGTCATCTTTTAAAAAGGGAAATAGCTGGGAGGAAAGCTAGATGAAAGAACTTATTAAAGTGCTATCTGGGTTGGCATGTATTTTGACCCGGAAAGTGTGTTATCAGCCTTGAATATGATTCACATTCTCTCAACATGCTTAGGAAGTGGTAGGTTCCTTTGCAGCAAAAGTAAAATGAATGTCATTTTGAATGTGAAACAAATACATAAAACAAGTATCCTAAATTTCTCTAAGGAAGTTGTCACTGTCAAGAGTCATGCAGTGATTTAGTGTAAAGGAGACTCTAGATAGTTTTTCTCCTCTCCTCAGGGCTCACTGATATTAATTATTTGCAAGAATCTGTATATGTCTATGAAACAATAAAGACAAGGAATATTGACTCTGAAATAAATTGCTTCATTAAGTAAATGCCTCTAGGCGAAAGTATGCTCTGTGAAATGCAACTCTCTTAAGGCCCTGTATATGCTTGTGCTGTCACTGATCCTAAACTGTGGTTACATGAGTACTTCCAAAGAGGTAAGGTATATGTCAGTAAATAAATGCAGCATATGTCCGATGTTAAGATGTTTTTTAGTTAGATTAAGATGATGATTAAGGACATAGGGTTTTCTTTTAGATGTCACCTGAAACTAAAACTTTTGGTTGCTATAAACAAGTTATGCTGAAGCTTGTAGTAAGTAAAATATAAAGTCCTCAGCTTTGTAACTGTTTTACTTAGCTGAAGTCATAGTGCCTTCTAAAATCCATTAAAATTGCCAAATTTTGAGTAAACAATATTCATAGACACTTTTTAATAATTCAAGTGGTTCATAGTAATCCCATGTATTGGTAAGGGCCAAGTACAGCCATATGTTGGCCTGTAAATTACTCTTATTAATACGTCTCTTTGCGTCTGAGGAATGGATAAACAGATCATATCTGGGTAAATTCAGTTTTGGTCTCTGTATTTGCAAGTGTATGGTCCACCTGACTTATTCTGGCACATAAATATTAGATTATACTTAATGGTGAAAGTCTTGATCTATCGTTACTGCTATTATTTTTGTGAGAAAAGAAGTGATACATTTTTTGTTAAGTAGGTCTCAATTATCAGTTCTGGTAGTTTATTAATGCATTAGGACATAAAATAGTGGATTTGCAGTAAAATTCAACCAGAACAGGCTTGAATTCATTTTTCTACAGATTGTATCCAACTATATTAAAAGTAAAAAAAAAACCAAAATGAACAAAGCAAACCAAAACAGAAAGCTAGTTATAATGATTCAACTTGCAGTTTACACTATATAATCTTTCAATAAAATCATAGAGTATCTCAAATGTGAAGGGACTCATAAGGAACATGGGGTACAACTCTCTGCTCCTCAGGGGAGTAGCTTCCCTTTTATAGGGAAAAAAACTGTCTTATCCAGTACTACTTTCATACTTAGGGATCCTACTGAACATAAGACACTTCATAAACAAGACAAACACCCCATTCTGGTGGTGAATAACTGTGGATCATCTCAATGTTAAGAGGTCTTCATCTTAAGGTGGTGTTTGAAGTTCTCTGGATAACCAGTAATGAAAAATTTGATGGTTTTCTTATCTTTTAAAAAAATTATTTTTTTTTATTCTATCAAATTAAACTCCTAACAGTTTTTCAAAATGCTTTTGATCTGTTTGGTGGCTGATGTCCTTCAGTATCAAGGGTTCTGTTGAGAAAACAGCATGTTTGCTTGAAGATGATGTAATGACAAAACACTGGCAGATTAGAAGTAATACACAGCAGGGTGAAAACTTTGCTCCATGCCCTTATGAACTAAGACAGTAACATTATTTCATGAGATCACAATTCTGGAAAATTAAAAATTGTGATTGAGAGTGTAAAGAAAAGAAAGAAAAAGTTGCTATTATTGACAGAGTTAGAAGAGCTACTCCATGATTAATTTTAGTCACTGGAACATTTAGATCCCTCAATCCTGCTTAATCTTCACTGAGTGAAGCTCTTAATATCAAAGCATGAATTAAAGGATCCTCTCTATTTAGAGTGTACTTGTGGTATTCTGAAAGATGTATACTTTTATACTAGTATACTTTTTATATTATCTATGTTTCTATTATATTATACATCTATTCAGGAGCCCTCATAAGCATGGTAGTCAGTCAAATAATCTGCATTTTGAAAGAAAAAATGCAATGAAGGGGAGGGTCATGAAGGTGATCAGGGTGCTGGAGAAAGGGGACTGTTCAGCCTGGAGAAGGGAAGCCATCAAGGAGACCTGATTGTGGCCTTCTAGTACCTAAAGAGGTCCTCTGAGAAAACTGAAGAGAGACTTTTTACAAGAGTATGTAGTGATAGGGCAAGGGAGAATGGCTTCTAAAGGGAGGAGGATAGGTTTAGGTTGGCTATTAGGAGGAAATTCTTTGCTGTGAAGGTGGTGAGGCACCAGAACAGATTTCCCAGAGAAGTTGTGGATGCACCATCCCTGGAAGTGTTCAAGGCCACACTGAAAGAGGCTTTGAGCAACCTGGTCTAGTTGAGGGTGCCTCTGCCCATGTCAGAGGGTTTGGAACTAGATGATCTTTAAAGTCTCTTCCAAGCCAAGTCATTCTGTCAGTCTATATTCTAAGTCCCCTAAGTCCTCTCAGCTCTACAAGTGAAAGGCATCATCTGCTGGCCATCAGCCCAATATCAAGGTGTCAGAGATATGTCAGGATAGGCTCTCAGTCTGAAGGTGAGATTGATGCCTGAAGGGGATATTTATGCAAATGCTGAGTTAACAGAGGGCAGCATAATGTCTTTGATATTCATATATTTCCTATTAACGGAGCAGGGAATTTGGTCTTGTACATACAATTCTACTCAACCTCATCAAGATGCAGTTTTTTCTGCTTGAATGGAAGACCACAGCAAGGTATATTTTGTAAAGAAAAGCTTATACAATCAAATTGAAAATTGAATTCTAGCAGGGATAAGATTTTAACAATAAAAGCTGGAAAAGTCTCTTGAAAGTGAGATTCACTGCAATCTGACACAATAAATTGTTTTACTGTTGAACAGAGTCCCACTAACAAGTACAGAGTACATGTGTAAGACTCATTTTTGCCTGCAGCTAATGTACCTAGAAGATGTATTAACTGTGCAGCTCTCCTGTTTGCAGGCAGTAGAAAGAATTTGGTTCTATTTAAGGATAGGGAGAAATGGAAAAGAATATGAACACTAAAACTTAAAGACAGACAAATGTTCAAAATGTTTAACACCAGTAACTGACTTAATGTTCCAAATAGTCTAAGGAGGTTGCATCCTTATCTACTAGTAAAATATATATTACTATTAACCAGAATAAAAAGGAATGACATTAGCCACAGATATTAAAATGCCAGACAGGGGAAGAGGAGGTGTGCTCTGTATTCTGCAGCATGCCTCCCTGGAACTGTTAGTACTTCATGCTGTAACAAGCTGAAAATGAAGTGCAAACTCATCAGCGTAATTATTTCTTCTTTTCCTTTTGTGGAGGCTGTGCTGAAGGATGGACATCTTTAGCTTAATCACTGATTACATTTGCTGCCGTATGAATCTGTAAAAGAAGTGTATCAAATCTATTGCTATGCTGAGTTGTTGGGAGCCCCAGTTCCTTTTCTCAAATTTTGTAGCTCTGTTGTATGAAAAACAGAAAACCCACTTTTCCCTGCTGGTGGTTTGAATTGCTCTAATTTGTTCTGGTAATGGCTCCAGATGTCACAGTATAAAAGGAAGCCCGACCCAGCAGAAAAGATTGCCATTCTGACCTTCTATTGAATTCTAGAGCTCTTGCCCTTTTTTGTCTTCTGAACAAACCCAGCACTCACAAACACGCTGAATGGAGTGGAAAAAGCAGTCTGACTCTTGTGAAAGAAGTTACAAGCAGAGCTGAGATGGCCGCTTGCCACTTTCCCTGTCAGGGTGACATCTGCCACTGTTTGCAGAGCTTCTTTTTTGGGGGAAAATGGACCTTCACCCCTGCAGGGCTGACCCTCTCCCCCCATCTCTGCACCTTTATTGTTGTTTCATTTTTTTCAGAAACATTTTTATTTTTTCTTTTCTTTTTTTTGGCATTAATCTTTTAAGAGAGATGAAAGCTGTATCTTATGGGGCTTTTAATTCTTCAGCAAAATCCCGATACTATTAATTTTCTAATACAATAAACATTTAATGTATTATTTTTACCACTATATTTGTCTTGGCAAAAAACACTAGTAAAATAAGTCAAAATTAATACCGACAGATGTCTGCTTGCATTGATAACAGTCCACTTACATGATAGAGGCAGTCAACTTCCACATGATTTATGCATCTTAGCCTTTATTCTTTTAGTGTAACTGATCTTTGCCATGTTCCAGACAATCTCTGTGCAGGTTTTTTTTACTCTTTGTAGGAAGAAGTAACAAATCTTAGCAATATTAATTTGGGATGCAAATAGTGAATTTGTGTGTGCCTATAAATTTCCAGATTCTTGGCACTTACTTTACTTCCATATCTCTTATTTGTATAAGCCCAAACGTGGCTCTGCCACAAAACTAAATATAGAACAGGATATAATTGCAGTTTTCCCTGGTACAGAATGGGTCATTAAAAGAGAAATAAGAGAAAAATTCAAAACTTTTTTTCTGCTTGGTGAGGGTGTGAGTAGCCTTGGCAACCCAACAAGAGCATAGATCTTGATCTGTCCTCCTAACTGTCTCAGATGTACTATTCAACATCCTCTAGGGCAGAGACATGCTGCTTGGCAGAGGGCATAATCTCCCAGTGCTACACGAATCTGTCTGAATTTAGTGAGTGCAGAAAAAGAAGGAATAATCATCAGAGAGGAGACCAAGTGACAGTCAAAGATATAATGTGCAAATCACTCATAGGAACATGTTAGAAGCAAACTATAGCTCTCACTCATGCTAATTTATATTTCCTCAATTAAAGAAACCCAACAAGCATGTAAAGTACTTTATGATAATATTCAGCAAGCAGAATTACACGGATAAGTATTTTGTTCAGTATAAAGCATTCATGTGGAAAACCTTCCTTTATACTGAAATAAATTATTCTTTGTGAGTATCATGGTCAAGAGAGTGAAAAGTAAGACAGAATTAGAGACTAAAGTTACAGCATGTTAAAAATATAAAGGATTTTAGAATATTAACATTAGAACCTGCCTTGGACATTATAACAGAGTTTAGAAATGACTTTTGAGTTCTTTTGATCTGCTCCATGAAATTTCCCATAGGATACATATGTGAGGAGAAAACTCTACTATAGAAGAAATGTGGAGTTTACGTTATATACGTCTTTGTAACTTTACATCTATCTTTATGTCTTTATTTTTTATACCACTGCAAATTTTTAATAAATTTTATCATCACTGTATACTTCATTAGGTTAGATCACTCCTTTTGCAGTTGCTTTCAATTTTCACAGAAGGAGAAATTAAATATTCACATATTGAGTTATTTGATTTCTGTTCTTGTTTTAAAATTGAATTCATATAAAAAGTTTGTAAGTTATTAGGTTTGGATCCAACCTACAATGCACGGATTAGACAATGTAGAAAACTGTGACAAACTTAGTTGTTCACTCATCTCCCTGAAAATGCTGGAGTTCAAAAAGACCCCCAGACTACTGAAACTCAGAATTAGAGCTTGACTATTTCAACCTTGTGTCTGATATGATCTTTAGTCAATTAGCAAATCAAGTTTCCTGTTCTTTGCAGAGTATTGCAGTACATTGCTGAGCTATTTTTTTTTTTTTTTAATTATGTGTTAGAAACATGCAAGTGTTGAATTCAATTATTTTTTCATCTGAATAATTCTAATTTTTACAATTCAGAAAGTCTGGTAGGCTGTACAGAAATGTGAAATGTACTTATTGTCAGACAAAAAAAGTTGCAGGAATTTCACAAAAAAAAAAAAAGAAAAAAAAAAAGAAAAGAAAAAAACCTCAGCAAATATACTTGCTGGGCCAACAGTCCTTCTCCGAGGATTCATGCTGTCTGGAGATTTCTATCCAACTGTTTGCTTTTTTTCTCCCTTGACTCTTTTCTATTTATCATCAGTCCAACTCTCCTTTTTGTTCTTTGCAGCAGTAACTGACTCCCACCAGCACTAGCAAGTTGAGGTCACTAAAACAAGTGCCCGTGTCCTGCTAGAATTGATCATTGATCTGGCAGTATGACACACATATGACAGAGCAAGGTCACTCAACTCCTTTGCCTCCATTTTTCATTTCTATGCAGGTAGCTATGACTTCAAGGTTCTTCCTCCCACCCTGTCATGTTGTTTCTTATTATACTACCGCAAGAAAAATAGAGAGTACTCCAGCCTTTATGAGACATCATCTCCTAAGTGTTGCTCTGCTAACAGTTCAGAAACACACTCTCCACTCAAAAAAATGTCACTGACATACATTATTTTAAAAATACAAGTGTGGTGGGTTTTTGTTTGTTTGTTTGTTTTTTCCCTAGTAACAAGTGTTAGTGTGGGCAAAAAATTGCAAAGAAAGAAAGAAGCCAACTCATTAGGAATAACCTATTAAATCTTAATGAAAATATGTTGTAGAGGAGTCATATATCTGCAGGGATGACATAAATAATAATTCAATGTGAAGTAAAAATTCACTCAAATACCTATGATAGTAACTACTGTTGATGTAAAGCACTTTAGGAGATTCCATAAGTGCCATTAGGCTATTTATCTTCGAGCAAAAAAACCATTTGGGAGTATTGCAAGGTCTTTTCTTTAAAATGAATAAACTTGCATATTAAAAATAAGCCTCGTTCTCTGGCAACACCACTCCACTCTCAAATGTGTAATGTAGAAATAGATGTATTTTTGTGAATATGTGAAGCAAACTTCCCATCTTTTTCATTTGTTTGGTTGACTTGAGATAGTTACTTAATTCTGTGTAGGAGTGAATGGCACATTCACGGACTGGTTCCTAAAACTGAAATTTCTATCTGATGGCCAGGGTCTGAAGCCTCAGGAATGTTTTTATATCAATCCTAATCCAGAAGTGAAATAAATTCTATGAAGGAAGAAAAATTATTTTATTTCACTGATTTTCAGAAATAAAAAATTAGATGTAAAGATAAAACTTGAGGTTAGCCGTTGCTAGACTGTCTTCATGATCTAGCAAAAAAGAAAGCATTATGTTTTTACAGATTTTATAATCAATGTCAGCTCACTAATAAAAGATGACATGGTAACTATCATATGCAGCTTTTGTATAGCAGAAGTATGCATTGTGTCAGTGGCAGTGTTAAAGTCACCATCCCCAGCAGTGATATAAATAATCACCTCATCAGTTTTTGCTCTGTGAACATGAAATAAAATTGCTGAAGTCTGAAATGAATTATTTATCTTAGAAGACGGCAATAGCAGTAACATCAACAGTTACAGGAAAGGAAATAAAAACTTCTGTTGCCTTAATCATTTTGTGGGGAAACACAGATGTTGTGTCCTGCTACCTTGTGCCCCTCCTCCCTAGCCCTGAGGAAGAAAAGCTGTAGAGCCAATGCCAGTGAATGCAGCAGAGACCTGCCCCTTCCCCACCTCTCTGTGCTTTCCCCCTTCCTGCAGGGCTGCCTCCTGTGGCATTGTTCTGCCATCCTTCTGCAGGCCAGTGCCTCTTGCAGGAGGAACAACCTCAGAGGCAGGAAGGCCCTGCTTGGAGCAGGACCAGAGACCAGAAGCCATTCCCTTACCCTGAGGGTTCATGTTTTGCTGATAGATGCCTCTTTTTTACTTCAGAAGCAGGAAGCTATGTGTGAACACATGGGTCTTGGAAGGATTAACTTTTTTTTTTTTGCTTAGTTTTTGTTTTGTTTTGGTGGGTTTTTTTGTTTGGTTTTTTTTTTTTTTATTTTAATCTGAAGTCCCACTTTACTTCTGTGTTGGCAGTTTAAGAGACTTTCAATTATCCTCATCAGAGTGTTCACCCATGCAGATTCAATAAGTAAAATAACTAGGTCTAAGCATGTTTTTTTTCTTTTTTTTCTTTTTTTTCTTTTTGATGGATGTTGTGGTTAAGAGGACATGACAGTGAGCTGCAAGAGTCATTATCTATTAATTTTGCTGGTTTATTTTAGTAAGCAATTTATAGCTTTTCCAGAATGTCTTTTACATTTTCCGCTCATTAATTGAGTCCCATTTATACTATTTCTTTTGCATTAAAAGATGTATTGCACTACTTAAAGTCTTAATTTAGCCCATATGTCAAAACTATATCTAAACGAGCCACTTAGAGCACTTTTGTATGAATTACATTAGATGTGTCTTTCCCTCTCTGTCTTTTTTATCCTTGCAGTTTGAGTTTCCTTATTAGAAGGTAGGAAAGGAGCAAATAAAATATAAGTGTAATAAGCAGAAACATTAAAACACAAATTTGGGACTACCAGGTCAAGTTTAAACTGTAGAAGTCATTTTAAGAGCCTGAAAAAAATTATCTAAAACCTTTCACAAAGGTGCAAATAAATATGATTCTGTCATGTAAAGTGAGTAAACTGCAATGCTTTTTTTAATTTACATGGATATGTTTTCTGTGTGTGGTTAGGTTTTGGGTTTTTTGTTGGTTTTTTTTCTTTTTTTTTTTCTTCCCCAAAAGGTAGCATATAGTTTTGAAGCTTGTAATCCTAGGCTTTTCATTTATCTGTTTTCCTAAGATGGGTATTTAGATTATTTCTTCTACCTTTAATGAATGGAAGGTGCATACTTTCTCAAGATAATCTCTTCTTTAATCAGCATCAGGAACAAAAAAAAAAAAAAAGGGAAAAAAAGAAAGGAAGATCAAGATGGACCATTATCAGAAAATCTTCATCAAAGCTCATCTAGTCTTGAAACTTTTGACAGTCTCTAGAAAAAAACTCGGGGGGAAAAAAGACCAAAACCAAACAACAACCAACCCCACCCTTTGATCTACCTCAGTGTTACTGAGTCTAAGACACATTTTATGTTTAAACAGGATTGATTTTTGTGTGTGTGTGTTTTTTGGGGTATTTTTTGTGGAGTTTGTTTGTGGGGGTGTTTGTTTTGTTTTTGTTTCAGGGAAAACTCTTCTGAAGGTTTTGTATGTGTATTTGTTTTCTGGCAAGTCCTTTCTTCCTGTTTCGTATATTAGCTGTGTAAGCTGTAAGCAAGGTACTTTGAATTTATGTATCTTTCCTGTAACATCTCCACTGAATGTCCCATTGATTCCAAAACACTACATTTACAACAAGGTACACAAAATATTGTTCTTTTCCTTGGTTGGCTAGAAGCAGGCAGTGGTATTTCCCATTGAGAGTAGTAACTCTGTACTGTTCAAATGTGCAGATAACTTAGATGTTGATATTGATGTTCACAGTAATGATGTTTGTCATCTGCTCCATTGCAGATGTGAGAAGCTCTTTCCCACTTAGTACAACATAATAAGGTGTCACTCTCACAGTGCTTTATGCTTCTTTCTTCATTCAGAATTTGGTGAACTTTTATTCTACTTTATCTTTTTATGAGCAAAGCATGACTTTTTTAGATTACCTAAGGTATGTGCTATATTTTTGGGATCTCAATTAATATTAATCAAGACAGTTTTTTGCCCTTAAAACTGTTAGTATTTTCAACAGCGGTTTACTTTTCCTTCCACATTATTTTGTGCTAATATATTGCATATTATAAGATACAATATTGCCGGTGGTTATAATAATGATCTTTAACATCTGTTCTTTGCAAATACCAACTGTTCCTTAATTTGGTGCCATATTTAAAGATAATTACCAGCTTTCAGCCTTCCAATTTCATGTCAAGCCATATTTCATATCAACGTATTTTTCTATGTAACTGATTTTATTTCCTTTATTATATAGATGATTCTTCACTTATAAAAATTTACTGTTTCTCTCACCTTGGATAAATTTGATGGAGTGAATAGCATTCCTTGTCATTTTCTTCCATTGACTACTTTCTTTAAAGCATGACTAAAAAAACCAACAAAACAAAACAAACAAAAAAAACCAAAACAAACAAACAAAAAAACAACAAAAATCAACCAACCAAACAAACAAAAAACCCCCATCACAACATATTACCACTTTATCCTGAACAAGACTTTGGATGTACTAGAGTTTGGAGATATCTGTACTGATATGTAACACCTAACAGTATTGCTCTTTTCTAGCAACTGCTTACCACAAGATCTGAGTATCCTTTTATTTATTTTTTTTAATTTATTTATTGATATACTTTGGAAGACTGTGTGTTTTAGGTCAGACATATTTATGATACTTTTTTTTTTTTTAAATCACTCAATCCCTGGACTGCTAATGCACCTCTTCCAAAAACAAGAAATGGAACTATTCTGAACTCAGATCTTCTATGTTATGGGTCAGAGAGTAAATGTTCAGTTATCATTTGCTTACATATTAGAACTTTGCTGAAGTTATTTGCTCAAATCCTATATTGCTCTTCATTTCTTCAAGAAGTGCATCCTAATCAATCCTTGTGCCTTGTGTAGAATCCTAGAATCCTCCTGCTGTACTGGAGGGAATTGTGACACATACTTTCAACTCACTCTGTAGAAAGACTGTAATTATTCAGGCCAATGTGAAGCATTACCAGCTTTTGAAAAAAACCTGATCTTTCTTCCAGGTCTACCATGCTCTGTAGGAAATACTTTTTACCTTTCTTTGTCTTAAAGATATTATTGGAAAAATTTGAAATCACCTAAGGATTTGATCAAGCTCTTGGTAAAAATAGTTCAGAAAAGCAAGTGAGAATCATGTTACCCCATAATCCCTTACTATCTCATTTTGAAAGCTTTCTGGACCAGGTTAACCTTACCAATGTTGAAAACTGGCTCCTGTTCTAGCTAGACCTTGGTTTCATCCCATGTGGCTATTCCAATGTGTCTGCAATGACTTCTGTACTGATACACCATCTATTCCAACTTTCTGCTGAACATATAACATAACAACATAACATAACTTTGATAACTCAAGGTCATAATGATGACCTTGAAAGTCATGGTCAGAAACATTTTCAGAAGAAGCCATGGTCATGCGAAAATATCTTTAAAGATTATTGCAAGTGGTCATCCCTGTTATATTTATTGCAGTTTAGATAAAGAAGGCTGGAAATTGCATTAAGTGAATATGAGGAACAACCCACGGATTGCTGCAAAATATTGATACAATATTGGCATAAGTGACCAGTATAGTAGAAATGCAGTTAAATACAGTCAAGATTAATTTTATGTGTATAAAACACCTAGAAAACATTTTTTCCCCCTTTAAAACAAGGAAAATAATTTGAATTAATCAAGAACTGAATGCAAAGTAGGCACAAATACACAAGACTTTACTTTTAAAAATATCTGTGAAAATCTAAATTCTAGTTTTCATTTGTACTTGTATCTATACTTCCTAAATGGCAATACACAAAAGCTGCAATTGTAGGACTGCAATTTAAACATGAATTTAATTTATCCTGTTGAAATTAAAACAGCAGTAACAGCAATAAATTACAGTACTATACTAAGGAAAGTTATGTCAGGGATTTGTGTTAAGTAAACACTGAAAAACGTTTCATTTTTTCCATCTGAAATAAAGATCAAATATTTTAATTAGTTTAATAGCCATAATAGTAGAAATGAATGCTACTTGCAAGTTCTCTAAGGAGAAGTCAAATTTGAGATGGGGCCTAAAATAAGTATTGCTAGTAATCTTGAAAATACTGGGAAATTTGAAATAATATTGTAGTTCTTTTACACTTTAGAAAGAAAATTATTTGGACAAGGTTAAAAACAGAAGGTAGATTTTCAGTGTTTTGTACCATGCAACGGAATCCAAGTGCCCTGGTGCACCCTCGCTAGAAGCTAAAACTTTCTGAATACCTAAACCCTCTCTAAAGAGTAGAATCATCCTGTGACAATGACAGTTCCTTCTCCTAACAACATCCTTCCCTGCGTGAAACCCCACAGCTTTTTCATTTAGGCGGGAGGTGGGTTGGCTCCTGAAGGCAGTAGCCTGACCACTGCACAAGCTGTTCTCCATCTTGCTGCGGGTGAGCTGGCCAGTACCCAAGGCAGAGCTGACCTTGCTCCTGGGCTACTCACATCTTCATCTGTCTGGGACCTTGCTGTGCTTCTCATAGGCTGCTCTCTCCTTTCTTCTGGCTGCTAGAATAACTGGGCCTCCATCTGGCTAGTGTCCAACCCAATCCAGTCACAGTTTCTCCATCTGGTTTATTCTTGGAAAGATGAACTGGATATTTTAATTTAGAATAGTCATTCTCTTCCTACCCTCTCTCCCCAGCCTACTTACTGCATCTAGACACATTTAATTTTGGCCAGATTTCTGCATAACTGTGGAGAGGAGATCTGGCTGTTTCCCCTCTCTGTCTCTCTTTTGATATTTTTTTCCTTTGATTCTTTTCTATTCTCCAGTAGCTGGCAGAAGGTTTCCTAAATACTGTGAAATTATCACTCACAAGATCACTTCTGCATCACTGCAAACCTTTCCTGTTTATTCTATCCTGTTTTGTAAAAACAACCCTATTCAAAGAAATAGAACATTTTAGCATCTCTATTTTATAGTTTTACTGTATTTTAATTGGCCTTTTGACATACCACTATCAACTATATACATATATTTAATTCCTCTCTCTCCAGTGGGTAAAAACTTTAACAACACAAATTCAGAAAAATTGATTCCTTATTAACATTTTATGGTTTTGGTACCAAAGAGTAAAACACATAAAGAGATGATGATGCCACTGAAATTTGTGCATAAATGTCTTTTCCAAATTAGGCTGACCCAGCCATGTAACCACTATACCAACTCTTGCACTAATTTCTATACTACTTTTTAAACTGAGAGATTTTAATGCTGTAGAATACTGGGCTGATCAGACACAGCTATAGAATTTGTCTTCATAAATTTATGTTTAATGTTTTTAATATTTCTTCTACCTTCGTGATTCATTTTTTTCTAGAAGTAAATGGATATGCTAAGATTTACATTAGTATTTGACATAGAAACAGAATAGCTAACAATTGCAGCCAGCTGATCATGTGTGTGAAAGAGTGTATGAGGGTCATGTAAATGGAAAGAAATATTTGTCTTGCTATTCTTCAACATATTTTACAATTCAGACTGAGTTCTGACTTGCACTACATATGATCGATATCTCGTGGCAGCTACTGCTCTCTCTGCAGGAGACAGGTGACAGAATATGAACTAGTTACAGATATCAGCCCAGTTCAGGATTTTAGGGTTTAATCATCAGCATGAGACTTTAGGCTAAAGACAGAGATTCAATGACATCCCCAATTTTATTCACTGTATATCTAAACAGTGTTTGATAGAGAATAGGAGAACTGCATTCCTTCAAGGGATAATCTTGAAGATTTTCCTGCTCTGAATTTGTTCTTATCAATTTTGACTTATGATGGGAATATAAACAGGGAGAAAAAAAAGATAACGAGGTGTCTGCATATTATTTTCTAAATACGTTGTATTCTATCATAAAAGTGTATGCTGAGAAAAGGAAAGGGGAAAGGGAAAAATGAAACATCTTTAGAAAAGTGTGATTACTGCGTGATACTCACTTTCTTTTAATAATTTTTTTAGTGTATCATTTCCACAGAGTTTTCACACATGCTCCTAAGTACACACTTAAGTAATTATATTTTGTTGCAATTCATTAAACCTTTTTCCCCTCTGGGGAAAAAAAAACAAACCATAACATAGGAAACAAAAAAATGCACAGGATAACTATTAAATATTCTAAAAAAGAAAAGACAGAAATTTTTAAATTGATTCCAGATAATTCTGTGAAAGAGTTTCACTGGTATTGTAGATTAATTCATGCATTTTTTGTGTTCACAGTGACTGACATGTAGCTTCTATCTTCTCTTGCAGAAGCCATAATTTCCTAGATATTTTAGTAGGAATGGAATTCTAGTTACAGTAGTATTAAAGAAGAAGCAGGAAAAAAAATTAAAAATTCTTTCATTCAGGATAGTATATTTATTTTGTATAGAGACAAGAGACTGCTCAAGAATGAAAAAATGAGTTATTGTATTTCAGTCTATGTAGATCTCCAAGACCCACTTCTCTTTGCTCTCTTGGTTCCACTTGGCTCCTCCTTGAGCTGTGCCGCCCTTGAGTGGTTATAGGCAAGACTAGGTTTGGGAAAAGCTGCATATCAGAATTCCCTTTGAAAAATCTGTCTAGAAGTGGCAAAGATCTCAACAATGAAAAAACCAATACAAAACAAACAACATAAATCCCCCAAACTCAGTATTGAGTCTCCGGAGACAAAAATCTTCTAAATGGTCTAATTGCTATTGTTGATGCTACACCGCTTCTATTTTCACAATGCCTTCACCTTCCTGCAGTGATGTGATGGCTGCTTACCTAGCCTGAAGTAATTGTGCTTAGGTTGATACAAATTCCAAATGCAAATTCCAAACAAAGAGCCATGATTTGGGCATAGGTGGTATGGGAGAATTTTTTCCCTTGAAAGCACAGGTTCTGTCTCTCTCCCCTCCAATTCCTGTCCTTCAGTGAGTAAATTCAATTTACTCTGATATCAAATCAATATTTGAATAACCTACCTTATTCTCTCCATGATATATTAGCAAAGGTTATAAACTAAGAAACTTCACTTTTCTCATATTTCATGCCAACTATTTATAAAAGTGTAAAAAAATCCTGACCTGCACAATATTCAGAGACCATATGCAGAGATACATACTTTCTTCCCCAACACCCGCCCCTCACTTTGACTAACTTAACTTTTTCCAAAATATGAAGCTTTTTTAAGTGTTGTGTGTTTTTTTTTTAATAATTACCTTTCTATGCAGATAAAACCACATCTTCTTATTCTCTGCAAACTAATACACATGCAATTTATTAATTTGTTTTTCCCTTCTAGAGACAAGTGTCTTCAAAATAAAACAGTGATCAAGTTTTGCTTTGGGTATAAGTTCGGTTGTGGGTTTTTTTTTGGTTTGTTTTTTTCTTTCCCTGTGTTTTGTAAGAGAAATCTGTCCACTGAAGTGTCATCACTGAACTTCCTTTAAACCCCTGCTTTGGGTTTTTCGGCCCATTAACACAACAGTAGAAGTTCAACTAAACAGCAAATAAATGAAATAAGCAATGAAACATTATTATTTGGGATCTTGTTGATTTTTTTTTAGTTTTTTTTTTTTCGTTTCTTTATTATTATTTATTTATTTTGTAGTTGTTTTGTTTGTCTCTCCTTTTGGTTACCCAAGAAAATATTTTGCCCTTCCTAAAGAATTTTTCTGTATTTTGAATTATTCTCACACTGAAAGTGATTACAGGACAAACTGTTTATCTGCAGTCCCACTGAATGAATCCAAGAGAGTGAAATCTTATGAGATCTGTTCATTTAGGCAAATGACAAAGTTCCTCCCTTCTTCAAGTCATTATAATATGCATTTATATCCATGTTATATAATTGGTATTTATATAACATTTATATCCATAAACTATGATTGCTCACCATATTTGAACATATTCCAAACAGTTTAACTGGAATTATGAAGTTTCTGTCTCAGTCCCCAGTGTCATTTATTTATTTAGGTAAAAAAATATTCACTCAACTCTTCCACACCTCCAATAAGGTTTTGCTCAGGTGACGAGTAGAGCTCCTCACATGTTTCCTCAGAAATTAGTTGCCCAGTCATCTTGATTGTGCTACTGATTCTGCTGTCAGCAAGGAAAAAAGCCTCCTGGTCATTAACGTGACTAGAGAAAAAGCAGAGATTGTTTAGTAGAGCACTGTACTGGGAATATGTATGTGTTTTCTCCTGAATTGAGAAATGTTTTCTCATAATTTTATAAATTACCCTTCTAATTTGACTTCTTTTCCTTAAGAAGCAGACTATACAACTAGTTTGATGGTGGTTTTTTTTTTTTGTTTTGTTTGGTTGGTTGGTTAGTTTTTGGGGGTTTTTTTGTTGGTTTTGTGTGTGTGTGTG
>JAWWEW010000078.1:95728731-95764845 GCA_035583185.1 Anabacerthia variegaticeps
AGCCTACAGGCTGATGTAGCAGAACCTAACAGAGAACAAATTCATGTCAGTAAAAGAATGAATTCATATTTATCTGTAAGGTATGAAAAATGTGAGAGTTTTAATATATATTTGACAAAATCACAGGAAACTCTGAAGCGAGGTAATAAAGAAAACTTAAGTGGTTTCTCATATTACAAAGAAAGTTGTTTAATTTTTTTCTACACAACACTATTTAGGATTTACATGACCGTACATCATAATACTATTACTATGATCATATTGACCATAAATCTTAGTAATCATATGAAGGAAAAACATTATGGCAATTAGCTGCGTTAAGCAGGGATTCAAAATGTACAAGAAAAAATTATCTGAAGTTTTGTTGTTTTTCTTTTTTTTTTTTTTTTTTGAATATACTTGAAAAAAGGAAGAAATGTCAACTCCTTTGGACAATATTATTCCCCTCATCCAATCTAGAGACAAATGTTTTCTAAAAAGTTGATTATTGAGGGAGCCTGCATAGATACATTACACTAGGTCTTTAACTTTCAGATACTTAAATTAATAAATGCTATCTTAAGAAAGAATGGGGGCCTTACGTTTTATATTATTAAAAGCAAAAATGTTATCTGTACCATAAAGAATAAACATTCACAGGCATGAAAAAAATTAGATAAACTCTTAGATTATTACCAGGCCTATGATGTCAATGAATTTGCAATACACACCTTGCATTTCACCTTGTAGTTATTATTTTTTAATAAAAGAACTTTATTCCAATATTGTGTTCTATTCCTCTGGTGATAAAATTAATTTTATACCTCATTTTGTAGTTGTAATTAGTTGAAAATGTTTCTAAGAGTAGAATTAATTGACACAAATAGTATTAATAAAGGTAATAAAACAGTAAAAAGGTAACAGGTATAAAACAAATAGAGAAGAAAGCAACAAAAAAAAAATTAGAGATTTTGGACAGTGCAGTTTGGGCCAAGGCTCTGATATATCTTGCTAAAATGACAGTGGGTACTGAGGATAAGTGCTGAATGTTTTTTACTCAGCAGAAACTGTGAATAAGTTTGATTTAACTGAGGTGAGAGGCTGCAAATTGATTTCTTGATTCATTTAGGACACAGTCAGAGGTAGCATATAGAAAACCCTGGAGAGAAGAGGACAGCATTATTGTTTCCTTCCTTAATAGGTATAAAAGGCTGGAACTCTGTCAAGTGGCAGTAAGTTCATCTGTGTAAAAGACACTGGAAGGTATTTGCCCATCAGACACATCGATTGTTTGATGCAAGGCAGAACCACAGGTGACAGCCTCCGCAGCTGCTGATGTTTTGCTGCCTCCCACAGCTGGGGGAAAGAGATAACTGGGATACTGAGCAAGCCCAGCCCTGCTGCCAGTCACACGGCAGAGCTCAGGCATGCAGGATACAGCTGCGCTGCTGACAAATCACAGGGGGCTGATTAGTCACAGCCTGGTCTGTCTTGCCTGATATTGCTTCATGAAGTTAACAGTTAGTTAAAGATTGGCTTGAAATTACTTCACAATTAGTCAAAATTAAGTTAAAAAAAAAAAATCAAATTTAAAGCTTTATATTCTCACATTCTCTCTCAAGACAGGGAAATTAATTTAAAGAAAACAAGTTTTGAAAAAATAAAATACCAAATTCTATGGGTTTCACATACAAAATCCCCTGCTGCTTTTATTTTTGAATACCAACGTATTTATAAGCAATGGTCATAAAATACCACAGAATCAATTTTCTGGTTTTGGTTGGGTTTGTTTGGTTTTTTTCTTGGTTTTTTTTGTTTGTTTGTTGTTGTTGTTGCTGGGTTTTTTTCCTTTAAAGTTTCATTCAAGTACCTGGCACTAAAGATACAATGACTTAAAGATTTTTAGAGGAAATACCTCAACAGTAATTGCTTTAGATCTTCAGGACTACCCCATTACGTACATATATATACATATATATTTAATAGCAAGTTTGCATAAAAGTCTGTGCACTTACAACTACTTACCATTTTTTTTAAAAATTAATTACATCTACAAATATGTAAAAGGTAAACAATTTGATAGCATGTTCATTAAATCACATATAAGCTCTTCAGTTTGCAAACATAAGTTGGTGGTGTTTTTTTGGTCATTTACAATGCCACAACCTGGCGGTACAGAAATAGTCCACCACCGATGCTAATACTTTGTTAAAAAAACATCCCTTTTAGTATTGGAAGCTATTTTATGCTATGAAGTTCTGAACAAATTCTAAAAATATATATCTATTTAGTTCCTGTTTTGTTTTCCAGTTGTCACAACGCACTCTAACTCTTCCATTTCTACATCTGTGATAAACAAAAATAATCATAATTCCTTTCCCCGTGAAATCTTCTTGCAGGTTATAATTATAGCAGAGGAAATTTTTTGCCAAGTTTTATGATTAATTTGCCATTTGCTGAAAGCATTAAGCAAAATCTAGAGAGTTCAGTTTGTTATATTGAGCTCAACCCAGTCAAAGACCTCTTTCTATATAGAGAAAGTCAGGAAAGATCTTAGTTATCAGATGGATAATGGGATTAAGCTCCAAGTACATTTTATTTTGCACTGTATTGAGCCACTCTTTGTGGTATTTATATATCAGTTAGGAAATTGTGCTAAAATAATACAAAGTTTTATATTATCTTGAAGTGATATTTTTCTTTCAGTTCTTTTCATCCCTCTGCTTCCTACACAGAAATAAATCCCAAAGTTTTGGGGCCATCGCCTAAGCATTCTAAAGTGGAATGAGCATTTGCATTTAGAAGTAGTGAGGTTGGAAGTAGTTCTTAGATATTCTATTAAGATGCTCAACAAACTCAACACTATACTAAAGAAAAAAACCCTGTAACCTGAAGAGATTAACCTTAGCCTTCAACAGAAACCATCTTTACTGAGGGGTTGAGGCCATAAACATGCTGCATGCACTTCCTTCAAACCTTCTCCTCTATTGTACAAATAATAAATAATCTGTCAGATAAAAAAATCAATCAGCTTTTTAGTTGGTTTGGTTTTGGTTTGGTTTTGGTTTTTTGTTTTTTGTTTTGTTTTCTTTTTTCGTGGAGGAGGGATGGTGGGAGGTTTTCTGGGTTCTTGTCTGGTTTGTTGTGTTTTGTTTGTTTTTTTTTTTTTCTTTAGTTTGTTCAATTCATAGCATGCAATTTCTCCATTCAAAGAACAGGAGAGCCTGACTAGGGGCAACAAAGTCTCTGTCTGGCGTTAGATAGAAGAGAGGGAAAAGGCAGACTAAAGTGCTAGTGCTACCGAAAAAAAAAATTGTGTAAACTATAAGCAATAAACTCTGACTATCTTTTAAGAGGATTGCAGAAGAACAAGGTAGTCCTCTGAGGGGGTAGAAAGGGGAGTCTTACAATTCATTTACTATTGAGTACAAAAGCCCCCTGAATTTTTAATACAGAACTGAGTGCTAGTGGAAATGCTCTTCAAGGTGAAGTGTTTTCATTACAGAGGAATTATGTATATTGAATCAGTTGCTGTTTCCACACAGATGGCATTGTAAAACTGAACTACGAGAATGCTGGTAACCGATCATATTTTGGTTTAAGGCTGCCTTTTCACAAAACTTGCTTGGTCTCTATTTGATCCTGGTTGCTAGTAGTTCAGCATCCAGATTGATATCAATATTTGAAAAAAAAATCAAGTTGTGCGATCCATAGATAGAAATGCCTTCCCCATTTCCCTGTTTATATGAACCAACTGGATTTGTACGAGATTTTTTTTTTCCATTCTAATTCTCTCACAGAGAAATATATTCCATTTCTCTTGGAGGCTGTGTGTGAATGTTTCATGCATTTGTTTCTTTTTGTTTTACCTAATCCTTTTTGACACTATTTCAGCAATAAGTAGAATCAACACGTTAGATTTATTTGTTACTCTACAGAGTAGAGCTTATTTCACTGTTCTACTAAGTAAACTTGAAGCTTTCATATTTATTTATTTGGAAAATGATACTTTGTATCTAGCAGGGATTTTTTTGTTTTGTCTTCATATTGCTATGCTTGTGCTTTTAGAATGGATAATGGCCCTGGCCCCTTCCCAGAGAGGGGGATTTCTGTGCTGTGTTTAAGGTTCCATAGCACCATGCCAATACCCTGTCCCTGTTTCTACTCCTTTGATAATACACAGCAAGGGTGAAATAGTACAATAACATAATCAGCATTAGAGACTTATACTTTGAGTCATATTTCAGTTATGGGCAAGAAGGTCACAAAAGTAATTTGAAGGAAAATGAGAGTGAAAATGTGCAGAATTTACTTTCCTGGCTGACTGGAGCTGGCAGTAAAAGCAAGAACTCAGAACTAAAATATTTGTATTGCTCTTTCATATATGCTTCTCTGTAGCAGAACCATGAAAACAGGATGCAATTCCAGTTTCTCTCAACTTGAATTTTTAGCCAGTTGGATAAGTACTTTAATCCGATTTTTTTTTAAACAAAGCACTAGTGAAATTATGATGCGCTACTGAATGAAGTTCCAATTCAAGTTAAGTAAGACCATCTCTGTATTTTGTCAATGCCTTGCATAGGAAGAGCATATGATGTACTTCGTGAAAGTAGTTAAAAATATTTCTGTGATTTAGACTCAACTTTAAGACTTTTAATTCTGAGTGTCCAGAGGAGAGATATTTTCATTAAAATTAATGCTTACAATTGAAGACTAAATAGGCTGTTGCATACACAATAAAAAGTCATATGCTCTGTAACAGCCTTTGAGAGAAAAAAAAAACAAACGAAGATTACATAACCAAAAGAAAACTCAAACCCCTATATATATGAGAAATTCAGAACTACAGGACATCTTCTAAGAAAAAAACATTTTCCATAAAACACCTCTAAAACCTCATAATATGCTGAATAGCAGTGGAGGTTGGAGAAGGAAGATGAGAGGAAACCTGACATTAAGACAACTGCCTGTGTTTTCTCACAACTCATGAAAACTTCTTGGACAAAGCAAAACTTATTTAAAATCACAAAAAAACCCCACAAATAAACAAACAAAAAACAACACCAAAACCACCAAAATACCATTTTTTCTGTTATTGTATGGGATAACAAAGAAATTTATAATAGAATTTCTTGTTTTCTTTCACTTTTGTTAACAGTATTCTTTTTATTTCTCTGAATAGTTTTATGTATCCTGTTGCCTCTCATGCCATTTATCCACTGTTTACAAGTCCTGGGCAGGAAACTATAAAGGGACCCCAACCATCTGAAATGACTGGAGATAACTGGAAGGACACAAAATGTAGATCTAGGGATAAAACCTGATGGCATGATGACCTTCCATCCATGGAGAAATATAGATGGCAGTCTGCTCTTTGAATTAAATGTGCACGGGAAAGTTACTGGCTCAATATCTTATTAGAAGTTGTCACTAGAGTTAAGAAAAGAATGAAATAAAACAACATAGAATAGAACTGTAGTGGCAATTCCCAACTGAGCTGGACTTTTCACACTTGCAGGGTTAAAATAAATAACTGATGTACTCAGGAATCTCATGAAAAGGTCATACAGCATCCATTAATGAAGGAAATTAAATTACATAGAGTTTGTTCTCTAGGGCAATTGAAGTTATAGGTAGATTTGATGATTAAAATAACCCTATCCATTTACTAGTGCAATGTTCTGAAATAATGTTTATTATAATATTTACCAGTGCTATTTATGGAAGTTGCAATACAGCAGACCTGGTTTACAAGTTCAGTCTGCCCAGGTGTTAAATGTGACATAAAGCAGAAGGTGTGGGGAAGGAAGGAAAAATTAGACAGAAAAAGAAAACAGTTACTGTTCTCAGAGACAGTGGGTGATGTCAAATCAATTCTAAGTAAAAGATTTGCAGTTTACAATCAAGAAGCTGAGAAGCAGGGAATTGTCTGAACTAAGCAAATATATAGATATTTTTCATTACTTTTGTCACATCCATCTTGACATCACCTAGCGTAACTGTTGACTACGTCATGTTTAATTCAAAAGTATCCAGTTCCCCTAAGTAAATCATGAGCTGCCCATGACAAAATGATGTGTTTCATAACATTTGTTCAAAAGACTTCTCCTGTCTTGCTGTTCCCCATCTGGTTACCTCAACACTGCTACTGCAAATTACAAGTGTGGGATGGGAACAACAACAATTGATTCCAGTCCCATTGTTTTCACTAGACTACAAAATTCCAAGTATGCCACTCTCTATTAAATCCAAATGGCCTTTATAGAGCTTAACAGCTCAGTTTGTGGAAAGTTTTCGAAAAAAAATCGTAATAAATTAATAACATAACTCATAACCTCTATTAACATTGAAAGCACTACTGTTACCGTACCCTGATTTCCTGTTACTTTTCATTCCCCTTGGCTTTTTGATGGACTTACTATCTAGCATGCAAATACTTTTGAGACAGCATGGGGCAATCAAAGCCCATTTTTCAGTAACTAAGGAACTGACACTCATTTATTAAATATATATAAACCATTGGCTTTATAGACCTAAATAATTTAAGATCATTACTGTCTGCAGGATATGAGTTCTGGCTTATATAATCTGGTGAATTAAGTCTTTGTCCATTCAGTTACTATGGCAACTCTGTGGACTTCCCAGTTTCAGTTGGCTTGCAATGAATTAAAGTCAGAAACTCGGACAGACTTCAGAAAGAAGGGGAATTATGTGGATGAAATTGGCTTTAATGAAGTGAGATTATCCGTAGAAACCTATTACAGTAATTTCTTTTGTAAAAACTTATTTTGGGGGGAAATTTAAATGTTCTGATTTAGTGAATCATGGTATCTCTGAAAGGTCATGCATATTTGTATGTTTATATGCATTGAAGTTATTCATTCAGCTGCACAGGAACCAAAGAATGCTCTAGAGCCTGATGAAGGAAAGGAAATATCTAGGAAGCAGGCTTGTTGATTGCCAGGTCCAAGACCAAGAAGTGGTTTGAAAAGTACCCACTCATTTCAATGAACTCTGAAGCACTATTTCTTCACTACAAATTTTCATGTGCCACTGTGAGGGGATTAAGTTTGAAAGTACTCAGTCTTACACATCTCTTTTACAAAATATATGTCTTTACCCACAAAGAGGTCTCCTATATTCTATCTTGAGATTATACTAAGACGTTGTTTCCTAGAGGAAATTCCCTCATGTCTCTCACAAATTAAGTAATTAATGTAGTGAGGGATGGGAATTGTAATTCGTGCTTTTTTTTTCTACTCTTTTTCATGAGTTGCTGGCTTAATTTACAGATACATATAAAACTTACCAATATAAATTGGCAATGATTTCAACAGAAATAGTCATGGTCATATTTTGCCAACTAAACACCAAATGTCTCTAATTTTTGTAGACAAGTTTCCAGGGTAAATCATTGAGTATTTTATAGTGGTTTCTATTTAAGAAAATCAATATAGATAATTGTTTGAAATTAGTTGTATAAAGCTAATTTTACCCGTACTATATGTCAAATATTTTCATATTTTCAAATTTCATTTCGTTTGGTGTTGTTTGGTTTCTGGTTTGTTTTGTTGTTTCTTGGAGTTGTTTTTGTTTGTTTTTTTTTTTAAATTTACCTCATTACTTTGTTTCTTTATTCAGATTTTTTTTTTTCCCCAGGAAATTAGTATTTCACCTTCATATATTTTTACTTAAAATAAACACACTAATCCCAGAGCTGTTAGCTCTTTAAACATGCATTTTCTGTGGATAAATTTGCCACATGCAAAGACATAGTGTTTCTTAGATCAACTTCCAAGACTTGTGTTTCCTGCTTGCCAACATAGTTCTTTATGGATCTTTCAAATCTTCTCAGATTACTTCTGCCTTCCATGAACTCTCCTCCTTTCTTGACTGCAAAACTTTTTTGGGTAGTATGTGTTGGGCCATGTTATTATCAAGGTTGATAACAGTAACTTCCATACTTTCCTCAGTCTGTTCTCTTACGTCCTTTGTTCTGGAGGAACTACTTTCACCATGCAGCACACCACACTAATGTCACAGCACCAACACCAGCCTTTGGTGATTTCAATATTATTTTGAAACAACTGGGAGAGTCCTTTACACTTAACAGAGCATTCTGCTGCTTTCTATCAAACATGGAGCTCTTGAATTTTGGCAATTCCTACGTATTTAAGATGAAAGGACTCAAAACTGTTCCAGAAGTAATACATCTGAATAACTGCAGTTGAGTTATACTGTATCTATATCTATAGATTTTAGCTAAGGATGATTTTTAAAACTGGGGAGAAAATCAAAAAGTACAAAGGACCTGTCTGCTGGTTTCCAAAGTCTTGCTCAACAGCAGTGTGCACTGACTAGGAGGCAAGTTATCTTCTGACTGTCTCCTAAGGACAAAAAGGCCCCTGGCTCAGCATGCTTGGTGCCCCTTTCTGATGCAGGTCTGACTCCATGTATAGCTTCGTTCTTTCCTAATCACTATGTGAAAATCAAGTCTTGTATTTGAAACTTCAGACTCTTCTACTGTCTCAGTTCTTGCCACTTGCCATTCATCATTATTACCACCCTAGTAAAGTCATCCTAGACATGATTTACTTTTTGTGTGAACTTTTCCTGGTTCTGCATCTCTCCTCCACTTGATTCTTGGTTTAAGAAGCTTCTTGAATTGAAAGAAAAAGTAGGTGATGAATTTTAAAAATATTTTTAATATTCTTGTAATACAGAAAGTACTGAGCATACCTGTTCAGTTGGAGATACAAAAGCTAAGGCTACAAAGTACATAAGAGCCCTTGAAATAGGCAAAATTACCCTCTGAATGACTCACAGGGACTCTAGCTCAATAATATAATACAGCACCATTTATTTTTTACAAAAGGCTTCTATGAAGTAGAATATCAAAAGAAATCTGCAGAGAGAGGTCTATTTGAGAGATAACATTGAACAGAGAAGCAACAGAGGCTCACACAGGTGTTGAGAGAAGAATGACACACAAAGATTATAGAGAGGGGAAAAGCTTGTCTAAAGATGCAATAAACTGTTATTGCAGATGACCTACAGCAGCGGGGACAGAACCGACAGGTGAATAGGTAATTTATTAATCTTCGGTGCAAATAGGAAAGTTTTTAAATGAAAATAGGGAAAAAAAGTGGGGTGGGACGTTCAGTGCCTCACCTTCTCAGAGAGAAAGGAGGCTTCAATGTAGGCTAGAAAGAGGAAGAATCATGTTGCAGTAAGATACAAACTGGCTGGAAAAGGAAAGAAATTAATGAAATATGTAAAAAATCAGAACAGAAAGTATGGAGAAAAAAAAATATTTTTGGAAGAATGACCAGAGTGTAAGGATCCAAGAAAAGTGTGTTGAAAAGGCAGCACGCATGTATTCAAGACACCAAATAAGAACTACAAACTTTCCAAAGGCTATTTCCTACATAGATATAATTCTTTACAAAAACCACCCAACAACACAGTGTGCCCTGAACAATGACTTTTTAAAAGGCAAGTTTCCATACAGATTTTGTGTGCCGTTCCTGACTGTTATTAATGGATTTTTAGTCAAAAGGAATTAATTATTAATAAGAATGTCCAAAGATATCTCACTTTTATTGAAGGTAAGAACTACATTGCGTGATAATGGAAGTAGAAACATGTTATAGGATGAAATATATTGCATGTATGAAGTAGCAAGATAGTAAGAGAAAGCAAAAATTTTTTATGGATAAGCATACAAGTAATGGGCAAAATTTATGCTCTAAGACATCACAAAACGACTTGACTATGAAGAGTGTCAAGAGGTATGTTCCAGATACTGTGCAAATTTGATGTTTTAATCTTTCTTTTTTTTAGCCTGATAATATTATTTCTTGTTATATAAGAATATAGAAATATCAAGGCGGTCTAAAGCCATGCCTATCCTTTAAAAGTACCTTTTAAGCCAAGACTTTTTGGAGAATGCAATATCAATAGCTAGAAAAAAACATTCTATTTTTAGATTTTTTTTTTTTTTAATTTATGACTCTCATAAAACATGATTCCCTAAAAAAAAATGCAGAATTTGCAAACCTGGTGGAATTTGTTGGACTACCTGGAAAATTTTAGTCTCCACCTTGATTGTGCAATACTCTTTATGTTGGCTGAGTGACCTAATGCTCTGTTCCTATGCTATTTTGAATACCTTCGTGCCTGAAAAGTGGAATCAAATTAGAACTGCATTGGATTAATAAATTTTTGATATATGGGAGATAAGAAAAGGGTATCAGCCTTTAACATAATTAATAGAATGAGTGAAGAAAAGGCATGTTTCTGAGAGCAGGACAGTGAAATATCAAAATCAGTAGTGAGAGAGAAACAAGCCTCTGATCACTGAGACCTAAGCAGAACTGAAACAGAGGTTATTCCACTGCAAGAGATTATGGAAGATTCATCAGCTCAGAACTAGATTAAGGGAATAAAAAGGCAAGGAACAATATTATAGTTTTAGCAAGTTTATCAGTTCCGGACTTTCATTTGTATTTCATATTATTCTGAAAACTACAAACTTCAGTGTGTTGTCCCTTTCAAAAAGCATGCAAATTCTATCCTTTCTATCTGGTATGAATGTAGACTCTCTGAGGCAGGTGCATTCTTTCAGCATTTTTCCAACTGAGTTCCACTATGCCAGTGCCCATAGTGCATGTATGTGTGCAAGAGAATTTTTCTGTCCAAGAATTTAAATTATACTTTTAAACTTGATAACTAGATTATGTATCAGAGCAGATTTTCTAGTTTATAATGAAAATTCTTAATACTGTTAAAATTAATTGTTACCTGCTTTATTTACCTTAATGTGTTTTATGAATAAACAAAGAACAAAGTGAGTTAATAAAAATAAAAGAAAAAAAACAAAACCATACCAAACCTCTTTTTTTTCTTTTTTTTTTTTTTTTATTTTATTTTATTTTATTTTAATGTGAATATGTGGTTTCTTTAGCTGCTTGTAAGGGACTGCTTTCTTGACTATTTATGTACTTAAAAAATATAAGTTACATCAAAAATAAACATTAAAATTGATTTCACTCTGGTTTCCCATTGACATAGACTGGATGACTTCATTTAAGGGTATTTCTGATTTATGTGGAAAATTAATTCTAAAGCCAAACCCACCAGTTTAGCAATAGGTCAAATTCTAGCAAAATTATCTTAAATGAAATCTTGAAGCCTCTTTTTATCTCATGTTTGAAGGAATTAAATCTCCTCCAAAACCATGGCAAAGGTGAATCATTGTACTATTAATGTATGCAAAGAATAATTATGAATGAAAGCAATAAAAGGGACCTAAATCCTGAAGAGAGTTTTGGAGCATTTCATGAAGTGCCATCCTGAAAATCATTTGGCAAACAGTTTCAAGTGTGAATCACAGAATGTGGTCCTTTACATCGTTATGCTGACAAGTGGTTCTTCAGTACTGAGTGGTATCCTGCAGAGCCGAAAATGTTCCAGTAGGATTTGCCCAGTGAATCAAACACCTTGTAATTGGATTTGCTACTTGCCTACAATGAAAAGCAAATGCCAGAAGGCAAGAATTCCTGGGTTTACTGTGTACATGTGTTAGTCTTTTTAATCATCAAAATATTTATGCTAAAATACATGGGTTTAGCCATAATTTCCTATAGTGCAAACTATCTTAAAAAATAAAATAATAGTCACAGTTGAGGAAAGCTACAATTAAAATTAAATGTTTGCTTATTTTTAATGTAGAGTGCAGTTTACCACAACTGCTGGCATAACTGAATCTTTTAGCATCTCAGCATCTGTTTACCAAATCAATTTTTACATTAGAATAAAATTGCAGAAACTATTGAATGTCTGCAGAAAATGAACATAATTTTTCATAAAGCTAAGTTCTAAGGTAAGCATTTCAATTTTTCTTTAGTTAGGAAGCATATGGACTGAAGTAGGAAACAGCTGTAGGGCAGAAAATCTGTGAAAAATGATGAAATATAATCATTAATTTGCAAGTGTTTAGACAACAGACATAGATAATCCTGCTTCGTTTTTCTTCACTCCAAGAAAGTCAAGTGGGAATATCTGGGTCTTGTTTATGAAACTATTCACCAAATAACTTCATATTTTAGTTAATAACACGTGCAAAAGCTTCCAGAAGAAAAGAAGGTGCCTCAGCAACCAGGTAACAATCCTAAGGGTTTAATTGCCTCTGGGGAAATCCCCTGCATCTCTGTGTGTGTCAGCGTGACATTCTTGGTGATACCTGCTGGTCACTTTGGGTGATTTCAGTAGAGTCCAAAAGAAAGCCTTAATTTTTCTTTATTACTTTCTGATGTTGCAGATTCAATGTTAATATGATCTGAAAAGCAGTAACACAGTCACTCACGGACAAAGTTTACAGAAATATTGGCTTGCCTTTGGCTTAATCCCTACACAGTGTTTGTCATAACCAGTACTTCCAAAGTTCACCTTTGCCAAGCAAAACCCATCCGGCAGAGTCCTGCCCACCAGAAGTTTATCCTTATAACACACATTCTTCTTTTATTGGTGGAAATGGTGTGAGCAACTTTTTCTTTGTACCCAAAGACTTTTTAGATGGATTGAGTCATCTTTTCTTGGTTGCAAAGAAATTACAATGAGAAGACTTGGATCTGCTTCTGCCTCAGGTGTGACTGAAATTTTTTAGACTGCACTTCCAGCTCTATGTAATATGATTGATAACAGTGAGTGAAGTAATGATTTCATGTTTTCATAATCATAATAATCTGTGTTTACAGAGTCTTGTCAGTGACAACAGTTCCCTAAGGGAAGTCAACCATAAGAATGCTGAACCATATACAGAAATATTGAGCTGGTCCCAGCTATGTACATTTCCAACAAACTTAAAGATGAGCAACCAGTTGTTCAGTTTTAAAAATACAGGTGAAACAGGATTGAAAAAGGCAAGAGACTGGCTACCTCATCTTCTGCGATGCTCACAGCCATCAGGAAACAGGCATTGTGTACCCAGTGTCATATCCCAAAGTTCAGATGGAATAGGATAGCACCAATAGTCAGTGACTTCAGTTCACAGAAAGGCTATTTCTCAATATTGGTTTACTCATGTCTATTTGTGACTAGTACAGCTCCACTAAGGAAATGAGAGCTACCAATGATACTATGGAATGAGGTTGTAAAACAAACAATATATCACCACACCCTCTATGCTATCATCTTTGGCTTGTGGGCTGATCAGGGAACAGATCTACTGCTTGTTCTCTTTAGTCACTGCAGGAAATCTCTTCCTTCACCTTAGACACTTTTCTCCACTTTTTAAATAACTTCATACTTTCCCTAGAGTTGCCATAGGTTCTTAATGGTAGACATAGGATTTAAAGAAATAAATATTACAATTTGGTAGTTCAAAAAGTGTTTCAAATCTCGAGTCTGGACAGATTTCTGACTACTGTTTGTCATCCCTTGAAGACTCAAAGCTTTGTCATCCACAATACCATCTGGGTTTTTTCTACAGTGCCACAGATATGGTAGTAAAATACAGGGGTCAGATAGTATGTGTTAATATACTACCTGAAAATAAAAATCCACAGCCTTAAAGGCACTAATCAACTAAAAATATTCATTTCTCTAAGCTATTTTATCCATGTATAACTGACAGATAATTACTTTGGTAATTCTATGTAATAGTCAGAAGTGGAAGGCCTTCCCTAATAGCACAATGGTATGTTTTCAAAGTGAAGGAAATAATGTACCAATTACAATGAAGTGAAATTTATCCACATTCATAAAATCTAAGTAATTGATCTGCATGTAAGTGAAGTTCTGGGTGAGTAGTGGAGACCCATGCAGCTGTACTGTGTTAATATGTACTACCAGTCAAGATAATTTGGTCAAATGTCACATCAAGGTGTGCATTAAAGAAGACACTTAAGGTTAAGTAGAAGCTTTTAAAATAGCTAGTTGTGCCACAGACCAGCAAGTCAATGGTTGATTTACATCTAATTAATTAACTGAAGATGTTATTACAATATGTTAGTTTTGATAACCATAGTATAATTAAATAATAAAAAGAATACTTATTAGATGTAGTAGTTAAAATTTCTTTAATAAATAAAAATGTGTGAAAGAGTAGAAAGTCAAAATAAATTAAATTAAGATATTTTGATTTAATAAAAATAATAGCTAAACTTAAAACAATACTAAACACTAGAATAACCATAATGAAAGAATTAAGGCAGACAAACACAAGCTGAGAGGCGCATGGACAACGTGGCCTGAGCTACAGCAGTACTTGTATGAATTTTATGCATTCATAAAAATCAATTAATCAATCAGTGAGTCATACAAGGCCTATGTATAACATTCAGCAACCATGAGTACATTCAGCAAAAATGAAGTCCGAATAGCAAAATAAATCCTTGTAATTTTTAATCCTTTCTCTTCACTGTTGCTTTTTATCAACTTGGTTAAACATTACTGTCACAATAGTGACTTCCAGCCTAGTTGGAGCTACATATGACATATTTATCCCTTAGTTTAGTATTCTTTTTTCTAGTCTCTCCAAATGAAATTGTTAAAATATATGAAGAATGGAAAACTTACTTTTAAAAAAACACCAACCAACCAACTAACCAAACAAAAAAACAACAAAAAAACCCTTGATGCTGATTGCAAAAGCTCAAATTATCAATGAAAGCAATGAAAAAGGTAATGCAGAATTTTAACACACCAAACTTTTAGAATTATAATCCTACTCTATGTGAAATTCAGCAACAGTAAGAGGCCATATAAAATGCAACCAGGACAAACAGCCAGTAGAAGTACAAATGATCGAGTCTGTAGTGTAGAAATACAAAGGTTTCTAACCATTCAAGCTTTTTATAATGTGGGAATCTGTGGGTCTTAGTTACAAATACCATTTCTTCTTTATCCTATTAAGTGAAAATTAGAGATAGCAATATACAAGGCAGACAAATTTAACTACAATCATAATAACACTGATGCATAAGACAGAACATGTAACTGAAACATCATCTTAGGACTCTTCTTGAGATAAAAAATGTTTCAGAAGCTGCATATTAATGAATTAGATTGGCTTACATGAATTTTTCCACTTGTTTGCTTGACGTTATTAAAACTGGCAAAGACAACACTAAATTCCACAAAAAGAATGTCTTTCAGTCTGGCATTTTTTGTTCTGCTGAGTGTTTTCGAGGACAGAGAGATTTTCCTTTCTCAGGAGTCACTGTTCCAAAATCCAGCTGTAAATAGGATCAAGTACATACAGGATATGATCTCTAGTTAAGGAGTATCGACCACATCCCTGTTACCATGTTTCAATGTTTTGCTAACTCCTAATTAAAAGGCTTGACTTATATCACTTTATGGGGCTTTTGTTACAAAATTATGCTGGTTTTTCTTTGCTGTAATCTGATATTTGTGAAGGCTTTAACGCTTTAGAAAGCTGTTTGTCTTCACCTTTAGTCCTTTATTTTCTTCACCAACAAATATACAACTTCACTGTATCCAAGAAGTAGTATTTTTTAGACCTTTTACTCTTCCTATTGCTTTTCTTTCACTGATAGGCAGTAACAGGTATTATTTTACAATATAATTACCTTATAATATTATTGTTATTATTAATATAAAGGTAATTCAGAGCCAAGTCAGACTACCAGCACACCTAAAATTAATGTCCACTTACAAACGGAGAAAGGATATCACTTGATGATGATTCTGGAACAAACCTAATATAGAACTCTTCAACTTAATGACAGGAAGGTTTTCTGGTCTTCAGGAAATTCATGATTTTCATTGGGTGTGAAAGGAAGATGCTGCTTTAAAAGCTGTTCCACCTGCAATTGATATTCTCGTTACTCTGTTCTGGGTATGAGTCTATTATTGCAATCCACTGCATATGAGATTGGAGACGTACTTCCTGAAGAAGAGGAGCAGAAGAGTGGTTCCCATTTCTCTCTTTCTCTTGGGAAATTATGATTGACAGATTATTTACTCATCTCTGAAAATATATTTGCCTTTTCTTTTTTTTTTTTTTTTTAATGAGAGATTATCCTGTTAAAAATTTATCTATTTGTACATACCACTATAGCAACCAAAATCTCAGTCCTTTTCCAAATCATTCCTTCTGCTGAATATTATAACACAGAGTAAAAGGTCATTTAATTTTCAAAGTGTAAGTGAGTGTGAAACAAGAGATAACTCATGGATAGGGAAAGACAGAGAAGAACAAGTGAATAATGAGACAATACTAGTCACAGTGATTGGCAGCAGTCTCAGCACAGAATCTTCTTAAACACAGCAGGGGTTTTTTTGTTGTTGCTTTGGTTTGGTTTGGTTTGGTTTTTTTTAAGTTAGGTAACACTGAAATTTTGATTTCTTCTTCTGAGACTTAGCTACAACCAGTGGAACAGAAAGAAGGTGATTATTTCACAAGGGAACAATTGGATTTATAAAGAATGGCAACATGTGCTGGCCAGAGGCTAGAGGCAGTATCTCGATGTCAAATGAGTAGAAAGATGTTGGAAGCAAACATGCTGTGAAAGGTCCTGAAAGTAAAGACATATTGAGTATGTTTGATAAAGCAGAGATGCATATAGCTCTCAATTCCATTATATAGCTTTATGTTTTCTACAGAACTGCCTTCCATCTGCATTTTTAAGTTAAAGTCTTTTTATAAACTAAAGTTATGCAACATGACAAAATCTAAAAATGTTTATTCATCCTCAGTTTGTCCGAGATGTGATGCTTGAATCCACCTAACACAGGTTATTAATATAAATTAGTAAAAAGGAGGCACCAAAACAGACCAAAATACTAACTGTACTCTTTATACTATTCATATTTAACTGCTGAGCACATTGTGAAAAAGTGGCCAACATGAGACGAGTGTACCCATATTCTGTACCCTCGCTATGTTGTGTACATGTGATGTCTTCAGAGAGCTCAATAATGAATGTTTGCCATTCACTCTGCATGAAATGCTGCTCCACAAGCCTGAAATATTTTGTTGAACAAGGTGAACAGTGTCAGAACAAGCATCCAAAGCAAGAACAACAAAACAGTAGCCAGAAGTATTTGCTATGGCCTAGACTGAACAGCTGTGTCCTCATATTGAATATTGAAATATATTTTTTTATGATTCCTCAGAAAGGTCTCTTTGACTGTTCAACTTTCATTGTTTGAGTTGTCTGTCCTTTGCTATGTGCTGCAACAAAATGAATGCTCATTTTCAAGGTTAGTTTCTGTGCAGATTACTGCTTAGCGTTAAGTACACTCCTTGCATAGAGGCTCTCCAAGGCCTTTTATGCCTCATTCAATCTTTATTTCAGAGCCAAGTTGAGCTTTGTTTGCCTTGTCTTCCATGCCACAAATATTAGTCTTTCAGCTATGGGAAAATAGGCAGTTTTCCACAGGAAACTGAAACTAGAGAGTACCAAAGTCACATTCCTTCTATTCAAGTCTCATCTTGCACTGTTACAGCTTTACAGTCAAAACCCAGAAAACACGAACAAATTGGAATGTACACTTTAATGTCTATGATTCTATGTGGCTTTATTATTAGAATTCCCTTATCTTCTTTTCTCACCCTCTCTCTATATAAGCATATGCAGATTACATTTTAACAAACTGTTGTCCAACATCATATAAAATCGCTGGAAGAAAATAAATAGTTTTCTGTATTATCTGTCTGTCTTTTTATGCAATTATGATGTTTTCCTTTGAATAAGCATGGGTATTTATAAAATCATTATTTAAATAATTGGCTTAAAATACATAAATTCCTATTTTATCCTAGACAACTACAAGACTTATGGATTTTTCAGGCCTAAGGTAAATTCATCCAAATATTTTTTTCCAGTGTGCTGTACAAACTGACTGGTATGTGACAAATTCACAAACCAGACTGCTTCTTCATAGGAATTGTTATTCTTCAAGGCTAAAACCTTGAAAATAATGCCTAATGCCTTTGCCAAATAGGGTTTTAAGACTTGAAATGTGTATGGTAAGTATTCAATTTTTTTTCTTTTTTTGCCTCATATAATATGGCTATTCTTAACTGAGCACTGCATTGTATTTAAAACTCAGTTTCCTTTATTCTGCCAAAAATCACTGAAAAGTCAGTAACAGCTTATGATTTGTGAAAAGCCCTCGTTTTCTGAAAGTGTTCTTTGTGCTGATGAATCAAGATGTGGAAACCTACAGCTTCCAAGATGCATTTGCCCTTCATCTGTTTAATTGCAGACATTAATGTCAGACATAAAATCACTTAAGACAATTTCTATCAGCCAGGAAGGAGAAAGTTGTAGATTTTTGCTGCTTCTTCATGGTGCCCTACCACTTTTGGCATTTTTGCAGGCATTTTGCTGAGCTCAGAAAGTGGGTAAGAAGAGGTTAAACAAATATCTTCATCATTCCATTTCAGCTGCCAGACATCAGGGCCACTAAGGCTAGATGTTCACCCTTCTGGCAGTTCTGTGGCTGCAGCTCAAAATGAGCCCTGTCTAACAAGAAACATACAATTATTCCAATCAAATTATTCCTAGGCTACACAATACAATTACCCCAGCTTAATTTAAAAGATGAATTAATTGAAGGATGTTTTTGGGGTTTTTTTGGTTGTTTTTTTTTTTTTTTTTTTTTATTACAAAGTCCCTGTGTAGGTTATTATTATAAAGGAAAGTTGAGCAGTTGACTTTCGTGCCAGAGGCTCTGAAAGAATATCTATTTTAATCAGAAACAGATTTTCTTTCAGCTCTTTCCTTTTAGGGAGAGGAGGAGGTTTTAACACATTAGCACAGAATCAATATATAAAAGTGGAAAGACAAAACTGATGCTTTGTCAACTTTTTTTTTTTCCCCTTTCACAGATTAAAACTGATTGAAAGAAAGTTTCAGCATGAATTCCTCTGCATTGCTACCTCTCATGGTGATGCTGGTTCAACTTTGGCCTTGTTCCCTCACCATGCAGAACCACAGCGCTCAAAACACAGATCAGTCTTTCACAGCAGTTCAAAGAGTGAAACGGGGCTGGCTATGGGAGCCACTTTTTGCAACTGAGGAACAGATTTCACCGCTTCCTGCTTATATTGGACAGGTATGATAAGTAATGTTTCAAGGACAGTACAAGGTCAGCTTTCTTACACCAATTAACAGCTTCTGCTCTGACTCAGAAGACCAAATATGTCCAATGATCCTGAAATAGCAAGAATGGCAGAAAGAGGAGATCAGGAAGTTGTAATTAGGCATTCTGTGTCTCTCCTTTCCTGTGACCTTACTGAGGGTCAGAGAACTCCAAGAGCTGGAGGTCATGGTGGTATCAAGGACCTTCCTTCACCTAGGTTGCTGTCAAGAAAATTTCACTTTCATTCTGTTACTACAACTCATTCTGTGCACAGATGTAGGTCTAAGGCTAGAAAGTTCCTTTCTTTCTTCTGAATTAAAATTAAGGACTCATTTATCAACACCTGGCAGTTTGCTTGTGCTATTTTTGGCACTGCATCAGAGCAACCATACTGAGTGTAGTGTAGTTTACAAACAGTATTTAGTATGATTTTCTATTACACTAAGTAGCAGCTGATTTACCCGTCATTAATTTTTAATGAAGCAGATTAATACTAAATCCTTTTACCACCGGAAAACTACAGGAATCTGCATGGTTCATTAGATTAACGTAGGTTTAGCACAAAGAGCAATTATTTTTCACCTTCCTTTAAAAATGTGCTTTAAGATAATTGTCTTAATGAGGCTTTATCTGCCCCTTTCTTCTCTCTCTATCATTCTTATATTTATTGTTATTATTTATATTTGTAAGCTAGAAATAATTACAATCTTGAGATCTAGTTTTCTTTAAGGCCCTTTCTGGGAATCAATGGAGAAAAGCTTAACTGCTAATTAACTTGTACTAAAATTTAATTGCGCCCAAAGGGTGAAGTGCTCAAAATTCATTAATTACATTTTCCCAGCCCCTTCGAAGTAACTACTGTGGAAGTGTGATGTCTCACTTTTGAAAGAACAAGTGTAGACACACTCTAATTTTTTTGGAACTATGATTGCTTTTACAATACCTCAGAAACCTCAGAATACCTGCAAAGAAACTTCATAAATGTAATGTATTTTCATGATCTCACCTTTCTATTTCTCACAGGTAAACTGGAAATTTTATTGAAGATTATCGTAAATTTGTTGCAGTGTAACCATTGTCTAATCAGACAAATTTACTTGTGTCTTTTTACTGAGTACAATATACTCTGCTTTCAGCAAATGAAGTGGTAGTCTATGATCAACACATGAATTTTTAGTAATTAAGGCCCTGAAGAAAACTGCATCAACGAAAATGCACAGGTAGACAGTCTATGTTTTTAAGTCACTGTTCCATATAAAATTATTTTCACAGTCAGAGCTAAATCTTCAAATTTCATTTAACATAGACTCATAACTCCTTTTCCATTATCAAGCTTAAGAAAAATGTGTCCATCAGCACTGCAATGACAATATGAGGACAATTACAAAAATTCTTGTTCTCAGTTCTCATTTACAATAAGAAGACTATTTTCTTATGTTTAGCCTAAAAAACCCAAAAACAACTAACAAGCAAAAAACCCCAAGTAAACTGAGAACGTTTAGTGTGCTTTCTCAGCAAATGTCATTGGTAAGGGACCTCTAATTTAACATGTTCAAGGACATGAAGTCTGTTGTGGATAAATGATTCTGAGTGAAGTTGTTCAACATAAGTTATGTCTAAGCAGCCAGTCCAAGTCAAGCTTCCAGACCCTAAGGATTTTATTCATTCTGTGGTCCCATCTGAACCCCATGTTAGTATAAAGATATGGATATACATCATCTCTCCCATGGCCTGGAGTTCATGACAAAGAAACCAAGTTTTATGGATAACAAAGAATCTGTGTTGCCCCTTAACCAGATGCCAACAAGATGCCAAATTTGGATGGTATTAAAATGAGTTTGACCAGACCACTTATAAAGGGCCCATGTTTAACACACAATTATTTAGGTCAAAAATATTTGACTCTAAGTTGTTTATATTTTTAATGGTTCCAAACTCCCTAGCCTTGAAAATTCTCTTTTTTACTGGCAAGGATCATTAACTCTGCATATTTTAGGTCTTAAATACTTTGAGAGAACTCAGAGCAGGAACTCAAAACTGTTTCTCATATCTCAGAGCAGTGTCTTCACCACATTCTGAATGAAGTATCCATTTGATGCAGGAGACAATTATGCATTAGGCAAATCTTCAAAAGGCATTTGCATTGTTCCAAAGAAAAGTTAATTTTTGCAACTTCAAGTTATTACTAAGTATTTGGGTAGATTCAATTGCAAAATGGGCCTTTACACCGCATAGTTACTTCTTTCCCATTCTGTGGCCCTGTATCCTACACTGACCAACAGAGTCAACAAGAGTGAAGCAAAACAGTGAGATAATTGAAGTCAATGGTTAGGCATATTATTTGTGTTTTAAAACTGTTGCTTCATGAGAGAAGAAAGCTGAACAAGATTTATTTTTTTTATAACTTTGTATTATTCAATTATTATCCAGGCTCTTAGAGATTTTGACATATTTTGTTCCAAAACCAAAATAAATAGAGAAAAAACAGAGAATTAATGATATGATAGAAATTTCTGTTCCCATAAAATTCAGCTGTGGATGATGACACTAAGAAATTAAGTTATTGTTATTAAAAAGGTTCTATTATATATCATTAACATTAACAGAACTATTTTGTCAGCATGAACAAATTCAGTGGGGTCACAGTTGTCTCCAAGGCTCAGTTTCATCAAAGGAATCATCATCATAAAGTTCAACTTAGCAAGACAACAGAGGATGTAGATCATCCTGGAAGGAAATGGAAAATGTCTATCAATTTATTTCAGAATAAATAATATAGGCTTTTACCACAGAATGGCTTTTCACTTCTTTAATATTTCAACAGAAATAGAACATCAGCGTTGCTCAGATTTACATTTAGTATTGCTAAGTACAAAAAAAATACATAAACCTTACAAAATACACTTGTCATTTGTAATAATAAAAACTTTAGATAATGTTTAACGGCCTTTGCCTTGTTTTCAGCAGAATTGTAAGGGAGCTGATAAAGCAATGATCTAAAGTGGGTACTTATATTCATTGCCTTCATTTCAAAGTAGCTGAAGCATCTCTTTTCAGGTTTATAATGCATTTATAAGCCTTTTATATCAATACTTTAAAATTAAATACTTTGATATACTTTAAAATTAAAATGGATGTCTGAAAGTGTGACAATATCTTCTTTTAAATGTTAGTATTCAAGAAGGCTCATTAGTGACAGGGTTCACTGTATAATGAAAACAAAGTCTAAAATGAATATTACAAAAATTTATTCCTCCCAAAATGTGACTTATTTTTCTGTTTTGTACTTTCAGCTGAAATCAGATTTAGACAAGCAGGATGGTAACCTAAAATATGTTTTGACTGGGGAGGGAGCTGGAAGCATTTTTGTCATCAATGAATATAGTGGCAAAATTTATGTGACACAAAAGCTGGATCGGGAAAAAAAACCTTTCTACACTCTAAGAGCACAAGCAATTAACAGGAGCACTCATCTTCCTGTTGAACCTGAATCAGAATTCATTATCAAGGTTCGAGATGTCAATGATCATGAGCCACAGTTCTTGGATGGACCTTATGTGGCTACTGTTCCAGAGATGTCACCTGAAGGTATGATATGTTTTGAACCAAAATCTTTATTTCCTCATTATTGTTCTAGATAGCTGTGTTAATAGCATATGTTACAGACTGCTTCTCAGTGAGATGTAAACACACCAGTTTACAGGTTTGGAAATTTGCAAAGGTATGTGCTCAACTTGAAGTTTATAAATACTTCTACTTAACATCCTTGTCTTTAAGTATTTAGGTACCTACATGTGTCTGAGTCTTTTTACATATTCTGGATACATGCTTGGATTTACTACAGGTAGTTGTATTTCCCATCAGTGATTCAGGCTTGAAATTTGTACTTATTTAAAGATACAGCATTATCAGTAGAAAAAGATAGAGTGCTGTAGTCAGTTGCAAAGGAGATGTGATGACCACCCTCACTCACTGTATGTTGCCTACCTATTTACACTGCCAAATCTCTTTCCTATCAGTCAGCTTCTTATTTGGATTAGACTGCATGTAATGAAGGACTACCTTCTGATCTCCTAAGAACATGAATTGTAATTTTCCTGTCAAAAGGAACAACTTTATCCCTGCATCTCTTCGTTCACACTTCCACATGATCAAACAGAGCTGTACTGGGATCTGTCATATATCTGGGAACTTAATATAGCAAACACAAAGCAAAGTCAACATCTGACAAATACAGGTGTATATATACATCTGTGTGTACATACACACTTGCATAAGTAATATGTGTACACACACATTTCAAGCCTTCAGGAACCCCAAAGTGTGAATACAGCTGACATAAACAGGCATATTATAGCTACTATCTCCAAATAACTATCTTCAAAATTAAAGGAAAACTGGATTCTTTAAATCTTACCAAAAAAATCTCAATAATGTTTTAATTCATATCCCTACCTCTTTTGGTTATTTCTACTTGTAATTGACATTGAACAGAAATCAAATAATATGCTACTTTAAACAGTATGAATTAATGAAGCCCTTAATGTCATAGCATCAGTGCTCATAAAAGATAATAAAAACTATGTTTCACTAAGCATTACCTGTTCAACCTTTAGAGCAGACTCAGTGAATCTTTCACTGTGAAACATAAACTTTATCTTTTTTTACCAGCCAGAATAGCAATTGCAAACAAAGTGTATTCATGCCTGGTGTTTAATCAAATGTGGTCTAAGTATCTTAATTTCTGCTAGCAAGTAGGAGTTCATCGTCACTACCAATAATATCTACAAAAAGACCTGCATTTAATCAATTTACTTGATAGTCACATTGCTTATACCACTTTCTATTGGCAAAATCACTTCTGATTGTTTCTTCCCTGCCACTCTCTTCCATGCAGACTTAGTCTGCAACTGAGCTATTGGTCAAATAACTTTTTCTAACATAATCAGTTGCTTGTTCAGGGGGTTCTTCTAGCCTTTGCATCTTGCTTATTTACTCAAGTTTTGAGACAAGAAGAGAGGTGTCTTGTGAAGGACCTTTGCATTTTTATTTTTTTGTGTTCTCACAGTAAAAATGGGTATAGTTCATTGTCTAGAATTATCTGGGAATACACAGTCGTAAGACTTTGACTTTTTATTTTTTTTTAATTTATTTTATTCCTACAGTAAAACATTGTTTATAAGGTACTTGGTCTCTTTAAAAATGTTTTTAAACAGCTGATGATTTAGTATGGCTTCATTTATACTCACAGACACTTGTCACCATTCACAGAAGTGTATGAACAACTCACTAATGAATTTCTTCTAGTTTATCTTTCTGTCTTAATGATGGCTATATGAAAAAAAAAAAAAAGGAAATAGGTAGGGCAGCGCTTTAGCCTTTTGTCATATGCCTTTGTTTCTCACCTGAAACCATCAATAAGCAGTTGACGGGTGAAAAGTTTTACTCTATGCTCCCTTGAGTTTGCTATAAAGAGATACCCTAAAAATGAAAGGCTCAGCTGTCTTTATCTACAGTCCTGCATCATAAATTATATATATAAATTCCTAAAATACCATTTCAGAATAAGATTAGTTAAGCTGCAGAAAACTTAATTTACTTTGTGATATTCCTGTAATATTATAAATAAAAAATATTCCAGTTAAATGTAGAAATATATGAAAAAAATCTATTAAAAAATTAAAAAATCAGGAGTAACACCATCTCCCATTTGTCAGAATAGGTGAAAAATGAAGTAAGATATCTGAATGCCTACTTTCTCAGACACAGACTACTTGAAATAGTAAACTCACAGATACACAACCATCCAGGGTATGATATGTGAATCCAGGTCATCCGCTGTATCTTGAAGTGTTTTCTACATTGATTCTTCTATGCTTGACCTCTTTAGCACTAATACTATAGCTATTCCAGAGGTCATTTTTTCACCTACTTCTTCCATGTAAACGCTACTGGAATGCGAATGTGTATGTCTGGAATGTACAATGTAAATGGAGTATGTACCTTGATAATGGTCTGCTCCAACATGTGCAACAGCTGATCGCACACCATGAGCACTTCTCTAGACTCACTTGCCCTGCTTCTCAAAAGGTAGGGACTGCACTACTGAAATAAAACCTGTTTCTGTCTGCATCCTAAACCAGCCTTATCAGGAAATTAATAACCTCCCAGCAGACAGAAAGAGTAACTAACTGAAATTTGCAGCACTGATGCCATAATGGTTCATTATATCAGTGTTTTTAAACTAGAATATACTCTTGTATAATAAGGGATGAAGAACAAAATTATTTTAAGTGATAAAGTGCAGTAGAGAGGCTTACCCTTTGCTCTGTTCCAGAGTTCTCTAGCATCAGCTAAGCTCATTGATGCTAGATCTCCTAGTAATTTCCTCACAGTAAACATTCTCAGGAAATGGGGTTAATATTTGGGAAAGCAGGTCACTTCTAGTGAACTATTTGTGGGGACCTAAGAAAGCAAGGAGAAAGTAATTCAGAGCTGGCCACTTGCCTCAGAGAACCACTGCAAAAACAGAAAATAGACCCAGATAATTTTGCCTGAAGTTAGTTACAAATATCAATATATATATACTAATGTGCCAACAAATGAGAATATATTTTAATCTTTTATTAGCTCTCTTTTATCTTCACTACTAAATTTTATTAGGGTTTTATATGCAAGTGTCACAGTAAATGAAATGCGTGTCAGCAAATGGACTCTCTTCTGAGAACACAGGACTGTGCTTTCCCCTCAGGCACTTGGTATGATTTTACTTTAAGTGTCTTCCATATAGCTGTTAAACTTGTACAAATGCAGTATATCTGATGGAGTGGTTAAGAGTCAGATGCAATAATCTATCACTACTTAATGTCCTTAGAGATTTCAAGCTCTAGTTAGAAAAATGAATAACTATTTGCCATATGGGGGCCCCATAGTATACCTAATGCACTGCAGCATATAAATAGCACTACAATGTTTTGCCCTAGAAGGGTAAAACCAAGGCTGCAGAGACAAAAAGTAGTAGTTTGCCTTAAATACAGCTAATCAAAAAGTTCAATTGTGAATTATATCCTGTCATGCTTACACTGTCAGGGGCTAGGGTTTTGCGGGTTTCTTGATTGGTTTTAGGTGTGTGTATTTATATGTTCATTGATTGTTTTAAGATATGATTTGTATCTCATCAATTATTCTTCTCACAACTGTGTACTTACAAATAATGGCTTTTGGAAGTTTTTGAATACAGAATATTAACATTGTAATTTCTGTCACTCAAACACAAATGGTAGGCAAACATGATTCCATTAATTAAATTATTTGGCTTGGTTTCTGGTTGTTTCTTTGTTGTTTGTTTTTTTTTTGTGGGTTTTGTTTTTGTTTGCTTGTTTGTTTTTTGTCCGTTGGTTTTGGTGTGGGTGTTTTTTCTGATCATTAAGTGTATAAAGAAATACACATTTAATGGCATAATATTTTTCTTCTGCTTACTGTATAGTCTGTACATGTTGTAGAGGTTCATGTAGTGATCATAAAATCGTTATTCTAAAAAAATGTGAGAAAATATAGCCTGCTCTTTACATGGTCTCCTGTTACTCCAATGTAGAAATAGTCTTCCTCCTGATAGTGCAAGATATCTGTTATTTTATCCCTCCAGGTCAACTCCTTTTATACTAGATGCCTCTTGCCTATTCACTTTTCCATTATGTCTACTAGCTGCATCTCACTGAGCCCAACCGGACAAATTCCATTCTTCTACCTTCTGTTATACTCTGGAAGAATCAACAGGCAAGCAGAAAAGTGTGCTTGGGTCTTAGAGAAGCAGGAAATTTTGATTTAGATTCAAGATTTCTTCATAGTAGTTAGAAACTGTGCAGAAAATAGATCTACCTTTAAACATGTGAGATGCACAAAAGCCGTAATGATAAATTGCAGTCTGATATATTCTGGATTTTATTCCTGATTTAATAAATATGGTGCTGTAAATAAATCCATTTCTAAATATAGTTGTGGGCAGTTGGGTTTTTTTTTTAGTGGAAAATTACATTCACGACAGACCATGCCTACTGGATTATTCATAGTTTTTGATCTCTTCCTAACTAGCACTCTATTTCTTTTTCAAAGCAATTGCATTCTAGTTATGCTAAATTGTCTTAGAGGATGAGTTTTCTCTAATAGTGACAGCATTTCCACAGATCATAGATGATACAAAGTTAACAGTTGAGTATCTGAAGATTTTGTTTACCCTTCAGTTTTATTATGAAATTCTGTTATTTCTGAGGCATATATGTGTCCTGACTAAATATGAATCTATAATTTTATCTGGAACATTTCTCCAGCGAAATAGGATCCGTATATATATTTATACATCAGTGCACACATCTAAAGTACATGTAAACATCAGATATTCGATATTGTAGATAGATTTTGAAGCATATAAAGGTCTAAAAGTTCATGGAAATGAATAACAGTTTATTGTACTCTCTACCTGAGAGAAGATAACATGTATTATGGAATTACTTAAAGTGCTACTGAATAAACTGAGAGAAAAGACAGAAAATACTTTTTTAAATCATCAAAGTATTTAATTTAGCATATCCTTATACGAGAAAGCATTTTTAATTTCTCTTTAAACATAAAACTATTTAACTGCTAGAAAATGAAGCTATGAATGTGTTTGTTTCATTGGAGACAAGTATCAACTTTGCAGTTGCCATAAAAAAAGGACCTTCTGGTCTAACTCACTTGCACTCCACCACTTTTTATTCTTTTCACTTCTGGCATAACAATACACTGTATTGGTAAGCAAGTGCAACCATCTGAACGTATGCCAGAAATTTTTAGAAAGTACTGTTCCTCACAAGAAGTGATATTTGTATTCTAGTGTAGAACCTAGATGAGGAAGAAAGACAAAAATAATTGTTACCTTACAAAATTATGTTACTGTGAATATTTTCTCTTAAAGAACAGTCATTACAGGTGGTGCCATGAGATTGCTGTCAATCTTCTATCTAGGATATAAACAGCTTCCCATCAGAGATAAAATCAAGCTCTAGAGTCTGATTCTGCTGTTTTTGTACTGGGAATTCTGCCATCACTTTTGCACTGGGACAGGCTCATTAAAGAGCCAAGGATGAAAAATTTTATCAAAGTCTTGTTATACTTCCTGCCTGCTTTTCTTGGCAGCAATTAATTTCTTTATCACCAGTGGGCCTACTGGTGATAAAGAGACTGTTTTCTTATTCTTATGGGAAACTTCCATAAAATACTTCGAATGAAAGAATACTTTGAAAGAATACTTTGAAGAAACAATTTGATATATTCCATTCACATATCAGAAATTAGGGAAAAGGGCATGATATACATAGCATTTTAAGCAACATAATTATAGTGCTAAAAAATTATACACTATTTTTATTTTACTTGAAAATTTGAATGCAACAAGAATAGTTGCTAAGAAAATAGTTTCCCTTTTTAATGATAAGTTTTAGATGGTGCCATTCACTGCCATAAATTTTTAGGACTGTTTGTCCTATATAACTGGTATATTAAAAAGTTTTTAAAGAGTTTATGATTTGCAATTATGAGATAATTTATACAAGAAGAATATAAACATAATCTATTTTACTTTTCTTTGAGGTACTTCGGTTATACAGGTTACGGCAACAGATGGTGATGATCCTTCTTATGGGAATAGTGCCCGTCTGATTTACAGTCTCATTCAGGGACAGCCATATTTCTCTGTGGAGCCAAAGACAGGTACTGCAAATGAACTTGTAACCTGAAAACATTCATAAACTAACAAAATTCATGCAAGCAAAAAGTTCTTTCTTCATTTCAACACAAAGGTCAACTGATAACACTCTACACTCTTACATCTCTGCGTAGTTCCTAGATCTAAAGATATTTTTTTCTTTCCCATAGGAAGCTGAAATTCTTTGTCTCTAGGAAATCCAAATTTTACTTAGAGTCGAATTTTGAGTACCCCATTCAACAAAGGCATCTAGGAACACTTCTCATTTAACAGGTCTATGACTCATTATGATGTTTTTATCTCTATGTTGGAGAAAATACAGATGTGTGACAACCCTCCAAAAACCCAATTTCTGAGATGGGTATATATGATAGCTGAAACATATGGAGTATTCTGCTCCCCAGAACTCTAAATATGCAGAATAGATCTGCCATACACCATATTTGCTACCATGAGTACTAATTCCCAGCATTAGGACAGTTGTGTTGTGCATAGTCTAGAATGTAAGTTCATAACAAGGTCCAGTAGATTTGATACCCATATTATACTGTCTGATGTTGGGGGGAAAATGAGACTGTTACATGCTCTTATATTATACTTTTCATTTTTAGGGGTTATCAGAATGGCTTCCCAAATGGATAGAGAAACAAAAGATCAGTATTTGGTCATCATCCAAGCCAAAGACATGGTTGGGCAACCAGGGGCATTTTCAGCGACAGCCACTGTTACCATCAACCTCTCTGACATCAATGACAATCCACCTAAATTTCAACAGCGTGAGTATAGGCTGCTTACAGTAATTGAAGTCTTGAGGAAATTTAGGTTCATTGTAGCTCTTAAACTATTTTCCCTATAGTTCGCACTACCTAAGCCTAAAATCTGGAAAACAGGATATTTTGCATCAGTTTCACTCACTTCTTCTTCCTCTTTCTTCATTCTTTTCTGACAGATACTGTGCAAAAATTGGCAAATTATGTGAACCTCTTGGTCTAGGGAATTTCTAGCAGATGTAAGAGCTGCTCACAGAGCTGTCAGGAAAAAGTAGTGAAAAGCAGTTAGGAAGTGCTCACTCCACTGTATTTTCATCCTGTTAGTTCATCGAATCGTACAATAGTTAGTGTTGGAATGGACCTATGAAGGTCATCTGGTCCAGCCCCGCTTCAGTGGGCAGGAATGCTCATAGTCCCATCCAACCTGACCTTGAATTTTCCCTGGAACAGGGAGTCCAACGCCTCTCTGGGCAACCTGTGCCAGTGGTTCACCACCCGCATTGTAAAAAATCTCTTCCTTGTATCTGATCTAAATCTTTCCTCCTTCCATTTAAAACCACTTTCTCTTGTCCTTTGCTCTGTTTATTGCTAAAGTAGGGCTGATAGCGGAGGACTTATAAGTGGAAAGGTTGTCATGCCCTGCACCCATGATCTATACAATGCTAGATTATATCCTCTGCCCTACTAAAAACTGGGGGTTTGGCCCAGTTTTCTGAGAACCTCAGGCCATCACAGTTAGTGCAGTTATTAATCATGGCAGATCACTAAACTGTGCCAGTATTTGTTTCTTTAGGACTCTACTATATGAGTGTCTCCGAAGAGGCTCCTGTGGGAACCACTGTAGGCAGTGTCTTTGCAGAAGACAGCGATATAGGGGAGAATGCAGCCATGAACTATTCCATTGAAGGAGATAGCTCAGATGTTTTTGACATCATTACTAACAATGAGACTCAAGAAGGAATTATCTTACTAAAAAAGGTAAGATCTCAGAAACCTTTTTAAAAACTATCTAAATACTAGAAAGAACTGGATGTTAAAAAAAGGTCTATTGCTTTGTATTATTTTCCTTCCTTTAGACTTTGTGATTTGATTGAAATATTAGGGGAATAAGAAGAAAAATGCTTTCTTTCTGTTTACCTTTTTGACTGGCTCCTATTACTGCTGAATACAACAGTGACAGTCAGAGTGTCTTAATGTTATATCTAGCTCTGCAACAGTGTATCCCATTGTGAGAAAACATGCCATCTCTTCTGTGCCTCATCTGTAAAATTCTTATTAATAGATTGCAAATACCTCACTTCCAACACCTCCTCCTACTTCAAGCCAGAATTTTTTTCAATATTAGATAGACAATGGAGTATTTATTATGACGTAACTTTGAAAACACACTAAATACACTCAAAAAATACCAGCTAATGAATTAATCATTTTGGTTTGGTTTTGTTTGGTTGGGTTTTTTTGTTTGTTTGTTTGCTTTTCCTACATGGAGTTATTACAGTTCAGGAAGTTTTTTGTGGTTTTTTGTTTGTTTGTTTGTTTTCTTTGTTTTTTGGTTTTTTTTGTTTTGTTTTGTTTTGTTTTGTTTTTTTCAGAAGATAGAAACTATTTAAAACAGTAATGCAACTATGTGTTATTAGGGGTGAAATTCTATGGGGAGACTTTTTTTTATAAAGTTTTTTTACTGTAACATTAAAGCCAGCATAAATATGAAAACAAACAAGAACAGTTTAATTTTAAAGGGCTTTTACATTAAACAAACAAACAACAAAAAAAAAAAAAACCACAAACCCTTAGAATTAATTTTTTTTTTTTTTCCAAAAAATCCCAATTGAAGGACAGCAATTTAATTAAAATATAAAGTAAGAAATATTCCAAATCTCACTTTTTTTTTTCTTTTTTTTTTTTTACAGACAGTGGATTATGAGAGCAAAAGGAGATACAGTATTCAAGCAAAAGTTGTAAACAAGTACATTGATGAACGTTTTTTGAAAGAAGGACCATTTGAAGACAAAACCATTGTTAAAATCAATGTGGAAAATGCTGATGAACCTCCAGTTTTCACCTCACAGAACTATGTGATGGAGATTCTTGAAGGGGCTATGAGTGGCTCTCTGGTAGGGGTCGTAACTGCTAGAGATCCAGATGATGATGACAGTCCAATAAGGTACTTATCTTAAAATGTGAACAGGCCTCAAATACAAATGTAGTTAGGATTTCCAAAGGGTATTTCTGCTCCTTACCTTGGCTAATAATAACAGTTAATCATGATCTCACTGTGATAGCCTAGGTTACTCCAGATGTCATAGTTTAACTCCCTTAGGTGGCTAAGGAGCACACTCGCTCATTCCCTCACCCACTGGGATGCAAGAGAGAATTGAAAAGATAAAATTATGAGAACTCATGGGTTCAGATGAAGACAGTTTAATAATAATGATAATCAAAAAACCCACCCAAAAAAAACAGAAACAGAGAGGGGAAAAAACCAACCTACAACAAAACCCCAAAAAAAAACAAGTGAAGCAAAAAAGACCCAAAATAATTTCTTATTGCCAGCCAGCTGATACCCAATCACTCAACCCAGCAACAGCAGATCTTACTTTTAATAATTTTGATAATAAATAATTTTGCTGTCTCTTAAGGGAGAAAACAGGGTCATTAATCTTTAGCATGGGGTTTATGATTAAGTTATCTTCTTGAGTTGCCTGACAATGTTGTGTACTGTGCAATTAAGACAAGCCAGGATATAGTGACAAATGGTTGAGACAAAAAATAATTTATGGTGTGTTGATTTGTGTTATGGCTTTAGAGGTTTAGACAATGATTTGTTATGATTTTGCATTCATTTACTGTTATTTAGTAAGCTAGTAATAGGTTAAATTAAATCAGAAAGAATAAAAATATACGTGTACTTTATCATTTCCCCCCAAAAAAGGCTCATCTGATGGTTTATTTAGGTGACTGCAACATCTCCTGTGGAACAATAAAACATTATTGCATATCTATGACTTTTAGTTAGAGAGATATTTTGAAGGAACTTGCTTCAAAGTGAATATGTCTTTGTATAGTCCCAAAATAGTATATAGTATATATATAGTCCCAAAATAGTGGTACACATATTGCATCACTCTGTTTTCTTTAAAGTATGTCACTTCTAATAGACGGATATGTTTATTGGGCTAAGTGTTATGCAAATAAATATAATTTTAATACCATTGCTATTGTAACTGAGAGCAGTTATTCATAATACAGAAAACAAGATGTGTTTCCTTGTGGACCCCAGGTTTCAAACAAAAACAAACAAACAAAAAAATAAAAAAAGACATGCAACAAAACCTCACTACATCAGTAATAAAAAATAACAATTAGATTTTCTGACAGTTCTTTATCAAGAATCAGATTACCAAAAAAACCCAAACTAAAACAACTTCAGAAAACCTTAAACAAGCTTTGATAAATACCTAAAATAGAGGTTTATAAATGTCGAAAATTTGGCTCAAATTGTAAGAACTTTAAGAGTTGTGCTAGTTCCTGGATGGATCCTCTTTTTAAAAACAGAGAAAATGTAACTATAAATAACAAGTTAGAGTGTCAGCCAACTGCTGTCACATTATCTGAGCTGGAGTCCTCAGTGTCAACAGGAAACAGAAAGACTTTGTCAAGCACAATCAAAGATACAATAAAAGGGAGTAGTTTCATGTGGGAATTCAAAATTAGGGTAGAAAGAACCCTTCAGCTATTCAAATAGGTTTTATTTCCATGAAAATACTCTACTAGGAACAGCATTATAAGGTCTTTGTCTTTGTAGGTCATTTGAAATATTAGTAAATATCCTTTTTTGAACCAACACCTTTGGTGCCTTTTTCTGTCCATCTCTGGCCTGTGACCAGTGGTTAATCTTGAACCATTTGAGTGATATGTATGTATGTGCATTCACATCTGCATGTCCACATATGGACATAACATCCAGAGCCTTTTCAGGGAAGACTCAGGAACACAGGACTCATTTGCAATCATCTCCTGCATTAGGATTTTGTACCCTGCTTAGGCACCTCATTACAGATAGTTTTCTGTCTTTATAATGCCCCTTCCCTTGGCATCAGAGCATGTCAGCAATGATAAAATAGATTTACCATTATACCTCCACTTAGCTGTTGGTGTTATTCATTTCACAAGTGGCACTTTTGCTGTTTCTTTTCAACGAAGTCATTCACCTGCTGTGAGCCTAACTTAGAAGTATGAATGAATAATGCATTTCAGATTCAGTTCACATTAATATAGATCTGAGACATATTTAGTTTTATAAAAAGAAGAGCTTTGATCTTGGCAGCAGTGAATTTTAAATGTTTATAAGTGTACATTTTTCATGATTTCTGAGTTGTTGCAGCACACATTTATATGCATATATGCACAGCTCTGTTTTCTCAACTGGCAATAGCTTTCTGTGTCCTTGCCTCTGATGAAACATTTCAGTATTAGAGAATATCTTTACTTTTTTTTGGTGCAGGTACGCTATTGTCCAAAGCATGCCTTTAAAGAGAGTGTTCAGCATCAGTGAACACAATGGAACAATCATTACAACTAAACCTCTGGACCGAGAGATAGCACCTTGGCACAACATAACTGTTACAGCCACAGAAACAAGTGAGTAAGAAATTTAAGGAACACTGTGCTTTATATACTGTGAACTGTAATTATCCTCTGAATATGCCTTCTTTTAAGTGTAGAATACATGCTTCTTTCTCATTATATTACTGTTGCTTGCTACATTAAGGAACATTATTAAAATGATTTGCTAAATAGAAGCAGAATGTATTTGCGCTCCAAGGTCCTCTGCTTTTTCATAAAAGATGACCTTATAAAAAAAAGAAATTGTAATAGGATCGCAAGTGTAATGCTTTTAAGTTACACTGAAGCATATGAATTGCTCCTGCAGTGTAAGATCTTCGGTTAAATTAGACCCTGGTTAATTTCACACCGGATTTTTGACTGGTGTGAAATTAGCCAGGGTCTAATTTAACACCAGTCAGAAACCTGTGTCTCAAATTAATTGTGAATGTAAGGCCTAAATCAGCTAGACTTCTATTCACTGACAATTAAATCCGTGAAGCAACTTTTTACATAGATTTCACCTGTCAATTTTGTTTGAAAGTCAAATGCAAATTACATCATTTTGTGCTTTCGGTGATCTGATTGCCCTTAATCTGGGACAACAGTAAAAATTTTGCAACTACTGGTTTATAAAACAGTTGAACAAAATATAATAGGAATTATTTAAAAAACTCATCCCATCCATCCTCAGAAAGTAAAACTGTATGAAATGAAAGTCCAATCAATAAATCAGACAAGTTTTGCCAAATACTCTTAACACCCTTTTCTAACCTTAAATCTCAGTTAAATGCTATTTATTTCTCAGACCACTTTAAACACATATTCATAAGTTGTACTGTTCTCAAAAGGGAACCTTCTGTCTACATTTAACGAGACAAAAATATGTGCTAAGGAGGCGGGAGCCTTCATGGTGTAAAAAGATGGAAAGCTCCTCCCTTCAAGTTATTATTTCAAAATTAAGAAGCTTCAGGTACCAAATGTAGAAAAGGGAAATAACAGTTCTGTACTAATATATGTGTATATAACCAAAGACAGAACAGAACAAACAGCAACACAGTAACCAAAACTTTCAAACAGATGAAGTCACTTCTCTGCCCCCTTGGTGCAGTTACAGTCACACACAGCAGGGGGCGCAGCGGTGCCTCCCTCATGGCCACCAGGGGGCGCTGTCGAGCTCCAGGGAGGCAAAGGCACCGCCTATGGAGCCGTGCCAGTTCCAGAGCTCAGATGGGAATGGTGGCTATGGGAAGAGGTGCTGGTTCCAGAGCTCCAATGGGAATGGTGGCTACTGGAAGAGGTGCCAATTTCAGAGCTGACCTGGGAATGGTGGCCACAGAGACGGGCTGGGACCTTCCCTGTGGGCAGTGCAAGGACCCTCTCACCGTCTTCTGTCCGAAAGCATTGGTAGGGGGGTTAGAAACTTGTCTGCAGATGGTGCTTGCCCCTCAGTGAGTCCATAACCGATCCAGGCAGTGGTGATTGTCCTGTCAAGAGAACAACACAGAACATGTGGGGTCAGGGTGAAGGGGACCAGCCAGACTCCCTCCCAGTGCTGCCAGTAGCCCAGCAACCAGCAGCTGGGCACCCAAGCAGACAGAAAACAAAAGTGTAGGGCACTGGGTAAAAATGAGCATGGGAAACCTCTCTTTGATCACTTCCCAAGCCAGGGGAAAAAAGTGAAGTTAAAAAAGAATAAAGAAATCCTTACCCCAATCCTCTTCCCAACCCATCATGTTGGAATGTAAAGCTGTAAGCTTTACATTTATCCCTTTGTTTAGGCTTTAGACAGTTAGCTGGCTCCAGCAGGTAGTGAGAGAGCTGGGTTTCAACAAGCCACCTCATTTTGGCTCCCAACCCTGAAACCACTATGTTGGCAAAGGGGGGTGGGGGTTCGGG
>JAWWEW010000078.1:95769236-95810639 GCA_035583185.1 Anabacerthia variegaticeps
AGATAATTGCTAAAGATATTAAACAGCACTGACTCCAGTGCTGAGCCTAGGGGAACATCACTACTGACCATCCATCAGCCGGATTTAACTCCATTCACTTCCACTCTCTTTGCTCAGCCGCCCAGCCAGATTTACCCCAACAAATAGTGCATTTGTCCAAGCCATGAGCCAGCCACTTTCTCCATCATAATGCTGTACCTGCAAGTATTCCTTCCCTTGTTTTCAGGTGGTATATTTATAAACATTTTCTTTGCATAAAAAACTTGTTTTTTCAGCCTAGTCTATACACATCTGTATCATGATACTAGTATAGTTTTGTCTGGCTTTTCCTTGTCTGAGGTAATAATAGCAGTATAATCTTCTGTAAATGCAGTAAAGGCAAGTGAAGAGTACCTTATATTATCAGAGTTTATTTTCCTTTTCATACAGGAATAAGCTGTGCTGACATATCTTTTATATATAAAGCTACAGTAATAAAGTACAGCTGTATAACAGAATTAGTATGTCGTCTGTGAGTACAAAATGCCAAAGAATTAAATCTGTGGTATAAATAATACTTGGAAAAACAATAATACTTGAAACAAAACTAAAAGCTCAGTCTATGAAGCCTATCAGCAGTAATACCTTAGGTATGCCTAGGCAAAGTCAGATTTCTTTGGAAATATGTGTTTGGAGACCAGTGGATAGAAGAGCTCTCTCATTCCAAATTAAGTCTTGGTTTTCTGTGCTGTCTAGGGTTGTGTCAGTGCCCACTGCAATTTCTCCCTGCCTAGCAGTGGCAAAAATATTTTTTAAACATGTAACTTTATGTGATTTTTTCTCCAAAGTTTCAAAATTTGGAAATACTTAAGAAGAGGAAGAGTGACAGAGTTTCTTGAAGGAGTGTTACCAACCATTGTGGTTAATCATGATGTTAAATAATAAAAGAAAGCATAGCCAGCTCTTCCAGTCAGAGCTCAAGACTCTCCTGCCTGGCCAGTGGAGCCCAGCCCAGTGCCTGGAGACCCAAAACCTCTGCTGAGGCTCAGGGATGTGGCTGAGACTTCTCTGTTTGCAGGCTCAGCCAGTAACACAGCTGACCACGTGTCTCAGAGACTCACAATGAGGACACTGATGTGGTCAGTCATGCAGATGGACACAGACAAGGCTTTGCCTTCAACAGCACCTACATACAGGGCTCTTACAAAAAGCACAGGCAGCCTAGTCCCCTCTTCCTCTTCATCTGGAAAGGCAGAAGGTCACTGGTGCAGACACACTCACACATATGCCCAACGCTCCAGGTTCACAAGCACACACACACACAGATCCCTTCGGTACCTACTTCTGTTTACCCAACATCTCTTCCTGAATCCCAAGTCCTCTTATCTGCTTCAGGGGTCCCCAACTTACCAGTTAGTGCATACTGAATACTTACTGGCAAACCCACAGAACTCTTGTGCTTGATCATACACCCCACGCTTGCAATTCCCCACTGAGCATAGATCCTCTGAGCACCTGTCCTGGATCCAACTATCCCTACTCACTGTTCAGCTTTAAGTTTGCTAGCAAAGACATACACGTACCCCATGTACACCAAGACTGGGGATGATATAGATATCTGGTCCCTGTGCTCCCCAGTCACCCTACTAGCTCTCTTCATAGGGCCCCATCTGACTCCAGTATCTGGCACCAATTCTCACTCACACACATGCAGATCTCACCAGTAGCTGGCACATAGTCCCTACAGCACACACATGCACATACAACGAGAGAGAGTGAGATTACACAGAGAGGAAACTAAGAAAAGATTTAATACGATGTAAGATGATAGGACAGACTGGTGATCAGGTGCAAGGCTCAGCCAGACAAATGCACTGACTGGACCTGTTTTGCACACAACCAGCCCCCTTTTTACCCCTTTCTATCTGACCCTCATTTGTTCCTCCCTGTATGTTCCCTATGGGTCGATATAGTTCCAATGATTTCCCCATTCCCCCAGATCTGGGGTCCTTCTGATTTGCAGTTTTATTAGTTACAAAGTCCAAGTTGATCTACCTGGAATTGTTGCCCTGAGGTTTCTGGATAGCCCATCAATTATCATAAGGTTTGTTTCTTGTCTTTGTCTCCATGTTTACTTTGCCGGGTCTGTGTCTTGGTGTGCTTTGTTTCTGTTTTCTGCTTCTTCTGCACTGGTTTTGCAGTTGTCAAGGTCACTGATCTGACAACTTTGCAAGAATAAACAATCCTACACTCTCAGGTGCTGCCAACATTTAGTGCATCTGACCAGGTTTGGTTTTCATCATCCTCTCCATTTATCATTTGTCCCTCAGGTTTGTATTCCTGTATGTTCCTGCTTAAGACTTCCTCTTTTTCATGTTCTTTCCTGTTACACTGAAGAAAGGTCCTTGACCAGATACCCATAGAAGAGCTGACATTCTTCTTACATGTAACCTTACATGTAGCTAGTATAATAAATTATTTTATGTGAACAAAACCTCCTCGAATTTTTCCAGATCAGTTTTTGGTTTTTTTTACATTTAAATTAGTTTCTGCTCTGGTAAATAAAAGAATGAACAAATCCAAAGTTCTACATGAAGTATCTTATTTTAAGACATTCTCTTATAATGGTATACTATTAAAATAGTATAAAAATCTCTGTAGTATAATATAAGTGTCTTTGTGATTATTTTCTTCTCTGCAGAATAGAGGTCAAATTACATTACCTTAATATATGTAGTAGATTGTTTATAACTTTTAATTTCTCTCTTTTTTTAACCATTAGGAAATCCTGAAAAAATTTCAGAAGCAAATGTGTATGTCCAAGTTCTCAATGTTAATGATAATGCACCTGAATTCCCTAAATATTATGAAACATTTGTTTGTGAAAATGCGGTTTCTGGACGGGTAAGCATGAAGAAATTAGCAATCAGTTTTCTCATTACAATGAAGATTTGGTCTGAGATGTTACTGTTTTCTTTAGTATTGATTATTTCAACATTGATTATTTTGTGTGTATAGGCTGCATTTTGGTTATTTCCAAAAATAGTTCTGTTAATATATATATAGTCTGAAATTTAAATTTCAGAACACTGGCATATATTTTTCCCCCTTTAAAACAAAATCAATATATCTTGTTTGTCTTCAAAAACAGGTAGTAAGGGAAGTACAGACAGAAACTTCTGCAAAAAAAGCATATGACACAGATTTGTTTCATGTCAGAGATGTAAAGCCTAGGCCTGGTAATTTCATCAACAGCACAACACAGGCTGGAAGAACCAGACTTAGACCAGATTTAAACCAGATTTATTGTGTTCTTCAATTAGAAATCATTTATTTTGAACTGAATTTAAACCCTGTCTAGTTCAGTGAAAGTCTGCAAATATTTAAAACACAGCCTTTACAACAACTTCCCCAGCTGGCAGCTTAAGCTATTGTTGTATTAAGCATCCTTCCCTGGAGGTTTTTTTTTGCAATTCTTACTCATTCCCCAGGTGAATGGGGTAACATCAGTCAGCTGCCCTAATCCCCACGTACACTGCTATCTTTCTATTTTCCTCCTGCAAAAATAAAAACAAGGTGTTAAAAGTTGGGGTTTTGTTTTGCTTTGGCAGATTGTTTTTTTTTTTTCGTTTGGTTTTGGTTTGGGGTTTCTTATTTGTTTGTTTTTAAAGAAAAAGGTACAAAATGAAAAAAAAAAAGAAAAAACACAACAAAAAAGGTGCAACAAAAGCTATATACAGAAAAATCTATATATTTTTCCACCACCATGAAGCATTATTTGGACATACAAAAAAGACCTGTGGGATACCTGTGATGGTTTCATTCAAACATTTTGCTGTGTTTTGGTTTCTGAATCACAATCCTTCTCTTTTTATGTCAGTTTGGTTTACTTTGGCTGTGACTAGTCTGCAGTTAAATAGACTGTTGCTCAAGTAATTTCTTTATAGGTTTTTGCATCGATTTATGTTTCTCCATAAACATTCACTTTGTTCTGCACTACCTCTGGTTCAGAGGTATTTGGAGTAAATAATTTCTTTTGGCCTTTAGGTAACTCATTGACAGATCAAAGTGCAGGCATTAGATCAACTGTTCTTTATGTTCCTTGATTTCAAGACATTATGAGTTAAATATGGATGTTTATAAAACGGATATTTGCAATCCATGTTTTGGATTTGCCTACAATATAAAAACCCAGTTGGTTTATTTCTCAAGGGTTTTATATTCCATAATTGCTTACTGATAAATAGTATCTATGTGCTAATCTATCAATAATTACTTTTCAATATCAATTAACTATACGTATTAAGTATTTTGGGAATCACTAGATAAAATGGCACTGTAAAGAATAGCAGTGGTAACAATGTTAATAAACTCTTTGGGCTTAGTACACAGAATAATTCCTCTTTGACACTGTAATACATGAATTAGGGATGAACATGATATTTTTCTCATTTTTCATATAGTAAAAATGTTACTTTCATTTCTGTCTTTTTTTTCTTACTTTCATTGCCATAGGCTTTGGGAATTACAGGTATCTTTAGCCTAGCCTGTGGAGACTGTGATAGTAATATTAAATAATTAACAAATGGTCTTAGGAAGAACAACAGGAAATTACTACTGAAGTGCATAATTATCGCAGTCAGAGTTTATGTTATTTTATTCAGTGTTTATGATTTAAACCAAATTTTTCGCTGATGTATCTTCTTCGGTGGTATTAATTTTTTTTTATTTTTTATTTTTTTTTTAATTTTTACTCAAGGAAAAAAGAACCTTTATTTTCATCAGCAAGAAGCCAAAATGTTCAAAAGTGATCTTATAGATGGCCTGGTTGTCCACTGAATAACGAAATTTACATTTCAGAAGAATTAGTTTAAGCAGTTGAAGGACTTAATCAGGACATTAAATATCCTTTTATCTTAACCATATTTCTTCAATCAATTCCAAATAGCTCAGAAATCTGCTTACATGTTGAGATCAAAGCTTATATAGCTACCCTATCACATTTCAGTTTCTAAAACAGCCATGTCTATCTATTTCGCTGGAAAGAATATGCTGGGAGATGTTCTCAAAGACGTTCTGCACTTCTGGAATTCACTTCTTTCCCAGATCTGAGCTGAGTTCTGTCTATTTTCATGGAATACTCCAAAATATATTTACATATCCTAGTTTATAGTGTTTGGGGGAAAGAAAGGAAAGGCCTTGCAGAGGGAAAAATACTAGGACAAAAAGAAATTTCTTATTCAATCCAGACTTTATCCCGGTGTCTGGCTGGTTTCCAACGAAAGAAATGTAGAGTCATGTGGCAATTAAGTTATTTTTACACAGCCAAACAGTATGTGGGGTTGTGATAAATAATATGAAATACATCATGAATAAAATAATTATTGTCCTAGTCATCGAAACTCAGGAACAGTAAATAGTAGCTTCAGTCTAGAGGAGAGGGCTTGTTTTTAAGTTTTGGAATTTCTGAAAGATTATAAAAATTCTTTGTCTGATTTTATTGACTGAGTGTTGATCCTCAAGTCCCTGTGTGGTGTTTTTGTGAGAGTTACAGACGTGTTTGACTTAGCCTCCAAAAGTCATTCAAACAAAGAGATTATATTTCAGTCTGTGGGACTATAATCAAAACTTAGCAATAAAAATGGATGTAAAGAAGATAGATAGGTGTTTTTTCGCATCATACTACATCCATGAATCATGTTTATTAGATATTTTGAATAGATTTTTCACTATCCATTTAACGTTATAGTTCTGTACTGTCCTATAATACAAAAGTCAGCTGTGTACTAACCACAACTGAAGTTTTGTTTTGCACAGTGAAAAACCACTTTCACTGTACCCTCTACATTAAATACATTATTTTCAAAATGAATTGAACCTGAAAGTTGTTATGTAAAATAGTGTTCTATCCTATTACAGATATAGTTATTATCCAATCAAATAGAACAATATTAATAAGGCATTCAAACCCATGATTTCTTTTTGATTAGACCTTATGACTTTATAACTGTATGTAAATGTGGTAAATGATGACCACAATGTGTTCATCAATAATTTCTTATACTTAACATTTATGAATGTGTACAGTAGCTATAAACCTTTGAACTTCAGAGAAAATGTTCTATACAAATAATCAGTGGACCAAATCTGTCCCAAAGGTAACATTAGGCTAGAGCAAAAATGGATCTGACACTAAAAGTTTAATTTCCAAGGCATTCGTAAGTTTACTCGTCTGGAAGACACAGCCTGAAAGTTTGATGTAGACTATGGCAAAATCCTGACATTATATGTAAGCAAGCTGGCCACATTTCACATTGCATGTTCCCTTCATTATTTACAAAAAGCATCTGAGCAGCAATGATAAAATAAAAAGTTAAAAAAAAAAAAAAAAAGAATGCATCCTTTAGAACGTAAAAACATGGTGAAGCTGTGAAAGCAACACCTATTGTAGCCGACTCTTACTCGGAGCTGCACACGCAGATTCCCCAAGTATAATTTGTGACATTTTGAAACAGTAGGCAAAGTGACCCATGGAAAATTCCTTTTTCTGTTTTGTATGGATCATGATTCAACAACATTATCTCTTAGCAGAATGACACAGGTGGAACAAGTTTATCAGCATATGCAAGAAAACATAAAAAAGCATCTCAGTGTCATGGCATGAGCTTTGTAATTGTTAGTCCTTTACTGGTAAGTACAACATATTATTTATAGTTCAGCAGGAAGACTTAGAATAGACCCAGAGATATTAGATCAATATTGTGTCAATTTACTTTTAGAAACAGAAGCAGTCAACAGGAGAACCTTGGTCTGGAGGTAGAAGTTCTATTTGGAACATGCAGCATTGACCAGAGTACTGAACATTTTAATCTTCGACCTGCATTTAATTCAGATGGTCAGTAAACATTATTAAGCAATGATAAAAATCTTACTGCTTATAACCTCTGCCAATTTGAACAAAACCACTTCTGTACTCAAAAGAAAGTGTGTTTAGACCTCCTACATCCTGTAAAACATGGCAGACCTCCTACTGAAGGATATTGTGTGGAAAATAAAACAAAGAAAATGAAGTAGAGGGAGGCAACAAATATGTTCCTACTTCCTTCCATTTCTCAATGGGATTGGCAAGACTATAGCTGGGTATAGAAGAATACACAAAGGACTCAAAAGACTAAAAATGCCTAATATCAAACTTAATAGTACTGATTGTTGTTCAGATGGACAATTTATGCCTTAAGTTGAGCTTGGTTGAGAGAAAGCCTGTAGAAGCAGAAAGCGCTGTAACATAGAAGTTTTGTCCTTCCTTCTGGAAATCTCCATAATTCCAATTTGGTGATACAACTTGGGGTTGAGGAAATAAATTTTCAACAAGACTACTTGGCAGTCAACTACTCCATAATCCAAATTTTTTTATTTACAAGACAAAGAGCACTCAGCACCCAGATATTCAGTCCAAAGAGGTTTACTGAAAATCTCTTCTGTACAAAATAATTAAGGAATGGTACATCAGAGCTCTTACTGATATCTTAGACTCTCTCACTGATGATAATTATTAGATAAATGTTCCCATTACTCAGCTGGATGGGAAAGCTGAGTACACCAGGCCACATCTTTTTGTGACTTTAGATCAAAGGAGATCCTCCTGTTCCCGACAGTGATCCCCATGTGTTTCTAAAGAAACAGTGAATGAGGCCCACCCACCATGAACTTAAATCAGTTTTTCAACAAGAATCAAGTGAATTAATCTCTGCTTTAAAGAAATATCCATTTTAAATGGACTGCTGGATTATTAAAGCTTCTAGATTAATAAAACTTGAAATTAGAAATTTTTAAGAAATTAAATTTCAGCTTAGTCAATACAACAACTGATATAATCTTGCAGAACCAACATATTATTCACTATATTTTCTTTGTTTACACACTAAAAAGTGGAAGATTCATAAGCCTAGACACACAAGCAATGTGCAGTTTCTGAGTCTGTAATCTCAGTTTTCCAGGTAAAAGGCTAGAATTTCCTAGGTTAGATGTACAAAAACCTAGAAAATCAGAATAAAAAGAAGCAGTTTCCTTTACTCTGAGAGATTTTTGCTTTAGAGTCAGCAAAATGAGAGCTACCTATTGCTCTCTGAATATTTTACAGACTAATCTGGGTTTTGCTGAATCTTAATGGAAGCGATACAGCAAGAAGTTAACAATAATTTTCCCTTGCTGCTAAGGTGACTCTTTAAAGGCATATGAATATGTCTAGAATAATCATAGGAATCTCAAATTTGTGTAGAACAAAACAGCATAGATCAAAGCAAGGAAAGGTGGCTTGGGTTTTTTTCAGCTAGCCACATACTCCTCAGAATGTTATGGATTAAATCAGATATATGGTCTATAAATTTGTACATTCCGTATGGAAAATATGAAAGTCAATAAAACATATCCAATTCACAACTGCAATAATTTTAGGATTTGCAAACATGATAGACTCCCAAAAAGTATATTTTCTAAAGACATTTCTAATGCTTGGTTGGACAGAATGAAAACCGGAAGTATAAAAATCATATTTTTTAGGCTCTTGTTATGCAGGGAGGTAATTCTTCTCTACCAAGTAACTAAACTAAAACCAGAATAAACCAAAATAAAACAAATTAGATGTTTCTGTAGTTTATCATATTAGTCTGCATATTTAATATACCTTAATAGACCCTGAATTGTAAGGATAGGCATAAATCCATAACAAGGTTTTTCTCACCTGTGACCGTTAGTACGATACCAACAAGTTGTCAGGAAAGGTCAGCGTCTTTTGTGGTTTTTAGGGTTTTTTTAGGTATATGGGAGAATATTATAACGTAAATGTGTCATTCTTCATGGTTTAGACTGTATATGTAGTTTTGTACTCTTGCTGTTCATATTGAACATATCCTGGGAAGTGTTTCCTTGTAAAAATGAGTCTTGTGGTAATCAAGGTAATGTTAGTGGCCAGTCACCATTCCTCACTGATTTCTTTATCTGCATGTCTATACCGGTATTTGCATCACCTTTGTGATTTTGTTAGTTCTGAGGAAAGGAAAAAAAATTGCTCAAGAGTCTCCATCCTTTGTACACTGTTACATCACTGAAGAGTTGCTCTTCTCTCTTAATAGTCCTCATTTTTCCATAGAGTGGAAATATAGATTTAAAATACATTTCACAGCTAAAAAGGAAGCAGTGTGGTGTAAGCCACATTTTGCACTCTGCTGCGATGATTGCATCCAACTTAGCTTGCTTAAAAAGAAAAAGAACATGTGCTGAAGTTTAGATCTTTGACTGAAAAAGGGTTTAATCAGGAGTTTTTAGAGGCACAGCTGTAGGAGTCACTTCCATCCATTGACTTACTGCTTCACTTCTTAAGCACTGCTTGTAGCATTCAGGTGTTTTTTGGTTTGGGGAAAGTTGAGCTTTCCAGTCACTTGTGTACAAATATCTGCAAGGCAAGAGATGATTAATAAAATAGAGACGAAGTTCAAATTAGACCCTCTTTTTTTCTGAAAATTGGTGGGCCTGCGTCAGTTTGCTCTTGTCCTGATCACTAGTGTTCATTAATATATGCTGATCATTAAATATTTACTTATACAAATAAGAAATATAAGCTCCTTTTAAACAGAAGCATTGCTAATTATGTTAACTATGTGTTTACTTACAGAATGAAACAGATTCTTTTGAATGCTTTTTAATATTTTATCTTGCAATGACTATCTGGTTTGACATATTTCTAAGTGAATAGTATTTTGCTTTCTTGAGAAAAAGCAGCCAAAGGCTTCCATAATCAATCTGTTATAATATTCAGAATCAACAATTCAGTACATGAACCTGTCAACATGTCTCACTTTCTGGAGCTACAATATAGAAGTTTAATGATGTCAATGTGTTTGTGGACTGGAAGGAAATGCATTTTGTATAGAAAGATTTCATCCAATGTAGAATGATGTACTCTCCATCTTGAATTAAAAACAAACAAACACACAAACAAACAAACCAAAACACAACCCCCCCAAAAAAACCCAAGCATATATATATATATATATATATATATGATTATTTTTTTAATTTATGGAGATTTCATTTTCTCCTGATCTAGAAAATATTTTACATTTTCTCAAGATTTTAATGCCTGCGTGTCTCAAATGGATGAAAAGTTAAAGCAGAGTATTTGCAGAATACGAGTCACAATACGCTCATTAAGTATGTGGTGAATGCTTGTATAACTGACATTTAATACAGATTCACAGCACACATCTTCAGCATGAATAATTTCATGTACCTGGTATATCCTTTTATTGTTTTAAAGGACAAGGAAATTCTTTTAAACAACTTTTTCTTTTGTCTTTCCAGCTAATTCAAACCATAAGTGCAGTGGATCAAGATGACTCAGCAGAAGATCATCATTTTTACTTCTCATTGTCTGAAGAGGCCACAAACAACTCACATTTTACTGTCAAAGACAATCAAGGTAGTGTCATTCAAGTATCTCTTTAAGACCTTCCTAATGGAATATGTATGCTTCTAGTGGTCCTCAATTTTTTAAAACTTAAATGCTTAAATACTTAAGAACTTCAATAGAAATTGTCATTATAAGATATGAAATTTTCCTGAGGTCCATGTCGAAACAATAATTTGATAGTACCAAAGAGTCTGTTCTACATTTCAAATTGATAAGATGAACAGTAAAAGAGAGTTTTACTTCAAGAAGAGAAAAAAACATTAAGATGAAAAATACACTCATACTCCTTAAAATTTATTTTCTTAATGTAGAATATGGTGGGCAATTCCAACTTTCTTGTAAAAATTATTTGTCTGAGAAATAAGATTACCAGAAAGAAAAGATTGATAGATTAATAGAACTTGATTACTTCAGCAAAATTATAAAACCAGATAACTAGGAATGTATTCTTATTTCATAATATACCTTAAATTGCTTATACTGATTATTGATGACACCTACAACGTCTTCTACATGTGTTTTACTGTTATTCAGAACTAGTATTGATTGAGACTCTTATTAAAACAGTGATACAGAGAAATAGCAAGCAAAACCAATCTACAACATAGAGTATAGGTTAAATATCTGATGGAATTTCAGGGAGGATTACCATTTAGTCAGTCGGCTAAGACTTAAAAAAAAAGCCTCTTCAGACTCAGCTAAAGTACACATTGTTCTCATTGACTTTGTCAATTATTTGAATGTTCTGGCTAACAGACTAAATCAATGGAAATAAGTTTTAGAAAGTTCTGACTCTGTTAAACAGAAAACTACTTCTCTCAATTATCTTCAAAGTTGGTCAATGTATCAATAAGTATTTCAATTCCCAGCTCCATTACCTTCTCACTCCCTGCCAGGAAAGGATAAGTTATTACATTAAGGTCAAATTGTGTACTAAGCCATGAGTCTTTCCCACCTTGCCTCACTCTACCCAAAACTCAAGCAGACTCTCATACGAGGCAACATATTCAGTTCCTTTTGGTGGCTACTAATGGTGGGGAAAACCAAGCAAACAAATGAGAACTTTCAGAATATGATGCAATCAACTCTCAATCTGTCCCTTTCTCCTGCATTCCACAGAAATGGCTGAGTGAATTATGATAATCCTGAGGAAGACCAAAACTGATTATATATCTGCAGTATTTTATCTCAGAGCTGCTTTCTGAACTATGACAGAAACCTAGAACAACTTAAATATGAGGGAATTAACTTCAGTAGTCTGTGTGGATGGGTATTTTAGAAAGGTTTTTGTTTAGTTTTTTTGGGGGGGGTTGTTGGATTTGTTTTGTTTTGATTTGTTTTGGTTTGTTTTTTGTTTTTTTTTCTATATATAGGTACGCACACATAGAATAATTCACTCTGCCAGGACAAAAAGGTCTGACATGGAAATATTTCTAGGTTGTTGTTTGTTTTTATTTTCCTTCTTTTCACTATGCATAGATGTGGACGGGGCTGTTTTGTTGTGTTACAAGCTAAGTTTCATATTTGATATGCAGTAGGAGCTGAAATTAAGCAGCTTACTATATTTTGTACAGAACAGATTTCTAAACATTAATAGTTAAATACAAAGTGAAAGCCTCTAAAATTTTTGCTATAGAAGGAGGTAAGCTAGCTCCAGCTTTTGAGCTAGGAATAGAAATAAAAGAATATTTTAGTGGACTTCTTTCCTGTTTTCTCCTCCTTCCCTTGCCACCTGTTTTCAAAATGTGATGCTAGACACACTTTTTAACCCTTTCGATTGGTAAACTGTCTATATTTTACCTATGAACTGCTGGCTTGGTAGCAGCTGGTTACATGGAACCATTTTAAGAATCAATTAATTAGCCTGAACAGGCATCAGATACTGAAAATGGTGCAAATTTCTTTGGTTCTGAACAATAAAACCAGAGCTCTTAGGACAAATTTTATTATTGCCCATGCAATACATATGTCAAAAATAAATGCAATTTATTCATGATTGTCAAAATACCCACCAAATATCAGTGCCTGGTTTTGCTTTTTTAACTTTCTTAATATGTAGCTTTGGACAGTACCATTGGTTTTAAGTAGGTGAGATTCTACTGGAATATTACTATTGTTATTAGAAAACAAATAAATGCATACCACCATCATTTATCTTCTAGATAACACAGCTGGGATTTTCACAAGGAAAAGTGGCTTCAAGAGGCAAGAGCAGGTTTTTTTCTACTTACCAATCTTAATTCAGGATAACGAGACCCCACCACTGACGAGCACAAATACTCTCACTGTCACCGTCTGCGACTGTGACACTGAAGTTAACACCTTCTACTGTCGATACGAAGCTTTCATGTATTCCTTGGGTCTTAGCACAGAGGCTCTAGTTGCTGTTTTGGCTTGCATACTAATAGTCCTAGGTAAGTACAAATAAGAGAATTGACTTTGTTTCCTTTTACAGAGGGGTTGATTAAGTGAAAAAGACATATCCTTGACTGGAAGACAGGAAATATTGATCCATTGGAAAAAAAAAAAAATGAAATAAGGCAAATGTTTCATTTCTTTTCTGTTTTCTTAATTACTATTCCTCTCTTCCCCTCCCCAGTTTTCAGTAAAATTCAAATTTTAACAAAATTTCTTAAAAGCTGGGTGTAGTTGAGTCATGGTCCTCCTTATTCCTCCAACATTCCAATTAAAAATATTTCAGAGCCCAAAGTCTGTATTGAGCCCAGGTAAAGCTGAAGACAGCATTACACAGGAAAAAAGGCTAGTGTAAGAATATATTTAGAGGAGCAGTACTCTACTCATTCTGCCTTAAGAGTGGCAAATGAAGAGCTGAGATCAATAATTAATAAGAGAAAAAGAGAATTACATTCTCAGAAAACAACTCCAGAAACAAACTCTGCCAGTGAAAAAGGTTAAATCTCCAGACAGCATCTTCTCCAAATGCTGGACATCTCCTTTTTCCTCTTGGGGGATATCATGACATTTGGGAGGTTGTGGTTGGGAAAAGTGGGTTTGAGAGTGTTTCAAATGCAGAGTTGTGCTAGTACCTCTATAAAGGGTCATGCACAGCTGACAAATGGCACTCAAAACCAGACCAACAACCCAAGGCTGGCTGTTCTGGTGCTGAATGGGGCTATGTCTGCTGCAAGACATATTAGAGTGACAGAGAAAGAGCTGCTTCCCTTGATAAAGCACACACCTATCACTGCAACAGTGCATTTGCCTTTTTTTCAGAATAAGGATATTCCTGCAGTGTTCCATGAGTGATTTGATGACACTGACATGTTATAACACCAAGCACACATCATTAATCATTAGCTAAAAGTTAAATATCCATTCTGAAACTCTGAACCTGTCTGAGTTAGTAAGGGTAAGGTATGGTAGCTTTGGAGGCTAGGAAAGAAAAAGAAGTGGTAGAGACAGGTAGGTTTGTTTCCCAAGACAGAACAATTAAAATTAGATTTGGTCACTAACCATGGTCATGTGGTTAAAGACCAAACTCAAGCTGATGTCAATAAACCAACAGAGTAAGTCTTCTAAGTCTCTGTTGCCTGTGCAACATATGACATATCCACATTATGCCACATAGGAGTATGTTTCATAAAATGTCATGTCCACGAAACAATTGATAGGTTACAAACTTATAAATTGTGCAACCTAGCATAAACTGATTTTCAATAACATTCTTAAAAAAAAAAAAATAGAATCAAAACAACTGCAGCATAATATCTAGTTGCACAAACGTAACATCCAGAAAAAAAGAAGCAATAATAACAGAAATCACATTGCCTTAAGAAACAGAAACTTTCAGTGACAATTATTCTCTCAATGTGTTTGTTAATGAGAGCAAATAATAATAATAGTTTTTTATATCACTGAAAGAAATATACATAATTATACAGTAAACTTTTTTTTTTACATATAAAAGACATCAAAGTAAAGAAAGTTTTTTTCTACCTTCATTATAGCGTATGACCTCTACTAGTCTATAAATAACAGTATTCAGTAAACCTATTATCATTAACTACAGCAAAACTGAAGCCTTAAAATGAAGACTTGCAGCTCTATTCTGATGTGTTTTGATCTGCCATAGTAGCAACAGAAGACAAAAAGACAAGACAAATAAAACTAATGGAATTAATTTGAATTTATACTAGTGAAAAAAAAGAAATTTAACAAGTTCAAACCCACATATATTCTGCACTCTGTCCACAAGGTTGTGGCTTATTTTCCTTAACATATCAAATAGAAACCCACTCTAATATTTCCTGTTGTACCTTTCACCTCCTGACTGAATGTCTTGGTGAGAACTCATTGAAATTTATCCTAAAATAGAACCCTATAATTTAGTTCCACACTAAAAGGAGTTGACAAGAAGCAGCAGACATACCTGTTAGTTATGGCTCAGGAACTTTGTAAGGCTTTGAACTCTCAAAATCAAATAAAAGTGATGGAAAACAATGGAAGGGAAGATCATAGTTTTTATGTCTAATTGGGAGTACTCTTGACTAGTCACTGGCCATTTCTTGACTCCACAACAAAGTCCAGGGATGCATTAGTTCTCCTAAATCCATCTCCTGGTTTCCAACAGAGAACACAGGAACAGGCTTGTCTGCTCTTCCAGAGTCACCTTATTTAAATCTGAGCTTAGATCTGCCTTAGGCCTTTTAGTCAGTTTAAGTTTACAGGCAGGTCAGGGTACATATCAAGTTTTGTTTGATTGTTGCAGGATATTTGAACCTGATCACTTTGTGTGACTAAGGGGACTAAGGATCAGGCAAGTTGTATCATGGCATTATCAAGGCCATGACTGGAATTATTCATCAAGGGTTTCTTGGTTGCTTGCAGAGAGGTCCTCTCTCCTAGCGGAATAAACCCAGGGTGTCTACTAGGTCTATGTATATCACCAAAGTCAAATCAGAGATATAGATAAATATATTAGTCCAAAAGAAAAACAAATTACTCTACCACACTCTTTACAAACACACATATTTTAAATTAATTGAATATTTGAATTTATTTTTGTGCTTATTTAAAGTGAAATAATAAAAAATTTGCCACATATCTGAAAACTAATTTTCCTAAAGAACTACTGCAATTCCCTCATATTCTTAAGTAAAATCCTGTATTTGTTGGCAGTTGTATCATTTTATGTCCTGAGTTAAAAATTACAGTCCACAAACTACTTATTAAATAGAACAACTGATTTAAGTTAAAAACTGAAATCATTAATCTCTTTGAGTCATAGACTAATTCAAAGAGATAATTCAGTTAAAAATGAAATTAGATAGGATTAAAAAATAGTGCTTTAAAATAAAATTTAAAAAACTTTCACATATGAAAGAAATAAGATCATTTGATACACAGGCCTTGACAATAAAATGACACAAAATTTATTGGGAGTCTTCAAATTTGCAAATCAGCATAACAGAAATAGTTAAACTGCATTCTGCATAGTCTGTGGAACGGAATGTTTCAACAAGATGAGGAGGATATCTTGCTCATTGTCTCATTTTTCATTTGATCTTCCTGGGGCTTTGATCAGAGAGACAGTGAGAGATTAAGAATTTAAATTCTTGAATGTGAAATGGATATATTATGTAATAAAAAAAAAAGCTGTTTCAAAAAGCATAACATGTGTTTCCATCAGTTTCAAACTCACGTTTACCAAAAGAACTGCTTCATTTCATTCACCTATTTTATAAGTCTCTTTGTAGCCATTTTCCCAACACACCCACTGCTCATCTCAAAACCATAAAATCCATAAAAATTACAGCTCTATAAATTTGCTAAGGGAGCTTCACTTTGCAACAACATTGATATTAAGAAAAGTCATCATTTTTTAAGTCTTTCCAAGCACATTCAAAGTCTGTGGTTCTGTTTAATTTTTCTTTTTTTTTCCCTTTTCTTCTTTGATTTTTCTTCTTAAATTTTTTTTTGGTCAGTGTTCTTTTTGGCAATTGTAACCATAAGGCAGCAAAAGAAGAAGTCTCCCTTTTCAGAGAAGATAGAAGAATTCAGAGAGAACATTGTCAGTTATGATGATGAAGGAGGTGGTGAGGAGGACACAGAAGCCTTTGATATCTCAGCACTGAGGACACGCACTGTCATGCGAACGCACAAACCTCGGAAGAAGGTCACCTCCGAAATCCACAGCCTCTACAGACAGTCTCTGCAGGTTGGCCCAGACAGTGCAATCTTCAGGCAATTTATTTCAGAAAAGCTTGAAGAAGCAAATACAGATCCTACTGTTCCTCCATATGACTCACTTCAGACCTATGCATTTGAGGGGATGGGATCCTTGGCAGGATCCCTCAGCTCATTAGGTTCAAACACATCAGATGCGGATCAGAATTATGACTACCTTGCAGACTGGGGACCTCACTTTAAACAGCTTGCATGCATGTACTCTTCCCATAGAAGTGTGGGGGATTAGGTCCCTAAACCTCAGCAACCAAAAACAGCTGTGGATTTGAAAAGGAGATCATCCCACCTTTAAGCACGAAAAATAAGAACCCAAGGGTTTTAGTATGGAAAGTCTTGGATCTAGAAATCTCTTGAAAACAAATCACACCAGTGGTGTCATGATGAGAGGGGTTGGAGCCTGTCATTTGAAAATCTTGTGGCTATTTAGGTGCTTGAATGCAAACTGTGCTTTGGATACCTAGCTCCTCTTCTGGATACTGAAAAAAAAACTGGGTCTTGCATGTACAAAAGGAGTAGAAGCCATAAATGGATGTTCTAAACATTCTATCATCCATAAGCTTTAAACAGCTTCCCAAAGCTAAGAGAGACTTTTGCAGTTGCAGTTGAATACATTCATTAACCAAAGTTAAACATGCATATTTCTATAATGCTTCATTATATAAATATACCTATGTGAAAAAGTAGACCCTAGATATTCTAATACAGTTTTCAGAAGTGCTCACAGAATCATCTATTTATTGTTCTTAAGATGATAAAACCAAAACAAATCTCTTTTCCTATCAGTGTAAAAATAAAGACCCATTACAACATCAGCAAGTATTTGCTGCCACTTTAGTTTTCAATGAGACTATTGGAAGATGTGTAAACCAATACTTAATTTAACAAATGACATAGAAAACAGAATCAATATTTAACTTAAATACTGCGATCGACCACATTATATATTACCGTACTTAGAACAAAATGATGTACAAATAGAGGCATTATTTCTTTTATTAAGAGTTTAAAGGATGACTGATTTACCAGGCCAGATTTATTTTTTTATTATGGAATATAAAATTAGCTGCAGTAGTCAGTTTTATTATAACAATATTAAGAATCTTTAAAATGCTAAACTGATGGTTGTAAAATTTTATGTATGACATTAGATAATAAGATAATAAAATGTTTTAATGTTAATCTACTTTGAAAATCATCCTGAATCATTTTGCGAGACTCAAGCAGGATTTCAAAATTAAATTCCCACTGTATTTTTTCTAAACATTCCATAACAAACATAAAGCTGTCTCAGAATATTTCTTTGCTCTTACTTGTACCATTACCCAGCAGCAATTTCAGAACTGAGGTCATCAAATGTTTTCAAAATGGTCTGTCTGGAAAAAGCAACCCACCTGTTTTGGTTTTTTTTCACCTCTCTTTTGTCGGGAAATTGCATCATCAGGAAATATTACAGAAATTGCATCATGTAATCAACTGATTCAATCAGCTAAAGGCTGGCATCAGGCTAAAGAAAATCATACAAAATATTTCTTTCTGCTTTCCTCTTTTTATTTTTTTTTTTTTAAGTAAGATTGTAGGTAAGTTCAATAGAATTACAGAGAGCCGGGAGAGCTTGTGCAAGGGAGAAACAAACAAACAAACCTCAACAAACAAATAGAAAAAGGCATGCAACATAAAAGCTCTGCAATGTTTGCTGCAGTTGCTCATCACTGAGGAAAATCAAGGCATCTAGGCTTAGTGAAAAGGTGCTAGTGCAGAGTTTAAATTCCTGGTAGCCAGAAATAAAATATGCGGGGGAGTTTGAAAATCAGTAGAGATTTCCAGTGTGAGGTCTGGTAAGGACAGAAACGTTATTCATTATATTCATAGACGGAAAAACACAGGGAAGGGAGTGGGGAGTAGAGCAGCCATCTGACCAGGTGCAGATGAAGCAGCACCTGCTTCATAACAAAAAAAAAAAAAAATATGTTTTTTTCCAGTCTCATGCTAGGATGCTGGTATGGATAAGCAGCTAGAAAACAGCTTTAAAAGTTGCACAAGTGAAAACATCGTATTAATGGCTCTAACCTTTTACTTCAATGGCTCTCAAACAGATGTGATGAAATAATTTTTATTTGAGATAATATTGTGCACATTAGTAATTTGCTCCATGGAGATGAACAGAGAATGAGAGAGCAACTATACATGCAGTGGTTATTGCAAATAGTGAAAACATATTTAGGATTAGGTCTATAGATATTATGTGGGTTATACTCTAAACAAGTCCTTATTCCCCAGATGGTCCCAGTGGCATTAAGAGAATTCCTTGTGCTTTCAGGATGTATTTAGTATAAAAAGGATAACAGTGTCTGATCCTTTCTCAATCCAGAGATTTGTTCATTTATGTGGGGAAACAGCCTTGAAGACTCAACTATATTTGCCTTTATAATTTTCTCTTTTTATTGTAAAGTACTTTAACAAAAAATAATTTTTGTAACTAGTGCTTACCAGAGGCAAGTAATTTTTGCAACCAACGTCTCCCATTGTCAGTAATTTTTATATGAAAGACTTTAACAATCTACAATGGATCTCACATAATTTTTAACTGAAAAAGCTAAAGTTTGTGTTTCCGTTGTGACTGGAAAAGGGTATTTTCTTTATCAATTCAATAACAGTAAAAAGTTTCTGCTTGGTTTTCACGTTATATATATTCTGATGCAGGTGTTCTTTTATAACAACACTGAGAAGAAATCCTGCATACCACTGAGAATAGTCTTAGTCTTTTATTTACATAATTTTCCTACTGCTTTTTCTCACAGGTATTGTCATTACAGTCATAGTTTTGCTTTCAAAATTTCCACTGGAAATCTGATTGGTTTAATACTAATTCTTAATTACGTGGGGTAACCCTACCAGATGACAGCAAAATTTGTTTGAAAAGACAGTGTGCATTTTATGTTTCAAAGTCATATCTAATATGTGCTCTCTAAGGAGCAGAAGTTGAAGGAGATTAGGTGATTTTATATTCTGTCAAAGAATACATTTTATCCTTGATCTAGACTATGTACAAATAGAATAGAAGTTATTTAAAAAAAACCCCAAAGTCAGTAGTTATTAGTAAAGTCTGTAACATTTCTCTACCAGAAACATGGTAAACATATATTTTATAAAGAGCAATAGAGTAGATTAATGTTTATTAAAAAAAAAAAAAAAACAAAAAAAACCAGACCAAATATTTTACAACAGTAATTTGGATGCTTTCATATCTGTTTGTAAGAAGATAAACTTTTCATATAAGGGTATATATCAGCCTTTTTTTTCATACAATGAGGAACAGTAACATTTAACTGCAGTGCACAGAAGGATAAAAGATGTCTAGAGAGAGACTGCTTAGATCAGTAGGAAACACTTTACCCACAGCAAATAGATAATAGCGTTAGTCAGAAATATGCATAGGACTCAACAGGATATCTTCCAGTAAAGGCAGTTAGATATATGACATTAAGAACAAATATTAATAAATACAATTAGAAACCATAGCTACTTCACAAAACTTTCAAACAGCAGAAACTGGAAAAGGATATCCAAGGCTCTTAATTCCCCATATATTTTAATTGTGATTTAGGTAATGCTTTCATAATATTAAAGTTTACAATTTAAATAATACTACACATATGGAGTTTTGAGTTGTAGAGAGAAAATAAAGTACATATATCTGATGAAAAGGACACAACAGAAGTTATTGGAGTAAAGCTTAAAAGGATGCATCCTCCACCACAGGTATATGAAGCATTCCTTCTGATGTTATTGTGGGTGAATTAGTCTCTGTCATCAGAAATTTCTCTGAAAAGAGTCTGTACAGAGGGCATCTTGGATAAATGTTTTAGCAGCTTAGGGGCTGGGAAAAGAATTTTTTCTATACTGATTCTGCAAATATCCCCCATTATTAATAGTGAGGACACCTGAGATATAAGCAAGAATCTGGATGACCCTGAATAAAGAAGAATAGTAAAAGAATAAAATATAATGATAGAAATAAAGATCATCCACTCTGGAAATAGTACTAAAAAAATATAAAAAAAAAAAAATTAAAAAAATCCTATTATACTGGGCACTAATCCAGAAGAGTAATTAAACAAAACAAGGATATTCTAGCTGCTAAAATAACTATGAAATGACAACATTAAGCACAGAAAAGGACAAAAAAAATCAAATATTAACCAAAGCTGTACAATACAATTGATAAAATAAAATGCTGAGCATGAAATTAAATTGAGATTAGACTACCTTACTGTTTAATTATTTGACAGCCACTCAAATATTGTTTCTGAAATTCACACATTCATTTAAACTAAAGTAAGCCAAAGGTAGTTCCAATATTAATTATTAAAACATTTACATAGGAAAAAAAATCTTGTTACTGATTTATTATTTATTCAAGAGGCACAAATACTTTGGCAAGGCCAGATGAGGTCTCCAACAGATGTAAAAGGAGTGATAAAAGACGTTATCCTTAAAGACCTTCTCTATTTTCAAAAGTCTAATTCAATATGCCCACATTTCATTTATATTCAGTGAACCTCTTTTCATTGGTTGCAAATGGCTATCTACTTATATCACATATGAATTAAAAGTATTATATTTACTTTACAAATATTTTACTTTACAAAAATTCCTAAAGATTACAGTGACTATAGGAATACATTACCCAGGTCCTTCTCGCCAAAGCAAGTTATTATCACCAAGTCTCACCCCGCTTTTCCATCACTGAAAATAAAACCATCCTAGTTATCTTCTACAGGCACTTGCATCTAGTGCAGTACATCTCACTCAATCCTAGCCACCTAAAAATTAGAGTAAGGTATTCAACTTCCTTCCCACTCTGTGTTGCTACCACCTCAGACACCATAGAAATTCAGGGCAGGCTGGACTCTCCAGGGCTTCAAAATGAGAGAGGTGTCCTTCCTTATGGGGCCAAATTAGACCTGGTAGGCCTTCCACAGCACAGACCTCCTACTAACACATCTCCATGTCACTGAGAGCACTAACTCACTGATTAATCACCTCCAAAGTTTCATCTACTTTCGCCAATCTTATGGGGGTATAAGGATTCTGCTTTGTCTTTCTACCTTGACATACATTTGGATTTATTTTTATAAACTCAATATTTTTCTTTGGCAATAGTTCCTGTCAGTCTTGAATGATTATTGTTGCTTTATAGTATTCTACTAACAGCTAAAGGTTTCCAAGTCAGCTGCTTGTGGAGATAGTTATTTTGATATCACAAATTTCAGGAAATACAGAGAAAAAGACATGAAATCAAGGCCAAAAGAGGTCAAATGATTTATGTAGCTGGTTAACTCCTGAGCTGGAAAGAAGTTGTAGATCCTGAAATATTCAGCCCATTGCACAGCTTCACGGACTACAGTTAATTTTTTTGCAGGTCTGCTTGTGTTTTCTTGGGGAATAATAAAGTTAGTTAAAATAAAATTCTATATCCACCTTAGTTAGTCAGTTCTGGTTTTGTATGTCACTTTGAACAACTTTTTTGCCTTTGACCGAAAGATTTGCTTGGTGACCTTTTTATATATTTGCTAACATTCTTTATTCCTTAATCCTTCTTCACTAGTCTATAAGTCTGAATATAATTTATGTGGTTTGTTCTACATAGGCTGAACAGCTCTTCATTCTAAGGCTCATTTTAACCAGCTCCCAATATTGCATCACTTTGGAAATCAGAAGTTAAGCACTAGTAAGCAGACATTGGAACATCCTGTTTCAATGGCAGCATCCTGGTCAAATACTTTCAAAGTGTCTTCTCATTTTGTGCTTTTGTTCTAGGTTGGATTTTATTCTAAGATCATAGGTTCATTCTACAGCAAATAACTCAAATAGTTAAAAACAAAAATACATATAGTTACACCACACATTTACATAAAGCTAAGCACAGATGAAACAAATTAGGCAATAGTTCCCTGGCCACTAGGGAATTTCTTTTATGGCTAAACAAGCTATAAAATGTATCCACTCAGGCCAATATAAGTCCACAGAATAGGCGACAGGTCCTAGGGCCTGTGTTATCCTGACAATAAGCTGCCTACAAACAGTAACATCTCCATAGCTGCTACCTATAAGTCTACAATGCCTGTAGGGTTTTCAAAAGGTAATCACAATCAGAAACTAATAACTAACTGTTTCCTAAAATTTCAAGTATTTCTGGGAAAGGGAATGTCTCTGAAAGGGTAAGAGAAGAGCCCTTACCTTTCTGCTGTTCCACATTATTGGAAAGAAAACCCCCACAAACAATATTAGAACTAGTGTAATTTGTAAGCATTTGTCAGAAATCTGTTTTCAGCCTTGCTATTTCTTCAGGATATATTTGCAATATGAATTTCCTGATTGCTCACTACATGTTTTGCTTTGCGGGCCCTTTGTCCAGCAGAAATGGTTTTTGGTCTTCTGCTGTCTAACTGTTCCTATGTGATAGATGGTTCAGATTCACTTGGAAAAAAAAAATAAAAACAAACAAAAAAACAGCCAAACAACAAACCACAAGCAATCTGCAAGTTTTATTGCAATAGTTATTTTCCATTGCTATTGGAGAGTGGTACAGACATTGAGAACCTGATGGTTAGAGAACAAATCTAAAAAGGATCCACAAAGTTGACTGCTTCTTCTATAAACTTGAAAAAATTTCCAACAGTAGAAATCCAGTGAAGGCTCAACTTGGCTTATGCCTTCTTGTTTGCCTTTTCTGCTATCCATGAAAGAACTTCGTAATGCAAATCATTGCGGGGACCACCAAATGCACCAAATAGCTGTGGTAGGAGAGGTCTCTGGAGACTTCATTCCTTAAGGATAAAGTAGACATTTGCAGGCTGTTAGTAAAGTTGATATAATGGGTTAGAAATAAACAGCAGGGTAAATGGAAACAAATAATACTGTTGGACACTGAAAATTAAATCCAGTTTGTACCACCTTTCTACTTTTCCTTTGCATGGTCCAGGACATAAATTAACTGTTCCTAACACTTCTTGTAAAATATATGCTGTTTTGGTTTCCTCCAAAGATCATAGAGAACAATTTTAGCTTTTCAGGTTTCTCTTCCTTATTGATTTATTGGCTTGTAGGATTCTGACAAGTGTGCATTTTTTGCTCTGAGCATGTTCTTGATGTTTCTTTTATGTGCTCCTTAAAAAAAAGAAAAAAAAAAAAAAGCAAAAAAAAAAAGCAAGAGGGAACCAAAAACTCAGAAAGCAAAACAGGTAGAAGAGTCACTGCGGAATTTAGTTTGAAAGACAATCTGAAATGGAACCTACAGGAAGTTCTACAACTTAAGCTGTAATACAGGAAGAATTTGGACCTTTACTTTCCCTCTGTAGGCGAAAAAATACCAATAGACACACCTAACAACATTGCTACTATTGCAGGTGTCTGGGACATCAGAGATGTTTCCTATTATCTTGTTCTCTTAGAGTGGCATGTTAGAGATATTTCACTGTAGCTCTTAAGTTCATGATACTGTGGTGAGTAGCATTTATGTAACCCTTACTAGGGAGTTGATAATAAAAAAAAGTTTCTAACATAAATATAAACAGGATTATTGAATAAAAATTATCTGATCTCTTATTCCTTTGAGTTTTATTATTATTACCTTTTTGCATTTTAAATAATTATTTGACATTTGAAGTCTGACAGTTTAACAATGTTTAAGAAGGGGTGTTCCTTGTCTACAGGAAATGTTTCAGGAAAAGATATGGAAATCTTCATGTCAGTTTGCAAAAAATAAAAATGGGGTAAATAAATAAAAAACAAACAAACAAAAAAAAAAAAACAAACAAACAACCAACCAAAAAAAAAAAAAAAGGGAGGAGCTCCATTGGTTCTCAACCACTCCAAAATCTGCTTGAAGAACAACACATTTTGGTGCCAGCAGTCCAAGAATTTCTGGTATGCCAGGTGACAGCTGTTTTATGTAGGAATCAGATGGGCCAGTTACATGACTAATCCCACAGGCCATCTAGGAGGTACTCTAATTAAAGTAGAAAAATATCGATATGGTTGCATGGATAGCCTACACTATGGGGAGGAAACTGGCTAGTTCACCATTGCTTAGTCTAGTGGTGTTCCATGGGGGTTGTTCCTGAGCGTAGTACTTACCTTCAACAATTCCCCGGTCAGTAGAAGGGCATGCGCCTTCATCAAGTTCATGGATAACACCAAACAGAGAGGAACATTCAATGTGCTGAAGGGCAGGGATGCCCTCACAAAGGCACAGGTGGAAAAATTATGAAAGTAGAAGGAAGCATTACTCCATGAGTGTTCTTAGGTGTCCTGCTCTGACAAGGATCACTTATTCATATGAACAACAGAATGAATTTGTTGGTGTTTTTTTATGTAAATCTTAACAGCCGTAATAAGAGATGTCCAAATACCAGTAGTAAACTGAAAGATGTACTGGTGTTTGAATGTGGATTTTTGCACGCTAATATGATACTTTCTGTCATCTCTTTTGCTGAGATAACTCAGAAGAAAAAACATATTAGCCATGGTTCAGGGATCTTTTTTACCAAATGTAATAGTTGCATCCAAAAATATTACAGCTTGGACAAAGGAAAAGTACAGAATAAGTAGCATAACCATCTGCTTATCTAGAAAGCTGTTGGCACACAGGTGAGCTCAAAATATAGACTTTCTCTTTGGGTTTTTTGATAATTTAAGAGGTGCAAATAACTGTATTACACATATGTGAGTAGAGAAAGCATACAAATTCTGTTTTCTAAGAAAAATAACATCATCCCGCACCTAAGAGTTCTTGCTTATTTCCTTGTTTGATCAAAGTTAGGCAATTCTCTTATGATTTACTACTTCTGAATTTCTGGGAATTTAATATTCCCTACCATTTTTCAGAAGTTGGCATACCCTTAAAAAAGTTAGGTTTAACCTAGGCATACTCAAAGGAGTTTTTGTATTCCTACCCACTTACTACTATCTCTCATAGCTGTAGCTGAGGGGAAGCTCTGCAACCCGTACCTTAAAGAAGAATATGAAAATTAAGTCATAACTCATCTTTGAAAATTAAACAAAAACAAAGAAACCAGAAAAAACTCAGATCTTGAAAAGTCACTAAAAGGTAAGCTATAGAGATAAATCTAAGATACAGTCATCAATTTTCTTTCCTCTGTGATTGTTTTAAAATGACACTATACTTGATCCATTCATTGAGCTTTCAAAAAGTACCTATGTGGCAACAATGTAAATACAGGAAAACATAAGTTTCTGAGAGAACAACTATTTCCTTCAATGCTATTTACACTTCTAGTTTTTAGGTTAATCTTTGAGTACATTCCAGGCAACAGTCCTGCTCAATCTGACATTATAGCTCTCAAAAACTCCCTTCTTCTGGTCTCAGATGCCTTTTTTGATTGTGCATGCTTCCTCATCAAAAGAGCTAATTATCCTATTTACAACACATGTTCTAAATTCCTACCACCTGAAACTGATATTCTGAAGCCCCAGTGCATACTTAACCCCATCTTATGCAAAACAAGTGGAAAATAAACAAGTGCCTACTGATTTTCCTGGAAGGTATTTTTCTTTTTACTGAGACAGAATTCTCAGCTGGAGCAATTGGTTGTCCATATAGTGAGAAATCATATTTAAATTGTCCTTAAAATAATGTCATTGTGGGGATATTTATAGTTGTTCTTTGGGATTTTTTTTGAAGTATGGAGCTATTTACTGGTGGTAATATTTTATGCAGGTTTGCTTAAACTAATGGATGGGAAAAAAATCATTGAACAGTTGCACTGCTGGAAATTCTGAGGGTCTGTAGTAGCATATGGGCTCATTAAGACTATAGTCATATACTTTCACATTGAGCAGTTTTATACAGTGTTGTACTATTGAAACAATTCTGAAAATGTTTGCCAAGCAGTTACATATTACTGTTATTCTGCAACTCTGAACTACCCTAAAAACTTCATTAAGGTCCTTGTCCATTGTCTGTTGGGTTTCTGCACCTCAGAATAAAGCAGTAGGACTAAGCTCTTGGTTTTCAAACCACTACTCTAATGCATCTTCATTGTCGCAGTATGCTACTTGTTGAAAGCTTTCGTCAACTAAACTTTTTTTACAAAGTTATTGAAACAATCCTAATGAAATATAACTAGGTTTCTGGCTCTATTTATTTATTTATTTATTTTTCTGGTGATTGCAGAAAATAGTTTTTCATCTATTTAAGTGATGAGGTTTTATTGCTTTACGGGAGACCTAAAGAGCTAGTGCTTATTGAGAATTACTGCACAAGCAGCTTCCACTAAGTAGATGATTATATACATCCTTTCATGCTTCTATATTAACTTAAATGCTGATTATTTGGTTCTTTTTCATTTTCTTTCTTTCCTTTTTTTTTCCCTTAACTTAAGATGGTTCATGTGGGTTCAAGTCTTAGCATGTAAAGTATAGATGTGCTACTGTAGGGTCTACTTTATATACCACAGAGCTTATTGGTGGGAAAATCCTGATATCCAGGATTAGCTTCACACTGTGATTAACTTTTCAGTGGCAACAGGATGGGATTTTTAATTCTAGGTTTTAATAAGTTTATGTCATTTATCAGTTGAACACTATGGATAGAAATACACTACTCTCCCATGAAATGTTTTTATTCTACATCTTCTTTTTCAGCTTCTCATAAACCAATTCTGTGAATAATTCTTATTCTTTCTTAAAGGATTCATTTGAAAATAGACTCACACAAGGCTTTCAAACTCTAATATTTCAGTTATTTTCCATTCCAAGTGATTTTTCTGCTAAATTACACATAACTGTTAATGCAGCATCCACTGTTTAACAAGTCAGGCATGTTTGTGGCTTACCTATATGGGTTCAGCTGTGGGAGGAGAGGAAAGGAATGGTAGATAACAGGGATTTAAAAGTTACTGAAATCTCATCACAGTTTTGGGAAAAGATTGGCTTAAAGGCTTTTATTGACTCTGGGACATATGAGGAATAAGAACAGTCATGGAAAGAAAACGTCCACGGATACTGTTCCAAGGGTTGACCTTTGAATCCCAAGCTGACTAGCTATCACCCAAGAGCAGCCTGGGGCACTGAGTGTATAAAAGGTGACTGCTCTCTGGTTACAAGATTGTGGTTTTATTTTTTAATTTGTATTGCTCCTCTGTATATGATATGCTAAAGTGTTTGTTCTTCTTGAGATAGGTATAACTGTATTGCAGAGCACTTGAGGCATGTATAATTCAAGGTCATTCCATGTAACTGTGTTATTTTATCTCAGAAATGACCATCAATTCAATTTGATTACAGGATATCTAAACTCACATGCTCTTTTTTCCCTCTATCTATCCCATTGTCAGTACAACATCTGTCTTCCTTGGAAACTGCTTTTACCTCCAATTTCTAAAAGTATAGTCATAGTAATTCTAATTGTAAAAACAAATTGTTAGTCTGGATATTGATCCCCATCCTTCAACAGCTGGAAATTATTTACTTCACTGTACACCTAGACAATAAGGGCTTCTCTGCAAGGAACAGGGAATGTTTGATGAGTTCAACAAAAATGCTAACAGAAGTGGTACCCAATGCGGTACAGAGTCGTGTAGTATGCTCTACAGTAGGAAACACTTCCAGGAAGGTGGCAACAGAAGTGCAGCAAAAGTAAGACTCTGCACAGGAGCAGTTCTGCTCCTGTCACCCTGGTTCATGTGTCTGTATGTAGATAGGTACAGGGTGTCATGTGAATACACCCTCATCCCTTGACCTGTCCAGATGCTAGCCAGCTGTAGATACAGAAACCAGTTTATTGTTCAAATGCACAAATAAACTCCTATTAGGGAGAAATTATGCTAACTTGATCTAAATGCAACTCCACTGTTCAGCCCCAGAATCATAACAGGCTTACATGTGACTGCCTTGACATATCTCCACCTGCCTGAACTTCTCTGAAGAGAGATTCTCTAATATTAGCCCAGCCCTGACTTATTCTGTAAGGATTATTATACTGTTAGAGGTCAAAGTCAAAAGAGAAGCTTCTCAGGAGAACAGACATTAGTATTTTAGGGGTTAACTATTTTAACAGCATCCAGTAACACTGCAAATTACAGAAAGGACTTTCCATTATAAATCATTTGTTTCTTCAAGTAATGTTATGTTTTCTAATTAATTGCTCATACAAGGCTTATAGAAACTCAGGGCTAAAAATTTCTGGAAGTTATGGGAGAGTAGTTGACCACTTTAAAACAGACATGAATGGTTAAATTCTGCCTTTGAACAGTAGTCATGTCAGGCATATTACAGCCTGAAAACATTCACTTTATGAAATAAACTTCATCTATTTTTACTCTGCACAGAGCATGCAAAGCCAGATAATTTACTGCAGTTGAGCAGATGCTTGTTTTGTTTTGACATTATTATTGTTACAAACAAAAAGAAAGAAGAATAAGCAATCCCAGCCAATGGAGAAATGTTATTGCTATAAAGCAAGAACTTTGAAATACTGCACAAATTTAGAAATCAGACAACAAGAGACCATTACTTAAAAATATGTTTAAGAAAGAGAATAAAGGAACAAAAAAGGAAATAATAAAAAGGGTTATGAACAGAGCTTGCTTTGTTTCTCCACTATGGTGGGTTTCCTGCTGTTTGCAGTGGTTTCTGTAGGAGAGGCAGAGGCCAGAGAAAAGGAACTATGGGTAAAACAACCAGCTTCCCCTTAAAGGACGCAGAGCTTAGTGGAGTCAAGGACCACCCATTGCATACCTCTCGTTTCCACATTGGTAATGAGATCAGAGGTCACACAGAACACCTCACTGTGGCAGGGTGGTCCCTAGAGAACACAGGTCCTCATTTCCTACAGCACTAGGGGGCATGCGTTAGCAGCTTGTAATAACAAGACTTGACCTGTAAAGTGATAGGCTTCATAAATTAGGGATACTTTTTTGTGGGGAGGTCAAAGGAAAAGAAACACCCTTTCTGCATGACTGGGATAACTGTCTACATCTGTGTTCTATAAGAAAAACCTTGGTTGTGTTTTCTAAGGCTGCGTGACCACATTTAGAGCTATTTCTCTAATAAAGTGAGATTTGTTCTTTTTGCATACAATCTTTTGCCCACAAAGAAATGCCAGAGAACTAAAACTACACAGTGATTTGCTTGACTGATAGTAAATTAGGCTTCATGATTGATCTAAAATACCCAAACCTGGAGCTCAAAAAGTTAAACTGACATCCAGAAGGTATGCAACTCCCATGCAGCTGGCATCTTTCCCCTTATCCTGTTTTACAAAATTTTACATGAAATGTCTATTGAGTCCATCAGGTTGCTTGGCTGGTATCCCAGGGCAGATAGCTGGCACAAAGTAGGAATGACAAATTCTGGTTGTTCAGTATGTGACAGGATTTTTATCACTAGCTATCACAGCTGATGGCACTTGCTCATTCAGTTTCATTAATATGACTCTTTTTTTTTTCATGTTCCTCTTAGTATAAGTTTCTGGGGTGAGACATTTTACAACTATTGTATCAGCTCTGTGTGTGTGTGTGTGTGTGTATGCGTTTCTAATGAACATTTGAAGCAATAACATGACATTGATTTGAGTTTGTCAGGTATGATGGGACTTCAGTGTGAGCCAGAAAAAAAAACCAAGGCAGTCTTAGTCTTTAATAATGGTTGTTTTGGTGTGTTTCTCTTCCAAGCATTCCAAGTTTTCAAGCATTGGTTTCAATATTAACTTCCTCCTTAATTGTTGATTTATTATTTCAACTGGCAATGTTTTTTAAATATATTAGCATTTTTGTTCTGTTAGATATTAACATCCATTTTTAGGTAACAGCTGCCAAAGCAGTGAAACTTGGGTTGGTTTTTTGTTTGTTTTTTTTTTTTTTTTTTCCAATTCAGTAATAACTTCTCTGACTTAAAGATTTTGCAGCATTTGTTTTTATATTTCATTCATACCTTTGGACTCTACTATTTTGTTTGAATTTCTTTTTTTTTTTTTTTTCAGAAGAACTATTACTAAGTAGAAAGTTCCTTATGAGATTTATACAATTTACCATTTACCTGCATTGTCATATCTACTGTTGATGCCTGTTAATGCCCTGCTGATGGCAGGGGATTCTAGATTTCCCCCGTCCACCTCAGCTCTCCGCAAGCCACCTTTAATGATCATGAAATGCTGAAAACATTTGCATTCTGTTTCACAAAATAGATATTTTTCATATACTAATTTTCATGAAGTGTTATACTTCCACAGCATAAAAGAATGGTTGCAGGCAGAAGGGATCACTGGAGGTCATCTGATCCAACACCTTCCCCAGCTCATGTAGGGATAGCTGAGGCTGGTTGCCCAAGACTGTGTCTAGAGGACTTTTGAATATTTCCCTAATCTTTATGGGCAACCTGTGCCAGTGCTCAGTCACCCACACTGTTAAAAAAATTGTTTCCGTTGTTTCACTTTGTGTCCATTGTCTGGTCCCGTCATTGGGCACCACTGGAAAGAGCCTGGCTCCATCCTTTTTTGTATCCTGCCTTCAGCTATTTATTGACATTGATGAGATTACCACCCTAAGCCTTCACTTCTCCAGACTACCCGGTCCTATGTCACTCAGCCTCTCTTCATATGTGAGATGCTCCAGTCTCTTCATTATTTTTATGGCACTCTTCTGGAGGATTCATTCTTTCAGTATGTCCATGTCTCTCCTGTACTGGGGAGCTCAGAACTTGACGCAGCACTCCAGGTGTGGCCTCATTGATGCTGAGCAGAGAAGGATCACCTCCTTTGACGTGCTGACAATACTTTACCTAATACAGCTCAGGATACCATTATGCTATTTTGTCACCATGATCAAGTTAGTGTTTACCAGGAACCCACCAGGTCCTTTTCTGTCAATTACTGGCCTCTGCCTAGGCTTTATGCCACTGACCGCCATGCTCCGGTCTCAAGTGCTCAGACAGTTTTCAGTCCACCTCTATCCTCATCCAGCCCATACTTTGTCAGCTTGTCGATGAGGATCTCACTGGAGATGGAGCCAAAAGCCTTCTGCAAGACAAGACACACAGTATCCACTGCTCTCCCCTCATCTACCTAGTCAGTCGTTTTATTGTAGAAGGCTATCACACCGGTCAAACAAAGCTTCCCCTTTGTGAATCCTTTCTGACCACTCTTAACCACTTTCTTGTCCTTTGTGCCTTTAAATGGTTTCAGAATTAGTTGTTCTAGGATTTCACCTTTTGTTTATGTGCTATGCTCCACTGTATTTGAATTCCAGTCTCACAGTAAAATCTCAATGAAGCCAACATTCAAGCCTCTAGAGTATTAGTGATTTTGAGACAATCTTAAATGACTTTTGTATCTGTAAAATACAATTAGTAGTATTTTACTGCTTTGAATGGAGTAGAAAAAGTTTATTTTCAATTGGCTTCTGTTCAAAATTTTCTGTAAAATACAGGCTTTTTTTTTCTTCTAGGCAAGTGGAACATCTTTATCAATCTTTCATCAGTTTTCTACAATTGTACAATTTGACCCAAGAATAGGTTAAAATAATGCAAAACACATTTTTAAAATGGTACCTTTATGCTGCACTTTTCTGTAGCTTCTAGATTGGATGTGCCATATTCTGAGTTTAACAAAATCCTGGAAAATTATTTGGGATTTCAATGACAGGAAGTAATTAGCTTGAACTTGTCATTTATTGAAATGTCTTTCCAGTCATTTATAAAGGCATTGATTTCATAGACCAGCTTCCAAATTCAGATTGACAATAAATTCTTAGCATCAAATTGTCAACATGAGAACCAAGTAGTGACATCACCAATCTACAGAGAAATTGGGAGATTTCCAGTAATTTATTTACAAATTTCAGACAATTAAGTTGATGGAAAGGTTTTCAGTATTTACTTTTCATATCAAATGCTGGCTTCTATTAAATTTGTCTATTTTAGGGTGCTTCATTTTTTGTCTATCTACAATCACAAATAATGAGGGCAGAGAGAGGTTTTTTTTTTTTTCAGGGAGTGAGCGAGTGGAGGGTGGTTTGTTGTTTTCTTGGTTTTGTTGGTTTGTTGGGGTTTTTTTTGGGTTTTTTGTTTGGTTTTTTTTTTTTTCTTCTTTCCTGATTTACAATAAAACATCTGACACTTGCAAATAGCAGTAGCTACTACTCTAAAGAAATGTTGATTGACATCACCAAAATTACCCCGTAATGGCTAATACTTTAACTATTTGAGGAGTAAACTGTCATGCTTTATTTCCTCTCCTTCCCTCAATTTTTACTTTTGTTGTTGTTGTTGTTGTAAGGTTAAGCAGTTTTTAGGTATATATGTTATTTTCTAAAGCAGAGTTATCAGTTATGTTTTCTGTCATTAATTCATTTTCAGTAGTATGTTTTCATCTTTGATGGGAGGATTTGTCTTCTGCTTTTCCTTCCTTTATTCATTGTAAGGAATTCAGTTTCAAGAAGGAATGAAAAACAGCTCTCCAATAAAACTTTAGTAATCACTATTGCAAACAATCTGGTAAAGTCAAAGAGGTTATTTGTTATAATTATCCTTCACCCATTCATATATTCACTTGCAACTGATTTTCTCGTGATGAATCTAAACCTGAGTTTGCAGTTTCCCTCCAGAATGTTCAGCATTTTTGTGTTAAAATTCTTGTGCCTTTTTTCCTTCCTATTCCCATGTTTTTCTAATACAGTTTAATTGATTTTTTTCTTTTTTCATCTTTCCCTCCAACTTTGCCTCTGTTACAGTCCTTGTGTTGTGGTTCTCTGGTTGTTCATATTTACCCCAAGCATAATATTTGCTAGAATAGATGAGAGAGCAAGAAAGGTTTTCATAACTCACATCCTAAGTGGCTTCTTTTTGTTGTTCCTCTTCCAACTAGTTTATTTCTACCTTTTTGCTTTCTGTTTTATAATTATGTTTATTCTGATGATGTAATACTTGAAATTTAAAAAAAAAATAATTAGGACAACTTTATCTTCTTATTTCAGAATCAGCTGATTGTCATCTATCATGTTATACTTGAGCACACATTGTGTTTTTTTTCTTTTCAAGAAAAAAATAATATATTGCATTTACAGACCTGTGGGTTTTAGTCTACATATGGCATTACTTTCAACATTCTGCTCGCAATTAATGTGCATTAAAGAGTGTTCTCTGCAGAACCAGTTTTATGATACATGTGCAGAGATACATTTTCATTTTATAAATGTGCTTTTAAATGCATTATCGTAGCTCCTGGAGACTTAGGAGTAAAGAAATTGTGATCCAATCACCATTTCTGCTTCAATGACAGCAGTGCTAAAAACACATCAAAACACTGGCTATCTACATACAAGGCCTTCAGGGAAGCAAGACAAAATGTTGATTTTTATCTGCTGAGTCTTTTGGTGTATTTTACTTTGAGGACAACTGAAATGATGTAAAACAGGGAAAAGGAAAGTGTTAGTGAATTCACAATACAGGCTTGCTTCCTAGCTTTTTGATCTGATAGTGCACTACTAGAGACCAGGAGAAGAATGTGGCTTTTTTTTTGTGATAATAGCCTGGGTTGCAAAAAAAGTCTTGAAAATCTATAATTCAACATGACTGCCACCCAGGAGAACTCAGGCTTTCCAAATTGTTAGCTGTTCATTTTGCATCATTTTTGAACAAGGCAAAGTGATCTCATCTCTTTGGCAGAGTTTATTCTGTGGATCAGATTAGTCATGATTAGTACCAAGATTTTATTTGATATTTTAGATACTGCACCTCTTTGTAGAGATACCACTTTGCCTTCTCATTCTTTATGTTGTGGTTAAAATTGTGTCTTTTAGATTATGAAAAATATGTTGGGTTTGGATTTATGAAAAATTACCATTGCTTGTTGTATACTCTGTCCATGGAGGTTTTCCCTAGGTCTGTCTCTTCACATTTATTTCTGTCCAGCCAGTATGGGTAAATGTAAACTCAACCTCAAGCAGAGTTTTGAAGGAAACTTAGATCTGGACTTAAGAAACAAAATATTGATCTATATCAGAATATTTCAAAAATCTATAGAAGGAAGAGACATAGGTGATAGGTCATAAGTGATTAGGACATAGTTGCACAGTCTTTTCTGGTTTTTCTTTATATTTAATTTTCATTGACCTTTTATTTTTTTTTTCCCAAATGAAGTTAGTCATAAGTTAATTATTTACACTTTTTTTTTTTTTTATTTTTAATAAGAGCTGTTTTAAGAGTTAGACTTAATGATCCTTGTGGGTCTCTTCCAACTCAGAATATTCTGTGAAATCTGTGAAATCTTGTGTCCTTTATAGCAATTCAGCTGTGTTGTGCTCCAACAAAGCACCCTGATAGTAGTTTCACTGGAAACAAAAGTCAGTGAAAAAGGACTCAAAAAAACCCAACCAATCAACCAAGAAAACACTGAATTTATTTCAAATTCTTTTCCTAGGGCATGAATAAGTAAAAACTGAGAAAATCACACGGATGTGATTTATTGGTAGGAACACGTAAATCTAAACTAAAATTGTTTTTGAATAGAAGGCTATTGGTTTAGTATTATTAATGGAATTGTACCACTTTGTTGGACTCAAGAGACCAAGTCCCCAGCCCCTTTGTATCCAGAATTTTAAAAAGCCTGGGGAAAACAAACAAACAGAGAAACTATCAGATTAAAAAAATCACTAATCTAATGTTGTTTAATATTTTGCTAAAGATCAAGGAAGGCCCTTTAGCTGAAGTATTGCTTCTAATGTTGTTTCCTTTCTAGATTGTATTTTATTAATGTTTTCTTTTGTACCGCAGTGTGAAGGGACATAAAGCTTTTATATTTATTTAAAATTAATGAGGATTATATTACTTCACCAGGAAAGAACATCAGAAGAAAAATCTTTTCCCTTGCAAAAGGAAATGGGTTTGTAAGCAGATTTGGTTTTTGGTTCTGGATCTTCCAGGCTTGTAAGGTGGCCTTTGAAAAATTATTAAAGTGCTTATGATGAAGTTCCTGCATTTTTATGCTATACTGATATATGCAAAGTCAGCTCTTAGGTGTATGGCATACCTTCATTAAATCTATGTTGTAACAGCAAAAATTCAAGACAATAACATGTAATTTTTTTAATGAATTAAAGGCTTCTGACTATATAGCTTCCATCCAGTTCAGATGAGCTGAGGCAATATATTGTAGCGAAAAGATGTTGACAGCTAAAAATTTTAGACAATGTTTGGTAATTTGAAGTTAATGGCTTTCCGGCTGAACCTGAAACAAATTTAAACCTTCCCCATAAATATTCAGTCTTGCAATATGCCTACCACTTCATATATCACATGGGAAATACCTCAGAGTAGCACAGCTCTGACAAACAAAACCCCTAACATATGAGAGATCCCCAAGCATGGCTGCAATAAAGTCTCTATCCTATGAAAATTGACAAGTTAACTGGGCTTTCTCTAAAGTTCTAAAATGTGTTTTCATGCAGTAGCTGCAGGTATCTTTCTCCTATGGTAGAAGGTGCTTGAGAACCCTTTGCACTCTCCTGCAGACATCTGAGACACTGGGACCACGCATACAAAATGTAGGAGTCAGCTCAGCAGTCTGTCCCTCTCACCTTCCCTCCTTGCCACACTTCCCAAAGACAGTCATCTTACTAAAGTCTCAACAAACACCATTTCTCAGATGTTCATTGTAAATATGCCAATTGAACAAATAAATGATTTATTTCTGTCAAAAGGAACACTTCAAAATTTAGAAAAGCTCTAAACTAAGTATTTTGTTTTTCTTTAAAGTATCCTAGAAATTCAATGAGTCTATGTCCTAACTTTTTTCTGAAGTCTCTTTCCTCCTGAATCATTGAAATACAGGACTGTGAATTTATTCAACTCAGCAAGTCACTATTTTCTTCATCATAATAAAATCTGAGGCAGTTGATTTTAAGAAAAACATATTCTAACCTATGTGATCAAGATAGCAAATAGGTCATAGGATAACAAAACAAACACACAAAGCAAAAGAGTATGAATGTAGGTAATCAGAACTACAAGATGAATTATAGTCCACAATAGTGTCTTCTTGAAACACCAAATAGCAAAAACCAATCAAAATTAAGCTGTGTGTGCAATAGTTCAGTATCCTTAAAAAAGATTGCGTAGACAGTTTTTTCCATATGATTTGCCTGTTTGAATTTCTACAGCAGTAACTATACTAACCTATTGGGCACACACCAGGAGAAAGCCCAGAGTCTTCATTCACTCATCAGCATTACAAGTTGTCCAAGCTATGTTTTATTTGTGTGAGAAGAGAGTTAATATCAGAGAAATGTAGGTATGATAGATAATCATCCCTTCAGCTGCTATGGAGTCATAAGATAAGGATGAAATCAGATTTAGTAATTACAAAACTTTACAGATGAAGCTTAGCACAAGAGATTCAGTGATCTCTTATGATTTAACAGAACTCATATTCATTTACTTTACTTCATCCTGAGTTTCTATTTTAGCAAAGTCAATTAGTTGCAATTACTGATTTCCAGTTTTCCTGAAATGACTGCCATAGCCACTAATTACCACAAAGTTTAGAAAAAAGATGCTCATTAACAAGGTCCATTGGTATCAGGAATGTCTGATTGTACTGTACTTAATAAATAAATTAAAAAAAATAATTAAGGAATAAAAAAAATAACCAGATCCAGCATAGGTCAACATTCACTGGATTTATTCAAAGCATTTTATATAATTTATTAACTTTTCATAGGTTCCTTTGGAAAATAGGAACAGTAATAACAGTATTCTCTGCCTGCACTGAAATTTTTTTCACCCACTTATATATGGTACATACATATGTTCATTGAATGACCTCAACATTATAAAATGCAGTCATGTAATTTCTCATTCTCATTCAAAACAGTGTTGGGTCATATATCAAGCAGTTTCATGTCAAATGCCTTAAAATTGTTATTTTCTTGTCTATTGGCAAAAGATTATAGGTTTTTATTCTTATATATAAAGGGAAGTAAGGGCTAGAAAACAATTTTCAAAATATTATAATCGTCTTGACTTATCACTGTTCTTATTAATGTAGATGGTCTTGTTTATTATTCTTTCTTTTCAGAGTTTATATATCAAAAAAGAGTTGCTGTTTATAGCTCATATAAAACTGATCATCCAACTATTTTTTCATGTTTATTTGTTTTATTTTTGTTCGTTAAATTCTAAGCCATGTTGAGTCATTTGATTCTTCTAAGTTATTTTACCTATGTCTTTCTACCCAACATGAAACTCAGCAGGGTTTATGAAGTAAACTGAATTCCAGGAGAAGCCTCGTTTTATTTTCTTGTTTATACTGTTATTCATATTTTCTGATTATGTAATTATTAGAGTTTTCTTCCTTAGGACTTGCTTTTGGTTTGCAAGGGGAAGATCTGATTAGAATGACTCTGAGAGTCCACCTGAGAAAAGTCTGGGTCTTCAACACATATTTAATTCAACCATTTACTTAAAAGCATATCTCAAAAAGAGAAATCCTTAATAGTAACTGCTCAAAAGCTTCCAACTGGGAAAAAAAAAAAGGTACAAAACCAACTGAAACATTCCTCCTCTATATTCCTTGGGCACAGTTTGATATACTTTTTTTAGGACTGTCTTTATACTATATGTGCTGCAGTATATGAGAAAACAGCAAACAGGTTTTGGATATTAGGAATTAAAAGTAGAACACTGACCTTTGTAATCCATGGTATTTCATCCATTTATGATATACTTTTGCTGGTGAAGAAAATAAATTTATTAAGGGAAGAGAGGCCTCAGAAAGCCAGTTAATATTCAAGGATCACCTTGTCCAAGCTCAAGAGCAATGCATCCCGACTAAGAGGCAGTCCAGTAAAAAAGCCAAAAGGTCTGCATGAATGAACAAGATGCTCAAAAAGGAAACCTACAGAGGGTTGGAAGCAAGGACAAGTAGCCTGGGAGGAATAGTAAGATATTGTCTCAACAGCTGCGGATCAGCTTAGGAAAGCTAAAGCCCTGATAGAAGTAAACAGGGACTTCAAGGGCAACAGGAAAAGCTTCTGTTGGTATGTTGCTGATGAAAAAAAAGACTAGGGATAATGTGGATTGTCTCTGGAAGGAAACAGGAGATCTGACTACCCTGGTATATGATAAAACTGAAGTAATCAATGGCTTATTTGTTACAGTCTTCACCATCAAGTGCTCCAGCCACATTGCCCAAGTTAGAGAAGGCAAAAACAGGGACTTAAAAGAATGAAGAACTTCTGTCCACTGTAGAAGAAGACCAGGTTTAAGATCACCTAAAGAACTTGAAGGTGCACAGGAGTGTGGGACCTGATGAGATGCATCTGTGAGTCCTGAGGGGACTGCTGGAAAAGTGACTAAGCCACTATCCATTGTATTTGAGAAGTCATGGCAGTATGGTAAAGTTCCCACTTACAGGAAAAGGAGAAGCATAACATGTATTTTCAAAAAGGGTAATAAAGGGAAACTACAAACAGGTCACTGTCACCTCAGTGACTGGCAAGACCATGGAGCAGATCAACTCGGATCAACTTGGATCAACTTTGTAATAAAGCCCATGAAAAATGAGAATGTAATTAGTGACATCCAACATAGTTTCACCTAGGGAAAACCATGACTGTCAAATTTAGTAGTCTTCTATGATGGGGTTATAGTGTTGGTGGACAAAGAAAGAGCGATCAATGTCATCTACATGGACTCATACAAAGCATTTGCCGCTGTCCTGCACAACCTCTTTGTTTCTGACTGGAGAGACATGAATGTGGTGGATTGACTTGATTGCTTGGTGAATAAAGAATTGGCTAGATGGTCACACTCAAATAATTGCAGTAAACAGCAGTATATTTTTTATTAGTAAATTTTTACTTGCCACAAAAATATTCAAGTTTTCTATGTGCAGGTTAGACTACCTACAGCACACTTTCAGTCTTCCTCTGAGCATATAGCTGATTATTCATGTATTGCTGAATAGAAATTTCAAACATTATGTTTTGTCTCTGGCTTTCCACTGAATGCATTACGTGACAAAAGAGTGGTGTTTAACTTGACCAAGAGCAGTGAACTGAAAGCAGACAAGACTAGCCAAGGGGTAGTGTAGTGCAATTTCTGGGTTTATTTTTATAAAAACCTTTTCCTGTGGATAATTTAATCTCCAGTTATTTTCTTTGTTCAGTACAAATAAAACCTTAATATTTCAGGTACCTCCTAAAAGTGAATACAAATGAAAAGCATCATTTGCATCTTCATTAGCATCCACATTTTTTATTCATCAAATATACTCCAAATGACCAATCTACACTAAGTGGCTGATAGCAATTACTTCTGAAATTAGAAAAAGATGTTACTAAACTAGTGAACCTCATTAGCCTTATTTGCATGAACTATAAACTAACTATAATCTTAGAGAAACTCAGAGAAGAATATATTTACTTGAGGTTGCATTAGAATAATTTCAGTGGTATGCAGCTACACATTATATATTTTTATTTAAGTCAGTAAAATATGGGAATGCCACTGGTGCTATTTTGCATGTGCTATATTTTCACCAGCAACCAAAGTTTGCATTATATTTACTAAATGAGGATGTGTAAGCAGATGCTTCTGAATTGCTATTTTATGAATAAGATGTTTTAATCTCCATTAGAGATAAGATGCTGATTCATCTCCATTTATTGTGTTAATACATGGCAGAACACTGTGTAGAAAGGAAAAGATTAACTTTACTGAGTAAACAGATCTAAAAAGACACTGCTTCTATCTGCAATCCTACAGTTCAGTGTATGCCCCGCACTGAAGTCATCATGCCTGTGCTTCAAGTTCTCATTATTCATTTTTCTCTTAACAGAGTAGAAAATACTCCAGAAAAGCTACTTTTTTAAAATTTACTTTATTTAATAATGTGAATTTTGATGTAATTTATTAGGTATTTTTATGAAGACATTCTCCAGTACAGGATGTGAATAAGAAAACATGGGTTTCTTTGTTACTTTTCTTAAATAATAGCATACCCTGTCCCAGTTTGCCCTCTTAATTTGTATATCAGGACAAGAACTCCCAGCTTCTGTTCTGAAAAGGATTTCAGTGTATACAGATGCTTAAAGACATGGATGTGTGAAGATTTTGTGCATATTTAACACCTGACTCCATGCAAACATGGTGCTTGCCAGCCCCATTTCATAGCCAGGTTGTCAGGTTGTGCCTGGCACACTGGAACAGAGGAGCAGTGTCCACACAAACACAGCCCTGTAGTTCCTGAGACAGGGGGATCACCCTTTCTCATTCTCATTCTACTCCAGAATCTCTAGTATCACTTAATGGAAATATCTAATTTCAGTCTGAGCACTCTTGTTCCACCTGGTTGTGTCCCTTTGCCTTGATGTTAATCACAGTTTCCTAGAGGCTGTTTGAAGTGCCAGAGTAGCAAATTCAACATAGCTCTCTCTCCAGCTGGGCTGAAGGCAGTTTAAACACTGGCCTCTTCCATTAATCCATGGCTCTTTGAACAGGTGTCTGTGAAAGGAAGTGCTAGCTCCTGCTGCAGTAGGATAGAGCTGGATTCAGTAGTGTGAGCAGACCCACTGATAAGAACAAACCCTTCTTGAGCCTGTTAGAAATAGAGTTGGGGTTTTGCTGAAGCCAGTTGCATGAGTAAAGAGGAGAGGGGGGAGGAGGGGATAGTTGAGTGTGTGGCAGTTGGGACATGGGATAGTTCAAACCTGTTTTTCCTGCCTTTCTGG
>JAWWEW010000078.1:95810739-95872798 GCA_035583185.1 Anabacerthia variegaticeps
ATAGTTGAGTTTGTGGCAGTTGGGACATGGGATAGTTCAAACCTGTTTTTCCTGCCTTTCTGGGGGGGGTGGGTCTTGGGCAGGTAGGCAGGTTGGGCCAGGCTGTGAGCTCCCTAGTACCGACAAAGAGATTGGAAGCAGGGACCCCCCGGCCGGGATAGGGTACAAAAAGCTCTGGTTCTTATTGGCCTGGGTCTGTCTCCTAGGCCAGAGGGGACACACCAATTCAGCTGAATTTGTTAAATAAAAGTTTAGTTTTGCTTTGATGACTTTGTCCCCTTCTGAATTTTATTGGTAACTGTGAGCATTTCTCACAAGCCTGAGATATACATCAAGCTTCCTGAAAACAGAGCCATAGGTACTTTGGAAAATGTTGTGCAGAAGACTTAAATGCTTTTCAAAATTAGCTTTGCCACAGACATGCAATACTTGAATGAGGACTGTGTACATACAGGCCAACAGTGACACAGCATGTGCCTAATTATGGGCCCGTAATCATTGGTTGAACTGTGCACTAAGGAGAATACTTTTAAAATTCCCCTGAAGTTTTATTTTTATGGTATTAAAAATAATCCTAATTTGATTGCATTTGACATAATTTTGCTGACCTTTTTGTTACATGCAGCAAATGAAACCTTACCATCTCTTAGCCTGAAAAATCCCCACGCTATAAATGACATCCCATGCAACCCAACTGTGTTTGTCTCTCTACATGTAAAGCACTAGGGTAAGAGAGGCTGACAAGCATTCTGTATAATTCTGTTTGACAGATTCTAGTGTTTCTCTGTGTGTGTACAAGTGTGTGTGCATGTGTTACATGATTTAGAAAAACGCAGGAAAACAACTACTTCATCGACAATTCAGAACTAATCCTCTTTCCTCTGTTTCCAATTTAGTTGTTTTTAAATTAATAGATAATACATAAGGACAACTTCTTCCAGATATTTTTCTATAGAAAAATGTGGAGGTTTGGGTTGGCTCCCTGCCAAACCCAACTGCCGGCCACACAGATTCCGCCCCCTCCCAAGAGAGAAGGAAAAAAAGTACCCAAAAAGACAATTGTAGAAAAAGTATATATATATTCACATATATTACAATTATGTACAATCAACCACTATGAATCTACAGAACAAATCCCAAAGCAACCCCAAAAGGGAAAAGGGGGAAAGGGAAAAGGAAGTGGGACAAAAATGGGTAAAACCAAACAAAACAGACGCACACACTCGTAAACTCAGGGAAAAGCTCAATAAGTAACTAATACAATAAATCTCACCAAACTCCCCTTAAGAGAAAGCAGGTCCTTTCCCTCCATACAGCTGGGACAGCAGCTTCTCCGACAGGCCTCAGCTCATAGAGATAAGAGCTGAGCCAACAGAGACCTGATGTCCTGCAAGCACACGAAAGGGAGAGCAAACTCCCCATCTTTATATACACCTGATTACGTAAAGGAAATGGTGTGGAATACTTCCTTAGTTATAACCTGGTTACCAGGGAAGGCCTAAACCAAAACCAAGAAAATTAAAACACCACAAAAAACTTTCACCTATTTCTCTCTTGCATTTATTCTATTCAGTGCTATGGCACTGAACACTGAAATGAGTTCGTAATTCTCCATATTTTTTCTAGCACTACCTTAGCACTTACAGACTTTTGAGCAGTTGTTTTCCATCCATCAACATGCAACCATCCTGGTACAATGAAAAAGGCACAGAGGTTGGTTCACTGGTTGTTGTGAAATTAAAAAAACAAACAAAACAAAACAACCAATCAACCAACCAAAAAAAGGAAACAAAAGAAACCTAAACCACAAACCAACCAAAAAAAAAACCAACAAAAAAAACCAAAAAAAAAAAAAAAAAAAAAAAAAAAAAAAAAAAAAAAAAAAAAAACCCGAACAGCATGACACATGGCTTTAATACTTGTATGAGAGTTTGAAGGACTTTGTACTGAAGTATCTAATGCTTTGATAATATGATGTATATTTTTTGTCCTCCCCTCAATAAAACAAACTACCAATAGCACAAAACACTTCAATAAGTGTTTCTCTGCCCCTTATGCTTCTTGGTTCTTTCAGTGTCAGGAATAGGGAGATAGTCCCATCCTGCAGCTGTCTGATCCAGTGAACTGCCAGCTCTTGGATTCCTCCCCATGTTGTGGTGTAGCACAGTGAATCAGAGCAATTCACTGAGGTCATTCTCATAATGGTTTGTACTTGATCGGTTGCATTATTTGTCTGTTGTTTTAAAGTTTCTGTTTGCAGGCAGTTCAAAGCAGCGGGGGATAGCAAATGCAGAACGCCTTTTCCAGGACTCTGCTGGCTCTTTTCTATTTACACAATTTCTATCACACTTATCACAATGGCATCTAAGCACTTTTCAGTGTTAAAGATGACAATTACACTGATGGCTTTTCTAAACCTATTGAAGCTTGCCACCAGTTGGCACAGCTTCCTCTCAGCTGCTAGATACAGTCTATCAGATTGCCAATAATTTCAGAGGCTGACAAACCAGCAGTGTTTCAGCCCAGGGATTACCCAAATGAATACCCCTTTGGCTAGTGTCTCAGTCTGTCAATTATAAGATTTCATTTCAGAATGCTTCTACATGCCAATTTTAATTGCTGTCAAAAAGCTGGTGCATGTAGCTGCAGATGCATAGTGCTGTTACAGTTTACAGGAGAGCAGATAACAGTAGGATTAAGTAGATGAAATGCCAGGTACCTGTGGAAAATTTATGACACTGTGCAGTTGCATTGAGTTTCTGTGACATTATTTGAATACAAACGAAATAGACATGGTAAGACTTTATTCTTTTCTTCATTACACTTGTCTTTCAAAAAATACTTAAAAAATAGCAATTGTTTGTAGCCTGTTAGCCATCTTCTCAAATTGTCGCTCCACAGATGTTAAACAAATTTGTCTTTGGGGAATGTGAACCTTTTCATGAAGAAAAGAAAGAGGACTTTTTCTTCTCTATTTACCTCATGCATCCATCATCCCTGTACCTCAGCAACAGTATTTCAGTGCCATTTAGAAAGTACATCCTGAAAAAAAAAATCTGCTAATCAAAATGCTGATTTCCAAATGCTATCCTTGGGAGATTCTGAAATGTCTACTTATGGAGTTAAGAAGTTCATATTGCCATGTAAATTTATGTATGCGAGCATTCAAAAATCTCTCTCCAAAAAGTTAATGATCCAGGCAATGACAAGTTAACCTTCTTCACTCAGCAGGATATGGAAACGAGAAAGCAGGGGTTTAGTGCCAATGGGCTATTGTTTTAGTCGGTATAAATTTGCATGGTTTTATGAAATCCACACTGACTTTCAGGATCTGAGGATCTTCAGCCACAAGTTAAAATTAGATATCCCATTCCAGCCCATCTAAACGATAAGCTTACTTAAAAAATAAAAACAAAAAAAAAAAAACACAACCCACCAACACTAATAAAATAAAGATCTCATATACTGGTAAGTATATAAATCAAGCACACTGAATAAGCCAATTTTATAGGGCCTTTTATTAAGCATCTCAAAACTCAAAAAAAAAAAAAAAAGTCCTTGAACCTTGATTTGTTAGGAACCTCTCTGATTCACCATGATCATTCAAATTTTACTGAAAGTGACCGTGAGATTACAGCAGCCAGCTCTCACTGCCTTGGTGGGAACATCCTGCCAGACTCATGGACTTATGGATGTCCAGTGTGTTTAGGTAGCTACTTGTTAACCTGAGCTAACCTACTTTTTAACTTTAGGGTTTTCCAGGTATTTGTCCAAGACAGATTATACTTTGGATAAAGAGACCGGCCTTTATTTCTTCTGTTTCAAGGCAACTGAACTTCGCCAGAAACTGCACCAGAAACCAAAGCTGTTTACTCAGGACTATGGATGCAGTAGACTGCAAGACATGTGAAAGACATCTGCTGAAGAAAATTACAACTGCATTTAAGATTTCAGAAAAAATAAACTAAAACCAGGAAACACAAAGTGTATTTTGGCTATATTTTAATATACTTGTTGCAGCTTCAATAAAATATTTGTAATAAATTATATTATACATTAAATTTCATCTATTATATTTGTCACAGGAGGCAAGCCAAATAAAAAAATGTTTTGTTACCAGATTACATCAAATGGCATCTTTTGTCTTTTGTCATTAATATTTCCCTATTTTATTATGGGAGAGAGACAAAAAATTAAGTGTACATATACAGAGAAAAATTATAATTCTCATTATATGTCTAAGCAGATTTATGACCTATGTTATCCCTGAAACAGGGAAGTTCAACTTTCTTAGCACTTAACATATGCCTACATTGTTGGTAGTACTATGGTTTTCAAACATGTCCTAGATATGTCACCCTCAAACGTAATGCCATGAACTCCCATTTGTTAATCTGAATTAATGAGCAGATGATGTCCAGCTAAGGCTGGAAAAATAGTAATCTTATATTGTTAGGAATGATTCACATATATGTACACAGAGTATTTTCTGAGGAATAAATCCTTTATCGCAAAAAATATCTATATTCTTCCTTCTTATATACAAATACCTAATTTTTTTAGGGTTTTAAGGACAAACTTTGACTAAACTGCAGACAAACTGTCACTACATTATATTTCTGGGGTTTTTTTCCTGATTTCTTTATAGTATAATTGTTGATATCAAGAACAATGTGTTTTGTGACTTTTTTGTAGGTTTGTTTTTAAAAGAGAAAGAATTTGAATATTTGTTATTGAATATTTTCAAAGTAATTTAATGTACTACTAATCTATTTTAACACTTTTACAAAAACACATGAGATTTACCGAGAATAAAAAAAAAAAAAACAAAAAAAAAACCTATAGCATATTTTCTCATATTCATCCATGCTGTTCCATTTCTGAAATTCAATGCTTTCTTGTTTTCCTAGTAATTGGGTATTTTTAGCTACTTTTATATTTTAATTATAGTTGTAGAAAATGAATATTTCTTGGAACTTTACAGATTTCTCTCAATAGAAGAGGCAGAGAAACAGAGTCTAGAGACACATTTGTTTAATTATAGTTCAATTAATTTTCTTCTGTTTTGTAAAATAAAAATTGATTAAAATATTTAAAGAAATAACCATTGTAAAACAGCAAAGAAGCACAGATAGTTATGCCTCTGAAGATAACTATGTAGAACTATTTTTGAAACATTTTCTGAGTGCCAAGATAGTGCTTCCAGAGAATCTAAAATAGCTATATGTATGATTGTTAAAATATTGCTATTCCATGTATTTTTTTGCTGTAGATTTTGTCATTGTAATGGGAACTCTCCCTCAGAAGAATATATTTCATTTTGAGATGGTGGGATGGTTCAGTAAGTCTACTCTAGTTCAGATTAACAGAAAAAAGTGCACAACCCTTCAGCAAAAGGGATTCTGGAGCATTAAATGACACCCCACACTCCCTAGTTCTGGATTGCTTCAGAAATTGGAACTGTTTGTGGAACAGTGCAGTAAAATTAAATCTTTTTGATGTCTTTGTAATGCCTTCCTGACTGATCCAGCCTGATTCCTTGTACTCTTTCTAGGCCACGTCACATACTGAGGAGCTGTTCTTGACCCTTTGAACACCTCTGTTGTGTTAAAAAAACACAAACAAAACAAACAAACAAATAAACAAAACAAACAAGCAAAACCCAAACAAACCCCCCCCAAAAAAAAACAACCAAAAAACCAAAACAAAACCAAAATCAAACAAACAAAAAACCTGAAAAAATACCAGAATGCAAAAAGGAAGCTGGTTGTTCTTCTTGCTATGTCTTTTATCACTGTGTGGCTCAGGCTGGGAAAGTTTGAGCCTCAGGCAGATAATAATAATAAGAAGGCATATTTATTAACAATCTGGGTATTTAAAAGTTTTATTAACTACCAGCTACTTGTAAACAGTTTCCTACATTTAGTTTATGAACCCATCCCTGCCAGTATGTTAACCCTTCTGAGGCTGGGGAAATGTGTGCTTATGAAAACAAACTTGCTTGTAATTGCAGTGCTACCTGCATAATACTTTTCTGACAATTTTTATGTTGGCATATTTTATGTTAGTATTACAACTTGAAACCTATAACTTGTGCTGTTTTGTGTCATTAAGAGATGATGGACAGAAGTGTTTTGATACTTGTCAGAGAGCTGTGAGAAAATGAGAAAAGTGAGATTGTGTGTTATCTTGAGCTGGATTCATCTGGTCAAAAAAAAAGGATAAAAACAAATAATAAATAAAACAAAATGTAGGGGGGGTTAACAAAAATGTTATGCAAAAACGTGTATTTCTTAGCTTTTTGTTTCTTTCAAAAGCACTTTCAGAAAATTAACTCAATAGGCAAGGAAGTTTTTAAGAAAACTTTTAAAAATCAGTAAGAGAAAAAAATTAATCTTTTAATAATCGAGAATAATCAGAACAGTTAAAACAAAACTCAGCTCCAATCCTCTATCCTCTTCTTTCACTGGCCTGTTCAGTAAAACGTGTGTTGGACCAGCTCTTTGCATGCTCTGTTGAATGGACAACAGGGCTGAAGAGATGCCTTTCAGTGGGGACACTGACAATTCTTCCACCTTTGCCTGTGCTGGAGAAATGTTCCCATCATCTAGAGCTTTCTGGACTTCACTGTTTGTATTTTCTTTTCACCATAGTCTGGGGATAAGACATTTACAGAGTCAGACTCTCTTTGTCTCATCCTCATCCATCAGCCAAGGGACAGGGGTTAATCTTTCCTGTAAAGAGCAACTCCAGCTAAGGGCTGAATGCTGTTAATTTCCTGTGTTTACCAGTTACCTACTGTTTCTCCAGGGAATCCATTTGTGCCATTTCTACAGCTTATTATTCGTTACCTATTTTTGTGATATGTGTTAGAGAGTTTTTTGTGTAAAAATAACCCAACCACTAAAAATCCTACAAACAAATACAAACACTAAAAAGGCAGATATAAATTTTTAGAATTAATTACACATGTTTTGGAAATCAGAGTCTTTGTAGTTTATTATCTTCAGGCCCCCTGTATAGGTTCTTTTGACTAAGGCCCACCTTCAAGACAGTCACTGACCTCTAGTCAAATATATAGATGGGCTACAGTACTGCTGAAGACAGATGTAGCATTAGATATGATAAAATAGAATATCTTAATTCCTCATTAAAGTTTAGCATTTGAAGAAAATTCCCTTGTCTGAAAAGGTTTATCTATGTTTGATATGTATGAAGTAACAGTTTGGGAAATATATTTTAAGAATATTAAATCTACCTAGTATATTTTTAAGTCCTATTGTTGAAGCTCATATTGTAGATGACGAAAGGAAAAAAAAAAAGAAATCAGAATCAAAATTACAGAAATTCAATAATTTTTTTTACATGAGCTTCAGAGTTGTTGAGAGAATAGATGTTGAAATGATATACCTCCTCTCATTCATAAATCAATCTTTTTTTGTTTTTTCTAAGTTATGTTTAATTAATTCAGTTTAATATGAGAGTTTATAATATATTTAAATGTTTTAATATATTTGTATAATAAATATGAGGTGTTCAAGTTTCATAGCTTTATTTTGATGGTATAATATAGATTTTATGTGACCATACTAAACTCTCTTCCCCAAAAGCTATTTTACCAGAATAAATTATAGATATTCCAACTAGATAAGTTTTTGTTAATTTTCAGAATTACTTGCTAACTTGTTAGGAACCTCTATGAGACTGTATTTTGGTAGATAGAAATCATAATGCTTCCACAGGAACAATGTGGATTGATGCCACATGTAGCATATAGACTTAGCCCTCCAGCTTCACTCTTGCAAACTATTGAGTACCTTCAATTTTCACAGAAATCAGAGCTAATTAAGGGGGAAAAGGATCTCATCAGATACCTTAGTAGGTTGCAGAAATGCACTTTTGAGCTCACAAACTATAATTTATATTAATATTTTTCACTTTCTTACATAGATATCATACTATAGTTTAGAAGGTAAGGACAATGAGTCTATAAATTTGGCTTCTATTCCTGGCTGACCCATTGAATTACTGCTTTTCTGGCACAGGAGATAGACCTTAACAACCCCATTGAAGTCCAGATCATATCATCCCACAGGCAACAAGTCGTTTCTAGCTTCTCTGGAATCCAGGAGGAGATACCCAAACTCTCTCTTCAGTGTGGTGTGAAATGGGTGATGGAGTTTGGAATATTGTTACAGATCTCACTTAAAGATATATTTTATATGAACTTAGGAAAGTCCTTTTGTTCTTCATGCATTTATTTTTCTGTCTATAAGGCTGGTTTCATGTCCATGGAGTATGGATAATTTCCTCAGTCTATATGTTTGCACATTCTCTGTCAAAAGGAGAGACTAATCTCAGCTGAGAGCTCTTTATGCTTTTATACAATAAAAGTGTTGCAACATAATTATTTTAAGTGGAACTAATTGCATGGGTACCACAATAGCATCTCCAGAACACTTTGTTTTTGTTTTATGTATGTTTGTATTTAGTCATTCTGATCTGCTTCTTTCATCTGCTGTTCCTAATTAACAGAAACTTTAACTCTTTTTTTTAAAAGAGGGAAAAAATAATAATTTCCAAAAATTGAATTAATGAATACTCAGCATGAAAACCTTTAAAGGAATACAGAAGCCCTTTCCAAGATTATAGTTACATGATTTGTCAAAATCAAACAGTGAACTTGAAGTACTGGGCTGAGTCTGTTGATAATAATTACTAACTGCTTTGCAGCACTAAAAGTGAGCAGAACTATTTTTACTTTGTCCGCTGTATACTTGACCTGTGTGCCCGCCCATTCAATGTGCACATCATTACATAATGAGTTGTCTGACATTTAACCTGCTTATATAATAACATCACATATGTGTCAGATGGAATTGATTAAAATTGTCTTGACCAAATAAAGACGTTGTGGTTACAAGTGCATGAGCAATATCTGCCATATTCAGGTTTAAATACACGTATACAAATAGGGAATTATGCATTTATCAAGTAAGGCTGGTACTGTGCTACAAATACAGCATCTTGCTACAAGCCAAATCCTTGTCTTTTTGAAGGTAAAGAATGTGAATCACTATTTTTAAATACTTTATAGATGAGATCCTTTAGCAGGAAAGAAGGGACTAGCACACTTTGAGAAGGCATGAGGCAGAATGGCAGTTTATTGAGGGAAGAGGATCGCTTATATAGGGTCCAAGGGGAAGGTTCTGGAAACAGAGAGGAACAGGGGCGGAATGTGAACATATAAGGAAAAGAAGGAAGGGCTAGGACCATGTAAGGGAATAGGTAGGAGGAGACTGCCATAAAAGGAGGCGGTGCAATACACCAAACACGAGCCAATGGGCAACTGGGGTACAAACAACCAATGGGGAATTACAATACATTGAACCTTACATTCTATAATTATATTACAATAAACTCCTGCAAACCTCTAATATCTATATATTAACTGCTTGTAATCAAAAATAATTGTAATGTTGATGGGCCTTCGCTCCTACTCTCTCATATGGGTCTCTGAGGAGGGTGCATGATTCCAGCTTTTTCTGCTCTCTGCTTACGGCTGCTTTCCACCTTGTCTTTCTTCCATTGGTGATAACTCCATGCACCCACACTTTATAAATAAGGAAGTACAGGTAAGAGAAAAAAATAAAGATTTAAACTTTTGAAATATTTTTGTTTACTACATTTTTCAAAAATGCCTAATTTTATTTATATAAATCTGAAATGCTTTTCTGACATTTCAATTGATTTGTGTTCCTTAACATAGAGAAGATACTTCATTTTTTGTTTTAATTTAACTCAAAGAAGCTCGTTAAGAAAGCATACAGACTAATTTTATTGAAATTGCAGTCATCCTGTCTCATTATAAAGTTCACATCACTTAAAGTAATTTTAATTGAGATTGATAGTCATATTGAAAATGTCAGCATGAGCATTTTTGTTTGTTATTAAAAAAAAATAATAAAATTTAAAACTAATTTTACGTTGCCAACTAGACCTTTATTTTAAAAGGTTGAAAAATATTTTTTGTTACAATAATTAAGGTCCTTCATCTGAGACCAAGAACTTATTGTGTTAACAAAAATATATAATCAGACATTAAACTTTATTTTAATACAACAACAGTCAGGCCTCAAATTGTGTGCCTCAAAACCTTTGGTTAACTTTGGAGAGTCGCGTTCTGAGCACATGACAGAATGTAACCTTGTAAGAAGACTAGATTACATTAGATTGAATTTTATAATTCCTTAATTTATTTTTTCCCCCATACAAAAGCGATTTTATAAGTTCTTACTATTTAACTTTTACTGGTCTACAAAACAGGTGATTTTTACTGTCAATGCTATTTGCTTTCATGAGTTTGTCTTTGCATATTATAAAATAAGATGATATATTTTCTATACAAAGAAATCTCGAACTCACCTTGTTCTGATGATTTAGTATTAGTGAGAGTTATTTTCAAAAAATTAAATTAAGTGTTAGGGTAGTTATGGATAAACATTTTTAAAAATCCCTGAAATTTGAAGAGAATGTATTTTATTACATACACACACACAAAGACAAGTTATAATAATGACAGAATTGATACATCTCATTTTGTACATTCTGGGGATCACCTGAATAACAGCACCAAACAGCACCAAAGACTAGAGACAGTCATTAATATGAAGAAAAAATTCAAACACCTTTCAAAATTGAATATAATTTACTTCTGGTTTTCTTTTTCACATTTATTTAACTCACTCCATAATACTTTAGGCAACAGGCATCATCAGCTCTTTATGTTGCAGTTGACTTTTAATTTCACTGTTGGAAAGTAGGGATAATTAGTGCCTCATTATTTTATTTCTTAGGCCTATTTAATTTATGGACATAAATTTGTTGACAAAAATGTATTGAATATCAGTGACCAGTAATAGATAGAGATGAATGGAAGGTAATAGTGGCCATGGAATTTCATTACAACCTTTAAAATAATTTGGGGTCATCTTCATATTTAAACCAACAGCAAATGGATGATTTGTTAGAAGGCTTGGCATATCCCCTTCTTACACTCTTTTCCCTTTAAAAGGGAGAAATATGCTTGAAAAATGCCTTTAGATTTTGGAAATTGTTTCAGAAACTCAGAACCCAGTTATTATTTATTATATGACCAACATATTCTAGTACAACAGAGTGAAGGCAAATGGATTTTCCACTGATACTGCAATATTAAATAAGGGAGACTTTTGTTGAGTATTTTTTTTAAGAAGTAAAGGCTTTTTATTTGCTCAGTCCCTAACTCAAATGTGCTTAAGATTTAAATTTATTGACTTTGACATTAAGCCTTTGAGTTGAAAGGTACTAAAGGAGATTATTTAAAACAGAGTCGTCTCTCATTCTGGGCTCAGCACCTGCAAATACAAAGCTTTAAGCATATATGTAAAGAACTCTGTATGTCCTGTACACTGGTCATGGCTTTCCTACTGAGATAATATGAAGTCCTCTGTATATTTGTAGGTCAGCTTTAAGCACAGACATTCTAATACATACAGCAGCCCGTCCTTTCCTTTTCAGCTATGAAGCATCCTTGATATCAGATTTCTTCCCTTAAAAGTCTGTTGCAAGGCCAGTTCCCATGTCCTGGCCCAGATCATTAAATGGTTGTAGAGACAAAGGAGTACTGCTCATCGTTTACAGGTGACTGAAATGCTTACATAAATATGACACATTAATTAAGTCACATTATAGACCGTGGTCAGAAAATCAGGTACATATTTAGGTTGTAAAACAGCTAAATATTTTTTCCTGAATTTTTACTCTCCTGCACGTTCAAGAATTGCCAATTTACTTGGATTTTGTGATCTCAAAGAGAGACTGGGTTCATACTGATGCCTAAGGGTTTCTTTTATTTTTGATTTCTCAATTTTATAGATGTTAGAAGTTATTGTAATTCTGATAAATACATACTTGTCAAACTGCACTGTTTTATAAGCCATCAAAGCAATTTGAAAATCAATTTGATGTTTGACAGGGAGCCAATGTATTCCCTTCAGGATACACTGACATGCTAAAGTCACTTAGTTAGAGAAAAAGTCTGACGATACTGTTTTGCCAAATTTTTAATATCTGCAGTGTTTCTCAGAAAGATCATAGAATAAATATAAGAAACTAACCTAGAAGTCAAAGTGAAGAACACTGGTAGCTTTAAGCTTGATTCTGACTAGATGTTACCATTGCTCTTCTTATGTCCCTACAGATGTGACAGATCTATCAAGAGATGTAGTGCAGTTTTCATAAGTTCTTTATTAAGCTGAAGGACTTAGCAAGCCAGAGAAAAATTTGTGTCGTCTATTGGTGTCATTCACTGATACTTCAAAATCATTTCTACAGAGATTACTTAAAAGTCTGTTTATTGGGAGCAAAGACTATTTTCTTTGTTTTGTTTTGTTTTCCATCTGAAATTTTCAGTGTAAACAAGGCCACTGGTATTGACAAACTACTACCTATTAAAAATGTTGTTTTGTTTTGTTTTTCTGGATTATTTTGAATAGTTATTTTGAATTATAGCTCTGGATTTATTTATTTTTTTTTTTTAAGATCTCCAGAATCTCAATATTTCTATAGTTATATTAAAATCAGTGGCATTACTTTGAGTTGCATAAAATGAGGTATTGACCCATTGTCTGTGCTTTTAGTTAAGAAGTTGCAGCAAACATCTTAGTTTCAAATGGCAAAGGGTAGTAATAATCTCACAGATTAAAATTATATCTGTTGGGAAGGAAAGGGAAAGGGAAAGGGAATTGTTGTAAATGACCTAAAACCAGAACAAGTATATATTACTTCCCAAAAGACTAATCAATCAAGGATTGCTCAGGTCACCATGAGATGAAACTGCCAAAACCTCACAAATTAAAACTGTAGTTTGATAGATACTTTCAAGGTTGATCAAAACATGTTTTTGAGAATTTATTTTAAGCACAGATAAACAAATTAGAAACTTCTTATTGTGAAATATCAAACTAAAAATCACACACACAAAAAAAAAAGAATAAGAAATAGCTTGGAAAAGTTGTAAAAGTGTTCTTATTGAAAGTGAAACATAACTGTGAATGACATTGGAAGTCTTGACAGTATTAATTTATCACAGTCATCCATAGATCACAGATTAAAATTTTCATGGACACACTGTGACATAGAACAGTTAAGGCATTTGTCCAAGGTCACATGGGAAGTCTCTTGCAGAAGTAGGAATAAAAATGCTTTACCTTCCTATCCTTAATACTATTTACCTTTTCACTAAGTCATTCTCCTGTCACAAGATGAACTACTTTCCTGTTAAAAAACATATAAACAACTAAGGATCGCTTTGGCACCAGCTAGAAATGAGCGTGAGTAAAGGATAGTGTGTCAGCTACCACTCTGAATTTTCTTTCAGCTAGACATGCAGCATAATGCCGTTTGAACTTTTGTTGATTTATTGATAAATGTTTTCTCCTATTCATTTCCCATAGTCTGCTATGTCATGTGGGTAATTTATTTCTTGAGAGATGTAGCTGTTATTACCCTTGGGGCCATCTAGCTGTATTTTTCTTTGTCTTTAATGCCTCTGTGCTTAGTTGTACTTCCAAAACTCCTAGGAAAAGATGGTGTACTTTGCCACAAGGCATAAATCTTCACAAAGCCTTCTATAAACTCTGAATATGTAGTTGGGGAAGTGAATTGCATTAGTAGTTTAGATGCACACCAGGTAACATAGTTAACACTACAGACTAGAGCAATTGTGATTACTAGTGCCATTGCAATAGGGCCTTAAATGTTACTGTGCAACCCAGACCCAGAAAAAGATTTTTAAGGAGCAAAATGACAAAGTGTGAGTTGCCTCATTTGTGGTGCTGTTCTTCATTCTGTGAAAAAGAACGGAGAATGAAAAAAAGATGAAGCTTTGCTATTTAATGACAGTATAAAGAAAGTGATTTGTTTAATGAATAGACATGCTATTAACTACAGAGACAGTTTGATTTTTGCAAGTGATAACTAATTTTTATTTCCTCAATTTCCCAGTCTGCATGGACTGTCTTCCTCTTGCCTCCTCAAAATCTACAGTCATTGAGTCAGGTCAAGTTTAGGCCTGCCAATCAAATTATTGCTTTAGTAAGTCCTACTGAATGGGCGATTTTCACCCCTTAGTCTTTGTGCTAATGCGTTTTCAATGATTGTGTTAATTTAGGTGAGAATTAGCTCATTTTGTTAGCACAAATCAATGCAATTTCTTTTGTGTAATTTGAGGCACAGGCAGCCCAATAACCAGTGGAAAATGAACAGACAGTAATATTAGAAAAGCATAGCTAATATTAATGTCAGCATAGAAGTTCTCACAAGATAGGCGTGATCAAGAAGGCAAAATATTGGCAAATCATTTAAGTGAAGAGTCATCTAAACAGGAACAAATTTGTGTTCACAAGTGAAGCAGAGAACTAAAATACATCAGGCACTTTACACAGTTCAGAAATTAGTGTTTTAATATAAATCAATAGTGTGGTAATCTGGTTCTTACCTATTCATTTCTGTAAAAAAAAAAAAAAAAAGGAAAATATTGCATATGTATATTCCATCAGGATTAAATATATGAAAATATATGAGAAGCAAAGCATCTTCAACATAGTAAAAAAACATCAGGTCAAATCCTGAGATACCTGTACCACAGAATTAAAGTACAAATGGACTCCACAAAGAGAAATCTATGCAGTGGGATTTTTCATTTGCTGTTTTATGTGATAAAGAACAAGACTTCCTGGCAGATCTCTACAGAGGTAACAGCACATGCTGTGCATAAATAAGGGTGAGGTCAGTAGGTCAATTTCCAATAAGAACTGCAAGTATAAACCAGTCATGGAAGAGCAGAGGAGAATATCAGTTGTCACTAAATACTCTATCTCCTCTAAGGTAATAAATAGTTCTCCAGTTAATAAACTTTAATAGTGTTAACTGGAGAAGCTGAGGAAAAAGCCCTAAGCAACTACAGAAATGAAAGCTACTAATAGCAAAAATTGTAATGGTGAAATGATGGAATGTTTATCTTTAGCCCTAAATTCAAGGCAATTGCATTGTAATTTTCTTTGTTTGCTATTGAACTATTGGTACTGGGTATAAAATTAAAACTGAAATATGTGTAGTTAATGAGGAGATATTATTCAGCAAGGAGGAGAGCAATCTCATTTTGTACATTTTTTAATAAATCACAAAAAAGGTCAAGGTTTAAAGGAAGAGCCATGAACATGATCTCTTAATATCAGTTATTGTCAGGAAGTCCCTGTGTTATAGTTTCAAAATCTTTCATGGAATTTTTTTTTATCTCCCTTACCAACACATAGGTTTGGGAGTTGAAAGCCCAGCCACCACTATCTACTCCTAGAACCAGCCGCAGCTAACAAAGGGGTGGCTGATTACTTTGCATTCCAGCTTCATGGCTGTGGAGGACTGGGGTAAGTGGGGTCGGGGTAAGTGGTTTTTCCTGGGTTTGTTTGTTTGTTTGTTTGTTTTGGTTGTTGTTGTTGTTGTTTGTTTGTTTGTTTTGCCACACATCTCTCCTCTGGCTTCTGTGTGGGTGCCAGCCACCATTTGATGGTCTGGTGGAAGCACCTGGAAGGAGCTGCCCTGGTTCGGCCTCACAACTCCGTGTGCTCTGTGCCATTCTTCAGAGACAGAGAGAGCAGTTACCACTACCTGGATTTGCTGCAGATTCCTGGAGGGCCAACTCCGCCGTCTGCAGAGGAGTTGCTAACCTCTCACTCCCTCAGCACTTTCAGACAAAGGACAAGGAGAGGATCTTTACACTGCCCATGGGAATGGTTTCAGCCTCTTAATTTCAAAGGTTGTGATGGGTTTTGGGAAGAGGCCCCCTTCCTAGTCCAGACAGACATCTTAGTTTTCTTTTAAACTCTGCATTGCTGTCAGTCATCAGAACAATTATCAATATAGTAGTCTCAAATTGAGAGTCAGAACCTGAAGTATTGCAAGTGAAGAATTAAAATGTGAATGAATTGCACGTTTAAACACACAAGGGTGTATTTCACTTAATGATGAAAATTTAACATCAGATATCATCTGTATCTGTCATCAAACAGAGGACAAAGACTCAAGCTGTGACAGAGGAGATTCAGACTGGACATCAGGAAGAATTTCTTCACAGAAAGGGTTGTTAAAGATTGGAATGGACTGCTCATGGAGGTGGTGGAGTCACCATCCCTGGAGGTGTTCAAGAAACAAATGGACACGGCACTTAGTGCTATGGTCTAGTTGACAAGGTGGTGATCAAAGGTTGGACTCCATGATCTTGGAGGTCTTTTCCAAGCTAAATGACCATGTGATTCTGTGATAATTCCTTCCTGTTCTCTCCACATTTTGTTTTTTCCACCTTTCAAATAACATTAGAATTAACAAAAGGTTTTAGCACTCTTTAAGAAAGAAACTTCTTTTATTCTGTGTCACATTGGCCAGCTAGCTGGCCAGAAATGATAGGATAAATCAAAGATCCATTTGAGTATCTACCTATTTTTGGATAGGTATATATATCGTTATCTTTCTGATAGTATAGTCTGAGATTTAAAAATGGCACTTCTTCTGTGTTCGGGAAAGGAATATAAGGTTTACCACTCAGGACTAGCTAGCCTACACTAAAGGAAAACTAAGCAAAGCAAAACCTCAAACCAAACACTCCTCAGGGTGGACAAGATGCAGCAATGCAAAAACTTCTTTGCATCTACCAGTGCTGACACCATTGCTTGAGGTTGCCCTTCTAAGATCGGCAAAGCCTACCAGAGCTGCAACAGCAGTTTTCAAAGAGAATAAGCTGTTAGATAATTGCTTTAGAAGAGGACTCAGAATGAGAACTGAATTTCTTGCTTTCAATAAGATATTTTCCAGTTAAAACTAAAGGAAGAAAGTGTGAAAATATATATAAAAAAATGCATCCAGCTTGATTTAAAGTTGGCTTACTTATTTAGTTTCATCGAGTCATCCTGGCCTAATTATTTTTAATACGGTGACAGTGAACAACGTTTTCTGTGAAACAGCTGCTGCTGGAGTCCTTACTAGCTAGTAAATTCAGCAGAAAATGTGTGTGCCAGAACCGCACTGAGAATCTGTGTATGCCACAGCATGTCCATCTGTTGTATATAACACATGCCAGTCTCTTCAGTGTGCACTGGAAAGAGAAGGATGGATTGTAGGGCAGCAGAAGAATTAAATGCAGAATTATAAATAAGACATACCATAAATGATTACCACACTTTTTTTTTTTTTTTAATGCATCCTTTCACATTATTTTTGTTAAGGTCATTGGCCATATGCCATTTCCCAAGCACAAGACATAAATAATAACTTTGCATTAAAGTGAGTTATTCATACTATTTACGGTAGTACCAAGCTTACAAAAATCCTAGAAATAAGCAGGATTAGAGTTGCCAGCTTCTCATATGTATTCCTGTTTCTGTGGTCACAATTTATGGCTTACTTTTCAACAGAAATCTGGTTTTTGAAATTCTGATATCACATGGAAATTAGGACAGCCTAAATCAACCATTAAATATGAGCCAGACTCTGTAAAATGATGAATTATTTGCACCTGCATGGTCCCATTGAGGATATATAAAACTACTATATAAAACATTCAAATCTATGTGGAGGTCAGTGGTGAACCTGTCTAGAAAAGAACTATCCTACCAACCAAGGAAGCAGCCAACAGCAACATATTTTTCATGCAGAGAAAGCCTCTGTAGATAACACCCAAGGAAGTATCTGTTTACTCCTATACAGCTGTGCAGTTGAGATTTAAACGATTATTAAGATTTGAATTTTTGCTTCTTCCATTGGGGAAGTTCTTCAATTAGGACACAATCCCTAGACATACTCAGGCAGGAAATTACACCTCTCAGAAAGTGTATAAAAAATTGATAATGCTAAATCCCAAGAAAGAAACATAATCACTTTGAAACTTTGCCAGAAAAGTAGTATAGAGCTCAGTCATACCACTGAGGCACAACCTGTTGTTGTGAACCTACAGTGTACCAGAAGCAGCATAGGAGGGTATTCGTGAAGTAACCAGTTCACTTTTAAGTGGCAAGTGAGCTTCCATCATCGCTGGAGATGAGTAAAGATACTAAGAGAAGGCAAAGAGCTCTTACTCGCCTTGTCTTTTTTTTTTTTTTCTTTCTCTTTTTTTTCTTTTCCATTCATTTCAGGATTTCACCTTGGGAAGTTAGAGAAAGCAGTATATTTCACTGTGCTTCTCTGAGAGGCTACATTAATTTGTCATTTGTATTACAGTAGGAAACAACCCTGATGCAGTCTGGTAGCACAGCTGGTTTCAGGGATTTCCATCACTTACTTATGCAAATTTTTTTGCAAGAAATGAAAGACAAATCAGTTTGGTCAGTGGTTTTCATTACAGTGTCTATGTTTTATGCTGACAACAGCAGCATGCGAGCAGAGATGTAACATTTTCAAAGGCATATTGCACCTAAAATTGAACCTCATATACAGTGTTCATTTAGTTCTCATGAAAACAGTTCTGACTGACTTCACTGGGAGATTTCGGTCTAGGGGGTCTGAGTTAAAATAGAGTGATAGTTTTCTGGGATAGCTTTTCACTTTGTATTCTCTTGGGCAGGTTAAGCATCTTTTTGTATAAGTGTAGACAACTCATTTTGAATATGAGTTTCATTCTACAATAGCAGATTTGTAATGACATCTGTTGCACAGTTTAATGGTAATTATTTGTGGACTTAAACATAGAACTTTTGAAACTAAATTTTCTGTATGTCTCTAAATATAAATTCAATAAAGGCAAATCTGAAGTCATAGAAAGATTCCTTAAAGAAATGAGGATCATCAACATTTACAGTTTGTACTTGAATAAATTTCCATCCTTTGCACAGAAACATTTCTTGTAGTGTAAATAAGGTTTTGTTGCCTTCGGAGCAGTCATTTGTTCGTAGTGTTTTCTTACTCTGCAAAAACCCACACTACAGTGGGATGTTCATTCTATTGTCACACCATATAGTCTTAAGGAAGAGAGTCCCATGTTTTGATAGCTAATAGTTACTTTCACCCTCCCTCTTTCTAAATTCTCCTTTTATCCAAGCATATAATCTAGAGAGTTGCAAAAAAGACAAAGTCAAATTGATTTCACCCACAGGACCAAAGTCAATGGACACACACTGAAACACAGGGGGTTCCCCCTGAACAACAGGAAACCTTTTTTTACTGTGAGGGTGACTGAACACTGGCAGAGGTTGCTCAAATAATTTTAGTGTCGCACCCTGGAGACATTCAAAGGCCATCTGAACGCGGTCCAGAGGAATCAACTCTATGTCTATTTGAGCAGAGAGGTTGGACCAGATAAACTCCAGAGGTCTTCTCAAATCTCAACTATTCTGTGATTCTATAATACTGAGTCTGCCTTAGAAAACTGCTTAACAGTGCCTTTTGGATCAGAACTTTAAGGATTTTTCAGATTGGTTTTCTTTCCTTGGGCTTAGTTCACAGTCTTTTATGAAATATTTCTGAGCTGAGATAGAATCCTAAACAACAGCTCCTGAGCAAACACATTAAATGTTTAACTTTGCTGCAGAATTACACAGCCCAGAAATTTCATAGCCTCTTTTACAACACTGTGATGCTTAGTCAGACCTCATATGGAATACTAACTACATATCAAAGGCAGGAGAGTGTATCCACCCTGTGCATTCAAGGCATTTCCAGCTCACAGCTATCATGCCATATAAATGCATACACTTGGGAAAGGGGAAGAGGTGGTTAAACGATATATGTCTATTTCTAACATTCCTTCAGATCTTTAAAAAAAAATTGCCTAAGTCTGCCTTATTGTTTAAGTCAGAAACTATACTCTGAGCTGACTCCTGAAATCAGTGAATCATCACCTTTTCTTTACTTCTTCTCTATATCTTTTTTCTCTCTATTTCTCAGCCATCCTTATATTTATCAGCCTCACACATCAGCCCTCAGACTCTTAATGCTCTTCCTTCCATCCCAGAGCTTTCTCTAGTGTTTTATCTTTCCAGCCTCTATTAATGCCGCCATTCCTGCTCTTCTTGAAACTCCATAAAAACTCCATTGCCACTGCTAACATGACATTTTGTTCTGGCATAAAATGCTCATCAGAAATTTACACAATCTTTGTCACTGGAAATAGAAAGCCCGAATATGTGATGTGGGTGGCTTCAGTTAAGCACTAAGCACTTTGGTTAAACTCTCTTTTGCTATTTGCAGTATCTTTGTTGCATACTTTTTTTTATAACTCATATTGAACCACTTACAAAGAAGTATACCGAATAGGAATAAGAATGATGTCTATGAGAAAATCCAACCTTAAAAGTCTTGTTCAGTAGAGAAAAGTGTTTTATTTTCAGAATACATTTTTTCGTAATATTTTCTAATATTCAAACAAAATAAAGAGTTATAATGGCTGTACTGAAGTACAATTAACTTTTTTATTTCATATTTTTATATCACTAGTTCTTGGCATCTCTAATTAAAAAAATGGAGTCCTGTTTTGTTAACTCTAATATTTGTAAGGCTGATTATGCACTTAAAAATGACAGAAATTTTTAAAAAAATATTTTTACATGTATATTTTTGAGTCCATATATCTCTCACATACCCACTCTTTCTTTTAATATTTTATTTTTGTCTTTAGATTTTCCATTTGGACTTTTGTATGTCTCAGATGTACTGAGTTATGTTTTCTTGCTAGAAAAGGTCAGCATCTGAAAATAGGACCCATAGTGATCTAAAAGCTAAGTACATCATTTCTAAGAATCTTGGAATAGATTTATCTTCAACTGTGTGACATACAGTTTGAAACCACTTGGCTGTAACATTTTTCTTGTAACTTAAAGGCTAAAGTGTACTTTTTTCCCAGTTCTCTTTCCCAACTGGCAAACTCTAATGAGGGCAGAAGTTAGCACAAAATGAATCTGTTCTCACAAGGCATTAACAAGTAATGAGACTAGAACAATGGTAATACTTTCTTACAACATCTTTTCTCTTGTGATTGGAAATGCTTTCGGAGACATCAAAAAAACTCACATTTTCAGAGCATTTTCTGTGATTGAAAGTTTGTCTAGACACAAGAAAACTTGAAATGAAGCACAGAAATTGTGAAATCAGAAGCACTTTCTGACAGGATGACCTTCAAAATTTAGGAAGTATTTCAACACATAGAGACTCCAAGTATGAGCAGTGAAAATCATGAGAAGCCCACAAGGGATTGTGCCCTTCTAAGGAAATGTGACGGTCTGAATTTCTGACTCATCAATCCTAACAGGGCTGGACACTCAGCAGTGATGAAAACCATCAACAGCCAGTGTAAGCTGCAGCAGGTCAAAACAACAGGACAATTTGAACCTGGTTTGGGAATACCCCAAGGTCTGCCCAGAAGGCTCTGCCTTTGTGAGCAATAGGAATGGTCACTTTTGATAGGGATTTAGGAAAGGCAGCCATGAAACAACGACAGATTATTGATACCTATGGGTAAATGCACATATACTTAGAGAGGCAAGCCCTGCTTTCTGTAATCAGAGAAAATTAACTCACTATTTATTTTTTTCTATTGTAAAATTTAGTTCTGTCATCAGAGCACTTAGCATGCTGCAATCCTATGAAACAAGTCACAGAAAACTTAATGTCACATCATTTTATTCATTTCTGAATATAAGGAATAATATAAATAATAAATATAATATGTAATCTTAAAGCTCCACCCTAAAACATCAAGTTCCACATCAAATTCATGTTGAAAAAAATATTATAATTGTACTATTGATTTCCGTTACTTAGAAAACATAATAAACATATTGTTATTCTGTTTATGAACAGTTCTTTTTGTGAAGATGGTAGGACAAATGGATGTGCAAAACTTGTTACTTACTCTATTAAGATTACAGCTAAAAGACAGAATCACCGATGCTTTAAATTCTTATATTCTTTTTCTCAGTCACAGGTTACCCTGTCTTGTTTTATTTCTCACTGTACACCTTGCCTCAGTATTCTGGAAGAACTGTGCAGTGAGAAGATGGCATCTGGGATATACCTGCTTGGGGGTCTAGACACATAGAGACTTGTCTTTTAAGACTGTTTGAGCTTCACTTTATAGCTTCTAGGTGTTTTGCTAGCTAATTCACTAAAGGTTTAAGAATACCTATTAAAACTGTATGTGTGAAGATTGCAAAGGTAGCAGGTTTTGCCTAAAAAGTGTGAAAGGTCTAACAGGTCTTAGAAGATCATACCTTAAATATTTTGTCCTCTGTGTAACTGAGATTTCCTATATTCTGACAACCCAAACTGTTAGGGAGAATCTAGTATTCTTGAAAAGCTTCTAGCAACATTTTAATGGAACTTGAACCCAGTCTTTGGTAATCAATATGAGCAAGTTGGACTGTCATGCAAATGGTTTTGTTTATATTTTAATTGATTTATGAATTAAACTAAACTAAACTAAACAACTACTTAGTCCACTGTGATTGAATAGTTGCGGTTTTATGACACTAAAAAAACCTTACTGTGAAGGTCAGATTTGAAATCATGGTCAAAAAAAAAAACTTGCCAAAATAAATAGTGAGAAGCAGAATTATTAAGAAAATAAACTAAGTGAACTTCATGGCCATTTTCAACTTCCTCTTTCTCTTGGAATGATCTCCTCATCAAGAAATAGCATTATCCTTTGACAGAGTATAATGTGTTGCCTTACAGCTATATTGTGGATTAGAGAATGGAGAGAGACAGAGATACGGAAAGACAGAACTACAGATAGATAGAGATATAGGTGGCTGTAGTTGCAGTCTGTTTTTTATAGTCTCACTTCAGGATGTGTATTGTCATTTCACTTCTCTGCTATTCTGAATCAAAAAAACTACAAAATGAAAAAATAATAAAAGCACTAAACAGGAAATGACAATTGACATGCAACATGCAAGCAGAAATTCAATGAGAAGTTTCGAGAAGACATGAGATAGTCAGTTTTTATTAAAAAGAGTGCCATGTCCTGGGCAGGTACAGAATCTCTATAGGGAAAGGTAGGAGTCATCTTAATTTTATTGACACACTCATTTCATGTTATCAGTGGGCACATGGTACAAAAAATACTAAAGCCTGTTGTCTAAGAAATACAAACAGTAGTTTTATAAATTTTGTTCTAATTCCTTGTTAAAATGAGTACTTTGTCACAAATGTGTTGTACCTTTAAATATTCTCTACTCCCTCATATTTAAAAGAGAACAAAAAATTCCCCAAAGCCAATAATTATTTAGAAAGGGAATAATACATCATTAATTTAGTTCATATGATTCAGAGAAAAAATGAAATAGTAATTTTAAAGGATTGAATAGTTTTAAAACAAAGGACTGTTGTATGATTTTTATTTTGAGGGTCAGATTTATTGCCATAACAGTAAAAGGTATTTGAGACAATCTAGTCCCAAAGGAATAAATCTGTAATCCAGAGAGAGCTGTAAGGAATAAAAGCTTCTTCATTGATTTAGTAAACCACCTCTTTCCATTTTTCTTCAGGGTTTTTTTGTGTTTTTTTTTTATTTTTTTTTTATTTTTTTTTAACCACAATGAATTAGAATTATAAATGAGAAAATTAGCTGCAATGTGCAAATCAATGGGCTGCTCGAGAGGAGTCTGCAGAATTTGTTTCCTTGACCTCAGCATTGCCTTTGATAATCCATTTGAACAGGATTCACGTGTAATGGCAGGAGACAATTGGAAAGTGCTAAAAGAAATGCCACAATTTATTATACATATGAATTAAATAGAAAATGCTTAATTTTGTAGATCTTCTTTCAGAACGCTTTTCTGTTTAACTGAAAAAGAGCAACTCTGCTTTTCACTGAAGGAAATCACTGTAGAAGAGGGGAATCACTGTAGTTGCAAGACTGAAGAAGTCTTGCAACTAAACAAGACTAATTTATTTTCTTTTCTCTTCCCTGCACAACCCCCTCTTCAATACTTTTTTTCCCTGTTTAATTTTAAATGCATTGACTATTCCCTATTAGACCCAGTGAAGGCAGACTAACAACAGCGAACAGAATTCCATAAACAATAAATTAGCTTAAAGATTAAGCTCTCTTCCATTATTTTTTTTTTTTTAAGGCTCTGATAAGAACTGCACAGACTTCAGCGTGCTAAAACTAAATAAAAGCTATCCTTCATTCTTAGTGCCCCAAAAGAGAACTGAAATACACTTTTCTAATGATTTCGTGAGAAAACATTATTGGGTCTGCTGTGATGGAGTTAATTTTCCACATAGCAGCCATCATAGTGCTGTGCTTTGCATTGGTAGCTAGAAAGGTGTTGATAACCCAGCACTGCTGAGCAGTGCTGGCACAGGATCAGTGCTATCTCTCCAACATTCCCCATGCTCACCAGTAGACTGGGGGTGAGTAAGATATTGGGAGGTAACACAGCCAGGACAGCTGGCCCCAGATGACCAGAGGGTTATTCCACACAATACAGTGTCTACTCAGATATAAAAAATAAGAGAAAGGAGGAGGAAGGAAAAGCATGCATTATTTCTGGTATTTGTCTTCAGAAGCAATCACTATGTGTACTGTAGCCCTGCTTCCTGGGAAGTGGTTGGACATTGCCTGCTGACAGGATGTAGGGAACAAAATCTTTGGTTTTCCTTTATTCCTGTGTACATGACCTTTTTTTTTATTTTATTAGATTGCCTTTCTCTGTCTTATTTTCTCCCTCAGTACTGCTGATGAAGGCAGTGATAGAACAGCTTGGTGGGCACCTGGCACCCAGACAAAGTCAACCCACCACAACTGCTTGAAAAATCAGATGCTTTCTTTAAAGGTCAGAATTTGATATGAGGGTAAAATGTTTCAGAAGTGGAGTGTCCTGAACTTTATCTGTGGAAAAAAGCTGTATAAGCAAACAAGCTAATCTGCAATGAGCCTGTACCTATGTTTTATCATAGTCATAGGAGCACAGCCTACTTCATGTTCAAGAGACAGCCAGTCCGCCTGCTTGCTCCGAGCATGGCCATCTGTGAGGTCAGTCAAGGTTTCTCAGAGCTTTGTCCAGTCAGGTTTTAAAACCTCAAACGACAAAGAGAGCACAGCCTCTCTGGGTAGCCAGCTTCACTGCCCAACTGTCTTCTGGGGTAACATATTTCCTATTACAATTTATGTCCATTGACTGTTGCTAGCCTGACAATAATGGATGTGAAGAGCCTGTCTTTTTCTTCCCAACAATCTAATGCACTGTGGACGTGCAGTTATGTTCCCCCCAAGCTGTCTCTTCTCCAGGATGAGGCAGTTCTGGTCCTTCAGCCCCTTCTCACAGAGCAAGTGCTTATCTCTGAGTGTCCTGTGTGCCCTCTGCTGAAGTTACTCCAGTTTGCTAACATTTTTCTTATCCTGGGGGAAAGGAAAATGTCTCTAGAACAGTTCAAATATGATAGAGAGATATATAAAAATATATGCATTCATCTTAGAATACATGTGTATGTGTGTGTGTATGTATTTAAACATCTTTCATATTTTCCTTCCGTCTGCCTTTCAGTATGAAATACTTAGGGAGATACTATAACTAGTGTTACAACTGATCCTGAAGAGACTTGTGATGAGATCCTGGTTTTGTTAAAGGTATTTTCATAGATAACTGACCATGAAAAAGTTGGGACTCAACCAACTCTCTGTTACCAATGAAATAACAATGTGATTTGAAGACTATTGAAGGCTGACAGAATATGCTTTGCTTTTTGTTTTTGTTTTTTTTTTTTTCTTTTTTTTTACTTTAAGCTTTCTTTTGATTGCTCATTTTAACAGAGTTCCTACTGTCATTGACATCAGGCAAACAGAAAAAGTCAAAGTAGTCACAAAATATTATATATATCATTTAATTAGATAAATTAAATTTTGTAGAAAGCCTGATAAAATGGCATTGCATCACTGGAAAAATCACAACTCTGCTTTTAAATAAATATTTTTTGACAATTGTTTTAGTTACTAAAAGCACAGTAAGCAAGTTTGGACTGCTTATTTAGGAGTAAATATAACTTTGACAATGCACATTAATGAAATATTTTTCATTATTGTAGAGTTCTACATACATCAGTTTTCTCCAAAGCAAAACAGTGATTTAGATAATTATTAAAAATAGTATAATAAACCATAAATAATACAATAACATGCAGAGTTGGAAGTAATAGGTATGTAGAGGACTATATCCATTCCAATCTTAGTCTCTGCATTACATCAGCTAGAACTTCTATTTATATGGATATGCTGGATGAGGATGAAATTGATATTTTGATCTAAACAAGCTACATGTGGCCTGTGCAGTTCTTCAGTCTTGTGCCATTAAGTAATGGAACATCACCAGAAGAACAGCACAATACATAGGAAAAAAGAATTCAAAGAAAAAGTTGAAGCTTCTAAAGAAAACAGGTAACTCACATGGAAAGTCTTCATAGAATCTTTGAACAAGTAATTTGCATTAAAAAAAATAAAAAAAAAAATTATTTGAAGAACAAAATTCACAGCCAACAACTCAGAGTTTCCTGTGAATAAAATGACAGGTTAAAAAACCCCAGATTTTTAAAAAACATGATATTTGATGATTATTTTGAACCTGAAAATTAGAAACCAATTTTAAAAGCACATAGCATTTTTTAAGATATTTTATTGGATGGATTTTAATGTGGACAGAAGTACATGAAGACTAGCAGTACAAAGGTTTCTGAAATCTCAAAAGTTGCAACAAAATCTAATTCATTGCTTCATCACCAGTGAAGTGGATTTCCCTCCAAGATGCCTGCAAGAAGACACATTGAAAAAAATGCCCTCTTAGGATAGTTGTTGCATGAGAAGTGACATTCTGAGTGACATCATTATCTTGTTCACTGTTGCCATATGAAGCAACAGATTAGAAAATAGCAAATACTTACTGAAATAAATGAGCACTGAAAGAAATTAATAAATGTGAACTGAACTTCTCATTCCAGCACATACTAATATATCAACAGCATTAATGCCTCTGGATTTTTAGATTTGATTTGTCAAAGCAGATCATCCTGTTTCTGGAGTAGGGCAAATTTATAAAAGATGACTACTTCTATGATAACTGTGAGTTAATCAAACAAAAACATAAAGAGAAACTCCAGAAGTGGAACACAAAATATTCTTTCAGTATTCAGAGAGACATTAAGAAAGCAGAATCATGATACCATGCTATAAACTGATATCACATCACTGACAGTGGCATTTGCCTAGGTGATGCTTTTTTAATTAATAATCTGAGAGTACATAAGTCATGCTGAATATATTAAAAAAAATCCACTCTCAAAAAAGTCTCACGATAAAACAGGTTCAGTAAATATTTCAGGGTTTTTTCTCACTTTAGACCTTCTGAGTAATTATCTACAAGAGATCCCTGCACCATGATAGAAATATAATGTTAAATAGATGATAGATAGATTAGATAGAGTTTGTATGAAAAAAGTCTCTATGAATTCTTTCTAGAGCACAGATATTCTCCATTTGTTGTTCCAGTTACAATATAGCTCCTTTTTAAAGGAAATTTCTTTCAAAAGTTTACCTGCAAAAGTAACTTATTTTCATTAACAGGATAGACTCTGGATGCCAATTCAGTCTTTAATAATGGCGTTAGGTGAAAGTAATTGGTTTTTGGGACTAAAAGATATTTTTTTACACTATTTTTGTTCTGTACTCTGTTTTTACACTTAAGCAAAAAGGAAAACGCTTTCCTTACTATTTCCACCTCTGTAAAAGCTTGCTTTTATCTAAACTCCAAAATTGCCATTTCTAACCAAGTGTTCAAAAGATAGCATACACTCAAAAAGAATGTAAACTTGTTCTCTCCAATTACTGAACTCATACACCTAACATCAACAGGAAGAAAAAAAAAAATTAAAGAGAAAGCATCAAGCCCTTAGTGCTGATTTTACACTGCAAATCCTCAAAAAGCACCTAAGGTAACCCCATTATTGCCAGGTTAATTCATCATGACTAATTTTACTACAAAGATTAGCAAATGAACTAAAAATATTCAACAATGTCTCTACAATGTTAAGTAGTCAGCATTAAATACAATCAGATATAATTTTAGGAAGCAAATCAGGAACAGATTTCTGGAAAATCCTAACCCTTCTACAAATATTTTATCTTTCAAAATAGTGATATATTCTTATAAGATGTGGTTAATTAGAGCTGTTAAGAATTAAGTATGTGTACCTGAAGAGTGTCTAAAATGTCTTTTATTCCATGGCAACTCTGGACATACACAAAAAATACCAGTTAATCCTCCTTTCTTTGCCCCCTGTGTACCACTTCTGCTGCCTTTATATAATTGACACTAAGATGGATTGACGGCTTTCACATGGGAGTAGTTTACACATAGACTTCACATTCCCCCTTCCCCCATCCCATACTATAATTTCAACTCTGATGAGATAATTCTCTCTTAGCCTTCCACTACTATGTTTTCATTGTGGGTTTTTTTCGGTCATGTTAATTATACTTTATGTCTTTCCTAGAGCTGGCAAATTTTTAATCTTTTTTCAAGAAGCAAATTCAAAGCTATAAAGAAAAGACTATGTCTACTAACTAAAATGTTAATACCCTTTTATCTAACATTCTCTAAAACAAAGTGAGCAAGATGTTGGGAACTTTGTTCAGTGGAAATGTCATTGGAGACATGATACTGTGAACAAATTTATTAATGCATAAGGCAAGTCTTATAGATCATCACAAATCATGCATTATTTCTCTTTGCCTTGCATCTGTATCTAAAGATAGGATTTTCTGGTAAATCTCACTAGCAGAGGAAGGGTTAGTAAGTATTAGGGGAGTCTTAACTATCTGCATTTGTGTATCAAACTAGCCTGAACAACTCTCTTTTTTAACATCTCTCTTCATCCAATTTATCCAGTAAACTGTTGATTCTGTGATGGGATGATAGAAGTACTGGTGTTTCACTTGCCTTATAAATCAAGATTTGGTGGAGAGGCCTGTAGACGGCCAGCATGAGAACCAAAAAGAACAAAAATAAGAAGTCCTGGGAAATGTCGCGATTACCTTTTATTATTTTATCTAAAACCTTGATTTACTGGCCAGGGATGGAGCTGAGCTCTCAGTGTGCAATTCAAAATGTGTGGGGTGGGAATGGGTAACTTGAAACTCCAAAGTTCTGTGTGTGTGTGTGTTGTGGTGCCACCCCAAATATGTGTGTATGTGGATGTGTGACCTACAGCTGTATTCTGCCTTGTTTGCTTAACCACTCCCAGCTGAAAGCCCATGGTATATAAACCTTGGATCAGTAGCATTAACCTGATTTCTGTCAGTCACAAGCAGGAGTCTGTGTCTTCATTCTGCCACAGAGACCCTGTTTTTCTGCAAGACAGTGTGGTTTAACACATGGCATCTCTTCCTATTTTACTTACAAATGCTTTGGAAAAAACTCATCTTCTTGAAAATTAATTCACCAATTGCTCGTGAAACTGCGAATCTCATAATAAATAAGTTCACCTTCTAATGTTGAAAGCTTCCCCATTTAAATCTACAATCTCTTCTCTTTCTCCGTCTTAACCAAGACCTAACCCAAATTATAATGCTTCAATTGTTGAGGCTAAAATTCCCCTGATTAAAAAAAAAAATTGTGTGAGACACTCATAGATTCCACCAACATAAGAAGAGCATCTTTCTGGGTTTGTGTGACACAGTATTTAGGATGGAAGGATAAATACAAACATAAATAATGAATTTTCTGTAAGTAGGAAATTATTACCTGTTTCCTTGGGATCCTTCTTATTTGGACACTCTTCCATACTATTAAGATCAAATGACAAAACAAAAACAAAAAACCTAAACAAGACCACCTTTCCAATTTATTTTTGAGCCATATCATAATTGCTGGCTGACAGCCTCTGCTGAAAAATGAGTGAATACTTCTTGCCTGTACTCTATTTTTTCTATAAAAACTAGATACTTCTGCAATTATCTGAAGACTTAACCACCTGGAGGCACCTACAAAATTTGTGAGTGTATTTATTCCAGTGTAAAACTTCACTGAAACTTAAAGTTCTGCTTCTGCCCTTGGCACCTGGCAGCTTGAAATCTCTCTCATCTCTAAACCCCACTGAGAACTGTAAAGTAGGAATTCCTCAAACTACCTCACTTGAAGGAGTCAATCCAGCAAGTGTCACAAGGTGACACATACCTTATGTATTGTGGTCACACTCCAGAGACTGCCAACTCACCTCTGAAAGATCAGTGAGAAATGTGTTTATATGGGGTAAACCTTGACTTTAAATCTTGCATCTAGGTGATTTTCTTCACTTATCAAAGAGACACTCCTGTGAGGAAAATTAGCACCATAAACCAGCTTATTAGCCCCACAAAACGGCTTTTTTTAAAATGGTGTTTTGTATATTATTCCATACATAATTTCCAATGCTTTATAAGAATATGTATTAAACCTTCATTATGTCAGGACACATATTTTAGTATTTCTGTTAAGGTTGTGGGAACTGTAACCCCAGGTAAAATTCTAAACTTTTTATACCACTCTGAAATACTGATTTCTAGCCTTTGTTTGAGAAAAGGAATAATGAAATGCAGGAAAAAGCTGTTTAGTCTGATTCAATGTCCTTAAGCTCCATTACACAGAAGCCCTTGATGTACCTTAATATGAAAAATGCTTCAACAATAGAGTAAAAATGTTGTCAGGTGTAATTATCATTCTTGAATATGAACAAATGAGGCAATAACTGTTTTGAGGTACAGTGGAAATGAACTTATTCATTGAAGAGAATATCTTGGATATTAAAAAAAATAAAAATAAAAAAAATCAATGTGTAGCTTTAACAATTCCAACCAATACTTAAGAAATCGCAAATTAATAAGGGCTCTTATTGATTATTTACTCAAATTTTTCAATTCCACTGATTTTAAATGGTACCAAAATGAGTAGGGTTTTTTTTTAGATTTTGGAAAAAAATAATCCCTTCATGCTCTGAACTACAGTTGAAAAGATTTCTCTGTGCAGCAGAGATAGAAACGTAGGCGCTATGTGATGAGTTCAACTCAATTACGCTATAACTGAGTGAAGTCTGCAATGCGGACAAGACCTGTGTGGGGTATTCAGCAGTTCAAGGACTGAACCAACCAATTTACTGAAGATAATGAAATGTGTCATAATCATTCCCACTGCAAATGCTCATGTGGAGAGGATTTCTCATTGATGACAAACATATGGACTGACAAAGGGAGCAGGTGTGAAATTGACTTAGTTAAAGCAGAGCCTCAAATCTAGGCTAACTTCCCTTTGATATGTCAAACTAGTCTCAGTTCTGCCCTAAAAAATCACACAGTACTTAGGATCACTAATAGTCATCATAATCATTCTTAGTGCTTGAATAGGGCTTTATGTCTTCAAAGTACGTACAAGTTTGCATTTCCATCTTGTGTGTGGTCTTGGAATTGATACTCAAGATGAGCACTGATACTGTACACACTTTTCTGAGTGACAGGGCTGCAGTTATTTATCATTTTTGGATGTGAGAGAAGTGTGAGGAGAGGGTAAGAAGGAAAGATTGGTTTCAGATGGGAACTGACAGCCATCCCTCTTGTCTATCAGCTCAGCTACAGCAAAATCAGAAATATCTGGAGTAAATACTCTTCTCCTTTTAGGAGAAAGGGACACTGGGTCCTAACTCATCGCCCTCCTAATCCTACCATGCATCCCCTAATACATCTATGCACGAGGAGGGGGGTAGATAGAGTGGTAAAGATAGGAGGCACAATGCTAGTTACAGTTGAACAGCAAACACAGAATATCAAATACGGAAAACAAAATCTCAAACAGGCTAAAAGAAGGCAGAGGCAAAAACTCAAACATTCAAGAACTGTGAGGAAAATTAGGTTTACAGTTGCACAAAGGAACTCGTATGTGAGTTGTTTGCTCCTGGCTATGAGACAGAGATGTCATACTGAGAAAAAAGAGAGAGAAATAAGGGGAATAGGGTTTGTTACTCTTATTGAGCTAGTGAAACAGACAGTAGGAAGAAATACTTGTTAATGGAAACCATCCAACAGTAGCAGATATTAATCCAGCCTACCAGATGATACCCTACCTCATGTGCCTGTAAAATAAAACTTGTCATAGACAGTATAACACACAGGGCCTTTTTGATGTTTCCAGATCTTTGGTGTTCAAATTAAATTGTGTATTTTTAATTGATAGGAAAAAAAAGAAGCATAAGAGAAAATGTGTTAAAGAAAAATGTAAGAGGGGGAAGGATATAAGTAACATAAAGAAAAAAATTAGTTACAAATAAGACGAGGATAGCATAGCTAAAAGAATAGACATAGGAGAGAGAAAAGGTAACAGAAATTTAAAAAGTCTCAAGGCAAGCAGAATTACAGAAAAATACAAATGTGTGTTAGGAAAGAGATGGGAAAATTAGAAACTAAAATTAAAAAGTAGTCATCTTGATCTCTAATCTATAAACATTGAGAAAGAGGGGCAAGAAAGTGGGAAAATAAAATATGTGACACAGTCAATAATATTAGACCATTATTACCATTATTATTTTTATCTACTTCATCAATATTATAGTATATTTATTTTCAATACTGGTCTTGGAAAAGGTTTCCACTTTTTTTTTTAAATATGGAATAAAACTGATTTTTATTTTGAACAGCTTTATTCTCACAGAATCATATTTGACTGGGTTTGAATACAGAAGGGGGCTGTGAAATGCTCACGCTTACAGACAGTTCTTTTTTCCACCAAAGAAGCTCCTAAACACTTCTATAACAAGTAATAGACCATATTGCACACAGGAATTTAATAAAATATATGACAAAAATGCCTGTACCTAATCAGTTGTGATATTTATTCTGTTACTGATTTTTCACTGTGAAAACTCAAATTTGAATTATCTTCACTAGGATAGAGAGGTGCAGAACAAACAAGTAGAATCAAAGTGAAGTGGTACAGAATATAAATGCATCTACCTGTGACACTGTAGCTGTTTTACTCTGATGAAGGCATTGTTACATTTCTAATGTGGTTTATGCAAGATGAGTGATAAGAAATATCTAGAGAAAATTTGTCTGTATTCTTTTCTTACATCTGCAGTGTACCAAAATATTTGTAGTTTAACGTATATTACAGGGGTTTGTTTGGGTTTTATACTTGAATACGTTATATCCTAAGGAAGGGTGGAGATTCACCTCAAACTGTGATTGAGGCAACCAGTTTGAACGTGGTAACTATTTTTGATATGAACAACAACACAGATACTCATTGGCAGTGATTTTCTTTTTTTCATCTTGTACTGATTTTGGCTGGGATAGAGTTAAGTTTATTCATAGTAGCTTTACAGGGTTTGGATTTGTGATGAAAATAGCACTGATAACACACTGCATCAGGTGAGTAGGGCTTTAGACAAATTTGTCAGAGAAGCCCTCCCATCAAGTCATAAGGTGCAGAAAGGACCCCCTTGCTTTCTACACTCCTTCTGAGAGAGGAGCCTAGGTGTGGCTGGATCCAATATTAGCCCCAGACGTTGTCTATGGTTTAAGTGCAGCTTTGTCCCACAGGATAAGAGATGGTACACTGGGAATATTTATATAAAATGAATTATTTATTATTACAAATGATTATACAAAGGATCTTAATCAAAACTATATTCTCCCCAATACAAAAGCTAAAACTACAAGCAGTGTATAGTACAGTGCACTATATCAAAGCAATTATGTTAAAGCTAGTAAAAAAAAAAAAAAATATTAACTAGAGAGCTGTTGTATTTCACCATACCAGCTCTTGTGGGCAGATCTCCTTCTCTTGACCTTGAGCAGTATCTTTGAAGGGGCATCCCCACTTCAAGGGAGAATCTCCAAACACTCCAAAAAGTCTATACTAGAAGAATCTGATTGCATGAAGGTGGACTGGACTTTTAAAGCAAAAAGTGATTGACTGTCAGTCACCTGTGTCCAGATCAGCTTAGTAGCTGATCCCCCAAACCTTTGCCTCACTAACAGGATGTTGAATTAGGCTTGATGTGTCAGACTGGTTTTATCATAATTCAATACCAAAAGCAGCACCTGTAGCCCCTCTCAGCATGCAAAATAGGGCATTGTTTGAGTTGTTTGACCGCATTCCAAGGGCACAGTATCCTGCTACAAACACTGACCTCATTACTGCTGAGTGGTGTGTACATAGTGTCAAGGCCTTTTCTATGACTCAAACCTCCCCACCAGCAAGTGGGTTGGGGGTGCACTAGGAGCTGGGATGGGACACAGCTGGGATATTCCATACCACACAGCATCATGCCCAGCAATTGCACCAGGGAGGACATTGGCGGTGCGAAGTCTGCTCAGGGACTGGCTGGACATCAGTCAGTTGGTGGTGAGTAATGGCATTCATTTGCATCACTTGTCTTTATTTGGTGTTATCTTTCTTTTTTCTTTTTTTTTTTTTCTTACAGTTTTATATTATTAGTAGTATTAGTACTATTTATTTGTTATTATGAAACTCTGTTTAATGAGTTTTCTGATTTTTACCCTTCTGATTCTCTCCCACATGCCATGGCGAGAGAGTGAACCAGTAGGTGCATGGCACTTAATTGTTGGCAGGAGCTAAACCATGACAATCCAGTGGCTTTGTATGACAAATATCGGGTCAAACTTATTAAAACAGTACCCAGACATGATTGATGTCTCTGGTTTTCCATAGGAGCCTTTTCCAACCTTACAAGCAAGTTGTGTTCTTGTATTAACCTGTATTTACCCATTTCGGTGTTCTACATTTATCTATTCATCTCTTTATTTGATTATTTTTTAGCCATTGAAGTATGAATGTGGAACACCAGGTTTTGAAATCAGTTCTGAATAGGCTTGCCAAGGCAAGGGGATAAAAAACATTTTCTGCCACCATCAGAGCAAGTGTGCATAACCTTAAGTGCAACAGAGACACCTCTCAGTAATTACAGCCACCAGGCCTACTCCACTAAGGGATGACCAGCTGGCAGAAGGCTTTACTATAAACACAAAGAGTGCAGTCATAGTTGCATCCAGCAGCAGCAACTCAAACAGCCAATAGGTCTTATTCCTCTGTTCATCAGAGAGGACACCATCTGCATGGACAGTGGAAATAGTTGGTAGCATAATGACTACCCACATTGCAACTGATTGTACCTTCAGCAACAGCAGCTGAATTCACCTGAGTTTTGCACAGGGGAATATTTTCACAGTTGTCTTTGAAGTGAACTCAGAAATGTCCACCTAGGAAGGTTAGATTGAGTGGAAAAGATGTTTCAGCTCCCAGCTTGCCTGAGGATGCTATACTGCTCAGCCACAGAGAATTACCATGTCTGCCTTTGACCCCTTTTATACACCACCTGCCCTACATGATGTGCTTCTCTGCTGCTCTCATTGTCATGGTTCTTAGAGATAATTAGGTATTACATTGACCTTTCATGTGTTTTTGTAAAGTCTTATGGGCAGAAAAATCCCCTTCTGCCTGTACTGTGTGGGTGGCATCTATGTTATAGCTGCATAACATATTGCAACTGAATAAGTGCCAAATGCCTCAGGTCTTTGACATAGAATACAACGGCTACATATTTACAAAGCAAAGAGAATAATCTCCATACCTGTCAGACACATAAAAAATAATCACAGAAAGTGAAACCTTTAAGCCAGCTTGATAACTTTCAGACATTTAAAAATGCATTAAAAAATGTCATACAGTAAATTTTATGGTCAGTCTTACACTCATAAATCAAGTAATTTCTGTCAGAAAATCTTCATACAATGTCCACATCTAGTCCAGTGGATTTTCTAAAATATTAGAAGAAGTTTTAGCAAATAACATTAAAAAAAGTAAAATAAACAGCTATATTTCATATATGACAGTTAAATGAATGTAACTAAAACACATGAATATTTTTTCTTGTTTTTCAAAAAGTCATAAAGGATGTTATCTGGTTAGCTATTGACAGGTTGCTGAAATTAAAAATAAATAAAAAAAAAATAAACAAACTAAAGGAAATCCAGTTTTGACTTCACTCCTCAGTGTTTTTTCGGGTAGTAATAGCAAAGTCACTTCAGCATTTCATTCTATATCCATCTTTGTTTAGAGGCAGACCTCAATTACTAGAAAAGTACCATTATAGCCAATGTCTACATTGTATCTTGTGTCTAGGGCAATCTCCAAAGACAAATCACGTTTTTTACAGTGCATTGTTTTCCTCAGCGTGACATTCATGAGAAGGAGATCACAGGCTTCATTCCTAATACCTGACCAAAAATCACACACAGTTCACAAAAACCCTGAATATCTTCACTTATTTTATTGCAGTAGCTAGTGTCTTGTCTTTCTCCTAAAGTATTAAATATATATGTGAGACAGAGCAGGCATGGGGGGAAGAAGGATGGGTCAGGGAAGGAAAGAAGTGATCAAAAATCAGTTTAACTTATGAAATAATGAACTCATATGAAAATACAAGTGTTCTGATGTATTCCCATGTATTCATATGACATTCAAAATAGTGCTTCTGATCATAATATTTCTAATCAAAAGCATAATGAAGAAGCAAAGAGCAACATAATACAGAATCAAGGACCTTGAAATATTGAGTTAAACCAACCACAGAAAAATCAAATCAATTGAAAGCCTTGAGGTAACTTGCATCTCTAATATACTGTATGTGCAAGAAAACACTCTGTCTCTGGAGTCTCTTTCCCCTTTGGAATGCCTCTGCTATTGTGATTTATTTGTTTTTCCTAATATTTCTCTAGGCAATGTTATGAGTGGTATTTTTTTTCTCTCAGATAAGTGAATTCATTTCAAATTTTACCCCCAGAGGACTTTTAAGAATCCCATGAATACATCAAAAAGAGACTCTAGTAAAAAAATTCTTGGACAAAGTTCAGATATGTAAATCAAAAAATTCCAGTTGATATCAATTGCATCAGCCAAGTTCTGTTTTCTTTCTGTTTTGCATTTGATTTTTTAAATTTTTATTCTGTCAAGACCATGTTTTTTTCTGTTCAGTTATGAATTAAGCCTAGTACAACTTTCTAAGATTTTGTTTTTCAGCTTTCTGTAATGTCTTATGGAAATAAAGTAAAAACATTGGATGAAGTAATAAAAATAGGAAATACAACCCCTACCAATAAACACAACAAATTTATATTTATTTAAAAACTGTACTTCAATCTCTACTCTTAGTGGATAAACAAGATGAGCTGAAATTGTTTGAGGCCAACTCAGAACAAAAAGACAGCTCAGAATTGTTATACTAACAAAAATTGCAGATGGGCATTGTACAAGAGTTTTTCTTTACTGTTGAATAGAACTCAAACGTGCAGCTGTATGTCAGACAAAGATTTTCCTCATGATAAATAACCAGAATCTTCTGTAGCAACTAGAGGGACTTATGAAAGGAATGGGCAAGTCTATTTGTATTAAAGAACTACAGATTTAATCTTTAAATTTAGTTTTACTTTCACTTTTCTTTAGAAATCTAACTATCCTGACTGCAAATGCTAAAGTATCATTCAATGATACTTTTTTCCCCCATCTATTAAATTGGATACTCTTAATCAGTTAAGACTTGGCCTTTTTCTGAGAAAGGGTCTAAAACTGCTCTGGTGGTTCATTTTTTTCCATTTTTGAGAACTACATAAGACCAGTGAAAAGGTCTGGGACAGATTTTTTTGGAATCAATGGGAAAATTCCAATTTTTTTCAATTTTGTGTCATGCCCTAGGATAGGACAGTCATCTGAGCAGACAATCTGGTAGTTCCTATCCTTTTGTACATCTGAAAATGTATTGAACTATTAGTTCCCTAATGTCCCTAATCTGGAAACAGATATTTGGTGTCTCAATAAATCTCGTTAATCTTAAGAAGAGGCTTAATCTAAATAAGGACAATTCTATTAAAAATTGAGGACATACCTGATTTAAAGTTTGCCTGTACCTGCAATAGATTGAAATAAGAATGAGCAGATTTTTTTTTCTTATTTCATGGTATAATAGTAATTTATTATTGCATTTGCTAATTGAATTCATAGCCCAAATATTTTTGCTTGAAAATGTTCAGCAGATCACTTTACTTTTGAGTTCTGATAACTCTTTTATGGATCAGAAGTTCAGGAACAGTGGCATAAAAACTTTGAAGTTGCTTTCTGAGCTCAGGCATTTTTCATGCCAGCTGACTTTCTGGAGTTTAACCAGTGATCTGTAAAGTAAGCAATTTTCCTGTCATCTTCCCTTCCAGACCTGATAACAGTAAAAACAATGAAAACATAGAATCATGGACAACAGACAATAACTAACTAACTACATAAAAAAATTGTACTTTTTTATTTTTCATTCCAGGCTTATTTTATATTCCATATATTTTTCTTCATCATACAGCTCAGAAATAAAGCTAAAAAATAAATGTTGCTATCAGTGTACAGTGTTCTGAGTACAAATAATGAGAACTAGATCACGTAAAGTGATCAAGGTTGATAGGCTAAGAAATGAAGAAACACATAGAAAAGGCTGTTAGGTGTGCCATATTCTCTCCTACTTGAAAATATACCACTCTGAAACACACTCAGATTTTTATAAGGGCTTTTGCCATCCTGAGAAGGAAGGTTAGCTTAAGATACATCATTGCCAACACTGGAGCAATTTGTTGAAGTTGTGTCTATTTTACAGACTGTCTTGTGTTGGAGTGAATATTATCCTTGTACTCTGCTCTGACTCCGTAGATCAAACAGCTACAGAGGCCACAGAAGAGTAGAAGTGCAATAGCCTCTCTTCTGGACTGTGAAGTAGTGTTAGAGGAGTATAAAATGGCATCAGAGTGGTGAGTTTTCTTGGCATCCTCCCTGCTACTGAGACTTGTATCAAAGCCTCCCAAAACAGTATGGGTGAGAAGGGTGAAATCAGAGACACTCTGATTCTCAACTTACTTTCGTCTCCACTATGGCTCTGAAAAGCTATCCACAAAGCTAACACTTGTGTCAAGATATACAAAGAACCATTCCCTTCTATTCCTTATCTCAGGCAGAGAAGCCTGTCTCGGGGTCAGGGGCTTTGTGTGCCAAAAATATTCTTGGGCTGAGCAGCACTAAAGATTTTCCTTTCCAGAGTAAGGATAGCACACAATCAGTCAGCTGCAGCCAGATTACATTGCAGGTTATTGACACAAGTTGCTACAACTGAGACCAGAAAATTTATGGTTCAAAAAACCATAGATTTATCTTTAGTGTCTAGGGATAGAATCACACCACAAAATGGAAAAACACAAAAACCAAAAAAAACCCAACAAACAAAAAAAACCCCTCATAGTTACACAGAATGGTTTTTTTAAAATTCAGTTTGTTTAAAAAAATCATTTTCATGACTCATAGCTATTATGTTGTTAATATTTTCTGTATATGACTGTGATTTAATTAATATGTGATTAATTATGTTCTTTGCAATACTCACAGACTTCATGCTTTCATGTAAAGGATATACAGTACTTATGAGGGCTTTTTCTAATATTAACATTACTTGGGTTAATTGATCAGAATCTCAGACACAGTCAAGTTTTAACTAGTGGTCTTATATGAAGTCTGAAAGAAGATTCTTCAAGTTTTCTTAATTTGTCTTTGGTATCTGGAACTTTGGTCTAATTCATAATATTCTCTGGATATTTCACTATGAAACTGCTGGAATATGGAAAAAATGCTGTGCATAATCATGGAAAGCAATGTTAACTTAGACATTTTCTATAGTTTCTCATTGTCTTCTCACAGAGATCATTAAGCATTGGGAATGCACAAAAAACTATGGGACCAATACCATTTCATATTTTCATTGAAATATATTGATAAGACAAAGATGGAAAATATCAGTACAAGGAGCATGGAAAAATCATATAGAAAGGCTCAAAAGACATTGATAAAGGAACCATATTAAAAACAATGGGGTAAGACCAAATAGTTCAAAGTGCAAGATGATGAAACTTGGATAATATTTAGGCTAACTTCTATAAACTGAAAGTAAATAACAGGGGAAAAAAGGACTGGATTACATTGCTATTGAAGATGTAGTCAGGTTGGAGAGTGTTCAGAGGAGGAACACAAAGATTATCGAAGAGCCAAAAAGATGAACAAATAGGGAATGCCTTCCATATGAGGAAAGGATGTGAGAACAGAGTTTATTCAGCGTTGAGAAAGGAAGGCTTAGAAGAGGTCTTATAATCATGTTCTGGTATTTAAAGGGTAGCAACAAAGAAGGTGGAGAGTCTCTTTTTACAAGGACTCACATAGAAAAGACAAGGGCTATTATGTGCAAGTTACTCCTGTGCAGATTCCAGCTGGACAAAAAAGGAAAATTTTTCACAATGACAATAATCTCCCCAGGAAGGTGGTGGATTCTCCAACCTCAGGCAATTTGAAGATTCAGCTGGACAGAGTGCTGGGTCAGTTTGTCTAAACCGTGTTTTGCTGAGAAAGGCTGATTGAACCAGATAATCTTTGAGGTCCCTTTCCAATCTGGTATTCTTTGATTCTATGAATCAAACAACACTATGGAAATATAAGGATGCTTATACAAACATTAAAATTAATAAGAGAGTTAGAAGAATATTAGAAAAATATCTGTAGAAAATTATATATGATGCTACACCAAGTAGGAAAGTAAACTCCTGGAATCTTTTCCTAATCAATTTTCTACGAGTCTAGTAGGCCTGGTGAGAATTATTTAGAAATACTGAGTCCAATTTCCATAACTGTGATTTAGGAAACTGGAACTATAACCTCAGGAAAAAAATAAGAGCTCTTAGTATGACCTCTCATATAGAACACTTGTTCTATTACAGAAACTAAAATTTGGAAAATGTGAACCAAGAAAGGATTTTTTTGCTCTTTGCAGCAAAACAGGAGGCAGAACACCACCACAGGCATGTCTAACTGAAGACGGAATTTGATTTTTAAACATAAACTTTTAGCAATAAGCAGAACAATAGCAGGCATCAAAGCAATGAGGTTGTGGAATATTAAGAATGGTGTTATAAATAAAATGAGAAATTTTGTAATAGAGGTTGGTACTTGAAAGGAAAGGATGGCACCGTACAATGATCCACACAATCAAATTCATGGGGGGAGTAAATCAAGAGATCCCTGTACTTTCACATGATGAAACAGAGTCTTTTAAACTTTATAGTAAACTCTATTTGTAAATATGCAGGTGACAACATAAGCAACACATTCAGATTCTTATAATATCTATACTATAAGCAGGAACTGAGTTACTTTTCTACAGTGAGAAAAAATGAGCTCAGAAATACCTTTTTCTTGAATGAACAGAAATGGTTTTTCAGCAGTGACAAGATTCAAATTTTCTCTCAATCTAGATGTTAAAAAGTAATTTCTACTTTCTTGCTGCAATAATGCCTTGGCTAGTAGGGTGACAGGAAACAGGAGCTTTCATGTCCTCTCTTTCTGTTTCACAGTACTGTTACTGTTCTCCGAAGTTCATCCAAGTTGTGCTGAGCAGCAGAGGAGCAAATATTATTAATTAATTAACTAAATATGTCCTATTTTTAATAAATAATTTAGAATTTATTAGTGTCTTACAGCAGCACTTTCTTTGTAAATATATCCTTGCAACATTTCCAAGGCAACTAGGTCTTTATCATTTTTTGAGATTATTTTAGTTATATACATCTTAGTGTTTTCCAGTAGAATGACTGTCTTTGTCAATCCTGTTTGCTGTTCTTTGTTAATTAATTTTATCAGATAGAGAATTCAAAAAACCTGCACAGTTTGGAACAATTCTGGTTTCAGATTCTAAGCTAAAAAAAATTATGAACTTCAAAAAATATTCTGATTCACAGCTTCAGGTAGTACCAAACAGATTTCACTGTGCTTTTCTTAAAAGTAAGAAAGCTTCTGTTTATAGTTATATGTAGTAATGTATACCTAGCCCAAGATACTATTACTTCTCAAAAAGAAGTTCAACAATAATGGACATATCCATTTTGCCTAATATGAAACACATTTGTTGGAAGTAAATGTGAAAGCCATAACTGTTGAGTTCTGAAAGGCCTGTAAAATAGTACTAGAAAATAATGGGAACAGGGCTAAAAAACATAAGGTACATAAAAACAAGAACGTTTGGAACAGAAAATAACAAAGAAAATAAATATGGAAGAATTACAGGAAAAGGGCATTAGGCAGTGAGAGAGAGCTGTGACAAAAACTTCTATATTCCACATGCAAGTTGGATTCTGATTATTCCTTGAAGACCTAAACTCCAAATATCTGTGTATTCCACTGCATATCCTACAGCCTTCACCATCTTCTCTCTTGCTCCTGTCTTAGGTTTTGTTGAATCCTTTGGAATTTTAACCTTATCATTAGAGTTTCAAATGTGTTCCTATTTCTGAAATGTGAAACACTGGGAAAAAAAAAAACCTAAAAACATAAACACACACACAGACAAAAGATCAATAAATATTAGACAGCCTCTTTTACTATGTTAAAAGATAGGTTTTCTAAACTACTTCAGATTGCAAGATCATTTCAAGGTACAATATATCTTCATCTGTCACGAATTGGCATAGCCATTATGGAAGCAAAGGATATATGATTTGCAATGATGAAAATCTGCTCCTATGAAATTCATAGATTCTACTTCCCTCTGAATAATATTTGAAAAAAGAAAAATCTTTATTATTTTGGACACCCAATGATCTCACTGTTGACTTAAACTGCCTTTGTACCTTTCTTGTATTTGTCTTACTCTTCCTTTTACTTCTACAGATGAGTTGCCATCTAACTCCCTCCAAGGCAACAAAGAATTTGAAAACTGGCCACTAAATACATAGGTGAGTTGACCTTGTCTGGCTATAAAACAGTCACTCAGGTGTTCTCTTGCTCCTCAGTGGGACACAGGGGAAAAAAAAAATAAGGCAAAAAACCTCAGAAGTCAAGATAAATACAGAGAGATAATTTAGCAATTACCATTTCATGGACAAATGAAAATCAACTTAAGGGAAATTTATTTAATTTTTGCCACCTAAAATACATTCAAATGGTGAGAAACAAGCTAAAACACCACCTACCCTTCCTCCCAGGCCTCACTTAACTCCTTTGTTCTTGACCCCTCTACCTCATGGCCAACTGAAGCAGGTGGATGAAACATAGTGGTTGTGGTCAGTCTCTAACAGTTCTCTATTGCTCTTTTCCCATCACACTTTTACCCTACTCCATCATTAATCCTTCCCATGGATGCAGGCATGGACCCTCCTCAGACTGCAGCTGCCTTCAGAAAATATCCACCATGGGTTGCTGTGTGGATATCTGCTCTACGTAGTCTCCATGGACTGCAGGGGAATCTCTGCTCCAACACCTGAAGCTCCTCCTCCCTCTCTATCTCTCACCTTGCTGTCTGAAGGGCTATTTCTAAACCTTTTCTTTCTCTCTCCTCTCTCTCACAGCTACTGTGCAGTGTTTTGCCCTTTCTTAAATGTGCTTGGCTGAGGGGCTCAGCTGTGTCCTGTGGTGGGTCCACTGGAGCCAGCTGGAACCAACTGCATCCAGCACAGGGAAACCCCCTCTCTGCAGCCCTCTCATTGCCAAGGCATTGCCACCTACACCAATACATGAGGTAAAACTTGGGGAGAGATACAGCAAAAACATTGGTGTCAGGATGCTTCTTGGGCTTACTTCTTTGCCTCAGATATTTTCTAGCTCTCATGAGTACAGTCCCTTTCTCTGCCTCATGCAGAGACAAGTTCATGAATCAAATTTTTAACCAGATTGTCATTTCTTTAGCTGATAACAAGAAACTAAAGATCAGTTAGAAGCCTTATGTTTTAAACATCACATTCCTTGGCAGAGCAACCTGGATAATATAAAACTGAAGATATTGCAATATTTAGGAAATAGTGCTGCTGAAATTATAGTGAGAGAAGTGCCAGTAAATTAGTGTAATTAGTTCTGAGAAACTTCACTGACCTATTTGAGACCATCTATTCATCTCCATTCAAACTTTTTTGGGGAAAGTCACCATGAATTTTTCTTCTTAATGTCAGTGAGCAAGAGAACTGTATCTTGTGCTAATTAAAATAAAATCAAAGAGGGACTTACAGACAGGAAAAATCTATGATCAACTTTTATGTTTCCCTAACTTGCATGCATAAATAACTTCTGGAAACTTTTATTTTCCCTAAGACACTACCAAAAGATCAAGTGTCAGAGGTTTGGTTTGGTTTGTTTGGTTGTTTTTTTTTGTGTTTTTTTTTTTTTTTTTTTTTTTTTTTTTTTTTTTTTTTTTTTTTTTTTTGTTTTTTTTTGTTGTTGTTTTTTTTTTTTTTCACCTTTTCATATGGAGAAGTGTACATTTCCAATGTACAATCCATTTAATTATTGTGTCTTCAGAATTTCCCAATGCTGAAGTGGTTAAAATATACTAAACATTAGACAGGACATCTTTCATCTTCTGCCATACTTTTCCTGTTAAGTAGAGAAAGAAGAGTAAAAAAAGGTATTATTTAACAAAATAAGTGGTACTTGGTAGGAAGACCACATTAAGTATTTCTATACTAGTGTTGAACCATGATCCGTAGCTTGCAGTCAAGGCCAGGCTTGGGCATCTAGCTCATAAGAGGAAAAAAATTCAAACCAATAATGGGGTTCAACGGGGGCTTAGACAGCACCATCAAAGACCAAACTTTCAGGTTCAATCACTGTGATGCACAGTTCAAGAGCACTGAATTTAACTTTTTCTCATAACAGACTTAAATACTGCCAGAGTGAGTCTATGGTAAAGATATTCCTTCCTCGGAAACTATAGCGATAGGACAAAGAGTAATGGTTTCCAACTGAAAGAGGGGAAATATTAGTTAGATATACAGAAGAAATTATTTACTGTGAGGGTGATGAGGCAGTGGAGCAGGTTGCCCTGAGAAGCTATGGATGCCCCGTCCCTAATCAGGTTAGCTGTGGCTTTGAGCAACCTGGTCTAAGGAGAGGTGGGTGCCAACCCATGGCATGGGGGTTGGAAGTATATGATCTTTACGGTCCCTTCCAACCCAAATCATTTTGATTTTATGATTTTATAGAAACCACATGAGTTATGAGACATTGGACATGGAAGATGAATCTTCAGCCTGCTATATAACTGGCAGAATAGGTGTTTTTGAAAAGTAAAACTAAAAATGTCAAAGTCTCATGAATATAACAAGGTAGTCAGCATCCAAAAATGACAAGGAAGAAGAAAGAGATTATGCATAGAGAAAATGGTAGTGATATATCTCTATTCTACAAAAAGAACGGTGGAAAAGGATTCTCTCATAGAAATAAAATGAGTTTTCATACCAAAGGATCATCTAAAAAAATTTGCCCTCCTCAAAGAAGCATATCCTTTCTTTGAAGATTTTGTATCAAAATGCAGTTTTCACAAAAAATTTCACCTAGTAACAATCAAAATAGCAAAAAATCCCAAAACACCCTAGAAACACCCTTTTCAATATTAGCAATAAGTGAACAAGATGAGCTCTGCCCTCAAAAAGAAACTTCTAAAATCCCCATAACTACACAAAAGTACAGAATATATTGAGAAAGCCTGTGCCTCAGGAGCCCATTGTCCTGCTGGGAAGTGGTTGTACTAGACTTTGTAGCTTCTGTTACTGAATATGAATATTGAAAGCTATGGGATGTCTATCATCAGTGCCTTAGCACCTTGTAGAATTCCATGTTGTGTAGATATTATATGAAGAGAGAACCTTGTGGTAACATTTGTATCATGTATCAAATGTTTTATTTCTTCAACAAGGGTGCATGTTATCCTACAATGAGTATAATACACTATTCACATCGTCTCATAATGTATTATGTAATAGAACTTTCCTACTCAGGCGTCATATGAAACTATGTCAGCTGGTGATTTATACATCTTATACTAGAGATAGCAGCAGCTGGTAAGAAATACAGTATTAATGAGCTTTTTCTAACCTGTTTTCAAACTTCAAAAACATAGTTGAACAAAAATAAGAATTTTTGTCCCTATGTGAAATAGGAAAAAATGTCCATCACCACACTTGAGGGTTGACAATCTACTTCTTGTAGTTACTCTGTGGTTTTAAATATTTTTAATTTATATTGTGTGTCTTGTTTTCTTTAGGTTTTTTGTTGTGTTTGGGGAGGGTGTTTGTTTGTTTTGGTTGTTTTGCTTTAGTTTTTGTGATAGCCTGCATCAATTTGAATTACCATAAGTCAGGTAAAATTATCTAATTTTATTGGCTCTATAGAATAATAAATACTAGAATATAAAGAAAGTTTTCAAAATTGCTCTTATTTCTGTTGAAGTCATGGATACAATTCCATTTGGGGGAATCAGAAGGCCTTGGTCCATATAACATAAACAGTATGCATTCACACATTGATTAGAGTGATGGAGCACCTCTCCTGTGAAGAAAGGCTGAGAGAATTGGGTTCATTCAGCCTGGAAAAGAGAAAGCTTCATGGTTACCTAATTGCAGCCTTCTAGTACTTGAAGGGAGCCTACAAGAAAGAAGGAGTGAGACATTTACAAGGGCATGTAGTGACAGGACAAGGGTGAATGACTTCAAACTGAAAGAGAGTAGGTTTAGATTAGATATTAGGAAAAAAATTCTTTAATGTGAGGGTGGTGAGTTGCTGGAACAGATTGTCAGAGAAGTTATGGATGCCCCATCCCTGGAAGTGTTCAAGGCCAGGACGGATGGAGCTCTGAGTGAAAGATGTCCCTGCTCATGGCAGGAAGGTTTGAACTACATGATTTTTAAGGTACTTACAATCCAAACCATTCTGTGATTCTATAGCTTCATCACTGTCACAGGAGGAGTACATTAGGAGAATTGTACATTAAATTGCTTACAAGGTGGTATCTACTTATGTTGTACTGTACTTCAAACTATTCTGTACAGACTTACTTGATACTGCTAAAGATGTGATAGGATTGGCAACAAAGATGACCTCTTGACTGCCCATCCACTATTATTTCTATGGTAATACAGAAAAAGTAAATGTAATTATTTGATGCTTTCACAGGTTGCTTTTTTCTTTATGATTAAACAAACAAAAAAAACCCAAAAAGCACATAATACCCTTTACCAGTCATGAAAGTGTCAGCCCAGTCTTAGTGCTTGCCATAAGCTAGTCTGCACTGGTGCGGCCTCACCTTGAATATTGTGTGCAGTTTTGGTTGCTGCAATGAAGGAAAGATATGACACTATTAGAAAGTGTCCAAAGGAGGGCAACAAAGATGGTGAAAGGCCTTGAGGGGAAGTCATATGAGGAGTGGCTGAGGTCACTTGGTCTCTTCGGCCTGGAGAAGAGGAGACTGAGGGGAGACCTCAATGCAATTACAACTTCCTCATCAGGGGAAGTGGAGTGGCAGGCACTGATCTCTTCTCTGTGGTGACCAGTGACAGAATCTGAGGAAATGGCATGAAGTTGTGTCAGGGGAGGTTTAGGTTGTTTATTCAAGAAAGATTCTTCATACAGAGGGTGCTTGGGGAGTGGAACAGGCTCCCTAGAGGAGTGGTCACAGCACCAATGCTGACAGAGTTAAAGAAGCATTTGGACAATACTCTCAGGCTCATGGTGTGACTCAGGGATGGTCCCGTGCAGGGCCAGGAGTTGGACTTGGCATATTTTGTGATTCTGTGCTGATTTCTGTTAGTTCTTGCTAAGCATCAACTCCATGAAATACCACATTTAGCAATATGTAATTATGATTCTTTCTAGTGATGCTACTTGCTCTCTCAGATACCTGTCAACTTTTCCAACATCAGCTATACATTAAGCAATGTGTAGTCATGACACCAACTAAATAGAAAAGCATGAAAAAGCCAGACTGATTTCCTGAGTTTACAGTCTCTATATTCTGGGAGATTCTTGCAGGTTGTATGATATTTTCTGCAGATTTTCTATGGAAGTAATTTTGGCACTGCTGTGGAAGCTGTATTAAAGTTGCTATCTTTACCAGACAAAAAGCATATTATCATCTTTTTAAAAATACTTATAATTTAACTGCTGGTGTTACACAATATACCCGACTGTTCTTTCCTTACTTTAAATGTAAACTGTTTGGAATTAAAAATTATATTTTTATTAATCTTAGTTTTTTTATTTTCTAGATCAAAAACTGAAGAGCCTTCCTTACTTCATTGAACAATTAAAACTTTCTGGTTCATGCCAGCATGCACTTTGCTGATGAAAGTTGACTTAGATAATTTTGGAAAATAAAGGTATGACATTTGATTTTTCTTTATAATGAGAGGTATATATTTTACCTAGTACATTATTTCTTTTTCTTTTGCATATACACAGAAGAATATATCAATAATAGACAGGAAAGTTGCAAATTCTTATTGTTTAAAAAAATGCATATACTGACCAGTTTTTCAGCTGGCATAAATCACTGCCTTCATGCAATCCATGAAGTTTCTATACTATCACCCAGGCTACTTTTCCCAAGTTTTCCTTTTTTTATCCGTGCAAGATGTATGTATTATTATGAATGAAGTGCTGACCCTGACACAGAACCTGGTACAGCTGACTAGAAAAAAAGAGAACGACAAATTGATTATAGTGTATTTTAGACCAGACACTATAACAACTTTGCCTTCAAACCTCATTAGGCATTTTCCTTTCTTCAGTCTGTTCTGCCTGCTTCTGCTCCTGGCGCTACAAAATGTCACACTTCCAAAGATGTACAGCCATTTTAAAACTTTCTGTCACACGCCTTCAACCCAGCACATCATGTGTCTTAAGATAACTGTACTTTACTTTCACTAATGATGGATTATACTCCTATTTGATGTAACACTATTTTGGGTCTCAAACACTTCTTTAAATATAGCATGTCTAAGCTATAGGCAGAGCCAGGAGATGCATTATATACAGATGCACTCTGAACTTGAATTGCAGGTCCTTCACAAAATCTCTTTGGAGCTCAGCATTGCATTTATCAGTGCCTGTGTTTAATATAATATATAAAAATAATACATTACAATTATACTGTTAAAGAATATATACATCATTTAACTAATTCTTCAGGAAAATTGAATTGTTCTTACTTCTGTGAATTCTCTTATCTTTATTTTAAGTTTAAAAAATAAATTTAAAAAAAAATGGGCAGAGGGGGGTTGGGCAACAGCCAAGGGGAAAAAAACTGTTTAAGCTGTAATGGAGGAAAAAAAAAAAAAAAAAAAAGAAGCTCTATTGTAATTCATGTATTTGGGGTTATTTGTATCATACCAGTATACACATATATGTGTATGTACATACATATATATACATATGTATGTATGTATGTATGTATGTATGTATATATATGGTTATTCCTATGTAATTTCCTAGAGCTCTTCAGGTTCCATAATTACGGAGTACTTGTGGACTTGCTTAGTTTAGGAAAGAGGTGCAGTCTATTAAGTACAGAATGTATAGCACAGAAGCTACTCCAAGCTAATCGACTATGTAGATTATTTTAGCATGAAAAAACTAAAGTGATTTATTCAATATGTGTTTTATATTTCCACACTGGAAATGAACCCCCATTAGCAATAAAACATCAATTTAGCAGTACAGCAAATTCTCTGAGGATATATGAAATTAGGAGTTTAAATTATACAAGTCTCTTACAAATTGAGGTCATGTACCCTATAAACAATGGGGAGTGAGCTTAAGTTTCTTCCTTCTACTAATTGTCTTAGATTTCTACAGCTTTCCTCATCTTTTCTTTGCCACCATAACAGTGCCTATATTCCTTACATGTATGCAATCACTCCATATGTATATGTGTGTGTGTTTATGTATTCCTACTGAGTTTTGCAATTTTAGCTGTGACCATATGTGCTTAAATGAAGATGTATTTAAGCTGATATATCCACCACGATGTCAGCCAGGGAACTCCAGGGACACCTTTTTCTGGGAGAGGTCACCTTCTATCTCAATTTGATGACAGCTGTTACTCCAGCTTCTTCAGTATGTCAGATTTTTTTATTTTAAAGATTCAGAGACATTTTTGCAAGCCAGTCACTCCTTTCTTGCCTACTGTCTCTTAGCCATCTCCTATATTTTTATTTTATTTTATTTCATTTCATTTTATTTTATTTTTAGTAAAATGAGACTGTGACCACTCAAATCTTATTCCAGGTACCAAACAGATTCCTGTAACATGACATGTTTTTGCAGAGCTAGCCAGCAGCAATGACATTTTTTCTGTCCAACAGGAGGTGTTCTAATGATACACAGCAGTAGCACTAGTTGGAGCCTAAGTGGCAGCCAATGTAGCATCAGCCCCATCACTTTAAATTAAGTTTGTATGATGAATCCATAGAACTACAGAGCTTATGAGGCTGAGACACAGAGTTTATATGATTGCTGCTCTTTTATTTTTTTTCCCCTTTTCTATTATTTTTGACTTTTTAAATCAAACCATGATATACATGGTTAACTTAAGGCTTCTAGACAGCAAGATGGAACTTAACTGGGATATAGAAAAGATAGAAAAACATGAGGGAAAATTGAACTTACAAGCCTGAATGAGTAGTTGGTGGCTGAAATTCTGTTTTAAATGTAGATTTAGAACAGGAGCTATTCCAAGTTTCATTGCTACCCAGAAAAACACTTGCTTTGCCTAATGTTCAGTATCCTAGAAAAGAATATCTTGTTCTTAAAGGAACAGTACTCTCTCATAAATCACTTTTATTTCTGCCAAACTTGTTTAAAATATGGCAGTCTTGCAATAATTTTGGAAAAACTGAAATAGTTGCATTACTTCATTCAAAGAAGAACAAAAAACAAACCAGCCAAACATAAAATATTTATTTACCATGATTATTTACTATGTTATAAAAACAGATATAAAATACAACTGGAGCATAATCTGCATCATAGTATATAAAAAACATACTGTGTGTTTCTGCAGTACATTCTAAAGATCAACAAAAATTTATTAAAGGTATGTATATGCAACACAGTGTTCTAGACCACATAAATGTTTTTCATCTCAGAAAAATTTACAGATAAGGTACTATAAATTAAAACTTGCATTTCCTAAAAGGATTTTGCTGCAACAGGAATAAAATTTAGATCTCCATAAAACGGGCTTTATCAGAATAAAGATTTTTTTTTTTCTTGGGCCTCTTTTGTTTTACTAGTTTTCAGAACTATATAATGACATTATATAAAAGACTATATAAAGACATTATCACTGTCTTTTCTACTATTTATTTGAGCACAGTCTATTTACAGGTCTTTAAATAACATTTTTCTGTGATATGTCTTTTCATTTATAAAGGAAAACCAAACAAAGTAAATCTCATTTATAACTAGGTTTTAGTTATTGCCACTTTAATTGCAAAAGAAGACAAATGTATTATCCTGTAAGTAGGACAAAGAGAGGACTGGAGTATCTCTCCCTAGAACCAAGGGATATTAAAGGAGTGGCATTTTGCTAGCTTCTTTATACCACACTTGGAAGCATATCACTTGTACTAGCTAGTTATCCAATTCCAATATTTGTTATCTGTGAGAGAACTTATATGGATCCTCCCAAAGATGTGAGCCTGGCTTCTCAAATCATAGAATCATAGACTATTAAGGGGTTGGAATGGACCTTAAGGATCTTCTAGTTCTAGTCACCCTATGCCATGGGCAGGAACACCTCCTATTAGATCAGGTTACTCAAGGCCCTATTCACACCTACAGGTTGGGTGGAAAAATGATTGAGAGAAGCCCTGCAGAGAAAGATTGGAGGGTGACGGTTGATGAAAAACCCAATATGAGCCAGCAGTGTATGCTCACAGCCCAGAAAGCCAAACAAATCCTGGGGGGCATCAAAAGGAGCATGTCCAGGATGTTGAAGGAGGTGATTCTCCCCCTTTGCTCTTGTGAGACCCCACCTGGAGTTCTGTGTATGGTTCTGTGTATGGTGCGCCCACTATACGAAGAACATGGAAATGTTGGAGCAAGTCCACAGGAGGGCCACAAAGTTGATAAGAGGACTGGAGCACCTCCCTTATGAAGACAGACTGAGAAGTTTGAGGCTGTTAAGCCTGGAGAAGAGAAAGTCACATGGAGACCTCATAGCAACCTTCCAGTATCAGGAGGCCCACAGGGAATCTAGAGAGGGACTGTGCATCAAGATCAGTAGTGATAGAACAAGGAGTAATGGTTACAAATTGAAAGAGGGAAAATTTAGGTTAAAAATTAGGAAGAAATTCTTTACAGTGAAGGTGGTGAAACACTGTAGCAGGTTGCCCAGGGAGGTTGTAGATACCCCAACCCTGGCAGTGTAAAATGAAAAACACACATGAATTTAGGCTTGAAAAACCTTGCATAAAACTATAATTGCCTCAGGATAAGGGATTACTGCATTTTTGAAACACATGTTTTCCATCAGGTCAGATCTTAATGAGTACTGTTAGTCAAAATAGTAAGAAAAATTTACTTAAAACAAATGTTTCTATTAAAACTCTAAGATCTCATGAGCAAGAAAATTAAGGTACTATCTGTGTTATGGAGCTCTACCCTGAGATTACTGTTATTCAGTCAGTTCAACAAGAAAAAAGACTAAGAATTATTCCTCTGCAGTACAAGAAGTACAATTCTCTGTTGTATTTTTAAGAGCTCACAAGTCAATCATAGAATTAAAATAGAATGGTTTGAGTTGGAAAGATCATATAGTTCCAATTTTCCCACCATGGGCAGGGAGGCCAACCACTAGATCAGGTTGCTCAGGGCCCTGCATTTTTAGGGAAAAATAATCTTTAGAAAAAGTTTCTGTAGTCATGTATTTGAGACTGATATTATCAGTCTCTTTTAAAAATGATGCAGTGTAAATGATTCCTATAATAGAAATCTAAAGAGTACTTCAGGGCTTGATCAATTACAAACAAAATTGAAGTTCACAGCTTTTTATTTAACAAGCAATTTTGACTTTATAATGTTTTTGTAGTGATCCGGGCATATTTACATGCAGTCATACATTTACATGTACATAGATGCTTATAGTTGTAAGACACTTGAGGAAGGAAGATCAATTTTAAAATACCTTTGTGCTACAAAGTAATACTAAGAACATATAAAACATATGAATAAATAAACATATAGTAAATATTTCACTATAATCTTGGTTTTTTAGATTATCAATTTTCATTCAGGTTTCATTCAGATTTAGGTTCTCATGTTTAGTTTATACAGTAAATGCCAAGACTTAGTCAGGTATTTGTACTTCATTTTCATATTATACAAATTAATTTAAATTGAAAGAATTTTTATAATATTCCATACATCTACTCATTCTCTATTTAGACTATAATACAAATTTACAAGAATGAGCAAATAGTCCCACATATTATAACAGACTAAAAATTTCAGTTAAAATTTGTTTAACTATTTAATATTAAGGATTTGTTTAACTCTTTAGTACTAACTTAAGCCTTAGGGGAAAAAACAAACTAAATCAAAACCAAAACCAAAACCAATCTTTCTTCAATTTAATGCAAAGCATTGTGAAGTAAAATATTAGTGAAATGAATAGTCCATGAAGATTGAAAATAACATCATTTTCATGTCTACTCACTTTTTCAATCACATGCAAATAATAAAAGTAGAGAACTACTACTCAAATTTGTCACCTAAACAAAAAGTATTTTAGTGTACACAAAGGAAAAACATCTCAGAAAGGATTACTTGCAATTATTGAACATTAAAAACTGGGTACATGAATGAGAAAAATCTGAGCCTGGCAAGAAGGCTCCATACAACATCCAAAGATGTATTTAAGTGCAAAGTCATCTGAAAATAAGAACTGTAAGCCTAAAAATTATCTTAATCTACCATAAAAGCCTTTATTTTTTAATCGATGTGATTTTGTCATATTTCTCTGAGTTTTGAAGGCAAACGAAACCAAAACTTCAATTTTACTAGTAATATCTTGTAATTCAAATTTATGTATATATAACATCCAGACACTTACCTTATCAATTTATTAGCTGAATTTCTCTGAAAAGTAAAAGGTAGCTTGCTGGAGCCAAAACCTTCTGTCACTGCACTTCCTCTGTGACTCTCTCACTTTAAGCCCTTAAACACTAGTCCTATTTTCCTTCTCTTGTCCTTTTCCACAATTCACTTCTTGAGGATTTTGTGCATGTCTCTTGACTATCCAGAAACATTTTTCATGACTTTGACATATCGATTGCAGAGTTACTGGCTGGTTTAGTATTTGAACAAAGAATCTCAGAACAATCATGTCTCAATACATTGGAATGGCAATAGAATGATTTAAGAGTTCTCCTTTTTTTTTAGCCAGGAAAACAAACTGCAAGGTAAAATTATATTTCAAACTTTATCTGTATGTAACAGTAGGTATGCTCATATAAATTGAAAAGTGATGTAGTCTACAGAGAAATATCAGGTCCTCAGTCAGTACCAAAGCATATCATCAGTATAGCATAGCCAGAATTAATGATATTAATTCAGGATCAGGGACATTATTGACAAGTTATCAGCTATATAATGCAGTCTTTTCCTCCTTCCAGGAAATAGCTAACAAAATTTTAAATTCTTTCCTGCTTATGTCTTGAATTGGATATGTAGACAACATAGCTAAGTGTACTCAGGTTAACATTTTATTAGTAAGTGGAATATATTAAAAAGAAGAAAAATGTGCCGTTGTGCTTTCTGGAAAAGTTATAATTGTTACAGCTGTTGCTGCAGCTGCAACAACAAAAACACCAAGAAAAATTCTGTCAAAGTTTCAACACATTTCTTATTTCTATTTGACAAGGGGTCAATACTTCACCATATAGTTCAGAAAATCTGGGTTATCAGCTTTATAAAATAGCAAACAGTTCAAGGGACTCAGTGAAGCAGTAAAATGATTTACAATTGAAAATCTTCACAAACTTGTTCTGAAGAAAGAAAAAAGTCTCTATTCTTACTTTTCTTCCTGGATTACCAGTGTTATCTTACTCAAATACATATTCCCTCTGCTTCTAGGGTGTTGAGCTTTTTCCCTTTTATACATGAGAAAAGTCAGAAGAAAAGGTCTACTTTCTGTTTTCTTAGACTAAATTTAGATGTATTTGAAATATTCGATTTACATCTTCAGTAAAAAGACAGGAAAAATACTCTTAATTTATTTCATCATTCACATGCATATGCATATTCATATTTTAGAAGCATCTTACTTTAATAACTGGAGGATGTCTTTCATGGAAATATTTATAAGGTAAACAGAAAAGTTAAGTGCTAAAGATATCGTGTGACTAAAGATATGAATGGCCAAAGAAATTTAGGTAAATAAGGACATTAGGTAACTTTAATGTAGCCTTACATGACTACAGGATGTAAGAAGAACTAACTGAAGCCTTAAAAGCACCAAATTTCTTAAGATGAAAAAAAAAAAAAAATCCTGAACCACCTAAACAAACCTTTTAGGATTAGTTTTAGGGTTTGGTTGGTGGGTTTTTTTGTTTGTGTTTTCAGGAATAAACTTTATGATTATTCACAAGGACTGTGTCTTTTGCTGATTTCTTTTGTTAACTCTTATTACAGTCAAACTTATAAGAGTGTGTTGTCTCTCATATCAATTACTTTAACATGTCACCAATTCTGTCTGCTACATTCAATTTTATCATAAATAGATTTGGATCGGGGCAGTGTCCCCTCTTCTGGAATTAACAGGTTTTTATGGCATAGAAAAACTGTGTAAGATAACCAGTCTTCTGGACTTGAAGTATGGAATTCAATGATGTCATAGTCTACATTGCAAATGTGCTTAATCTTATGGTTCCAGTGTAACTTTATATACTGAACAAAACTCAAGGCACTGTGTTTACTTTGGTGAAATCCTTAGGTTTTCGAAGTCAACACACCATATGAGTCATATGCAGCATGAAAGCTACGTCTAGAAGTGACGAATGCTGATCAGGTTAGTGTTATTCTATTGTATGAGATATAGAGTGCATTAAATGAGTATTTCCATAATCTCTTAAAAAGGTGTTAGTTATTTTCAAGTCTTTATTAAGGCCTTTTTTATTTTTTCCATGAGTATCCAAACAAAATTACAGGCATTTATATTGAACACATGGATATCAAGAAAATTGGTTTCCATGGGAACCTTATCCACATGACAGTTTTCAAATGCTTTTCTGCTTTCCAGGTGACATTTCAGTAATTCTAACAGTATTAATATTGCAAGTAGACATGAAATATATGACATAAAATGATTTGTTTGTGTGCATGTGCAGACAGAAAGTAAGCAAACAGCATATTGATTGAACAGCTTTTTCAACTCTGTGACTGTGACAGTTTGTCTGGTTTTTTTTTGTAAACTATTCCCAAATATCTCATTTTGGGACAAATCTGAATATCATTTGTTCTGCCTCTAAGTTTTAAGCACACATACACTTCTAGAAGAAAATAAATTAGTTTTAGCACAATGCATAATAAGTTCACTATATATTAAGGATTTGCTTCATTATGAAGCATTTACATCTGAAACCAATTTTCTTCCTGCAGGACGAGGCTACATTAAGAGTGCAGCAGACTAATTGAGATAGCAACATGGCAACAAAGCTGGAAATCTGTACAGAAATGTGGCAATTGGTGAACCCTGCTGCCTTGATTAGCACATTAATTACAAAGCAGGTGTTAGCGGACTGTGTTAATGGGCTGCATAAAAGGTCAAGAGGGCTTAGCTATCATTTTTTCCTCATCAAATTATTGAATATTTATTTCACAGCTCTTCTGATTTGACTATTCTTGAGGAAGACTGGTTATCTTTGTAAAGCAAAGCCTCTTTTCCCTTTTTTCTCCTATTTTTCTTTATTTTAGTTGTGTCAGACAACAGGTCATTTTGTATGAAAGTATGCTGCAGCTTATCAAAATGAAATTGTTTAACAAAAACCAGGGAGCAATATCCCAGGGGTACGTGCTTTTGTGTTAAAAACCTATGAATATGTGTTTATCTGGCCTGAATGTACATCACAGTGTGTTTCTCTGTAGCAAAGGGGTCAATCTTGGGGTTATGAATATGATTTTTAATATTCTTTTTTTTTTCATGGGATAGGTACTATCAGGTCTGTTATTTCTCTTTGATTTTAGGGGAAATAATTATTTTCAGATCCAAATATTGAAGTTAATATAATCACTGAGGAGAAATATCTGTCGCTCTCTTCTTCCACTTTCAAACTACGAATGGATGTCTGCTTCTCACTTGAAGACAATCACCTCTTTTAAAAGAAAATAAGTGTTTGAACAATTTATTAAAAATAATTTAAAAAAAAGAGATGTGCAATGCTTGCTGAAAAGTTAAGTTAGTAATCATCATTTATTTATAATGTATAATGGGCCAAATAGTTCCACAATATAGTAAAATATAGGGGAAAAAAAACAACACAAATATAGAAGATGGCAGTAATAAATGGAAGGAAAAGTAAGGGAAGTTTAACAGACTTAGAGAAAAGCTGCCATATCACACACACACACACACGCAAAAGAAGACAAAAGTAAAGGCTTTGTTTAAATGTATAATTACTTAATAATTACTTAGAACACAAAATATTTTCAGAGAACATCAATGGTCTAAATTTAATGACTTAAGAAAAATATTTTCAGAGTTAATTTCTTGACACTTCAGGAAATCAAATCATTTTGGAATATGAACACTGTACATAACTTTCCATATATCCTGACAATGAGGTAATTAAAAGATATTTCCAATGTGCTTTCATGAATGTAAGTGAGCAAATGTATCTATTCTGCTTGGGTCTCTTCACAGCACTCACGAAAGCTGTGCTGCCGTATTTTTTTAAGTCTGAACAAATCTTCTCTAGCATTTTTCTCATTCTATAATTTCATTAAATGTTTGTTGACCATTGCTTAGAGTTTCCTTACACAAAATCTTATCTCCTGAGTGGCAAACCATTCCTGTCTCCTCTTGAAAGACATGATTTTACGATTGTTCTTTCTGTTCTGTAGGCGCTTGCAGAATGCGCCACCGAGCAAAATTTTGTCTTTCTTCAGTGTTCTGCAGGCTTGGTGCTATGTCCTTCAATTCATATATGCCCAGAAATGAGATATTTCTTCTGAAAGCTGCAGTTTGATTTACACTGAGATGTGTTCCAGGTGAAGGTACCATTTTTGTCACTTTCCCACATTAGAATGCTATGTGTGAATGCAGAGTCATGCACATTCCTACACTTGAGGAAGGAAAACAAAAGTATTTAAGAGCAGTAAATAATTGTGACTACCTTTCCTACACAGTGGCTGTTTACTGTGGAGTACAAACAGAAGGAACTCTTTCGCATAGGATATCCCAATCTACAAGGCATGGATATTGCAGTCAAGGTGACTAACGCAGCTGACCAAGGATAGGTTACATGTATGTCATGGGAGAGGCAAGCAAACATGTCTTTGAAGAGAAGATACTAAAATAAAATGACTCTGACATTTTTTTAGCAGCATACTCTAGAAGAACCACAAGGGCAACTGGCAACTGAAGAAGCTCTCACGGGTTATGTTCACACAGAGACCAAAGTATATTTTTAGTTCAACTTCTCACAATGCACAATAAAAATAAGCTGAACAAGTATCATGCTTGTCTTTGTTCTTTTTCACATCAGATGGAATAGCTGATCTTACTGGTCTATTTACGTTTGATCAGTGGATACTGCATGTATATCCCATCTAGGAAACAGTCTTCTTATAAGGCTGTGGGTTTAAATAAAATGTGTCCTGCATTCATAAGTGCTAGACAGCAAGTTGTGTTTATTACATCAGAATCACAGAATATGCTGAGTTGGAAGGCTCCAAGAAGGATCATCAAGCCAAACCCCTAGCCCTGCACAGGACCATGCCCAGGAGTCACACCATGTGCCTGAAAATATTGTCCAAATGCCTTGGTACTTCCCTGGGGAGCCTGTTCCTCCAACCACCTTCTGGGCGAAGAACATTATTCTAATATCCAACTTAAACCTCCCCTGACACAACTTCAGGCCATTTCTCTGGGTTCTGTCACCAAAAAGAAGAGATCAGTGCCTGCCCCTCTTCTTCTCCTCACAAGGAAATTGTAAGTGCAATAAGGTCTCCCCTCAGTCTCCTCTTCTGCAGACTGAACAGACCGAGTGACCTCTGCCACTCCTCATATGACTTCCTCTCAAGGCCCTTCACCATCTTTGTTGCCCTCGTTTGGACACTTTCTAATAGCTTTTCTTATATTGCAGTGCCCAAAACTGCACACAACATTCAAGGTGAAGCTGCCCCAGTGCAGGGCAGAGTAGGACAATCCCCTCCCTTGACCAGCTGATGATGATTTGCCTGATGTCCCCAGGACAAGGATGGCCCTCATGGCTGCCAGGGCACTGCTGACTCTGATTCAACCTGGTGCCTACCAGGACTCGCAGGTGCCTTTCTGTGGCACTGAGTTCCAGCATTTCATTCCACAGTCTATAGGAACATCCAGGGTTGCCCCACCCCAGGAGCAGAATCCGGCACTTCCCACTATTGAACTTCCTATGGTTGGTCATTGCCCAGTCCTCTAATTCATCAAGGTCTCTCTGTAGAGCCTCCCTTACTTTGAGGGAGTCAACAGCTCCTCCCAGTTTTGTTTCAACTGCAAATTTGCTTAGCATCCCCTCCAGTCCTGTGTCCAAGTCTTTTATGAAGATGTTGAAAAGCACAGGGCCCAAGATGGAGCCCTGAGGAACCCCACAAGTGACAGTTTGCCAGTCTGATGTTACCTCACTCACTGTCATCCTTTGTGTCTGATCTGTGAACAAGTTACTCATCCACAGCATGATGTGTTTATCCAGCTGTTTGTTGGACATTTTGTCCAGTAGGATACTTTGAGAGACATTATCAAAAGCTTTAAAATCCAAAAATATTACATTACCTGGCTTCCCTTGATCAATTAGGTGGGATACCTTGTTATAAAAGGAAATCAGGTTTGATAAGTAGGACTTAGGTGTACTACAAGAAAAGATTTGGCTTCAGTTATGTGATGATACCCCTACATAGCCATAAACCATGCATTTTTTTCTCATTCTACAAAGCTGTTACTAATGTTTCCTTGCAGATAACTTTTGGTAGCTTCAAAGACTTTAATCCATTCAAAGTGTATCTTGTCCAACCAGAATTTTGTGTTGCAAGGCATGACTATTATTGTACTAGTAGTGTTCTTTTAAAACATGTGCATTCAGACTTTTCTGAACTCCTGTCTTTCTGAGAACAGTCTGAGGACAAAATAATACAATTGCTAATAACTATCTCAATTTAATTACTTTTTTTTCCAAAAGTGAAACATACTTCAAATTTAAGTAAAGGTGGTGGGTCAATAAGTAATTAAATTGCCTGAGTACAGTTTTCTAGACTCCATGCCATTTTCAGATACACATTTGAAATCCTTGATTTTCTTAGGAGGGGGAGTAAACTTGAATCTGGAATCAGATTAATTTAATCTAGTTCCAGATTCCAGCCTTTTAAAAGACCACATAATCAGTCATGTAATACTTATTTTTTATTTTTTTTCAGTGTATACAGGCATTCAGAGCTTACATTCTCAGTGGCTGTAAGGGAACTAATACGCATTAATTGCAGCAAGAGTTATATTCCTAAATATTTATTGAGGCTCTGAACAACATCTAATCAGATTTCTGACTCCAACTGTTTTTCAATGGGTCTTTAAGTGATAAATCACATAAAACTTCTGTTCTGTAAAAGTCAAGATGCTATACACAATCAGCCCTTAATTTGATTCCAAAAAAGGTGACACTAGAAAGCCACCATATAGTCTTCTGTAAAATCCAAATTTTGCTTTGTCATTGTACATAGATTATTTGTAGCAACTGTTGATTTGTTCCTATTTCTGTCATCTGTTACATTTTAAGGGGGGGGGGGGGGGGAACAGCAGAATTTTTTCCTTTTAAAAGAAACTCTGAAACTTTATGCACCTTATTTACAGTTTCCTAAGAGAAGTACTTCACCCTAGCCTACATTTTTGTTAGTTTCAAAAGAGTGATTAAGGGCAATTAGCATTTAGGGGCTGAGGAAAGAGGAGCCAGGGAGAGAGGAATACTTTTATTAAGTGTCTGATGCCTACTGAGACAAACAAGTTGCCCTGGACTTCTCAATTCCAAGGACCAAAGTAGATTTTTAGTTTATGGAACCAGAGAATCAAAGAATCACAGAACGGCTGAGGTTGGAAGGGACCACTAGAAATCATCAGCTCCAAACTCCCTGTTCAAGCAGGGAGCTGATTGCTCAGACACCTTATGAATATATCCAAGGATGAGGCTTCAGAACTCCTCTGTTCATTGTATTCCAGTGCTCAGTCACCCTCTCAATGAAAAATTTTTACTTTATGGCACTCAAATTAGGACACTTTTATGTTATCCACAAAAAGACATTTATCCCTTACACTCATTATACAGGAAACCTTGGGAAATTAGAAACTAAAGGTAAGCACTTAAAGTTGGCCTCTGAGTGAATATTTATGTCTGTGAAAGAATTTTACTTTGATCTATCGCAACCATGCAAATAAATGAGACTGCCATAACCAAATCCAGATCAATTCTGAGGACTCTTGAAACTGCTTAAGCACTGGCAAACTGATATATAAACTTGATGGTCCAATATGGTAGTCCTTAGAATTCTTTTTCTTCTGAGAAAACAATCACAGACTATTTTCTCATATTGGACGATACATAGCAATCCTTAATGTATCATTACTCACTATATGGAATACTTTTATTTTAAAAATTATATTACTCAAGAGTAAGTTTGAAATGCTTGAGCAACCTGGTTATCAGTTAATCAGCTTCCTGCAATGAGAAGAACCTTTGTGACCTTAGTGTTAAAATTTGCAGTTTTAAGTCATCAGGGTGACAATTTATTAGTGATATGAACTATGTCTTTCACAATCCAAAAAAAAAAAAAAAAAAAAAAAAGAAAAATTTTAAATAAAT
>JAWWEW010000078.1:95872898-95919855 GCA_035583185.1 Anabacerthia variegaticeps
ACCTATTCAGATGTCTACCTTGGCTCCCTGGATGAGATTTATGTGTGTTGGGTTCTTTGTCTAGTGTTTGTTGTGGTACCTAGGTCTAATTGCCTTAGTACAGTACATAGTCTCCCTGAACAGTTCACACTAACCGAGCAAGAGAGGGTCCCATGAGCTCCATGGTAAAAGTGTTTTTTATTAACCCTTCCTGCTTCAAGTGTTATTTACCCTTCTATAATTGCAGAAACTATCAAAAAGCATATAATTCAAGTTCTGAGTACCAGAACAGAATGCTGTTCACTAGAGTAAGACCCAAAGGCACTGAATTATTTCTCATCTCTGACCCTGAGCAGACCCCGCTGTTGCCTGGGAAGCCTTACAGTGGCTCCCACATCCTTGAGGAAGCAATCTGGAGCAAGGCGTTCTCCATTCCAAAGCACTCTCTCAGACAACAGTCACTAAGAGACATCTGATATAGACAGTAAGATAACTATACCTCACCTCTTGTACATTTGATGCAAGACACATTTATGAAAAAAAAAATATATAAACCAATTAAAAAAGAAAAAAGAGTGCCTGTATTTCATTACTTTTGTACCAAAGGAGAATGTGCTGATTGACATGAAGAGATGCCCTTCTGATACTAGTATGAGAACATATTCTCAGAGCCAATTCTCACCTGCAATTTCAGTGTGCTTTTATAGGCAAGGTACAGAGGTTTACATAACGCTTCTTAAATCAGGTCTCCAGCCAGTCCACATTTTGTAAATTCCACTAAAAACACAGGGAACGTCCTAGTTCAAACTTCATGGTCTGGTATGTAAACCTTGCATGGAGCCAAACTACCATACATTAGAAGTTGTGAAGACGTTACGATGAGCATTGGGATTGTATTTATTGATGCGAAATAATAAAAATAAAGAAGCATATTTTATTGGTTTTCTATATTTATTAATACATTTTCTGCCTTTTTTTGTCTACACTGCTTGTTCATAAGTTTCATAACAAACTGGGGCAAGACAAGTCCCAAATTCCATCTCCAAATAACAGATTACTAACTCTCTGCTTAAGACATTATAAGGTTTTATTCATCCTGCTACAACTACTGCACAGGAAGAACTACTCAAAGTTTTCTTTCTTCTTTTTTTTCACAACAGTGGGAGACATGCCAGCTGGGACATTTTAAGGCTCTTTCATTAAAAAAAGGTTAAGGTCAAAATAAGTATGATAAACATGGTAGTTCATCTTCTCAAAACTCAAGATGAAAGACTAAACAGAAGAGAATATTTTAACCTCACTAACTGTAAAATCTTGGGGTTTTTTTCCTTAGTGCATAATTAGAAGCAAAAAAGACTTGAGAAAAAAAAACATTTTTGCTATAATTTTTAAGTCTTCAAATGTATTCAGTAGTTAATTTAACAACTACATGAGTCTTAAGTTTATTTTATGTTTTCAATTATCTAGATGACTGACACTTTCAAGTTTTATGAAGGATTATGAAGAGTAACACACTTAAAGAGAAGAGAAATACATTTTCCCACTGTAAAAGAAAAAAAACCAATTAAATGAAAATCCACATTATATTTTGGTTAAATTAATTGTTCATTGTCTAAATATTTCTAAATGCTATGTCTTAGAGATCTTTGCATGTAAGAATATATTAAAATACAGTAAATCCCTACACTTTGGTGTCTTACACCAAAATACTTTGTTACAAGAACACCAAAATATGTTTTCACTCACTTTCTCAAAGAAAAAAACAGCCCAAAGGTTATCAGACGAATGGGGACAATAGATTAACTTCCAAAGAACTATATTCTGTTTCTTGTAAAAGAAAAGTAAATTTATAGCACACCAAGCTTTTATTCCCAAGTGAATATCATAACTGGAATGCAAAAGTCTAAAACAGGCAACAAGTAGAGCTGGTCAAAGTATATGTAATGAAACTTGAAACCAGGCAAAGAGATTTGAGAGGTTAAAGGGAGATACGGGGGGAAAGCTCACAAGGCAGACCTGTTCTCCCTCAAAACCATAAGGAAAATCTTCAGCACAGCAAAAGCAGCATGGGTTGCATAAATTTGAAGTGACAGAGCCTTTTGGACTGTGGTGTTATTTAAAGTGGGAGGATCATTTGGGGGGTCATGGGACCCACAGAGGATTTCACAGGGGCAGCTTTCTGCCCAGTCTTGAGGGTTAATATGAAAGAAGAAATTTCAAGTGGACCATATTAAATTAATTTTACCTAAAGGACTGGTGCAGTGAATTACCCATGAAGAGATAAGGAAATAAAAGGCTCAACTAGCAATTTTCCACAAAACCCCCAGCTAACCCAAGAAAATACATTTTTTATTTTTTAGTATTCTTTTAGATCATAGCAAAATTAAAATCATGGAAGCTTTAATAGATTTAAAATTTATTGTTAATGGATAACATAAGTCAGGTAGCATCAGTGGGTACAATGCCCACAAAGAGCTGACATACAATTTATTAAAGGAAGAGAAGGTTTCCAGTTAGTGCAGTTATTGAGAAAAGGCCACTCCAAATGGTTGCCAGGTGCCAACAACTAATAGCACAACTCTTCTGATTTACACACCATATATACTGACTGGGATGACTGGCACTGCAGAGGGTGTAAAATTAGGTAAGAATTTAATCTAAAGTGCCCTCTTGGGCTAATGATTGCAACGTGCACAACACAAGGCAACTCCAGTGCTGATTCAAGGGGAAGTCTGAGCTAATGCAGAAGGCAGCAATCCAGTTAGTAAATCGTATATTTGAGACAAAGATCTTTACACCAACACTCCATGACCTGCACTGGCTGGCTGCCAGCTTCTGGGTGAGACTGAAAGTGTGGGTTTTGATCTAAAAAGTCTTAAATGGCTTGGCACCTGCTCACTTGAGAGATTCCCTCTCACCCTTCCTTTGTGCTGGGCAGCTTAAGAGAGCTGGTGCGAGAGCATTCCCTACGGAAGTGTGAGTGTGTGGAGGCAGAGGGGAAGAAAGAGGAACATGGATGAAGAAAGGAGAGGAATTATGAAGAAATGTGCAAAAAAATGTACTTCTTGCTGTGAACCAATCCATGTGGTTATGCTATAAGGACCAACATTTCACTTGGGTGCCTAAAGAGGGTATGATTTCCTATTTGTGAGTACTTGATGAACACACTAACTGTGCTGGCAAAGAGTCAGGCTTTGACTTCATGAATGGTAAAGTTATTCTGAGGTTTGCTTTATTTCTTGGCTTCACATAAGGAGTTTCCTTAAAGAATGATAAAAAAGTACTTTGAGTGGTACATGACCTTTTTTTATGCCTTCACTACACAGCTAAATAACAAGAGTAAAAAAAACAAAAATCTAAGCTTTATATTTTCCCATAATGCCCTAAATCTATAGGAAAAGTCAAATGGATGTTATTAAAAACCCACATTTTTATCAGTGTTTAAAGTACACATTACTCCCAGTCGCTTAAAGTCTCCACATTCAGTGGTGCTACTCTGAATTACGGCTTTGTTTTAAAGTTGAAGCACTGCACTTAATGTAAAGACAGACATTAAGATATAAAATAAATTATATAGCAACAATTTGCAGAGAAATTCCCTGTCCACAACAGCAGTAAAAAAGACTTAAAGATTTTGTAACTGAATATTTGGAATGGTCAATGAATAGAACACTGCTTTTATGACTGTTTAAAAGACACCTTCACCACACATCACATAATGCTTTTGTACACCTGGCATCCAGCCCTTCCTTTAGCATAGAAGCAGTTAAAAGTACTGAATCAGGATAAGAAAAAGTAGCCATAATATTCAGTTGTTATTCAATATATTATTGTGCTATTTTCACACATTCCCTTGAGGAAATGAGAGCAGAAACAGTTAGTACAAAGCTTGGTTATGAGACTACTGTATTCAAGCAGTAAAGTCTGGGAGATGTCCCATAGGATATCCCTATTAAATACTCATCTGTGATTTAATCTAGTTAGCCACAGGGTGTCAACACTGGTCCACACAGAGGCAGGCTCCCTGAATTTGTATTTGCCAGTTTAAAAATAAATCTTAAATAAAACAATCTAGAAATAACAGTTTGAACAATTTGACACATACAATAAACATATGGAATGACTTACAAGGGAAGGAGACTGAAGCATAGAGCAAAAGTGAGTTCAGGAGACACCCAGTCTTGTTTCTTAAGCAAGCAGTGAAAAGGAAACAAATTCATTTTGCTTAGAGCCAGTGGGACCAGGTACATGTCCCAGACAAACAGGGGTTAGATAAGAGGGGAAAAAGGAGTATTAGGATAAATGGAAAAGAGCATCAGATGTTTTCTCCATCAAGAGCCCAACTTTTTTTTTCCCCAGGCTAATCATACTATATAGCAAAACTGTAATTGCATGGTATGTGTGCAGCTAATTAATCTAATTAAATCATCCAAAATAAAAGTTTCTCCATACTGATCGCATGCATGTAGGATGGCATGGTTCTCCTTACCCTTACAAAAGCTCCAAGGCTTACTAAATCTTCAGGTTTGCTTTATATACAATACTTTCTTTCAAATCTATTGATTCTGTGCTATAGGTTAAACGCGTATAATGCAGCTATAAAGTATGAATTTGCATATTCTACTTTTACAATGGAGAAAAACTGTGATAAAGCAAAAACTCACTAGATAAAATGCAATCTCTATCACAAAGGACAGACTAATGACAGTTCCACTTCAAATGAGCATTTTTCAGACTGGATATGGATTGCTGTGTAACTTAACAAGTTTGGGCACTTTACTGCAAGGCATCCCTCTGTACACATCCTACTGAGTTCACTGTGGGGGAAGGACTGCCAAAGGGAAGAACTGCAGTTAAGAGATGGATTTCAGTTCCCAAAACTCACTTATACAAACAGTTCCATCATTAGTGCCACTTTTGGAAAGATGTAATTTTTCCTGTACCTCAGATGAGTCCAGTAAAAACTAGCTAATAAAGAGAAGTAAAAGTGATAAACAGCTACCTCAATACTGACAGACTAATATCAAGATATATAAAGTATGACCAGAAATTAAAGTAACGCTTGCACCTTATCAAGAATAACTTGCATGTTGTGTCCTGGAGTCACTAATTAGAATTAAGAGATCCACCTAAAACCTGAGAATTAGAAAAATTACTTCACACTATCTCGATAAAGTAAAAACAAGGTAACGATAGTTTCATTTGTTATTCTAAATGGCTCTGTTCTATCAGTTCAGACCTCTGCACCAGAATCCCTCACTACAGGTGTCATGTACAGCACTTGAGAAATGTGCTCTCTGGTCAGGGGTTTTTCCCTGTGAGGACTTGGAGCAAAGCGCCCAAAATAACTTTGCTATCCAAAATTTCAATAACTAACCAGAAATTCTGTCTCTCCTTTATCCCAGAATTTCTGGATCACAATTAATTGCTTCATTATCTAATATGTTTGAAATTGACTGATTAAATATGGTTCTCTCTTCACCCCAAACATGGTGTTTCCCCTCGTGATGACATCTACATTGTTAAAAAAACAAACGGACAAAACTTTTTTCCATACAGTGCCACTGAGTTACAACTAGCAAAGGACATTTTCCAAATTACTGAAGAAACAGTTTATAAAGAAAGAAAAGTGAGAAACTCTGTAAAAGAAATACATATATATATATATAATTCATAATGGAAACAAGTGATTCTAATGGGCCACTGAGTCAAGGGCACTCAAAAACCTGCAATCCCCATTAGGGATTATACTCCAAGTCTACAGAATCCCCTTAAAGACTTTTTTCTTGAGTAATTGGGTCAAGTCCTGAAAGCCACAGAGTGGTCTGCTCCTCTTCACTAAAGCATTTAAACATGTGCCTTTTCACAAGCAAATCAGATCTGGATTCAGTAGAACTGCCCACATGCTTCAGCTGAGTAAGTGCTTAAGTGCTTTGCTGGTCAGGAACAGTGACATTCTTACTTGTAAGATCCTCCTTTAAATCCCAACCGTTTGTGGTTGTAGGAGTAGGGAAAGGGTCACAAATATTCCGTAACCTCCTTCATGTTCCCTGGAATCTTATTCAATCTTCAGAAAACAGCAACTATCAGTTGTTTAAGCATTCCAATATCTCTACTCTGTTCCTTGACTAAAAGACACATCTTCAAAAAAAAAAAAAAAACTTCCCAGATTTTTAACCTGAACAAACCTGTCCTGTTTAAGGCCTGGTACTCCAAAAAATTGAGTGATGTAAGCATGTTAAGCAAATACTTCAGAAAATTAGAATCCTTTGTACCCCTTCATAGTTCCAGTGGCAAACCTCAGCACTGGCAGGCAGACATGGCACTTCTGCCTTTTCCACAGTGGCTGTTAATTCAGACCCACATAAGAATGTGTCCATCAGTCACTCACCTGTGCTGCCTACAGGGAATAGGCTCACCACAGCTTCAAAAATGTGGGAAGACAGGAATGGATATATTGCTTCAAACTAAAGTCATGGTAAAGTCATGATTTGCAAGAGCAGATAAACACACACAACACTGATGATGCCAGACTGCCCTAAAAAGCAATACACTTAAAGCAAACCATTTTTATACTAAAAATAAATGGTGATTTTTGATGTTGTGGCCAAAAGTTGAGTTCAAGGAGTTTGGGATTTACTGGTACCTTAGATCAATTATACTGCACTCGTCCTCTCCTGGGCTTCGCTTTCTGTCCTTCTTTAAAACACAACATAAATCTATAATCTTAGCAAATTTAGAAACTTCTTCAGGTTACAGTAATTCACCTCATCCTGATAGTTTTTAAGTCTAACCAGCCTTACCACTAAGACCATTAATTCTGGACTGGAATAACAGAACTGATTATTTGAAAGCGTCATCTTTCTAGTCTTCTTAAGCAACTACACTTTATGTAAAACCTTCCTGCAAGAATGATCCCCCAGTCTATATGTCAGAGATCATTATTTCTCTGCAGAGAGAATTTATAGAGGAGCAGTGAATCAATTTTAAGATCTTCTGCTAACAGACAGTGCTCTGCATGACCTTGCTCTTTGCTCTATCATGTTTACATTTTCTACTACAGTATGTCTCTAATCCCCAAAGTGTCCCTAAGGGAACTTGACTGTTTTTTAAGTCATGCTCGACTGCTCAACTTTGCAAAACGCAGCCAGAGAACTGGGGCGGGGGGAGGGGGGGGAAATATGAACTAACAAAAAACTTGTTTTCTATCCTAATTTTCTCCCAATTAAAGATTAGGGGGGTGTCGTTTTTTAGTTTAAAAGATCTAGAGTTATGACAGTCATTCATTCTGTATTTCTCTCTTAGGAAAAACTACTTCAAAAAATTCAGTGTCTCATTATCATTTGTTTATAAATTCCTCACTACTATGCTAAGTAGCAAAGAACTGCAGCATTAAATTAAGAAATAATTTACAGTAGTAACATCGAATATTTATCTGTAGTTCACAGCTTTTGGGATACCGATTTAGCTAACTGGCCTGCTAACCACTTAGAATTTCAATAAGCTCCTTCAAGCTGCCTCTGAGATAGACTCCTCTCCATTAACATGCATAGCTCAAAATGATCCCATGTGAACTAAAACTTAAGGCAGTTTCATTATTATTCTCTTACTACACCACAAGGAAATTTTGTACTGATACCAGTGAAGATGACCCTGTATGAGAATATACAGTTTTATACTTCCATGTGCTTATATCCTTGCCAGCATATGCAAAAGAAATCTAGGCTATCAAGGAAACAATTATTGTCAACAGGCAATGCATTAAGCACATTTGAAGGTAGATGATGAAAACAGGAAGATAACTCAGCACCTCTTACTGTGCAGACATGGAATGCTGGAGTAGAGGTAATGAATCTTGGTTAACTGCAAGCAGGGCAGAGCTTTCAGAGAAAGATGAACTGCTAACACAACATGCACAGTAAAAGGGAGCTGCTCTGTGCCTGTGGACACAGTGACTGAAAATTGCCACACACCTTTGATCTCCTTACCTGCTCCCAGCATCCTTATATGTTTCCCCAGCACACAGTTTCACATGTCCTGTACTAACACATCCAGTACTGACTGCCCGGTACAGTAAGAGCACCAGACATGAGATGATGATGTACCTCTTGCCTCTGTCCTACATTCTACAAATATCCTGGGAAAAGTTGCTTAAAGGCAAATTAGGGGAAAAAACTGTATTTAAGCATTTAAGATACAGATAGAAGCTCAGTGGGCTTTCTGAAGAATGTACCCTGATAAGTAGTAACCAACCTGTGGCAAACAGAATATACTGCTGGTAACATCTCAACCCTTCACCACCCAGGGTCCTGGAAACTCGCGTGCTTTCAACACAGTGATACACCTTGTTTTCAACTTTTCCAACAAACATTCCTGAGAGGCTGAGTAATGAAGACACTCCTGAATCAGAGGAAAGAAAAGAAGGCTACCTAGATTCCTGAACTTCTCTTTTATACCTCCTTATAGATCTCATATAGGAACTTTCTCATGAAAGGTGACCCAAGGTATGAACCACAAAAGCTAGTGCTGATAGAACTTCTAGATTGCCATGAGAAAATTTTCCATTATTGTCCATGTCATTTTAGAAAATTCTACAAATCTGTTTCTTACTTGTAGATATATACACAATTATTTAAATTTTTTAAATCTTTGTTTTTATTAAATGCTTGTTTCTTTCTGGGTCAATTCCAATCTACAAAATAGGATTCATGGTTTGGAGTTCTAATCTAAGCATCTTATTTTTCACAACATCTGGAATGAGCAATGGTATGTTATGGTAACTTCTGCCAAAAGGCACGTAAAATCAGCATATATGTACATAGATACACAACATTTGGCTGTATTCCGATACAAGAGAAGGTGATGGCTTTGGGAGCTACAGTTGAGGAATGGGTGTTTTTATAAGTGATAAATGAATCCCTAGTGCCATTCTACTGATCTACCAGAAAAAAAACAGGGATTAATCTAGCCCAGGACACCAACTGTAATAGTAAAATTATTTTGTGGCTGCTTTTCTGTGTGGATTTATTATCCCTTACTGTGCAGACATATATTGTCAATAAATAATGTCCCTGTTCACCTAGCAAAAGGCCTTTCCTCTTAAAAAACTATATATGGTAGGTCTGTGTCTTAGCACTTTCAACTTGTATAACATCATTTTCAACAGAGATTTCAAAGCTTCCTCTACCAGTATCATTAAATAACACTGAATTTTGGGGTTTTTTCCTAAGAAATGCATTGTGCTCTAAATTAATAATGAAGTTTACAGCTCTCATTTGGGAACATCCCAAGCTCTGATGCTGTCAGTGATTACAAATGTGTGCGAGAAAAGTCGGCAGAAGTACTTGCATTCTAAAAATCAAGTAACGCTTAAACATCGGCAGGGGTGCATCATAGTTTGGTTCCACTGAAAATTTTAAAAACTCCAGTATTTACTTACAAGTATTTCTTAATCTTCCATAATTACTTTCTTAGAGGATTGGAGCACAATGGGAGCATCATGCAAATCAAAGATATGTCAGTGCTGCACCTTCCAGATGAGGCAAATCCCCTGGCTGTCTGCAATAGCTGTCTGTTTGACAGCATACATCCTCCGAAAAGGAAACCTACTATTTATGCATGGGATTGGTTTTTATCCTTACTGAGGACACTTTTAATAGAAAACTTAACAGATCTTTACCCAGAAGTGCATTCACAGAATTTTTTCCCCAATTTCTACATGAATACCTATCCTATAACTCAATATTTTGTACTGGAGAAACAGCAGTTCAAAGCTAATTTTGTATATGAAAAGCAAATCATGTCAAAATAGTGGACAAAATCTTGAAATCATAAAAGCCATGGTTTTAATATCAGGGTAGGAAGACTTTCCATTTTCAACATGTCAGATTTATTTTGATCATGGAAATTTTTTTCTCAGTGATCAAAAAATACGGAAAACGTGCAATAGTGAATTTATAGTAGGAGGTCATAATTTTATCAAACAAACTTTCTCAAGGGGGATGCTATTTTCACTGCAGTTTGTCAAGCTTTTCTTTTCAGTCATCAATATATAATCATTTTAAAAAAGGATAGATTGTCTAGCTCCTAAGGAAGGAATAATCATATTACATTGCCTGGAACATCACCCTCAGCTTGATCCTGAAATCACTGCTTAGGACGATAAATGATATTTCCATTGCAAAGTCTCCACAAATAGTTCAGTGTTTTAAGAGCTTGTTCTCCAGATATGCTTTTTCCTTGGCCTTTTGAAAGCTACGGTGTCAGATAATATGACAAACACAGTAATATAAAGGTGAAATCGACTTTGTAAACCAGAACCACAGGTAACGCAGTTGAAAAGTTAGGCAAAGGCAAGAATGGCAGTGAAGTCTATCCTGCTTCACGTGATGTTTGCCAGCTCAAAGGGCTCATGTGCAGCCATGACCTTGCACAAATTAAGTAACTCCAGAGTAGGAGGATTGCAGCTACATCAGCTCAGGGCTGCATCCCAGCTAAGAAGACCTGACAAGGGTAATTGTTTCAGATAGTGATGTATTGCTGCAGTATTCTGGAGTTCCTACAATTCAAGCTTGCACTGCTCTGTAGAACAGGCAGATCAGCCTCAGTCAGTCAGTGTGTTTCTGACACTGCACTCCTGTGAGCCTTCTCAACAGTTTCCTCTTAAAATGGAGTCAAACCACTCACATCTCTCTTCTACACCAGAATGCATTTACCAGAGCTCCACAGGAGAAGACTGATCTGAATTATTCATTATCACACCAACCATCTCAGTGGGGAAAAAGCTACCCTACAGAACGACGTATTCATAAGCACTTTTTGTTGCTATTGTCCATATTAGCAACATTTCAACCCTACAGCAGAAGGCCTATTCTGTACAGAATGAAATTTATTCTGTGGAATCAATTATTTTATGCTATTCACTTCATAGCATTCAATTGGCTTTGGACTGATGATCCCCCAAGGCACTGCACTGTTTTCAGGTCCTGTTTTTTGATGCCCATGGACTTTATAAAAAGGAACCAGGTGGACAAACACCTTCAGTCAGATCTCCCACAATTCCATACTCACAGCCCTACATTCAGGGTTGTTCATCTGTGGTCTAGGACAGGAAAGCAGCCAGATTTTCAAATAAACCAATGCATACCCAACACTAACTCTTTCAAATCAGCTTCCCCTCAGAGAACCTCACTGGTACTTCTGGAGGGGCACAGCATGTTACAAAAGCAAGACCAAAGCTAGACAATACAAGACTCCCAGTTTTCCTGAAGAACTCCACCGAATTGAAAGATGTCTTTGGATAGATTGCTTCCTTGGTTTAGACTTGCTGCTGGAATTTTCTTTCTTTTTGTTTATTCCTCTATCATCTTTGACAAAATGTCAAGGATTGCCCTGTCACCTCACTTAAAACCTTAGTAAACCCAGAGGATTACACTTCCTCCACTAAAAGTCCCGAATTTTTTTATTTAATCTTCTTATATACATCTCCAAGAAAGCAATGATTAGCTTCAGCAGTACACTGAACAGGAGGGGTTCATAACAACAGCAGTTTGCCCCTGACTTCCTTTATAAACTGAAGTAAAAGGAAGCCAAATGTGGAAAAGCTAAAAGACTTTTGCAGAAGCTAAAGAGTTCCTAGACACTATAGTTTAGCTTTAATCTTTCTCTAACAACAAAGATAAAACTGCTGAAAAAGTTCTGTTTTCTAAAATGTATATATTCGCACAATCTCTAATATCAAATAAGTGCAATTGATCTGCATCATATTATAAATTGTACCTGAAGTTAAGAGCACTTTATATGCTCACAGGCTTGTTCACTAAGCCCTTTCAATAGCAGAAGCACAAATTGAGGTGTAGAATAGGATGCCAATGAGCAGCACACTTTGCAAAGTGATTTTCTGCACTGAACACAATAATTGTATGTCAGCAGGATATGGTGATAGATTTTTAGATTTTGTTTGCTTGTTTGTTTTGGAGTTGCCAAGTAAAATACAACAAATGCATAATGAGATAACTTCATTTCTTCTTCTTACCATTTATTAAGGCTTCTACACCAGTTAAGGAGTGGCAAGAAAATAACATGGATGTGTTATTTTTTATGTAACAACCACTATTATTAGCACTTATAGCGCTGCACTTTCTCTCAAGACCCTCACCCACGATTGTGTATCTTATGTATCCATGCACATGGAAGACATAAAATATATGTCAAACAAAATAAAGCAAGTTATTAAGTCAAAATAGACCCTAAATCTTAGTGGAAGTCAACAGATAAACATACTATAGGTCTAGTACGGCCTAAGTACACAATGCATAATTCAGAGCTGAACTAAGTTTATAACTTATTGCAATATTTCTTACTCTGAGAGAGGTCTGGTATATTAAAGCATTGTTCAGTCACTAATTCAGCAAAACTCATGAGAAACTTCTTCCTTGTTTTTTTCTTTTTCTTTTTTTTTTTTTTGTTCTAAGCCTCTACAGTGGTATCTCTCCCATGATAGGCATGCCTGGGAAGGGAAAAATCTGGTCTGAATCTGTCTATAATTAAACACAGAAATTTATTGTTAAATTATTTGTACTCTGTTCTCACTGCCACATTTGTACATATATTGCTTTAAGTAATTCCATTATGATTGTTAGCAAAGACTTTTTTCCCTTATCCTTGGTTTTCCCAGGCATGCATCCTTCTGGACACTGCCAGCTGAAATATATACACCCTTATAAAAAAAGACATGTTCATCTCTAGAGGGTACAAAATAAATCCATCATGCAGAGTGTGAGTAGACTACCAAGGTGTTAGGAGCCTATGAAGGAACAGTAGTATGTGGGAATCAAGAGGGAGAAAGAGAGCTAGGGTGGAGACAGAAGACTAATTTGTACTTTACACCCACCTTCCAAATCTAAGCTAGGGCCTATGACTCCTGGAAAGTTCAATTTTCTGTCTTCCAGTCAACATTCATGGTTGTCCACATGTTTCCTCTGTGGGATGAAGGATTTGTGGCCAGTTGTGACAATGTCACACTCTGCCACATATGCCACACAATGCCACATATCAAAGATGTAAAAGGAAATCAAGTTGCAAATTTGTTAAATGGGATCACATGAAAAGCAGTGACCTCACATATAGTTCTTTATTGGTGACCAATTGCTGAGAACTGTGTTAAAACTCTGCAGTGTAACAACTCCAACAAATACTCAGCTAACTGGCAAAATGCGACTGCAACAATCCAGAGTACTGACGGAAAAAGATAGTCACTATTTACAAATAAATTACCCCTGAGGTAAACAAAACTGGTTTAAAGATATTTCACATTAAAATAAGCACGTACATAGAAACAGCACTGCTATTTATTACTGACTCTCCTAATCTTTTTCCAGCATTTCAGTTCTAACCTCTTATTTCCTCACTGTTTCAGCTACATAATTGGTATTTCCATTTTCCAAACAAATAACCAAGAATTTGCTCATCCTAATGTTTTTCTTCTTCTCTCATGTTATAACATTCTAAAATCAGAGATTTAGAGAATCATAGAATGCTTTGGGTTGGAAGAGACCTCAAAGATCAACTTGCTTCAACCCTCCTGCCATAGCCAGGGACACTTTCCACTACATACCTTTTTCACAGCATTTATTCCACTTCCTAAGTAAACTTGAAATATGTCTAGTCAAAAAAACTGCAAAATTATATTCAGCATACTTTATATGATTATTCCCTTCTCATTTAATTATCGTGTGCCAGTATTACTTCAGCTTGTTCCAGCCATTTAAATTGAACAGCAGTGGTACTCCATAAGCACAAAGTCAAGCACAGTTGTTTAGGACAATAAACCCATTCTGCAAATTATCTTTTAGAGCCTAAATTATGGAATTCATATATATATTTATATATATATGTAATATTTGCATGTTGTTTTCCATATTTAACATCTGAGATTCAGGAAACAGGGAGCAGGGTCTGACCAATCATCTTATTCATGCAGTCTTAAAATTAATATGCTATTATACATCTCCATTATAAGAATTGAAACTGAAAGAATAGAAGCACTAGTCTTTCTTTTCTTTGGTGTCAAATTTCTTAATAAAAATTCCATGTTAAAAGAAAAAAAATAACAGATGAATAAATGCCTCACTCACAAGGCAAACTCAGGATATGACAAATTATGGGACAATACTTAATTTCATGCCAGTGCCCAAATGGCATATTTTCAGTGACAGGCTTGTCATCATTATTAAGAACTTCCCGTGTCTCCCAGTGATGAAGAAACACATTACAGACAAACACATTAATCTTTCCACACGGTACAATGTAAAACTTTAATTACAACCTCATGTTTCCCCCCCCCCAAAACACACAACATAGCCCAGACCTACACCATGCATATGTCAACTCTGAATATCTGCTGATGTTCTGAAGATTGCAGTCAAGGCTTTGTGTTGAACTATGAGGCAAATCACCATTATTGAATGGAGTATGCTTTTTTCCTTAATTAAAAGTTTAGAAAATAACTTAGGAAACCCAGTCTGTTCTCATGGATTTGGGCCTCCACACATACACAGAGTCCTAAAACAGAGAGGTTTCCAGCAATAGGTCTAAATTATCCATTGAAGTTAAAGACAGAAGTCAATACAAAGGGGGAGTTCAGTGGCAAAGCCACATAATGAGAGGAGCAACACACCCAAATGCCATCTGTGTGTTGATCCCAGGCAGCACCCTGTCCCAGAACTCAGGATCCCAGCATTCCTCTCTTTTCCCAATACCTTAGTGCAGTAGAAGCTTGGACAAAAACTGAGACTCAATCCAGATAAAGTGAAATATGTGTTTTCTATGAAAGTAAAACAATGAAAGTAACCAAAGGATTAAGGTAAAATGTTTTAATTCTTTTCTTTTAATCCACTGGGAGAAGGATTGGAGCCCAGTTTTCCCCAGGTGTCCCATAAACACTGAGTGATATTTCTTTTTTGTTTCCAAAGCATTATTGCAATAGTTGTAGAAGGAGAGACAGACTGCCAGTCAAGAGGTTACAACATTTTCCAGGGATGTGGATTCAACCACAACCAATCAATTAAAATGAAGTTAGAATCCCTTCTTTGAGAACCAACGCACTACCTTCTTTCTGCTACAATGACTGAAATGAGAGAAACAAGTGAAACGAAAAAATTATTGCTTCTTTTGAGAAGAAAGAAACCTCTTCCCCCCATCACTGGAAAAACTGTATAACAATTGCCTAGCTATAAATGTGAAAGCTTATTTGATTAGTAAATTTTGGTCACACATTGACTCTTAATAAAATAATTTTGATTCCTGCCTGTTGCTGAATTTGCTTGCTCTTTACAACTCATTTTCCATTACAGGAAGCTTGCATTGGTTTTCTGCTGCTGAAAAATTGCAGGTCATCACTCCATTTGACCTCCATCCTGTATTATTGCAATGCTACGATTAAGGATTACCCTTGAGATCACTAAGACATGTCAGTCAACACACTTCAACACTGGAAGCAAGGATTCCCATGGTTTTGTTCACAAAAGTACAACTTAATAAATGAGACAATAGGCAAGGATTGGATAACAAAATTCATCTGCACGATGTTCAATAGATGTAACAGGATATGCCTTTCACATACCAAACTGTAACCAAGAACTCAGGGCATTACTTTATTTCCACTTGAGTGGGACTCACGCAGCTTGAATTTTTCTGCCTATGGTCTGTGGTCGTAATATAACTACAGGATACACTGCACAAACTAATGTTTCTCTAGTCAGGCAGGGAATGGCAGAACAAAGATATCTTGATTTCTTAACTACTAAACACAGATAAACACAGATTTCTCTACTAGCTTACACACATTTTAAAGGAAAGCTGTAGACCATGGTACAGCAAAACCTACTGCTTCTGTGTTTTGGATACATGGATATGAAAGGCAAAATGCGCTTCTTGATTCACTTTTCTGAAGCATTTTAAAATATTATAAGGGGACAGTAAAAAAAATTGCTGGCTGTAGTGCTATGCTGAAACTTCATGGTTCATCAAAACTTTCCAGAGAATAAATTAATTTCCACAACCCCCTTACAAGAAATGTATTTCCACAAAGCAATTCAAAAACCACATTGAAAAACTCCAGAGACTTGTTTCTGTGACACGCTCAGAACCTGTGACTGTGTCTTTCAGCAAAAGCACGTCCAACAGGACTCCTTCAGCAGATCAGCCTCTATGGGATGAGCCCACACTATCAGGCTCTGGTCATTTTTACAGAGTTTTAGTAAGACAGAGATCAAAAGAAATGTCTCCGGTCCTCTGTAGATTTACATCAGTTCAACTGCCAATATTTCTTAATTCACAATGAAACTGTGCAGGGCACCCTTCATAAATATTTATTCAAAAAGTTAGACAACTGAATCTTAGTTTTGTGCCAAGTTACAAAGTAGCTGAAAGACTATTTGTTCTTCCAGGGAACAGACGTCAAGGTAGCCAACTTCCTCTTCATGTAGCAAATCTATAGGCATATCACTTCCACTTTTTCTTAGTAACTTATTACTTAGCTGAATAGTGATTATTTAGACTACTAAATGTGCTGGAATTCAGATTGTGCGGTAGACCCGCTATTTGTATTGTTATAGGATAGACCTCAATCTCTTATTGAACACGAAAATTACATGTAATGAGTAATTTCCTGAATGGAAGATTGCTTTATAGAGCTATTTATTCATTATACTAAGTTATTTTTAGGGATTATTTTAAGTGAAATAAAATTCCAAAAGAAACAGGAACCATGCATATTCTACAAGAGTTTATTTCCTTTAATATAATGTAAGCATCATGCATTCAATAAAACCTATTATTATCATCATCTACTTTGTGTCATATGAAATATCTAATCTTTGATTCTCAGTTTATGCTAAGCTCAAAGGTGAGTAATTCCACCTTAAGAAAAATGTCACTAATAGACTCTGTAGACGTGTAAATGGTATTAAAAAGGTCAAAGAGACCAAAGTCTGGCTTTCATGAGGTCTCACAGCTACAAGGCATTTGTCTTTGTTGTTGGTGCCAGTTAAGGCATGTCTGGCTTATTTGATCCCCCAGATTAATACAAAGAAGATATCTGAACTGTGAAAAAAAAAAAAGAAAAAAAAAAGAAAAAAAATCACAACAGGAAGCTTAAATGCAGCCATATGGACCATCTGATTCTTTCAACCTCTTAACAGATGAGGGTTGAAATAACTTCCTCTGCTTATTAGCTAATTAAATCGTCCTAACAGTGTATAAAATGGCTATAATAAAAGTGAGTTTAACCATAACCTCCAGCTATGTTCCATTAAGTCTCACATTCTAGGTCATCTAACTGTACAGTATACAACATAATGCTAACTGAGGTATAAATATGTATTTTCACAGCTTAAAGAAACCTTAACTTTAAAAATAATACATTTCACAAAGCAAAAAGAAATTAAAAATTACTTTAGAATATCCACTAAAATACATGTAAGATTTTTACCAAGATTGAATAATTACCTTTACATGGCATTAATTCAGTCACTTATGCTTTAGCTCCTCTTAAACTTTCTGGATTACATGACAATACCTATAGTATCTAAAAAAGGGGTGTTTTTTTATGTTTTCTTTACACAAGGAATACTGTGAAATCAGCAGAACTGAAATAACTTTTACAAAATGAAATGTTGCACTTGAATATTGTGCCTTACATGCATGCAGATGTGCTTTCCTTCCACAATAGCTGCTTTATATGTTGCTTGATCATTTGCTTTCGTATTATGAAGTCTACTACCCTTTTTATGATGCACCATTAAATGACTGTACATAAAAAGCATATCACTGATTGCAATGCATACATATCACCAGGAACCTTCCTTTTTCAGTTCTTCCCTGAGTTCAGATGAACTTTAATTAATGCAGCTGAGAGGACTAATAAATGTATTCTCTGAACTAGAGCAAAACCTATGACTCTTTCCAGAATGACTGAAAGCTCCTTTATATTCTGTTATCTCCAAATGATAACTGCACCTTTCAATGTATATTTATTTCTTCCAGATAGGAATAGCTAAAGTACATTTCCACAGCATATGACTTCCATTAGAAGATGTGATGAATGACCCACTCTCAACAGCCCAAGGAAAAGCTCATCTGTGCATACTGAAGTAACAAGACTGCAGTGAAATTTTTCCACACCTCACCATACACTATCAAATTGACATGCACTGTAATTTTGCTAGAGATACCATTTTATTGCCTGAATAAAAGCAAAAATAATCTCCAATCTGAAGTTTTCAAGGATGTTAATGTTTTTATTGACACTTTGGAACCCCTCTTCCTAAAAATTTGAATAGATTACAATTCATATGATAATGCTGCCAAAAATGGCTAGTGGACTAAGAACCAACAGTCACTGGAAAGAAGAAAATTTTCCTTGCAATTGAACATAATAGCTACATCATTTTATCTCAGCTGCAAAGGCTGATATTCACTGAGGCACAAAGAATCAGGGCAAAGCACTCTGTCTTACTTAGGCTTGCACTAACTTGCACTGACAAAGTTGCTAGTAGGAAACCAGAGGGAGGTGCTTCAATATTTATTGCATGTTAGTAAGTTAGAAGAATGTGGATGGACCAAGGACGTGCTATTTGAAAAAAAAAAAAAAGGTAAGTTTTTTGTGATGATGCCAAAAGAAACAAGACAGTGGGTTACAGTAAATGGAAAAGTCATGTCCTGTAGGTATGGGAAGTCTATTTATTCTGTTGTCGTCGGCACTGTGAGCTGGTTTACTGAGAGTTAATGTGGGGAAAAAATAAGTATCACTCACAAGGAAAGTAAGGAGCAATCTGAAGTTCCTTACTTCAATAACAAGGAGTGACCAGGAGTAGGAGAGCATTTTATATTTCTTCTGAAAATCAAAAAGTGAGATAAACTATGATTATACAATTTTCTCATAAACTGTCAAGAACAAAACTAATTCTGCCCACATAGTGGCCATGATACTGTGCTTTTTCTCCTCATATCCTTACCACACAAGCTGATATGCTTGAACAACTTATTAATAGGGCAGAATGAAGATTAATGGCTCTGGAGCTGTAATATGCCCATTTCAATCACGTAACCAGTGGAAAACCATCAGTTGCAGTACAAGCTTTGGCAAAAAATACCCACCTGGGCAAATAAGTTGATTTCCACATATACTAGCAGCAATCAGCAAAAGAAATGGAGCTGCCCAAGTTCCACCTTTCTAAATCTTAACAGCAAACCTTCTCATAGGCATGTGAAGGAACAGCCCCATCCCCTCAGATTTCATAGTAAAGTAAAAAATATAGTGGTAAATCTGTTTCTATCAAAACAATCTGGTCTAGAAAAATTCAATATTAAAGAACTTAACGTAACTTTAATCATTTTGACAGAACTAGGGTAAGAAGCAAATACAAGTACAAAGAGATTAAAGCAGGACTGTCACCTGTAGCAGTGGAACCTCAGTGCTGAACCTGAGGAGGCAACTTCAAAACCAGGCTCAGCTGCAGCCAGAACAGAATGTGTGAATGGAGACACACAGGAGGGTTAAATCAATCGTGGAAAACTTACAAGCATTTTCACTCCATCCACTGAGATTCTTGTACAAAGTTTAACTGAAACCTATTGACTATTGCATTTTCAGACTGACTTAAAAACATGGTGTATTCAAAAAGGGGGAAAAAAAAAAAAACAAGCCAAAACCAAAAGAACAGAGTCAGTGTGTCTTTCTACTTCATTTTGGCAGTTTTATCATAATACTATTTTAGTTCTGCTACTCTGTTAGTACAAGGCTGTGCTGTCAGCAAGTTGGAATTTATTCTGGGACAAATGTATAAAGAAAGAGCAATAAAAAACTATGCTATGGCCGGGAGGAGATTCCAGTGATGAAATAAGTCTTCAAGGAAATCAATAAGAGAACTCTAAGCTGCAGTGACTTACTGTGATACCGTGCAAGCAGCAGGATAGCACAAACTTTATATTACTTGAATGAATTCATGCTTCAAGATTATCTTATCATCAATATTAAAATAATAAGACTAAACCAATAACATTGAAAGTTCAAATATCCAGTCAAGTAATTTACTTATTAGGTTACTCTTTCCATACTACTGAGGTCTCATGCTCACAGGACAAAAAACCCCACACACTAATTCAAATACCTTTTACTGCAAATCACCCAACACAAAGTTTAAGTAATACTATTTGCAGTAGAGTCTAATGCAAACACCAGCAGCAGCATCAAAACTATCGCAACACGGAAGTTACATAATCCTACTAAAAACAAAACTGCACTTTCAATCTGAAACCAAACACACACCTATCGATTACGATACAAGACAGCAATGTGTTCCATGACTAGGACACCTTCTGAGCCTTGTTCCAGCAAGAGGAACCCCACAGTTGTAAATGCCTGAAGCTCTGGGCAGAGCTGGAGCCCAGTGCTGCCCATTAGCTGTGAAGCAGCAGCTCACCCAACTACAGGTACTCCACTGTCTCTACACGTGCATTCTTCTTCACAAACTTTACGTTGCATTTCCACAATGTTTAACTCACCTGTAAAATTCTGCTCCTTCACTATTAGAATCAGGCACACTTTTGGGCTTCCCACATCATTTGTAGCACTGCCTACAGCACTTTTATGACACATGTTCGACCCTTCACTAACCATTTTCCAGGCTGTACCATACAGTTGCCGTGCCCATGGTGACCACAGCACATACACTCCCAGTCCAAGCCAACTTTCCCTGCTTTCTCCTTTTACCTTTGTGTCCCCAGCTGGTATGAAGTTGGCTTGTTCCAGTCATGAGTCAGAAAATGAACCACCAGGTTGACAAAGTAGAGAAAAATTAAAGGTTTAAGACTAACTGTCAAGATGACAAACCAAAAAAAAAAAAAAAAAATCAGCATTAGAACCTTTAAAAGTCTCTACTAATCTAGATCCTTGTTTTTTTGAGTACCCAACTTTACCTAGAACTGCATGCAATCAGCAGATAATAATATCTGTCTACTAGAAACCTCAGGATAAAAAATTATTCTTAACTGTGACTTCAAAATGATAAGAAAGCTGTAGAAAACCAGAGAAGAGAACTAAAGTATTCTAATCTTTATTCCAGTATCATAAATACTGTGTCAAGTTTTTTCTGTTCTTTTTCAGTCCTCTACCTTGGCCTAACTTTTACCACCGAACATAGATGTGAGATATTAATCAATTTAGAACACCATATGTACTAGTTAAAAATTTGGGGTGCTGGCTAGTGTATATAACACCTAACGTCCCAAACTAAGTATTTTGTTCTTCAATGTTTATTACACTCTTGTTACCATTTCAAGCTATTTCTAAATATACAAAAATTTATATCGAGGTGTATTGTGAAATACAGATGTAGCATAAATTCTGTGTAACAAAAGCTATATTCAGTGCCCACTTTATAATGTAAATACATACTACATTGTAGGTATACACATTGTGAAATTCATACACTATGAAACAAAATAATTTAAGTGCAGATCTTTAGGTTTAAATTATGAGAGTAGAGGGCACAAGCATACACACAGATCTGCTAAATCACAAGTATTTCAGTTACAGATTGGCATTACATTTCAGCATACTATATTTTTCTCACTTTAACTTTGTTTTCCATGTTGACTTTAATTTTTTTTTTATTTGCTTGGTATATTGAACCCTGGCTTGGAATAAATGGATTCAAATAAACATAATTCAGTGCCAGAATTGCCACAGGCACATTTTTTTCTTTCAGTGGTCCTGGGAAGTGGTTTGTTAAGCTATTGTTCTCAATTAAAAAGTCATGTGTTTGTTCAGTACAATATGGGTCGCTGCTTTGAGTGAAAGATTCCCTTGACATGGCAAAACCTCTAATTGTAACAAGTCTATGCCAAGTATGTTTAACCAGACGCAGCCCCGGGTTTGATTAGCAGCCACTGGATTCCATGTACAATCAGATAATGATGGTTTTGCTTCTCTGCTGAGCAAACATCCTCAGCTTTTAATCAAATATGTATGTGTATCTCTATATGCATGTACGTATATGTGTATATATCTGAAAACCTCTATGCACATAATTATGAGCAGCACAACTATTTTAAAACTATAGTTCATCTCAACTTATTTGACCTTTGACTGTTTAATCTTAGGAGGACCTGTGCAATACCAACTAAAAATAAATGGAATAAAATATTTATTTTGGCAGACATCATATAGATATATAGTGAAGAGACATGTGGTGCATGGAAATTTTTTACCACACATGTAGAGAGCAGAAAAAGCTCTGGAATACATTTTTGTTTTCCCACTTGTGGGATAGCATCTATTGGATAATGATGATATTAGAACTGCAAAGACACGTGCCATTTTGGAACAACATTCCAATACTCCTTAACTATGCCTGAGGGAAGGTGGTGAAGCTTGGTGTTTATTTTATATAAGAGTGGGTATTAGTTAAGTTTGATAATGTGACTTCAAGAATATTTTGGATTCTATTTGCCTTTTTTTTTTTTTACTTGCATGTATTCAATAAGGGCTCTTACTGGAAGTTAATAAAACAAATTTCTATGCCCTTTTTTAAGCCTAGGCTTCTTTTACTCCAGAAATAAATAGAGTATTATCATAAATACCCAAAACAATCAACAATTTCTCATCTAAAGTAAGAAATAAATGCCCGTCTACACAGTAAATACACAACTTTAATTTTACCCTGTGCTGCTCTGGTTTCTTTTGTTCAAAAGTACAGAACTGAGTTCAAAGAAAAAAAAAGCAAAAGAGAATTAAAAGTAATGTATAGTGATGTTCAGTCTAGTATCAAAAATCTAAGTGAAGGCTATACTATGAGTGTTAGTGTGAAATTCACCTGTGTCTTTTAAATATTTATCTTCCACAAACAGCAACAACAGATATTCTTTCAGTATTGCCAAATATTTCCCTCTACACTAACATACAAAATATTTATTTATTTCTATATAAACTAGCAGTTATATTGAGAAGAATGTGTGTAAACTTAGCTACATAAAAATAATTAGAGAAACTAAACAGAAAACTACATGAATAGTTGATAACCAAGCTTTTTTTTTTTTTTTTTTTTTTTTTTAATCAATTTCTAAAATTAATAGAAGTCTTAATTTAATCATCACTTCAAGGAACCTATGTGTAAATGCACTGGTGTCCTGCCCCTGTCATTCCCATTCCTAAGCAGCTGAGAGAGACACAAAAAAGTCACTTGCAGGTATTTCCTACCACAGTCTTTAGACCAAGGCTGGTTCTAAACACAAGGGTCAATTTTTCTATTACATTAATATGAAAATTATGAGAATAGAAAGACAAAAAAAAAAAAAACAGCAACAACAACAAAAAACCCAACTAAAACAACTCAAGGCACTATACAGCTTTCAGTATGGGCTACTAAAAATGCTTGCCTCTAACAACAAACCAAAAATAGCACAGAAAACCTTTTTCATTTTCCTCATTTGAGCTTTTCCTTTCTCAGTTTCACAGTCAAAGCCAATGCAATGCAGCACTCTGGGCTGCAGTTACACTGCAAGTTTTACAGACAGTTTAAGAGCAGCAGCATCTCCTTATCATACACCTCCCAACGAATTCTCATCACATAGATAAGCAGCTAAAACGGGGTTCAAGAAGCACTCAAAAGTCAATTCACATTTTTTATCTTCTTCAGCTAAACTTCTTTCCTATGTTTACTTAGCAAAGTAAATTTGGGAGCTGAAAGGAGGAATTGTACTGCTTTTTATCTACATTATAGTGCTAGTATGGTGTTACACTCCTCTGTCGTGCTACGTCATAACCCCATGGATACCTCTTAATTCCTCCTTCACAGTTTTCTTCATTCACATATCTGTGTGTTTCCTCTGTGTGGCCTTAATTTCCTAACATGCTGAAATAAACTATGACAAGAAATAAGTCATGTCATGTTTAATTTAAGAGCATGTAATTTGAAGTATGTGTAGTAGCACCAAATAAATAGTGGAGATTGTGGATTTCACCTAATTCTAAAAAACCCCTCAACTTTTAGGAAAAGAGAACATTAGCGTCCAGAGATAACACAGACATATTTTATAGGTGTGACACAGTTGGCAACAAGCATTGCAGAATTACACCTGCAAAACAAAAATTAATTTCTGCATTTTTGGGAGATTAATTAAGGAAGCACCCTGAAAAACTGGGCAGTTGAACATAGATTCCAGGATGCAGAAAAGGAGACCATATACTTTCTGCCTTCCTAATTCCCTGCCACGTGCACCTCTCTGTAAAATGCAGCCTATGTGCAAAAATGATGAATTCCTATGGAAGAATAAGACATGTTCCAACCCTGCACTCCCCTCAAGGGCTCTGCTAGTTGGGGAGAGCTGGTAAAGAACACAAACTGACACTGTGGAGCAGCTCATCCTTGGGCATCACTGGTGTATCCCTCAAGGACAATTCTTGCAATGCAGCACTGGATGCCAGTGGAACCAGCAGCAAACACTTCTGCCTGGGAAAGGAAATAGCCTTGACACTGTACCCTGAGGATAAAAAAACTTTGGCTTTGTTAAACCATGTCTGTGTCTGGGTAAGAGAATTCCACAGTCAACAGACCTCCACTGAGAAAGTCCTGCCACCAGATGTTTAAATCAAGGGATTGTTAGTGCACCAGCTGATCTCAATTGCTGCTGGTGGTAGTGGAGGCGCTTTTGGCTCTCCTCTTTGAATTGGGCTGTTGTCTCCCTAGGTGGGGCTGTCATTTTAATAATAGATCATTGTATTTCCCAGTAGGAGGCCCACTGTCATGGTCCAGAGGAGGATGGGGAAGATTAAGCTCCTGTTCAATATTTTGTTGTTATGTCATATCTCACAAATAGCATTGTTTTACTCTATAGTCCATGGAGAGAGCTCACGCTTAGGGCTTATATGGAAGAAACAGAATTTTCAGATTTGCTTACAAAGAAGAGTTAGCTTATAAGCTGTGCATGCAAAACACACAGAATTTAGGAACACTGCCAGAGATCTGACATATTACATAAAAAAAAATAAAAATCATAGTGCAGTGTATGTGTGGTCTACTGAATTGAATGAAGGTCTGGTAGTCAGGAACAAATCGATTCCTCTGCACTTAGCTACACTATATGCCCAAACCCAAACATCCCATACGCATCACATACACTTCACAGAGTTAAAAGAGTCTGGTTTATCTAAATGAATGCCAATGTGATGAACAGAGATGCATATTTGCATTCCCAACACCCAGGTGCATTTCCAGAGAAATAGGCAGTGAAGTAGGAAAGGCACAGTTTGAAATTAACGTATTGCCTAATTCCCATGCTGAAAAAAATCTTGAGTTAGAAGCTTCACTTACGTGAAAAGAAGTAGCTTTATACCTCCAGCTCTCTGTAAAAACTACAGAAGCACTACCTCTCTACCACACCAGAATGCTTCAAGAATATGGCCATTATGGATCATTCACAAATCATCCAAATAGTACTCTATAAAATGGTAGTGAATATTGCCTCAGATTTGGTGCTGTTGGATTCCCACAGATTTTTATTTTTAAATACAACCTTAGTTGCAAAAGATGGTTTTTTTTCAAGAATTTATAACATTAACTTACGTTCCATTCAGATCTCCTGCCTCTAACCTGTTCACACATATTGACAACTCCAATGTATGTTGCAGCTGTCAGGGAGCTCATTTATCACATGTGCCATACGCTGCAATGGTCCTGCTACACTTGGAGTACCCAGCGTAAAGTATGTAATTTTTAAAAATCATGACACAAATCAGAAACTGAGTATGATTCTAGTATAATGTCATCAAAACTTTTAAAGTATGACTATTCTCACAGCTAAAATATTTTCAAATATTTGACAGTAATTGAAGCATAACTTACTTGATTTTCCTCTTCTATTAAGCATTGATAATCTATATATTCAGCCTCTATTATGTATTAAAATCTTGGTTTGTTCCTTATTTGTTAAGTATTCATCACATTTGTTTTTTAGCATAGAAGTCAAACAACAATAGAATAACACAAATGAAAGTATTATTCACAACACTTAGCAAACACTATTCATGGATTAAAATAAAGCGTAACTTGTACAAGAGAACTTAATCCATTAAAGACATAGGAAACCAACTTAATTTGTCAGAATGGCAGCCATTAACTCTGCAAGGTTATGCAAATAGAGCAGATGATTGAGAAAGTGCAGGCCATCCCCACTGTGTCAAACATAAACAAACCCTGTATGAAGCTGCCAGCTAACAAATTTGTTGCATAGAGAAGGCAGGTAAGAAAACACAAATACTTTTATCCCTTAAATAGGAATAATTTAAATAATTCTACCAGTGTTCTTAAGTTTGTGAAATGATACAACTACTTTTGTCCTAAATAACTAATATGTTTCTTGGTCTCTGAGGTTCCCTAGAGGGAGGAGAGCTCCAGAATCTCTTGATACTCTGTCTGTGGAATTGGCATGTCAACTGGTAATTACAGACCTATAGGAAGTACTTAAACATAAGCTAAGTATAAATTTAGATAAATGAACAATTTTGCTAATGAATAATATTCCTGACATGGAAAACCTTCGATTTTAAAAGTCTGTGATTTTCCTGACTACACCGGGTCAATAAGTGCCTCTAAAAGCAGTAATTCCCAAACCTATTAGACAGCAGCAGGGGTTACAGGGTCTTTCACATCACTGCCAAACAAATGGAAAATGTATGTGTGTGCATGTATGTGTTTCATAGATGCAGATAGACACAAAAAATGACAAAAATCTTGTAAAACTGAATGAACAAAATTCTGAAGTGAATCATACAGGTTTACAAGTCAATACATCGCTGTAAGAACTTCAAATGGAGGCCCTTTCTTCTACACATGAGTGTGGATAAATACTCAAAGAACTTGTGAACGGGCAGAGTATATCACCTTGGGGAAAAAACACAAATACTTTTGTACGAGCCTTTGATAAGCATAAACCAAGGTCATTGAAAGAATTACAGAAACAGGTAACTCCACATGATTACTATTTATAAGGGAGAGGAAAAAAAGAAAGAAGCACCCAAATCAATTTGAACAATAGTGTAACAGTCAGATAACCCGGACACACAGGACAAGATTACATTGTACAGGAGTAAGATCATCATGATCTATTATGTAGCATTAGGGAAAGAGTCAGGCATAAATTTAGTTACACTAAACACATGTGCAAACAGTTTTACAATTCTGGTTTTTGGTTGTTTTGCCTGGAACAATTTTTATTCCAACTTCTACAAAAAGAGGTTCACATAACTAGCCATATGATCCCACAAAATGACTACAAATAGCTTTGAGGTAATAGCTATATATTAGGCAGTATACCCAAACAGAAGGTCAAAGAGAAGATAAATTGCGAGAGAGTGCTTGAAGCAAGCTCTAGCTTTCACTGGGCAATTTCAGAAGGAAGACAGAGGGAACAAAGTTGTTTACATCCTCTTATTTTATTTTTTTTTTTTGTGCTTGAACCCTCCCTTAACTAACTTTATCAGTTCCAGTTACCATTACAATTGAACAACTGCTAGTGTACCTCTTGACCAGTGACCTTTCCTCTTCGTTCTACTTATCCATCTCACTTTTTTTTTCAGCTCTTACACATCTCCAGGAAAAAGAACTGTTCTAAAGCTGAATGGTTGTGGGGGTTTTACCCCAACTTGCTCGACCCTGTCTTTCTATTTTCAGCTTCTGAAAAGGGCATTTTCTCCAACCTCAAATGTGCAACTTTGTTTATGTTTCAACACTATACACACAGCTTAGAGCTCACGAACTTTTCCATACTGTCAGGAAAAGCCACCCTAGGATCTTTTCCTTAGGTTGGCCCCAGTTGTACAAAACAGGAGATCTTGCTACCCTAATAGCTAAGAATGACCAGAATATCACATATAATCTACTAACAGTCCTGCTCTCAATGGTCTACAACATAAACAAAAATGTAAACCATGCAAGACACTTCATGTCTGCCATACAAAAAACATTTATCAAATATATTATTGTATTTTTCACCATTAAAACTCTTAAATATATTGTTTGCCAAAGTAATCCAAGACAAACTCTTCCTTTCATAGATTAATTCCACCACCTTCTCTCCCTTGCCCCAAGACCTGAGTCTATATAGTCCTGTTAACAACTTTTCTTATAAGGTAGAAAAAGACACAGAGCCATAGGAAATGCTTCTCTGAAGTTTCACTAATGAGGAAGCAGATCTTAAGGCTCTTGCTGCTATTGGGCTCATTTGTATTTTTTATGAGCTGATGTACTAGTGGGTAGAAAAGAGACAGACTCTCTACTGGCAGATTAACCAGCCCTTAAGGGTGCCTGCTATTAATTTTGGTTATTCATCTGCACATCTGTCTCTGCCCAACTGTGTCATGACTATTGGTTCTTGCAACTCACTTCATTTAACCAGAAGCTTTTCACCACGGAAATGTGTCAGCTTGTTTTGTTCTCTTACAAGATCTAAACCCTAGTTATAAACTGGCTGAAGATCTGATCGTTCACTTCCACTAATGAGAAAAAAATGATCTCTGATAGTAGAAATTTTAACGTAATAGCTATCAACCACATTTATTCACCACATGTTACTGACATGATGGTTCCTGACAACAGCTGGCACCTCTGTTATTGTCCCTAAGAAAACATGCTTTGCTAACCCCAGACTGTCCCAGCTGTGACTCTAAGGGAGTCAGTCATACTGTCAAAATCTCTGAAGACTCTGAAGAGCATACAAGTTAAACTCTCCAGGGCCTTGAAATTTCATAGACAATTCGTCTGTCTTCCAATGGAAGAAAAAACAGCTTGTACCAGATTTCAGACAACAGATACTTTGTTCTCACTGGAGAGTATTTCCTTTTGTTTTGCCAAAGCTTGTCCCTCTTACGCCTCTTAATTCTAAAGGACTGAGGCATATGATGTTTCTTTAATGTCTTCACTTTCATTTTCCAGACTTTAACAACTGACTTTTGATTGTTACTACCACCTCCCTACAAAGTACATTAGTATTTCAGAAAGAATATACAGTACATTACTGTGCAGTTCATTTAAGCTCTGCTCCTGTCCCACTACTGCCTCCTTGACTTAGGGAACAAGAGGAGTTTCCTCAGGCTTTCCACAGATTTGGCAAGTAGGATTCTGAAAGCCAAGTGCAAGCTTCTTTGGCAAGTGAGAAGCCTGGAATATGCTGCTCTTTATCTTGAGCCACTAGAAACTCCCACCTACACAAACAGAAGACTTTCAACATACTCTGTATTATCCAACCCTGCTTTTTCTTTTTGAGACCCCAACCTGACTGCCTTGTGGTGCACCTGATTTAGAAACAAAGGATGTAGCAGCATTGGGATTAGAACACACCAGATACATTCTGTATGCATTCACATTTGTTTTCATATGAATTCTATGTTACAAGTACTTATGGTTTTTCCCATCTATGAAATATGCTCCAACCACAGTGGTCAGTGGGGAAAAAAATGACACTGATACAGAAATCAGTTTTTATCAGTCTGAGGTTTAGTCACCTAAAGAAATATAACTGAAGGATTTCTGCCTCTCAGTTTTGCCAAATTTACAACAATACATAGTTTTCCAAATTAGGCTATTTTGCTTACACTCTCTTTAAAGAAATTCCCTGTTTGCTTAATTATGACAGAATAACAGAAAAACCCACAACCACCAATAGAGTTTGTCTGTAGATTAGCATGTATGTAACCTTTCTGGAAGTTTTTTAATTTATCTTTGTAATACCTAATAACTATTTAGTCACATTTGATTATTTACACAGATTTAGATCCATGGAGCCTGGATGCAAGTAGGCACACTGCAAAGCTCTAACCTCTGGCAGGTTGTGACAAATCCTACTACACCACATCTCTTTTGTGCCACAGCAAGTGGAGCCACTTTTATTATGACCCACAGGTAACACCACCGGTGAGTCTGGATGCATCAGATCAGTCACAGGGCTGACTTACACAGGTTCAAAGAAAATAAACCACCATAGATACACTATGTCAATACCTAGCTACTTTTAAAAAATTCAGGATAGGAAAGAAGCTGTTTCTTTAAAAAGTGGTCTTCCCTGTCACCTGTGTCTGGGATTTTTACATGCCATTCCAGAGACTGGGGCAGACACTTTTATAATGAAATTTCAATCAGGGATGCACACATACAGTCATCATTAGATGCCCACATTCAGACAGTATGCACACTTTCCCAAAACATGCCAAAACGTTGAACGTTCTCCATCAGACTCCTGAGCAACCCAGAAACAGCACAAAAAGATCCCTAAACTTCTATTCTCGGACCTCCCTTCCTGAAAAGAGTGAGCACTGTGAAAAAACAACTTTAATTCTATTTCTATTTTTAAAAACACACAGACACACAAAACCAACAACAACAAAAAAGCACAGTTCCCCAGGGATGTACTTCTGTAGCAGTGGGAACCAGCATGCATTACTTTAGAGCAATATGTTCTGCATGCTTAGCTCTTTAGTATATAAAGTCACTTCATCAACCCAATTATTTCTTTTTTTTTTTCCTGTTTTTTTCCCCCCAAAGTAACTCTAAACTACTTTAAAACACCTTCATTAGAGAAATGATTCAACAAGCACGGCTGCAAAGCATGGAAATGTAAAAGCTGTTAAAAATGTATTAAATGCTGTCCATGCCACAAGGGTCCCAGTGTAAAATGACCTTAAGTTTAAAGGCTCCCTGTGCAGGCAGAGCAGTAATCTGCTCTGCTTCTCCTAATGAATAACAAATGGGCCTTCACAATTCATTTAGTTCAGGACAAGCTGCCATTACAACCCATTCTGTTTTTTTAACTTTGTGGTAATGTATCATCTTGCCTGACTCTATGTCATCTTCTTGAAGGTCACCAAAGGTATGTAACTGCACTCTCAATAATGAAAAAAAGGAGGAAGGAAAGAGAGATATGACAAATTTTGACAAAGCACCGACCAGTCCATTCCGATATACTGTATCACACAGCGAGGCTCATACTTCCTATACAAAAATGCTTCCTGAATTGTAAAGAAAGTCAGAAAATCACTGGTGTCTTCAAAAGAACTCTGTTTTTCAACTAATAACTGAAGTATAACAATATCTGGGGAATAATTATTTGCCTATTTACTTCTTCTTGATTTTTGTTATGCCCTAAAATATAAACTGAATCTGAGCATTAAGAAAGGAATTAAAAGACCACAAATATTTATCTTTATTTCACAGGTATTTAGAAACAGGTATTATGTTGCTATGGACAATTAGCCTTTTATCCAATTTTAGTTGGTAGTTTGACTCACTCGCCCTAAGGTTTTAATTATCCCCTCAGTCTCATGCTCAGGCCCCAATTCATGCAGCTGGAAATCTGCCTCAGTGATGTTATAACCTTGTTAATGTAACAAAAGAGGAGTTTACTTAAAACTGTACTGACTGTGGACTTAAGCCAAATTTACTTGAAAGAGGAAAGAGACTGTCAAAAATCCTACAATAAACACAGAAATGCAGTTCTTTCATAACCTTCACCTTAATTCATATAGACAAGCAATTTACATGTAAGTGGATTCATATGGCCTGCAAGGGGCCTCCTCTCTGGAGTTGGACTATTCTCCATTCCCTACCCCCTTCTTTAGCAGAAAAAGCTCCAGCAGCTCACTTTACAAAAAAAGGCAGAATATCTGCTATCTTTTTTAATCACAATAAAGCATCATTAAGATAAACATGTATAAAGCTAGTCAGTATCAATAAAGGCAGCATAATTTCACAAAGGCAATTTCCCATAAGTTCAGCCAGTCCTTCGACAAATACATATTTTAAATTCAATAAAGGTTTTATTTGAAGAGTGTAAAGTTGCACTTCTAATGAGGTAATAGTTACATTAACCTTAAGTGGAAGTTGCTTGTCATGTACTGATATCCCCCATTCATTTAGTTGCCAAATTACAGTAGGGATTTCCTAAGTTCATCTGTTAATTAGATTCAATTTTAGACTAGATACTACCAAAAATCTACATTAGACTAAACAAAACATCCCAGTATTGAAGTGTTGAAGGGTGATTATTCTGAGAAAAAAAAAAAAAAAAAGTTTGTTTTATTTCTTAATACAACTGTAAAATCTTGTAGGTAATTTTCATCCTGATTGGATGCTTGTACTATTTTTTTAAGACATGGAGGGGCAGTAGTGGGTAGGTCGGGGGTACACATGGATACGCTGCCACAAGAAAATAGTCTGGTTTCATGTCACCAGTTTTCTTTCAGTTGTTGTCAAAATAATCCAGGTGAGCAAGGAGGGTAATGGGCACCCAAAACAAAGCTAGAAAGCAGTCAGGTTTCTTTCATGCCTATGGCAAGTTTAAACATTTTTCATTAGGTGAAAAGTCCTTTCTTTAAGCTCCTGAATGTCAGAGTATTTTCCACTCTGCTAAGAGGGTATCAGGTTGCTGGTTGTCAGATGACGATCTACCACACTCCTCGGGCTTCTGTTCTTTAGGTGTTATGTAATAACCTCTGCTTTTGGCTACTGAATCCACACTAGTCCCACCACCAGCTCCTGCTCTGAATTTCACAGTTGTGGACTGCTTACCTTTTGTTTGCAGACCACACAGAAAACTAAAAAGTCTTTCTCAAGATAGTCATACAAGACCTGGATGAAATTGTTCAGCTCACAAAAAGACACTGCTAAGTTATCAAACATACTGAATGTCTGAAATAGAGACTAGAACATTCTTTATTTTGGAGCTTTAGGGGGAAGGGGGCAGGGGGAGAGGAGGGGACCAGCAAAAGGTCAGTTTAATTTAAAAGCTCTTCTTCCCAATTGCATTACTCTCCTAACAAGCCTTTGGGACAAAACCTGCCCTAACATGGAGAGGGCTGAACAGAACAACCAAGAAGTCCCCTCACTCCTATAAATGTCCTTTGACATTTTCTCCTCAGTACCTATGTCTGTTCCCTGACATAATAAAGGTTAAGGAGGTTGAAATCCAAAAGAACAAAGTGGCACATTTAAAGACTGTCTCTGTTAGACCAGCCTACATCTTCCCACCCACCTAGAAGATGAGAACCATGGAAGTCAGCCTTTAAAGAATGCAAGATAAATTTGTTGGGAAGCAAAACAGAATAATCCATCATAATGAGAATGATTTTAGCAATATGGTGATCATCAGAGGCCTGTGTGGCCTAATTTTGGTCAGAGCTGAATGCAACAACGATAAACTACATGTTTGAGGTGGGAGTGGTTAGAAACTGGGAAGCCTTTAACCACAAAAAAGTATTTTTACATTTCTAATCTGAGCCAGTAAATCACAGTTGGTACCTATACATTTACAAAACTAAACCTGGACGGGTTTTGAGAAAATCACTATTAAATATGAGGGGAAAAAAAAATACCAAACTTTTCGCTTTCATCCCCAATGTAGTTCTAAATACTAAAGGGCAACACAATAAACACAGCAGTCCTATTAGGATTATGCAAGCTCCTCTACAAATGTAACATTTCTATTCCCCAACAACCGACAAAATCTTTCACTAAAAATATCCTGCATAAGTTTGTGCTGTCACCAAACTTCTTTTTCACCTTGAAAAGTTTATCTATTCAGTTGAAGCCACTTCACCCTAAGGAAGCAATCCAAGGTGTCCTTTTAAGGTGATGTTTATCCTCAACACAACAGCTTGGCTATAAGACATAGCACAGACTTATATAATGGACCTTCTTAAACAGGGCTTCTCTTTGCTAAGATACTCTGGTACACTGCACAACAGTGTGGATACAGCCAACTTTGTTCACAATCAGAGAAAATTGAGATGAGCTCATCCTAATTTCCACTGTCATCACATAATTCACGATCTGTTAGTCTCTGCTAAACAGCAACACAGCATTGAAAGGAGAGGTGTCGTTCCTTAGGAATTCATTGCTTTAGCACATTTTTGTGTGCTATGCCATATTTTACCAATTATATTTGAGGAATTCTCTTCTTATTACAACGTTTCCACATTCACATTGTTCAGATAGTGTTGACAGTGATAGCAATATACATGTTTTTATCATTATCCTGTTTATTGCAGTTATTATGGGTGGCCAGTGAAGGATGGGAGCCCATTACAGCTGGCACAGCATTAATAAAGGGGATTGATCAGTCTTCCCAGGGTCACGCTCTAAACCAGTAAGCTATACACAGTTCAAACAACACCAGGATAAGTGCATCTCCCTTTCCAAAAGTCAGCCTCTTTGACTCCTTTCAAGACAGAGGTACAGACCTGTAGCAGAATAAATTCTTGCAGGTGTCATTATATCGGTTAGAAAAAAAGAATAAATGTTACTCATGTCCTTCCAGTCAGAAGGGCTGCCCTGTGAGCTCACACCTTACAAAGCATGAGAGAAGGCACACTGGAGACCATTAATGAATGCTCTTGGACACAAGACTGCAAAACTTGAAGCACACCTTGCACCTTATTACACACAAGAGAACCCAACCACAGGAAACTCAACAATAGGAATTTGGATGTATTTTTCCACAGCACACAGAGAAGTACTTGTTTTGCTGGGGACATGGGGAGGAATGAGGAAGCACAGGAAGAAGGCAGCAGTGGATTTACTTCAGAGCACCTAAACAGCAATGGGAAGGAGAGAAAGGTAACCAAACCTTTCCCTTCTGCCACTAAGAAAACTGTTCCTGTTTGATTGCTTCTCTTTTGAGTTTATAAGACCTTTTCCTTCTAACAGAAAACATCATTATATACATTTCTAAGCACATTTTGTATTTCACAGTTTTATACAATATTAAAGAATAATCAACTAGTTCACTTTAAACTATCCAAACCATTAGTTTCTTTGGTTCTCCATTTTCAAATATTTGAGTTTACATTAAGTTCAGCATTATCCCACTGGAGAGAGCATCAGCTCATAATTCCAACCATTGAACTGCATGGCCTGGGTCTCAAGTACGCAAGATTTGCCACTGGAAAAAGGAAAAAGAAAAACCCTGGCCCATCATATTTTGAGGTTTAAAATGCAGAAACATCTGCTAGAATCATATTGAGTTGGCTGAGGTTAGGACTATGGGAGCCTGCAGTTGATCAGTGCTGCCCTAGGTGTCACGGAGGCCAATGGGAATTACACTAAGAGGGTTTCAGTAGACAAGGGCGTAATTCAGTCAGCTTTAAAAAAATCCATGAAACAGAAGCCTAACTTTTTCTTTCTGTTTTTTTTTTTTTTTTACTCTCAGCCTCCTACTCCTTCCTTTCTGACTTTTGAGCCACTTGTTCTTTTGAGTGTATTATCAGAGATGGAGGCCTTTACATTCCCATGCTGGCTGAACTTCAAAACAAATGCCATCCTATTTATTTTTTATCCTAACTGATTTTTTAACTAATAAAAGCAGTATCAAAGTAGGTTTAAAACAAAGTAGATACTGCTTTGTCAAGATCAGAAATTTCAGAGCATGATTTTTCCCATAGTATTGTTGTCAGTAAAATGCTTTTATTCCTTCTATTTTCTTACATTAAAAATAAAAAGTTGTGCATTAGAAAACAGACCAAAAAGTGCTTAATACTTACTAGATAACTTTTTAGATAAAGAAATAAAATAATATGTGCTAAGATTGCTAAACTGCCCAGTAAGTTAAGTTCAGATAAAAATAACAAGCTTCCTTAGGAAACAGAAATGTATTTTAAATCATACCTTTCCTTTGAAAGATTTCAGACCTGAATTTTAATTCTTCAGGTTTGTCCAGCCCTTATCCTTTTGCCATTGCCCATGTTTCACTGAATATTAACTCACAGTCCCATCTCAGTTTTATACACTGCCCTTTTCATCATTGTCCCTTCCTGAATACTATTCCATCTCTCACGAATCTAGAATTCTATGAATCAAGATATATCATAGATTAAATTTGTGTATTTTAACCCAAACACATTTATAAACTGAAAAACAGAAAAGCATTTTAAGATATTAGTTAAAAAAAAATAAAGGTAAAGGTAATGATTTTCCACTGCAATCGTTTCTTCAAATTTTCTTTCACATTACAAACAACAAGAACACTCTGTACCTCCAAGTCCTTCAAGCAGTTTGAGACACCTGTAAACCTGAAGCACTGTTAATCCTGTCTGTCTTCTACGTGGTTCAGTCACTAGAAAATGTCATGTAACTGTCATATCTCACTTATAACCTGCACTTTAAACTAATCATTTTGTCACTTATATCATCTTGTAAATCCACTTATATAAATCCACTATAGAGGAACAGCAGATGCAAAAGGCTATTCAAAGTGTGGCTGTTGATCCTTCCACAGTGTATTAGCTGACTTAATATAAGCAGTTTAAAAAAAAAATAGTTTAGAAATCATCTGATCATTAACTGTGTTTGATTTGGAGTAAGGGAGCAATGTGGCAGGAAAGAGCTAATCCTTCAGATGGAAATTAAATTTGATGAACACTGGCCAATAACAACCACCAAAGGGTATTAAAAAAAAAAGCCATCTATGGACCTCTCATCAGTGGATTTATCTAAGCCCTTTTTGAATCAGCTGATGCCTCTGTGGCAACAAGTTCCAGAAGGTCACCAAGCAATCAATCCATAAAGCAACACGTCTTTCTTTCAGATCGATCACTGATTAACTGCAGCAAGTGCCTGATATTCCTCATGCTGGGAGATCGGGGAAACAACAGCTCTCCATTCAATTTATACCTTCCTTTGAGATTCTTCAAACTTCAAACATATCCTCCTCCCCCTGCCTTACCCTTCCCAGGGTCAAAAGTCTTTAAGTCTCTCCCTCATAAAGCAGCTGCAGGATCCCCCTTGATCTCTCTACCATTCAGGTTCTGGGGAAAGCACTAAACCCCTAATAAGTATTGTAGAATTTCCAACACAAAAAGCTTGTGGGGCATTGACTGCTCTTTTTCTACTAAGGACAGGTACCAAAACGGGTGAAGAACAATGGCAACAAAATTGGAAAGCAGAGTTCACTCCTAGGATACAGAGTGGGAATTACCATCAAAGACTCTTTCTGTCTGGCAGGTGCCCCAAACTCTATGGATATTAGGAACCTGAAAGCTCATTTGTGCAACCAGAGAGTCAGCACGTTAAATTTCTGTGGTTTCTTGGGAACATTATTTATGGAAATACATGACAATTAAGACAAAATTCTTACGAAATGAAGAAAACAATTTCATTTTCCAGCTCAGAAACATATGCTTAATTATTATACATACTATGTGTTGTCAGCAATATGTTTGAACTCTTTCTGGTTTGCCTTCAGACAATGCCTTTTGTGACATAAGAAGCACTGCTGCCTTTCCATAACAGAGAGGAAGACTGTCTTCCTAGCAGGGAAATGCTCTGAAAAGCTTGCTACTGCACTCTCCCACTCTCTAAAGGGGACAGGAAACACGGGAGAGGCTCCAACTTCCTTGGCTGGGATACCCATATAAAAGTAGGCAAAACGCAGCCCCCTCATATGATGGTTTGGAGAAATCCTACCCTGATCTTACTAACCTTCAATAGCAGGTGACAAGCTATTTTGAAAGTAATTCACAACCAAAGAAAACAAAGAGAACAAATGGGTTGCTTCCCATGCTGATGAGATTTCAAACATTTATGAATCTCATAAAATAAAATCAAAGCATACTATCCTTTAGTCTGACCATATGAAACTCTCAAGTGAGTAGGAGCTTGGTGACACTCATACGTCTTTAAGAGAAGCACTTTGACAAGTAAACAGCTCACTCCTTCTCTTCTTTCAGAGAGAAACATTTTATTGCTTTGTGCCCCTTCTTGTTTACAAAAGAAAAACATCTTTTCATTTTAGTCAAGAAAGCTTCTGTTCTAGAGAACAAAGCCTTCATTTGGCTTTCTCTAATCTTTATGGTGTTTGCAAGTTGGTGTCAAAAATGTTAGTCAAGGCCTGCTGTGTTACAGGTCTGTGGGGCAAAAGCAGTCACAAGAGACTTTCCACCCAAGTTAGAAGGAGACCACATTACCATTCTAACTACTTCCTATGGAAGTCACAGTTGTATCAACATCCTGCTGTTTTGTTTGTATTTAACTTGGGATATGACTCTCTACACTCTCAGCATGAATCCTACAATTAAATGGAAGCAGTCCACAGGTTACTAAAAAACAGTCTAGTGTTCTGCATTTGAAATGGTACAACTTTTGAGACAATCAGCTTGCTATCTGAACATGTTTATAGTATACATTACCACATTGAAACAAGTTAAAATAATCTTTCTAAGAAAATTATGAAAAAATAGTAAACTCCTTGCTGAAAATTATTTTTTCTTCACAGCTATTTATGCACTATTCTGTTATCTAATCCTTTGAGTAAAGAAATGTTAGAGAAATTATCATAGATACTGTTCTCCAAATCCAGGCTGTATTAGCGCTGGAAAGGTAAAAAAATATTTTAAATTATCCTTCTTTCAATAGAATATTTTATTAATAATCTAAGAAATCTGACCCTGGTCTGTTTGCTTAAACTTCAGTTCAAAGAGACTCCACCAATGCCATATAGCCATTACTCATTTAGCCTAGAACTATCCCCAAGGTAGGTGCTGGCTCTTTTCAGAATACACTGGCATTTAAAAAAGAAGCCTAAACTAAGCAACTTTGAGTTAAACACCTCGGTTTCCAGGGTAGGCAAGAGAAACAGTTGTCTACCTTCTTGGTTCCCTTTCTGCAAAGACAGGGCCAGGGAAAGCACTGCCTGAGAGTAACACGGAGAGCAGGCAGGGGTTTAGGAAAGCTCTCCTTTTAAGTGGTTTTAAAGAGTGAGTTCCATGCATTTCAAAGAGCAGTTCCAACTTTAAATCACCTTGCCAATTTCTCCTTCCTTGCTATATTGCTTTCTTCATCCTTGCTGCTGGATGGAAGAACCCAAAAAAGGGAAATGAACTTCATGACTACATGCAAATAGAGTCCCTGGAATTTTATCGGGGATTTTCCTGTCAATGAGGGTCATACTTCTAGCCTGTGTTTGCCCTGAGCAGGTGAATTGCATACATAATTACCCTGAAATATTCCAGCTGCACTGGATTTACTGCTCACACTGAGATTTCAGAAGCACTTTTCACCATTACTGTATCCACAGCAATGAGGAAGAAACCACTATCCTGTGGGTGAGAGAAGCTTAGGGTGGAGCAATTAGGACATAAATAAAGGAAAACATGTTGAGCTCCTCTCCCTTTCCCTTCCCAAGTGTCAGTTTCAGATGGAGATAGATGGAAATAGTAATAGGAGAATGTAAGGCAGGGACATGAGCTGATTTGTCCAGGTGCTGGAAACACGTCTAGATTCTCTGGACATCCAACAACCCTTGTCAGAGCAGCAACTCCTGCTGAGCTGCTACACAGATGTGAAATCCCCAACTTCTACTCCAGTAAAATTTATAGATGGAAAAAAGGGGGTATGTCTGCAGAAAACCAGATGAATGGTAAACTTTCTTATACTTCTGCCACTAGTAGTTCATAAAGCATTTTGACTTCCCTACAAACTCTTACTCTTTAGTTTTACTTTTTTTTTTTTTTACATTTTATGCAGTCTTTCCCTTAGGCTGTGACCCCTGATTTTCAGAATCCATTCAAAGACCCTCTTCATCCCTGCAACATCCTCAAAAGTCCACTTGAAGACTTTTGTATGCTTTTCCACGCTTCAAGTTCTTGCACTACAAGGTGGGAGGGGGCCAGTCAGAGACCAGGTGACAGACAAATGGATGAGACATTCTCCTCCCAACAGGACAAGTTTCCTGCTTCCCCGGGGAAGCCGCTCATACTCAATTTGTTGAATCACCAGCTCCAGAGCATGGTCTTGCACCCAAGACTGGCATCTAGTGGCAAATACCAGTGCCCTCTCCCTGTCTGGCAGAGCAGCTGAACCCCTAACCCAGCAGCTAGAAGGGCAGTGAGTGTCCAGCACCTCTGCACAGAGTGGCAGCTGCTGGAACTGAATGCCACACTATACACAGGTGCCTCTAAATGTAAACCCACTGAAAACCAGAGATAAGCAATATCCATTTCTTATTTTCTGGGAAAAAATGGTGAGCATACTTAAACAAAATAAGGGATATTTAATTTCATACTGTCACTGTAAGAAAATTTACTGCAAAATTTAATTTAAAATATATATTTTTGAACAGCACAGCAATGCTCTATTTTTATTACTGAATAAAAGCATTAGTAGCTGATTATTTTATTAGAAGCTCTTTAATGCTTCATTATTAAGTAATCTATTTTATTCCACAGAAGGGAAAATATATTTTCTTCTGGAAATTTGTAGTGAATTTCAGGGCAGAGTCACTTCCAACAAGACTGATTTAGCAATACCCACAGGTGATGGCATGAACTCTATTAAAGGCAAGGAAATTGCCTTTCAAACTCTTGGCAAGAGTTTCATTCAGGCTACTCGGAAAGCTTCAGAGCACTGAGTGCACTGAGTTGACAGGTAAAGGAAACAGTAATTAACTGTTGAATCTCAAAAATTAAAGATTCTCAGATCTTCAAGTTAAAACATGAAGTTCAGACTTTTTGGGGATTAATCACATGGTCACTCACTAAGTACAGTGTTTGCCACATGTAACTAAGTCAGTGAAAGATCACCAAATTAGTGCAAATCCACAATGAAATATATTTTTCTTTTAACTTTGTATATAAACAGTAAATACAGTAAACACCACAAAGTTCATTTAAGGATTTTCAACCAAGAAAACCCCAAGTTTTGATAACAAAGTTGGAGGTGGGGACTCAGGGTCTTTGAGTTTTTTGGTTTGTTTTTAATTTTAGTGGTTGCAGCTCAAAGATAAAAAGCATACCATTTAAAACTTGAACTAACAAGAAGGGTGACAATTTTTTTATCTTTTCCCTCCCATGCCATTAGACTTTCTTTTATGACTATTGGCTCACCAGGTCAAACTTTATATCTTCCAAAGGGAAAATAATTTTGACCATTTCTAAAAAGATGATATGTCCCATAGAGTAAAACCCACTTTCCATGAGGGCAGGCATTTATTTCACATACATACATAGAAGGCAATTTTAGTATTATATAAATACTCATTTATCTACCTATACAGCCACCTAATTTTGTTACAAGCAGGTTTATGAGTTTTAGAGGGAACCACGACATAGGAAAGGAGATCTGTATGAAAGCATTGTGGACAGCCTGTGGTCATGAAAGCATGCTCCACAAATATGGCATTTCTGAAACATTTGAGCAAACGTCCACCACATCACAGCACAGAAACTTCTCCTGCCCTCAAGCTCTTCAGATTACAGAATGAATAAGCTTTTCTAGGCAAGCCTTGTGAAGTTCTCAGTAGGCTGTGCTCCTACTTGTGGACTCTCAGAAAACAAAAACAATGTCTGGAAAAAGTAGACTTGGGATGTATTTCTAACTACCAAATTTTAAGTTCAGGCCAACTGAAATATTTTTATGGATGATACAAATGTTTTAAAAAAAACATTAACATGCCTTTTGTCACACTATGCAATGCAGATTCTTTTAAACTATAACATTAAGAAATAAAAAAAAAATTACTATACTCAGAGATAGAAAGAGCACAAAGCAACAAGACAATTAGGCATAATGATGGATTTGAACACATGCTGCATTTTCTTGCTAACATGTATGCATAACTTCCATTAATGTCAGGATGAGTTATGGGTGCACTGCTAAAATAACACGACCATAACAAAAATATTTCCTCCAGAACTAATATAGTAATATTTTTAATAGACATTTGTGGGGGGGAGGGGGGGACAAACAAACCAAACCCACACATATTCAGAACGTAACATGCAAATGCAACTCCTTCTGCAAATGTGTTACTTTTCAAGTCTTTAAAATAAATCACATTTTTCCACAAATTGGCATCAACTTCAGAATAATCCTACCTTTCATTTAATGGTCACTTATCTTGTTTCCAGTCCAAAAAGACCAAGCAGATATGAACAAGATTAAGCTGCTGTCCAATTTTATTCTGAACTTCCTTAAAAAACGGAATGTACACAGGAATATGTAATGACAATTGAAGAAGTTACTAAAAGTGTGTCCAGTAAATTAAGATGGGTCTTGACAACGTCAGCCAGCTGGGCCTACAATGCAGAGTTATGGTTGGAACTTGAACATAACATAAGCATAGGAAATCATCATGAACGCTCTCAAACACACAGGTCATGCCTATTTAACTGGAAGCTAGCAGCCAAAAACTGTAATCTCTCAATAGTGAATTTTTAAGAATGATAAATAGAAATTATGGTCAATGCTTCCAATTACTAAATTATCTTAAAATGCCAGAGATAAGAAACATTCTTTTAGTATATTACTACAACAGTAATTATCATTCATAACAGAATTATCATTTTTCTCTTTCTGCATGTTTGGGTCTTAGCTAGCTTCTACAATCTGTTTTTGAGAAGACCTTGGTCATTTTTAAAAGAGCAATATTGAATATATTCTGTCATAATGCAAGAGTTTCATGAAGTTTTTTTGTCCTTCACTTATTTCAGTGAGCAATTTCAAAAATTAAACTACTTTAATGAAATATCTGAATTATTTCTAAAATATATTTACTAATAACCATCCTCCATCATTTTGAAGCCATTTCCTCCCATCCTGTGCCTACATGCTCTTGTAAAAAGTCCCTCACCCTCTGTCTTGTACCATTTTTAGATACTGGAAGAGGCTCTAAGGTCTCCCTGGAGCCCTCTCCTCTCCAGGCAGAACAGCCCCAGCTCTCTCAGCCTTGTCCATAGCAAAGGGGCTCCAGCCCTTCCCTTCGTGCAGCCCAGGATACAATTGGCTTTCTGGGCTGCAAGGGCACATGGCTGGGTCATGCTGAGCTTCTTCTCAACCAGTGTATCTATTAACTGATGCATCTAACAAATCTATTTATATAGGATTTTTTGTTCATTAACTCTATTTTCTATCTCCTAGGTCAGCAAAACCACCCTGACAGCTCACAGCCATATTCTGTTCTTTCCATCTCACCACAAGAAACAGTTCTCTCTGATGCCATTTTCAATGGTTTTGTGTACCCAATCAAAAAAGTGACATTAACAGAATTAATGATTTTTTCCCCTCTATGTTGCTCAATAATTGTGAATTATTATTTGAAAAAAATAAATCTTATTAGGACAAAAAACAAGCATGCACTTAAGGAAACAGACCAAAGCACTATAGAGAAAATAAACTACTCACACTGAGCATCTCAGTTGCAACAGGTGAATTAGTATGTACATAGAACATCAGAAAACTAAAATAGTGTTTCTATTATGGATATAATATCACATACTACTCTAATTTGCATATGGTTCCATTTTTCTGTATAGATATAGACCCATTAAAGTCAAAACCAGAAACGCTTCAGATATCACTGGAAAAATCTGTGCTTCCATTACAGTATTTCTGCATATATTCTACATGGCAGCCACTCTTAAAAGCTAATTTTACAAACCTCTAGTAAGCATAACCATTTCCACTTTGCTTTATTTACAATAACATTATGAAAACCATTTTCTCTCATTACTTCCCTTGCATTAAAATGCAAGGATAACTGTAACAATCCAACCGTAGTTATATCTGGCCTCCTCCCTCAATAAAACAGTTTCAAAATTATAACTGTGAATTTTCTTTGTTGAACGTTAACTAAACACTTACCAGTCCAGCCAAGTCATAGCAGGTTCACTCTTTTTGCCAATTTTAAAGATCATATCAGAGCTTTAATGCACCATAATTACAGACATTTACCTTTATTGTGCAGAGGAAGTTAGATTTAAATTATATGTCTATGTTCCTTTTTCATTCTGTACACATATAGTGATAGAGTGCATGCAAATAGGTCTTTGTTTGTTCGGGAGGTTTTTTAACCAAGTCAATTCAATAAACTTTGCACTATCAATATAGAGTTAATAACCCCCTTTTCTTGAATCTGACACTAGCAGAAATTCCAGCACAGAATTCCCACTGAAAGATAGGGCTTTAGATCCTCAGCTTCTCACCGATTTATACAGTGCTGATATTTTTATTTGCATGTAACAAACAACACTTTCAAAAATTTATCTCATGTTGAGTACTTCTAAAATGAAACCTTTTGCATTTCTGTGCATTAAAATGAATTTTACAGTCTCACAACTATCAGAAGTCCTACATTCAGACTTAAGTATATGTATAGAAAAAAAAAATTAAAAAGCCCCATAAAGCCTTCCCTTACAGCAGAAGTAGCATTTTTATTTTTTTTCTGGAAATTAGAGAAATCAAAGTACTTACTTCATTTCTAGAATTTCTTCAAGCTGTTTCCTTCGCTCTATTCTCAGGTTAGCCAGATGTGCTTCTTTTTCAGCCAAAGACTGCTGTGTTGAGGCAAGACGGGCTTTGGTAGAATCTAATTCCTGTCTAGTCTTTTCCAGTGCATTCATCAGTTCTTCTACCTGAGAGAGAGGACTTTTTAGGCTCCACATTCTTTGCAACAAGTAAATCTTAAATCTATATAAACACAGGGCAGGGGGGGAAACACACTAAAGGAATTATTTTACCTAAGTGGTTGTTCAAATCTCTTCCTATCTTAACTGTTTGAGAAAGTAACAACAGTGGTCTTTAAACACACACACACACAAAAATGTTAATATTTCTACTAATCCATCGAGTAATAAACAATATTTATACAAAACAGAACTCCCACAGACCATCAGAAACCTGTTTAACCTGGGCCACTGCCACATACAAACACAATTTATAAATATTTCCTGCACCATTTCTATCATTCAAATTCAAGGTAGTGGTATCTCATGACAGTAATTGAAGAAATTATAAATGCAGATATATATTTAATATAAAAGTGTTCATGTATTTGTATTTCACGAATGCAGAATCAGAAATATCAATAGCATTGAAACTACTGATGTTCAACCTTCCTTCCACTCAGCAAGTAACACAGTGTAACAGTGGGATGAACAAAAGAACAAGGTGTGCACATCACGCAGCAGTCTCTCTGCAGGTGCAAGATTCCACTAAAGCAAACCACGAAGAAAGATGAAGACTTCATGTATCTTTTTAAAATGACCATAGAAGCAGCAAAGAGAAGATATATTTGAGGGAAGAAAAGAAAGCTGCATTTGCGCTTAAATTCACAAACAAAAAGAGACAGACATTTCTTTTTTAAAAAGACTCAATTTCTAATAAAAAACCAGGGATTTCATCTTCTGCTTTAGTACAAGAACACAACCTCATGCTGTTTCCAACAAGGACAAGCCTCAACTACTAAAACGTACTATGATATTTCTACATGACTATTTCTTAGGCTTGTCCTTGTATATTTTAAAAACCGTATCCAGTTTCTGCTGAGCCTCCAGTCTATTAGTTAATTCCAGGCACCATACATTAATGGAAACTGTAGTAGCATTCAAGACTGCAAAGTCATTCATTCACAGAGACTCCAGCTTCGAGACAGTCTCTGCAAACACCAAGTCACTCCACACTTGCAGATTTGTTTGGCAGATGAGAGGGTACAAAGGCAGAACAGCAGCACTTCCACATCTTTGGTATCATTGCACTCCTTTTCAGCTGAATTTAGCACCCAAGCTGATGATTGACTGATTCCTCACCTAAGTTCTGATACATCACATCATTTACATTTCAAAACATTTAAGTGAATTAAAGTCTTGTAGAAAACAAAGCTGTGGATTTGTTAATGTCTATTAATAACACACTCATATTACCAGACAAAAGAGATGAAAGTTTAAAAGAGAGGGAAAAAAAACTTTAAAAACTTAAATATGAAAACTTTTTCAAACCACAAATCGTTAACACGTGTAGACTTGAAAGTTATACTTTCATTTACACTTTCAACACAGTATTTTCCAACTAGTTCTTCCTTCATTTTCTGAATATGACCCAAGTTCATAGTTACACGTTTTCCTAGTTAACTGTCCCACCAACACCTACAGCAGAATTCAACTGGCCAGCACGGGCACAAGAAATGGGCGGTCTTTTTAAAAATCAACTACCAGCAAGTGTAAATCAGTGAATGCTGAAGTTTCACACACAAACATCCTAGCATGTTAATTAAACAGCTGTAGCAGATGTACTACAATGGAAAATTAACTTTAAACTCTGAAGGCAGTATTATCTAAATAAGTCTAGGAGTGAAAAAAAACCGTTGTAGAAAATGAACCAAATTCTTAGTGTAAGCAAAGAGTCTCTTCTTTCAGATTTAAAATGATAGCAAAAAAAAGGGTTTCATGTTGATTTACTACCTCTTAGTCCTACTGTAAGAAATGGAAATAAATCCAGGACTACTAGTGAAAAATTTTAACTTTCTGACCTGTGCCAAATGCCTTGTTTGCTGCATTTAGGGAGCCCAGGAGCCCTTTCCTCTAGCAAGCACTGGTTGTGCCTAAAAGTTTATTTTCAGATTTTCCACTCTCCAGATACTGAGCTATAGAAGTATCAGTTCATCAACGGCCAAGCAGCACATTCACACACTTTTCTTATCATTCTACACCAAGATCAAGATAAAGTTTGTATTCATGACCACGTAACACCTTATCCTGCTCATCCTCCCAAACTGAAGCCCACAGAAGCCAACTCTTACCATTCCTGCATCCTCATGGCATTTATTGGCACAGAAATCCAGGCAAGCCACCCAGAACGGCTGGTTCTGGTCTGTTCTTTTGGGTTTAGTCCATAACCTAGCCCATCCAGTGCCTGGCTGGTACCCTGTCCAGCAGCTCTGCCAGGCAGAAAAGGAGGCAGCCCAGGGCAGATCCCTCCCAGCCAGGTTGTTCCCATCTAAAAGCCTCGCCACCTTTCCCAGCTCTCTCTCTTATCCTGATCACCTTGCCCAGCTGTATCTCTTATCCTGGTCACCTTGCCCAGCTGTAGCTCCTATCCTGATCACCTTGCCCAGCTGTATCTCCTATCCTGATCACCTTGCCCAGCTGTATCTCCTATCCTGATCA
>JAWWEW010000078.1:95919955-96034604 GCA_035583185.1 Anabacerthia variegaticeps
ACCTTGCCCAGCTGTATCTCCTATCCTGATCACCTTGCCCAGCTGTATCTCCTATCCTGATCACCTTGCCCAGCTGTATCTCCTATCCTGATCACTTTGCCCAGCTGTATCTCCTATCCTGATCACCTTGCCCAGCTGTATCTCTTAGTCTAACTGCTCCCCATCACACACACACCCCCCTCCGAGTTTTTGAATTCATAAGAACACACGTTTTTAAAGAGTTTGCTGTGAGAACCTCAGTGAACACAGTTTGTAACTCAGGAGGGCTTGCTGCCCTGAATTCATTGTTAATTGGGTTTTCTTCCCCTTTGCAAGGCAACAGCCTCAGTTTATCCTTTGCACTTCCTAATAAAAGCCATTATTTTTTTCATACTTTCAGAAAGCTGAACTGACCTCAGCACTTTGAGGATTTCATTAAAATCTGCACTAGAATTAAGTTTACATTTCAGAATGGCAGAAACCCGGCAATCTAAACCACTGTAATTCTTTCTTAGTTTTGAGTCTATTTTAAATGAACACTTTTCTCTTTGTTCTGCAGCTTCCCATTTTCAAGTGCTATCAGCAGCATTTCACACCAAGATATGAAAAGAATAGAAATGAATGTGACTGAAGTGTACATCAGTGTTACCAGATTCTGCAAATTAAAGCAGGTTAGAGTTCAAATGAATGACAGTTTATTAAGAATGCCCTAGAGCATTCTTAATTCCAGATTGGATTCGGCTCAGCACAACTCAGGCTAACATAATACTGTTCCAGCTTGTGGGAATGAGGAGGGGGAGGGACAATTGCATGTTTTCCCCATTCAAGTAGAATATATTTCTGTGGGATGATGAAGAGCTGGCACCTTTCCAGCAGTGAAGGTTAGTATTGTTAGCGCTACTACCTTTAGAGAGTTGGTACTTCATTTTGCAACAATATTGGTGATAAATACAAGAGTCTGGGATTTCCCTAAATGACATTTTCAAGTATCAGTAGCTATGCAAAAACTCCATACCTACTTTAATCTAAAAACCTAATCTTGTGTTAGTACACAGAGATCATTTATGAATTTTACATAGCAAAAGAAAATAATTCCTTCTCTTTTCTTATTCTTCTACTTTAATATTAAAATATTAACCATTATAGACATTTTTGTAAATTTAACAAACTATTACATTCTTCCATTACAGCTGAATGCATTTTGATAAAAAGTCAGTCAGTGTAAGAATCCACCCACTTTTTTTCAAAAGTACTTTATTTTCTTTTCCATTTACTAAGAAAATGGGGCTTTTTTGCTTTTCTTCCCCCTTTCAAGTTACACACCATATAAATTTCTGTTATCTCCAGTTTTGTGAAGATTAATTTAACAAAAATTATATTTGGGTTTTTTCCCTGAAGATTAAGCATGAGATTGCAAGAAAGGAAAGACTATAATCCTTAAACTTTCTCTTTGTGGCTTTCCTATGAATTTATTCTGTCACTTTCCTATTAATTTATTCTGGACTGTGAGGGCACATTTACAGAGATGAGGGAAAACAGATAAAATCCTGGATTTGTACATACAAATATGCACTTAGCAGCTCTTTTGACTCTCAGGCTGGAGACTACAGCTTTTTACACTACTGGACTGCCAGTGCCTTGCAGAGTGAATGAGAACCTCAGGACTAATTCAATTACACACCTACAGGAGGTCCAGCACCAGTCATGTGGTCCCACTGCTTTTAGACTCGCCAACAGTGTCCTGCAATATGGTTTGTAAATACCTTGTTTCTTTCTGTTTCTAGTGGAATTTCTCCAGCATACAACTGCCTCAACAGTTTCATTACAAAGGTGTTCATAAAAGCAAAGAGACTTGGCAAAGTGTCATACTGAGCTTTGCAAGACATGGAAATAAACTCTGTCACCCTCCCCTCTATGCTCTTCTCATGCCATTTGTCATCCATAGACAAATTCCTGGCCTCTGACTTCTTCCATTACATGTTTTAAACCCAGGAAACAAGTCTGACAAAACCAGTATAGTCATGGAGGCTGATGCTTTTGGAACTTTCCAAACAAAGAAATTAGACACATGTTGTGTCTCACAACTTTGGATATTCTTAGAGAAGAAAAAAAGTAACCATATATATGCAAAAAAGCTTTAAAATAAACATAAGGATTTGACAGAATATTAAGTAGAATATTTATAAATTCCAGGTTGGTTTTTCAAAACTCATAGAGGACTAGGCAAATGGGGCCCAATGACATCAACCAGCAATGCAGTGGCATTCTAACACAAACTACCAGGTGCACTGCCACAGCATGGAAGGGCTTGGACCGCCACGGGAACACAACAGCACAGATATCAAATGGGATGCCATGCTGCAGAATTTGAAATCAAAAGCCTTACAGAGATTACAAAAAGTAGGGTTTAAAATATTTTCTTTCTGTTAAGAGCTGTGCTAAGAATACATGAAGTTTAGTTTTATTCAGATAAAATTCAGATAAAAAAAGAGCAGGTTTTATTTTTGCATTGGTTTTGAAGATTAGGTATTTCATGGAGATATCTTATTAGTTTTCTCTTTTTCAGCTGAGCTTCATTTGAGTAAGTCTCTGACTTTTTTAAACACCTGGCAGCCCTAGCTCTGCTCTTACACTTGTTTGATATTGTCCAAACCTAATTACAAAAGAAGCATGAAAGGTGTTTTATAGTTGTGCAAGTGAAAGGAAATTTAGATATAATATATTGATAAATTACAGAGTTCAACCTGATGTTTCCAGAAGACTAAAAGAAACGTAATTGAATTAGCTTTTGAACATATGTTGATTTCAGGAGGACACTCAATTGTCCTACAGGATATTGTATCTGGAAGAGAACTCTTATAGACTGAAAACAATTAAGCTGTGTGATTTCAGTGTTGAGTCTTTTTAGATAAACCATGCAAGTGGAGCAGAGCAACTCTTTAGCTGGTGTTAAAGCACAGCGCTGTCAGACTGGCCTCTCTGCTTAATGTCAATAGCACTGCGTATAAAACGTGACTAAAGTGTGTACAAATGTTGATCTTTGGAGAAGGCATGCCTAGAATCATACACACATCTACTATTTCATCCACCAGGTCAACTTCTGGGAGAGAGGGCAAATTGGGAGTTTTCTTGCCAAAAGCTGATTCTTAGCACACTTGTTAGGTTACACTGCACAAAGCTACTTCCCCGCTGCTTTTAATCCATAATCCCAATATATTATTAAAGTTAGAAATGCTTCTCCCTTAGAATATACCCCAAAGCAGCAGGGATTCACATGGTGGGTGTAAAGTTTTACTGCAAACAGGTAGTTTATGTACATAAGAGTTTTTCCACACCCTACAATGTGCTTACATGTTATGAAATGGCAAATAAGATTTATTAGAGTGAAAATGTTATTGTAGGAAAGAACTTGGATAGTTGTATGTGAGAAGGTTCAGAAAATACAGTTTCGTATCAAGGTTTGACACAAGTTAAATAATATTAATAAGCAGCATGATAAAGATTCATCTAACAGATAAGGTATAGCTTCTGTACCAAAGAAATTTGATACCATCTTTAGTCCTGTGACTTTTAACATGTGAGTACTGAATGCCCAAGGAAGATGTACCTTCTCTTAATGTAGACAGGATTTCCCTGTTTATTTAAACCTATGGAATTTTTAGTGTAAAGTTATTTATGTAATATTTTATTGGCTTGGCACATCTACAAAGTCACAGTGGCATGGACGTGCTACCTATATAGAAACTAAAATTATTTCCTATTGTATAGAGTGCAATATCAACTACATAAATAACCTTAAAGAAAGTCAAGTGTGTCTGTCATGAAAGCACTAAGTTTTAGCTGTGGCACACCCATCTGCACATCACTGTTATTATGACAAATTTACTACTTGATATAGCAACTGGTAGTTATATCATTACTCAAATTTCTTCAGAGCCATGGGGGAACTACTGGAGAACAAACAGAGAAGGACGACGAACAGCTGACTAAGTTAATTGTTTCAGACAATGGAATGAACACAAGCAAGCGAGCCTACCACGAGGGTAACAATAAATAAAATAACTAAAAATAAAGCAATTAAAATCTGCTTTGGAGAGTAATTTCAGGAAGAGACCAGTCAATAGGAACAGAACTGAAGTGCTTATGAGTCTGTCCAGGATAGGGTAACCCACAGGCCAGTCAAGGGAGGCCTGAGGGACAACAAAATGTCTCACAACTGGACTCCATTACTCACACATGATAAGCCAGGAATGATCACATGATGGAGCAAAAATATCGACCCACAATCTGCCTGCAGGAATTCCCCCAGGAAGGCAGTTTACCATGAGCATGGCAATTTTTCAGAGCCCTAAAGAGAAACGTCACTCAAATAGTAACTCCCCTTTCACAGAACTATCCCCTCACCCACCACACAGTCACTTAGTGGGGAAATCAGGCCCAGGTCACGGTGCCTCCCCTCACTCCACACGCTCGAGGGACATTCCCTCTGGGCAGGAGGAGCGGGATGAACCCAACAGCCCCCTCAGGAAACACAACCTGTGCCCCAAGGGAGCCAGCTGAGGTGGCAGCACAGCCTGTTGCCCCCGAGAGTAGCAGGAACAGCAGTGACAGAGGGAACTGCAGCACCTCAACAGCCCCTCACCCAGAACTGCACAGTCACAGACAGAATGTGCAGCCCCTCACCCAGAACTGCACAGCCACACTGCAGAGCACAGTCAGACAGAATGTGAACTACCATACACACACAGGTGATGCAGAAAAGAAACTTTGTAGGAATGGTTTGTTATGATTGTAGACGTGGGAGAAGAAAATCAGGTGGGGGAGATACCACTGAAAAGGGCAGGATGACAGCTCAAGAATCCTGTCCTTCCAAAACTGCTAAATTGTTCTCAATCACTCTCTGAAGGAAGGAAAAGCAAGGAAGAGACTTCCTGACAATGGTTTTACTCAAGGTTAGCTCCTGAAAAATTTATCTCTACCCCCCTATGAAATTCAGAAGCAGTTACCATTCTTTTTGGAATAACAAAGAGGCTAAGCTACAGAACTTGCTCTCTTCTAAGCAACAAACCTACATTGTCTGACTGTCACTGAACCAAAACAAAGTTCAGTGATGATATCCCAATGAAGAAAAAGAGCCATCACTTAAATTTTTGCCTCATTTACAAAGAAAACAAAGATTTCAATTCTGTCACATCAGTTTATGAGAATTCAGAGCAACTATAAAAATGCAAATACTGTAACTCAGAGTTCCAGCAGCTAAGCTTTTCATTTGTCTCTCCTCATAGTTAGTGATATTCCAGCCAAATATGCATTTCCACTGAGTGATGGATTTTGTTTTGCTGGACTGAAAAGGGAGCAGATGACTACAATAACAAGGTTATTACTGGGCTCTTCCAGAGCACTTATCTTATCCCAGCATCTACCAGGCACAAGAAAACTATAGCAAGAGGAAGTAGAAAATGGTGCCTCACCCTCTGCTCAATGAATTCAGTTGCCTCTTCCCTGTCACAGCTGTCCACGAGAACTCCCTGCACTATAATGCTCTGCAAGTCAATTTTCTGTGTCCATTCTACTCCCTTTTGGCTTCTGATGAAGCAAATATCCCAGAGCTGCCTCTTCAGTAACTCCCAGAATTTGCTGAGCCAGGTCTCCCTCTTCCAGTTCATCTTCCCATCCTGCTGGTCTAGGTCAAATTGGAACATTTCACCATATTATTCCTGAAGCACTTCAGTTCAACATTCCACTCAGCATTCTCTTACCTAAACGTCTTTGCCTTTTTGCCTCCTCAGCCCAAAGATCTGACAGTTGAAATATTCTAACAGATCTTCCTTCCAGAAGTTCAGAGATTTCCCAGCTATTACCAAGGAGTTATTGCTCAGCCCTTCTGTGGGTGATGTGCTCAACACCCTGGGTAAGGCAGCTCAATGATTACAAGCATTATTGCCATCTGCAGGAATAAATACTGACGGATAGCAACTGACAGCATTCAGGTAGAGCTTTTGTACTTCCTAAATTACATTTCACATTACATTACAGTGGGAATCCTCATGAAAGGCAGCCTCATTGGATGCAGGAATTCTATTTAGGTGCTATGAAGAAATTTTCCATATAGATGAAGCAATAATCAGTTTATAATAAGAAAACTATGAGAAATTGTACTATAAAGCCTTGGCCTGAACCATAATAATTGCTCTGTGGAATTTACTAAATATATTACTATTTAGCTGTTCTTGTTTGGGTATTATTTAGATACCAAAGCAATGGGCTTTACAAAAGCTACATATATTTATACCGCTATAATATTTTTGTAAGCAAAATACATTAGACAAACTTTTATGAGACCAATATTATTTCTCACCAGATGAAAAAAGGAAAGGTAGTGTCAGAATCTTTAAGTAACACAAGCTGCCTTTTATTCCTCAGCTAAAAGTTTTGTTTTGCTTCTGAGTCTCTCAAGCCTGTTCCCACGTGAGGGAACAAGCAGGAGAGTATAAACAGAAAACATGCAGATCTACAAGCTGATGTTATTCACTCTATTTTGAGGCAAAATATATGAGCATTAAGACCACAGGCTAAGTGGTAGGACTTAACAAAACTTACAGAAGGGAGGATTAAACTGGCCTTGATGAGAACTTTATTTTGGATCTGCTTGACCTTTCATGTAAACTAACTCACTTTCCACTGTCTATATTCTATATAATAACTCTCATTGGGACTTATCTTTTATTATTCTTAACTCCCTCTCTCCCAAAGACAGGCTTGGTTTCAGAGAACAGGCACCACTATGGATTCATCAAGTTGTACATTTGAAGTAGTTTTTAAGGTCTGGAGTTCCTATCCATGGAACACACAGTCCCACAAGTGAAGACACATTAAAACTATATTAGAGTGTGTTTACAAAAATACCTATTTAAATGTATTTATAAATTAATGCTTGCTTTCTTTTGCTTTGTGCAGCTTTTGTCCCACAGATAAGCCTTATTACAGAAGTCTCTGCTATATCCAGCAGTCCTTAAAGGAATCACATTTATATTCCACTTGTGCCAGCAGAACTTAGGAAACAAAGAATTCTTAGATTTACCCTGTATGAAGTTAACAGCTATGTAGTATGAATAAAGGTACCAGGTTTTTTAGGGCAGAAGAGCATTTCCATCCATTTCAAGATGCTTGACACTGGAACATGACCATCATGTTTAAATTGCATATATTCTGTTTCAGAGGTACTATTCAGTGTCTCAAATTAGCACCAGTACACGATAGAGGAAATGAAATTTACATTGTATTAATGTTTTAAGAGATGTTCCTTCCAAAATATTCAGCAAAGGAAAACTTATTCTCTCACCTACAGCCCAACAAAAGCAGTGACACCAACAATATAACTGTGCTGACAACATATAATGTCACAGTTAGAAATCTATTTACAATGGCTGAAATTGTGATTCCTGCGTTAAGCACACAGGACTCTAAGAAGGAGATCATATAGTTATTTATTTTATTCTTTGTATTTCCAGTCAGTTACAAATATTTTTTAAATCTTTGGGAACAAGGATAGTCTAAACAAAATACATTTCTAGTGGAAATAACATTTGCTCCATGTAGGCCTCAGACACTGCTGATGGCAGAACAAGACTGGAATGTGCAGATAATTATCTTTGAGGCTAGTCAACAGCTACAAGTCCTTCATAATATCACCTTTAAGATCAAGCCAAGACATTCCAGTCTGAATCAAGGTTTATTTATTAAAGGATTTAGCACTTTTAGATCCAATATTGCCTGGAAGACCACCAATTTCCATTTCCAAATATCTAATTTCTCCAGTTTCTTGATGCATACATAAGACCTCCAAAATCACTTTAGTGAGCACACACATATGCACATAAATGATGCCTAAATTCCTTCCCTTCTCTAAGAAGAATTCCACAGGAAACACCTACAAAGCAAAAGACACTATAGGAGATGTCAATAACTCTCATTCATTTAGGCAACACAGCTTCGATAACTGCCGGTATAATTTACTGAAATTTGGATTTTTCTTGCTCTTGATTTGTATAAGGGTTACTGAGAAGAACAGTGTTTCAAGGTTAGTAAATACATGTAAGATGTGTTTAGAATATTTTCTTATCTAGGAAGTGAGCTGGGTACTTAAAAATTAAAGGGTTTCTTTTTTTTTTTTTTTCCTTTTAAGAAACAGTGTTTACAATAAGTAAATAAAATTATTATTCAAAAGTAGAGATCAACAATTGTCTTGTTCTAAGCTGGCTTTTTCAGTCTGGAGTCTTTTTAGGGCTGGTGCCACTTTTCTAAAATCTACTGTTCATGGCAAGATCAAAAGTAATGGCTTATAATGCAACATCTGTTCAGTAAATTTGTGTTATATCACAGTCTTACAGAGGGTTTCTACAAATGAACAAAAAAAGAAATATAGCCTTTCTACATATAATGGATTTGGTCAACAAAAAACCTAAATACACACAGTATGATCCTGGTTATCCAAACTTCCCTGCTGTCCGTGTCTTCCTGTCTGACAGAGACTCCTCGTAACACAACCCCTGAGTCACCCAGACAAATGTAGTGTGATACAAATTGTTTGAATAACTGCTATCCTACTGTATTGCATTATGAATATAGTTTAATCTTTCGTGGTATTTCATGTCATCTTATACAATATCCTACCTCAAGAGCGGGGAAAATCAGCCATTAAAAGAGAGCAACCCTCACTGCTATAAATGCACACTAACATGAGCTAATATAAATAATAACTACTATTAACTATCATGTTGATCTAATACTACAAATCAGCCAGTATTTCATATTTTTAAAAAAGCCACAAAATACTGGCAAAGAATGTTTAAAGAAGTTCTGAGGTTTGCTTTGGGGTTTTGTGGTTTTTTTAGAGAGAAAAGAAAAGCATCTACTTTTCCAGGACAGTATGTGTAGACTCTCCTCTACTTAAGTAGAGTTAGTAGTTAAGGTGCCAAAAGGAGGCACAGAAGATAAAAGATTTCCCAAACCAAATAACGTAAGTTTCTTGGGCACAGGAAAGAAGATTCAAGGTCCTGATCTTAAAGGACAGCACCTTCCTCCCTGCTCCCTGCCTTCTCCAAATAGGGTTTCAAAGGGAACAAATACAAGCCAATTATAGGCTCTGTCAGAAGGATACATTCTGCACCCAGGTACTGTCCCTTGCTTCAGCGGGGTACAAGGAGTAGAGTTAATACAGAGAGCAATCTACTATTATTTTTACTCAGTCTTGCATTTATAAACTAAAACCATTTCAATATTCCCAGCACAGGCTCATGGTTGAAAGCCCACATGGTCCCATATACACTATGATATCTAAAGTCTTGAAAAAACAAAGAACTGAACCAAAGCTAAGAGCATTGCTGTCTTTACCAGAGAAGTCAACCCAGAAATAAACACAACTGTTCATGAGAAAGATATTAGAAGCAATAAATTTTCTAGTGATGAGTGTTTTTAGGTGTATAATTTATGTGTGCAAACACTCACTGGTGGTATGACCAGAAACACAGATATCACGGAATGAAAAGGAGAAAAAATAGGGGAAAGTAGAAGATGTGGATATATGCTTTACTAGGCTGATAAAAAAATAGCAAACTTATATGAAAGACTAGACTGTGACATATTTTCACAAAAGCAAAAACAAAAACAAACATTGTTGACTCAAGAATGAACGTTGGCAGGAAGCTGCCATTAGGTCTTCTATAGTTTACACTATATTTTTTCCTTCCAGCCGCTGCCAGTGGGAGGTTTTAAAGTATAATGATATACTGAGAAACTTATGACAAGCATGTCCAAACAAAGTAAAACATATTTTTCACAAAACAGTAAACTCTGATAGTTTTAAATCCATGGAGCCAGAAGTAGCCTGAAGACTAATTATAGCAGAATTGCTAACTTGTAAAACCTGTTTTAGGTATTTAGGTATTCTTGACTTTTTTTCCCAGAAAATATTGTTATAGCAGGAAGTTACTTCTAAAAAACAAAGTTGAAATAGGAAAGGCCTTTTTCATACCAAAAAAAAAAAAAAAAAAAAAAAAGCTAAATTTTAAATTACTTGCGCTATCTCAATTGAAAATTATGCCTATAGCTACTGGGGACTGATGTGTTTCACTTTTCAAGTTTTTAATTACTTAAAATCAAATGGAAGTGTCATGGAACCATAACCTTGTAAATCTTGGTTCTATCAGGTTTGTCAAATGTACCATTCAGAGTTTCTCATACAAATCTATGTTTTGAGTTTATTCCAAACTCATATAACATTCTTACAGTTGCAGCTGTGGGTAGGAATGTGTGATGTGCACACAGCATATATGCTCAGATATTATTGTATTCATATATTTACATGTTTGGTTTTTGTTTTTTTGTTTTTGTTTTTTTTTTTGTTGTTTTGGTTTTTTTTTGTAAAGGTCTTTAAAAAAAATCACTTTAAAAGCAATAATTTTCCCCAGTGCATTCTCTCTTGCTCTGTCTTGCCTACCTTACTACCACTGCCTGGTACTAAGTGAGTCTTATCAAGGTCTCTTTGGTATCCATCAGTTCCAGTTTGATTGCAGAGAAGCACTTGTTCTTTCTCAGTGCTGAATCAGGTCAACTGCAGAACAGCAGCAGAGTGATTTTGTGATTGACAAGCCTGCCTTTGGGATACCAGCAGACACGAAAGTACACTGGTAGAGGAGGCTTCAATTAATTTGATACAGAAAAAGGACAAGAACTGAAGATCTACACAATTGTATTACATGAAACCTAAGAAATAACTAGAAAAATATGTACAATCTCAGAAGCAATTTTTGGAAATCAGTCTGACATAAATTATCTGTAAGAAATGTTGATCGGGGATAGATTTTGCTTCAAACTCACTCCTACGGCATTTATCCCTGGTGGTTCATTTATGATGGTCTTAAAGAAAATGTTCAGACAAGGCTAAAACACTGACTGAAGTTACAGAAAAGTTGAAGCCTGTTTGGCACTTAGAGAACAAGTTTGTTATTTACTTTGGTAGGTGAAAAAGAGCCAAGCTTGTAATAAACTAATCCCTAGTACATTACGTAAACAACATTTCCATTTATAATCTGAGTTATCTACTAGCTCCATTATTCTAACATCAAGGGTGTGGCAAGCTTAAAAGTAGATCTACAGTATTGAGTTGAAGCAGAGACAAGCACATCCTAATTTTTACTTGTGCACCAGATTGTAGACTAGTCAGGCCAGGTGAAACTATATATTCAGGTATTTTTTAATTTTCTAAGACATTTCTGAAATCCAACCCTTCTTTTCCTTACAATTAGCCTGCAGCTATTGAAATTAACTTCAGACTCTATTGTAATATGTCCATATAATCCTGCAGCACAGACAGACCTTTGCCTATCCTGACAAAGTTTTCAGAACTCCTTAGGCCTGACTTCACACACATGGTGTCTGAACTTCAAGGTGGAAATAAGGATTCTGGTATACATGCTGAGATATGTAGGTCTAAAAGGCTGGCTTTGTTTGAAATCATATGGATCTATATGTATCACCTATGATATGATAGCAGATATGCTAGTATCTGTCTCTGTGAAAACTATACATTGTTTCCATGAACGCTGTTGGTACTACAACTTGGAATATATTCAGCAGAGTAACCTCGGGCTGTACAACTTTGCCCTCATTAGCAGGCACAATGAAAACATATTTGAGTGCTACCAGTGACAGACTTCAACCACTCTGGTGCATGGAAAGCAAAACATTATGAAAACAAATGTCTTTTAGTTCAAACATGCATTTCAAAGTATAATTAGGAAATAGAATACAGTAAATCTAGATAATCACAATAATATATTATTGATTTTCAAACACCTTGAGAATATTCAAAAAATAATGAAAATTTGATGTTAAGGAACTGTTCAATCCCTTAGAATATTAATTCTATTTCCTTATCCTTATGTATTAAATTTTTGGTCAAACTCATACACTTCCAAATTATATCCATTTTTGTTATTTTGTTGTGGTTGTTGTTGTTGCTTTTGTTTATTTTTTTGTTTATGTTTGTTAGCATTTTGGGGGTTTTTTGTTTGCTTTTTTTTGTTGCTGTTGGTTGGTTGTAGAGGGATTTTGGGATTTTTAAATTTGGCTCTTCTTACAGTTTTAATCCTTTACTTTAAGTTCCTATGTGTGGAATAACACATTATGACAGAAGGTAACCCACTAATTTTTATATTTCTGGTATGAGGCAGAGTTTTGGGAATGCCCTCTAAAACATTAACATTAGTGGATTAACAACAGACAAATGTAAATAATTCAGAATATATTCTGTGACTGTTATCACTGTTGCACAAAAATGCAGGCACCTATTATATGATCTGATTCAGATGATGCACCTCTCTTCTACTTGTCTTCATGTGTCAAACAACCTTCTGTTCTGAGTGCAGATGTACAATCACTGAGAAAGCAAGCTGTATTTTACAGTGTGAAATGAGTGACTGAGATCACTGGCACCAACAAAAATGTTTGAAAAAGTCTAATCTTCCTTCTCCTCTATCTAAAAGTTATTTAAAATTGGAATAGACCTTTTCTTGAGTTTCACATTAAGACTAGCACTGGCTCCCAGTGGAGAACCTGGAAAAGACAGAACAGAGGTACAAGTAAACAGTACAAACTCCTCAGACCAAACAGCCCTTCTAAAGTTCATCAGAACTCTTGTACACAGTCACTGATAGGTGATTCCTGTTCCCATAGATCAGACAGAATACCTCAAAAAAGTTCAAAGGTTTACATTAAGTCAAGCAGTAGGCAAAGATTTTCTGTCTTTGATGCAAACTTCTGTAACCCTTAATGTGAATTTTACACACTGTTCTGCAGGTAATCTTTATTTTGACTCGAAATCATAACTGATTTTTTTTTTTTTTTTGATAGGACTGTAAATATCATCTAGTTCCAAATCCCCTGCCAGGGGCAGGGACACTTTCCACTAGACCAGGTCACTCAAAGTCCCATCCAACTTGAGCACATTCAGGGATAGAGAACTTCTCTGGGACACCTGTTCCAGAAAAAACAAAACAAAACAAAACAAAACAAAACAAAACAAAAACAACAAAAAACCAACCAACTAAACAAACAAAAAAACCCAACCAAACAAAATAAAACCAAAACAGCCATCTGCAGCTTGTATTTATTAATTTAAAGAAAATTAAAAACAAACAAACAAAACCCACCAAACAATCAACAACAACAAACCCCCCAAAACCAGAATACTGCTTATCAGTCTTAATGTACCAAGGTTTTAAATTTTTGGAAGCTTTTCCCAAAACAATAAACTTGGTAGAAAGACAAAAAAATGCCTATGGCACGGATTCCAGGTCCCTTTAATTAAAAAAAAAAAAAAAAAAAAAAAAAGGACAAAAAAAATCGCACAAAAAGGTTAACTTATATTTATGTAAATGATTTATAAGTCTGTGGAACCTAAAAAGTACTATCAAATATGAAGTGGACATGTAGATTTTCAAAAAAGGAAAATCTGAGTACATGTTTCAGTATACATTTTGTAGATGTACTTTGAAACCTGAAATTCTTAAAAGTCTGTGTCAAGTTTTTCTTAGTACAAAGTATAGTACCGTAGATTATCTTAAATATTTATGAAGTTAGAATAAGTTTTCAGAAGTGCTCAAAACTGGTCCAGTGCTCTTCAAACTCAAGACAGATTCTGAGTTCAGCAGGACAAGCATGAGTCTAACACTGACAACACTGTAAAAATCCTGTGGCAAATATTTCAGGCAAGGTCCTACTGACAAATTTGTAATTTTCCATTTTATTACTTCATACCCTTAAAATTAAAATTGATAAGTCTGTACAGTTAAGCATACATTCAGGATTTTAATTCCCTGCTGCCACAAAAATCTGGGAAAACACAGCAATTCACAGCATTTCAATGTAGAATCTCAAGGATAAATATCATGGACAGCTTTGGTACATTTTGCTTGCAATGAGTTAAATACTTTGAATGCAGCTACTTTTATTCTTCTGTAAATCCACTGGCTTTTTATTCTCTTCAGGAATGTACTGTACTTCAATTCTTCATAATTTAATTTCACAAACACACTTAAAGGGTTTTCCAAAATACTTTTTCTAAAATACTTCAATTTTCATTAAAGAATTGCTTTTTATATAAAGTAAATTGCACTCTCCTGCACCAAAATACTTCAGAAATTAATATAAATTAGATCAACAGTGTCTCTGAACATTTAAAGAACTCATATTAACTCTGAAAAATTTCAATAGATTCCAGTGCATAAGAGAGAGATTTAAGTCTGTTAACAAGTCCACTGAACTTTTTTCCTTGTTCGTTTGTATTTGTTTTTTTTAAATAAATATATGCATAGATTTTATATGCTATATATATATATGAAACATAAATTTCTATAAAAAGAATTATTACTGCACATGATAAGAATCATTCTGTAACTTTAGGGTTTCAGCATTTTCAAGTTTGTGAAAGCTCTTTAAAAATGGTAATTTCATTTGACTTTGTTAGGAATTTATATGCCTTAAATGTAGTGGCATTTGATAATTAGAAACATCCAAAATTTAGGTGTCTTGGGAACAAAATATTTTCAAATACCTTTTCTGTTCTGTCACAATGATCAGTTTTAGGGTATAAGTGTTGCACTCATTGTTAAAATACACTGTCACATCCAATTTACAAGCTAACGGTGTTTGTACATAAAGTCTTTTCTGGATGGCCAAAGGACAGACATGGTTTACTTCCTGTCAAAATCAGCAACTCTCATATGGGCAAACGGGCTTATCATCAAACACATGAAACATCAAGAATAAATTGTAGAATCAGAATAAAGAATAATTTGGGTTGGAAGGGACCTTTAAAGATCATCCATTCCTAGCCCCTTGCCATGGCAGGGCCCACTGAGAGAACTTTAAACTAGCTTGGAAAGGGGAAAAGAAAAGTACCAGGCTGGCCAGTAAGGAGCGATGGAATGGTGTGCCAAAGGAGCACTAATAGGATCTCTAAATCTTATTAATGAGGTGTTGGCTATAAAGTACCACACCTGAAATGTTTCTACTCTAATGAACCCAACATGAGGAACAACTGTATGCGTTCAAAGCTTTGGCCCATTCCCAGAGATTTGACATGACTAGCGTAAGGAAAAGCTGGTGAGATGAGTCCTGTGACTGGAGTTCCCTGTCGGATGTTTACAGCCTCTTCAGCAGGGATAGGCAGTGCAGAAGAGGTAGGGGTTGGCACTGTAGATAATAGAAGGGTTAGGATGTATGGAGCTTGCAGTTGGCAATGCCACAGCTGAGATCTTCTGGGTGAGAATCAAGGGACAAACAAATGCAGCAGTTATTGTGGGATTCTGCTATAGACCTGCAGGCCAGGACTATGACACCAACAAATTATTCTCCAAGGAACTAAGGGACACTTCCAAGTCAACTGCCCTTGTCCTTACATGGGGCTTCCATTTGCCAGAAATCAACTGGGAGCATCACACAGCTGGTACAACTTGGGCTAGAAGATTCCTAAGAAAAAACCTTTATGGAACAGGTCCTAAGGGAGACAACTTGGAAAGATGCCCTTCTTGATCTGCTGTTTGTGAACACAGTAGATTTCATGAGTGAAGTGGAGATTGGCAACTGTGATGACAAAGCCACAGTGTCTTGGCCACAGCAATCATGAAATGATTAAGTTTAAAATCTCAACAGGAGGAGAACTGCCAGCAAAACTTCAATTCTGAACATGAGCATATTCAGGCTGCTCAGGGAATTAGTAAGTAAAGTTCCCTGAGAATATGTTTTTACAGGTGCTGGGGTCTATTTGTGCTGATCACTTTTAAACATCACATCCTGCTCAAGAACAGACAATTCCAAAATGTCAAACGTCAAGCAGACAAGGAAGAATGGTGGTTTGGCTGATCAGAGATCTTCTCTTGGAAATAAGGCAAAAAAGGAAGGTGTCCAATGAAGCTGTCCAGGTGACCCAGCAAGAATACAGAGATGCTGCTTGCCACTATAGGGAGAAAATTCATATGGCCAAAGCTCAACTGCAGTTGCAGCTGGCCAGAACAGTGGGGGTCAATAAAAAGAGATTTTTTTTCAAATACATTAATGGTAATAGGCAGTATAGAAATATCATTGGCTTGTTACAGGATGAGGATGGTCACCTCACAAACAGGGACATAGAAAAGGCAGAGGTGTTTCATATATTCATTGTCTCTGTCTTCAAGACATATGACAGACAAAGGGGGTCCCAGTCGATGGCAAGTTGAACATGAGATAGCAATGCCCTGGCAGCCAGGAGGGACAACTGTGTCCTGGGCGGCATCAGGCAAAACATCGTCAGCCAGTCAAGGGAGGTGATTCTCCTGTTCTACTCTGCACTGGTGTGGCTTCACCTTGAGTACCGTGTATTGTTTTGGGCACCACAACATACAAAACCACTAACCTATTGCAATGTCCAAACGAAGGTCACAGGGATCGTGAAGGGCCTTCACCATTCTTCACCCACAGGGAGGGGGAGCCTTAGAATGAGCAGCTGAGGTTATTTGATTTGTTCAGCCTACAGAAGAGGAGACTGAGAGGAGATGCCATGGCACTCTTCAACATCCTGACTCTGAGAGACAAGCACTAATCTCTTCACTCTCATGAACAGTGACAGGACTCCAGGAAACAGCTTGGAGCTGAGTCAGGAGAGATTTAGGTTAGATATCAGCAAAAAGGACCTTCACCCAGAGGGTGGTTGGGCATTTGAAGAGGTTTCCCAGGGAAGTGGTCACAGCACCTCCGAGTTCAAGGAGCTTTTGGACAACACTCTCAGGCACAGAATATGACCCATAGGGTGCCCCGTGGAAGGCCAGGAGTTGGACTTCATGATCCTGATTGTTCCTTCCAACTCAACATATCCTCTTATTCTATGAATGTAGACATTCTGGAAAACAAATGTCATTTTCACTCAGTAGCTGTGGATCCAGAAAACTCAAACTTGATAAATTTTGAGAAATTAAAATTTTTACATGATCCAGAATTGCTACTTAGCTGCTACTTCTCTACAGCCATTTTTACATCACTCTTACTGCTGTGTTGGGTACCCAGTCCAACCATTCACCCACAATATATAAGATATATATAATATAGAGTATATGTATTCAGTGGTAAATGTCAATATTCTTTTAACTTCAACATGCAATTATGATTTCATTTTTTACCTGAATTCCATTTCAAGTTCTGGTTTGAGCCCTTTCAATTTGCACCATTTGCCTCTAGGCGTGTTTCAAAGTGGTCTGAAAATCATTTTTTCCTATGCTGCTTTTGTTAGTACATAAAAAATGTCTTTGCTAAGTGTACCTCATGCTTGAATGTTTTCAATTTATTAACTTGAAAAGAATAAACTTAACTTTTTCAAAAACTTTTTACATTCTTAGTGAGTTCTTTGCAATGCAGGTTTTTTTGTCCTATGCCATTGGGAGTGAAGTCTGCTGAAAGCAGACTGAAAGAAAATTATTTTGACACCTTTGTGGAAAGAATTTAAAGATCATTTTTGTCAGCTGCAATTATACTGTTGGGTAAGGAATCCAAAACCAATGGTCTCATTAGTAAGTATTTCAGTAAAAGCTGCCATCCATTGTGACAAGATATATTAGATGTTATAAATTCTCTCACAGTCAATGATGGCTTTTTCATACATAAAAGTATATTTTCCCCACACATGCCAACCATCTTTCATGTTTTTGTTTAGATCATCACAAATTAAATTAGCAATTAGTTTAATACTCAGAGTTAATCTTTTTCATATGATTACATTGACAATGTGATTTCTGTAGGATTGAGTAAACTTATTGACATGCATACCAAATACGGCTGCTCATGCATTTCATATCCATGCAAAAAAAAGTATATCAAGTCCAAAACAATTTCTTTTACCTTTTTCTTACTCTAATTTCTTTTACTTTTGTACTTTTGGCAGTATGAGTTTGCCTGGTCCAACTTTACTTGATGTTGCATCCTAATTTCAGACTTCAAGAGATTTTGCTTACACAAACTCTTATAAACCATTGGTTCATTGGTACCTTAAGTTCACACCTGGAGAATAACTACACATTTTTCTCTAAGAGATTTCTTTTAATTTGATTATAATATAGGCATTTGGCAAAAAAAGGTTTTACAGAGATAGCATACAACTTCACAAAAAACTTCACAACATATTAAGAGGATTGACAAGCATGGCTATAGTAAGGAACTGTTGTTACACCATGTTTTAAAGGTACACCAGCAGGAGAAATGAACCCAACTCAGAAAGAGATTACAAGTCAGAATTACAATTTTATAAAAAGATAAGTATAATGATACAGAGAAAAAATCTTTTTGACCCACGAAAACAAATGTACAACCCAGTATCATGGGGCACAAACAAAATAGACCTCACCAGCCCCTGTGCTGAGAACCATGTGGCCCCTCTGAGTACAAAGTAAAAGGAAAGAAGAAACCTGCTGGTGAGGATGACAGTTGAGCGTGGCAGTCACAGTCCTGTTGAGGTTCTGGTCCATCTCTGGATCTGATGAGTGGTATCGGAAGTCCTCAGACCCCAAGATTATATATGCTTAGGTTCAGGTGGAAATGCCCAGTACCTCCCTCAGGGCGGGGTGTTTCATTATGGGTAATTGTGAATCATAGCATATTTTTAGAATCCTTGATGGCCCATTAGTAGACATGACCCCGCCTGATGGGTGTAAAGGTGCTAATGACTCCCCAGAGGGGAGTTATCACAGTTCAGTCATTGGTGTGAAGACAGGAAAACTTTTCTATCTCACAGAGTTCCTAAACACCCAGCTCATAGCCTGACGTGTCAGGTGTGCCCTGAGCAGTTGCTGCCAACAATCTATTATAACAGTTCAGGAGAAATGACATAGAGGGTGTAGAATACACAGCCCTGGCCACACCCACACAGTGACAAACTGGTTCTGGCCACTATAAGCAAGACACACCCAGCAAACACAAACTCCATGCAATTTAGGTTAGGTACCATCACCTTACAGAAAATAAGTGTTTAAGTTACCAACAAAAGGAAGAAAAGAAAAAAGGAAGAGAGATTAAGAGAGTTTAAGAGAAGAAAGAACAAAGAGAGGAAGAAAAGAAGAGAAAAATATAGTTACCACTGAGAAGGTTACATGTTGACAGCTTCAAGTAGAACAGACCAGCGCCCATAATGGAGACCTGGCGCTGCCTCTTTATCTGCTCTGGTCTCTGTGGCAAAACCCTCAGGTGGGGCCTCTGGTCCCAGGCCAGGGTGAGGGGCAGTGTTCTCAATGTCCCTGCCAATCCGAGCTGGGTCAGGGGCTCCAGGAGCTGGGGGCTGTTATATTTTTCCCAGGCTGTTTGTGTCTGGCAGCTGCTCCAGTGCTTCCCTGTGTGCGTTCCTGGGGCTGCCATGAGGGGTACGACACCAGCCCACCTCCATGAGGTTTGACCCATTCCTTCCCCCTCCACACACACACCCACACATGCACAAGGTGGTTCTGATCCAATAATCACTGATTTGGTGTTAACACTTGTGATGACCCTCATGACCCTCCATACTTCTGTTATCTGATCCACCTAGCATCATGATCTTCCAAGAGTGATTTGTTTGAAATTATTTGATCTTATGTGAATGATATATCTTTGCTGTAAACTAATTGCAAGAGATGATAAAGAAATTGTTGAACAGGAAACAGATTAAATGTAGAGAGATATATACCCTTCTTAAATTTACTTCCAGGAACAACACACATAAGTCAGAAAAAAGTGCAGAAAACTGAATTTTGATGTCCCTACCATGGAAAAAACGGAAAGTCCTGAACACTGTGAACCAAGAGGAAAATTTTGGATTTTTTTTTTTTTTTAAAAATACCAAAAAAAACACACATCCCCCCCCATTTAACAGCTGGTGAGGCTGGCTCTTATGACCTATTAAATGAATAACCTTCTTCAAGCTCCCTCATCTTAAATTTGTGTGTGACTCAAAGTGATTACAATATTGCTGTACTTCATCCTATTACAGTATGATTTGGAAATCTGCATTTGGAAACATTTGCCAATAGAAAATGCAAGATTACAAATAGCATGTAATATACTCTTTTGCCCTGAATAAACTCCAAATATCTTTACATAGATTAAACTAATTGCAACAGTTGATGATAATCTGCACAATGGTTGCACATATATCTTATTCCTGGATCACACATTTTGTCAGCTAGTTGAATGTACCTTCCACAGAGAAGTTGTGTGGCCCATGACTGTCCCAAAGTGAATGCACAGTAAAGATTAAAGCAGTATCTTGTTCCCTGGAGAGTCCTGGTGATGCCCATGTATTCTGATAGTCATGGATAAAGAGAATTTGTCATCCTGTGCCCAGTATGATTTGACTTGAGGAGCAGGGAACAGCTCCTAGGCTGGATATTTAAAGCAGTACAAACACAGGTTCTGTGGCAAACTAAGCTTCCAGTCTGTTTGGAATCCACATAATATTTGACGTTGCTTGTTAAAAACTTCACAAAGTGTGTTTTGGTGGACAGTTTTCTCCTTGATTATGACAGCATCTGAGTTCATCAGTTGCTTTGTACTGGTAAATTTATTCAAAGAAAACCTGTCTGAAGCTAGTATGTATTTAACCTTCATGAAAAGAGAGTTAATATGGTCATACTTCTTCTACAAGGTGCACTTTGTTGTACATAGATTTTGAGAAAGCTGCCTGCTCAAAACTGTTTAGATATATGTTACTTCGCTTTCAATTTCCTTTCAGTTCTAAAAGATAGATTACAACCTTATATGCCAATACATGACCTGGATACATAGTAAGTTTCCCTTCGCAACATAAATGTCATGTATTTTTCTTCTATAGGCAGACTACAAATTATAAATAATGTCCCTGTTGGTGAAGTCTTTCAACCATTAAATTCCTTCTATCTTCTTTTTCTTCTTTGAAGTTTGTTGATCATAAGTGCCGTAAAACTACATCTGTTGAATAAAACTGTGATTCTGATTCCGGATCAGAAGTCTCATAGCCTTCCAGTATATGCTTTCCACTTCATTTGTGTTAAAAATAGCTACTTTAGGCAAGCTTGTCATCCACCATCTCTCTGCTCACAATGATGAGGATTCCATCTTCATTGCAATGTTTTGAATGGCATATCTACATCTTGTTGATTCTACCCATGCAAGAAAACATTATTTAATTTTTTGATTCAAGCTCTTGTATTTCAATTTGGCCCTGTCTTGAAGAATTAGAATACTGTACTGGCTAAGTCAACACAATTCCTTTTTTTTTTCCTTTTCTTTTTTTTCTTTCTTAGTCAGTATGCAGTAATAGAACTGATGTTAGTGAATCTTTAATATTTCAGTCTTGTTCTGATTTTATACAACATGTAGAACTGGGATATGGCTAGACCAGGAGAGGTCCCAGAAGAACATTACAGAAAACCCACATCCCTTGAAAATCCTGTTCTCGGAAAAGAATTGTTCTCTAGTCAGAATAACTCTTCTTGCCAGGAAAGAAGAGAGCTTTGTTCCTTGCCAAGAGAATAGATTGTCCTTGATAAACTTCCTCTTATGTTACCTATGCATAAATAATAACCTGCTTTGATTTTGAATTTATTTCTTTTGTCAGACAACTTGTGGGATTTGTGTGTGAAAATCTGGTAATAATTAATGTCTTCAATACTGATGTGTCATTTTGATTAATTTCCTTTCTTCTGTACTCAAGGGCTAACTTCATTCTTTCAGTACAGGGAATGCCTTTTCCTTCCCACATTCTGTCCTCATGTAGCTTGTGCAAGCTGGATAGGTTTCTAGTTATTACATCATGTTTGCTATTTCCAGAATCAAGAAGCGTTTGCATTTCCTGGTAGGTCATTTCATGGGAATTGTCATAATTCAAAAAATAATGGATCTTTTTCTTCCTCTTCTTCTGCTTCCACACACCAAACCAAAAGGATTTACCCCTTAGTGAGTCTATGTCCCTATCTCTTTTTGCAATTCTAGAATGATCATGAATTTTCTGGTTTTTATATTTAAGGGTTTGGTTTTGGTTTGGTTTGGTTTGGTTTGTTGGTGTTTTCTTTTTCCTGAAGCAAATCCCAAGGACTTTGCATATGATTAAAGCTATGAAATTCATCCTTGTGTTTCAACTTAAACTGTTGTCAGCCTTAGATCCATTTTGCCTGTCTAGTCTGTTCAAATGTTTAAAAATAACTGGTTTTTTTTTGTTTAATTTTTAATATATGAGACATCTAACGAGAAGAACCATTTTAGAATTTTTGATGATATTGAGACATCAATAGCATTAGGTAAATATCTGAAGAACACCTCTGCTATCTTAATTTATATCCTTCTCTTATGATGTGGACAAAACTCTGAAATGTAATCCTCAGGTATTGTATTCCTCTGTAAGGTCACAAATTTTCATAGTTTAAAGCCAGCCAGCAACTAAGACCCAGGACCCACTTGTTCACTACCCTGCCCCCAGATGGAAGAGAGAAAGAATCAGAAGATTAAAATCTTGTAGGTTAAAATAAAGACAGTTTAATGGGACAGAAAAGGAAAAGGAAACACAAACATAAACATAAACAGAATAAGAATATACAAACAAGTTATACAAACGAAAACAGTTGCTCACAACTCCCAGCCATTTGCCAAGCAGTGCCTGCCTGGCCAGCTGCGACAGCGTGGTGGAACACTCCCCCTTCCCATTCCCCCTGGCCACGTGGTCCCAAGATGTCCCAGGAAAGGGACCCACAGAGACCACAGGAGGGGAAAGCAGAGAGAGAGTTTATTCACATGGTCAGCGGTATTTAAAGGGCTTTAGGGGATTTTGGTTACAACCAATAGAAATCGAGAGATAACAGTCAATGAGGAAAGGGGTAACAAAGGACTAATAAGGGGGGGTTTCACATAGTCCTGCTGAGGCAAATTCCTGCATGCTAATCTAGGGAGATAAGAGATTTCTCAAGGGGAGAAGAATGGTGACCTAAGGAAAAAAAGGCAAAGAATCCATTTTACAAACACAGTAAAAGCCTCAGTTTTTAAGGCATTATGGCTGGTTTCTTTATTTTCTTCACAGGCCCACTGCCACAGCCAGCTTTCCTCCTAGTTTATATAGTGAGCATGGTGCCATACAGTGTGGAATATCTCTTGGCCAGTTTGGGTCAGCTGATCTTGGCTGTGTCTCCTCTCAACTTTTTGTGTCCCTCCAACCTTCTTGCTCAGTATAAACACAACTCAGCAACAACTAAGATGTCAGTGTGTTATCAACACTATTCTCGTACTAAATCCAGAACACAAGACTATATCACCTACTAGGAAAAATAATCAGCTCTATCCCAGCCAAAAGCAGGACACAGACTAACACTGTGAAGTTTTGCGGCAGCTGATGGGGGATGCTCTCTGCCCCTGTCCTATCCTCACGTGGTCCCCCGGGTCCCGAGATGGAGAAAGGATCACACACACGCGGGCGAGGCAGGAAGCAAAGAGGATTTTATTCCCAGGGAGTAGGTTTTTATAGGGCTCTCAGGGGGGAATGTGATGTCACATCCTGGACAAGGGACCGAGGGGCAGGGAAAAGGTTGAACAGGCAGGGGACAGGGAGGCAGGGGAGGGGTTCTCACAGAAACTTGCTCGACCATTTTCTCGCATACTAATGAAGGTACTACCAGTATTTTGGGAGCAGACAGGCAGCCAGAGAAAAACTCTACTTTACAATGGAATAAAAACATGACTTTAAAACATTATAGTGACCTATATCATCTTCTGAGGCTGATTGCCACAAAGTTTGTCTTTTGTACTGTTGCAAATTGTGAATTAGCTCTTGCATTAAATGGCACAATAAATGAAGAAATTTCTTCAATTTAGTGAAATGGTTGTTAAATGTAAAGCCATGAGATTCTAAAATACAGATGCTACCACTATACTGTCTGTTCATTTGATGGATTTCTTAAGAAATTTCTATTTCATCCTATTTAATAGATCAAAACAATACATTAGTTGGAATTAAACGTGTTTAGTTTTACATAAATACTGGTTTGATTAAGTATCTTTCATGAAGCAGCACTTTCCAGCAATAAAGCTTGCTCTTACCCTCATCTTTTGGTCATTAGCACAGCTTTTATTACCCGTGTATGTATTTTCTTGATTGGTAACCATTATACTTGTGAAAAAGCCTAAAACATATACTAAAACCAGATCAAGCTGTGGTTTCCGCCTTTTTTCTCCTGCTTTATGCATTTTATATTAAAAAAAAAAAGGAAAATTTTACAAAGTATATTTTTTACCTTTTACAGTAAAGCCATGGTTGTTAAGGGCTAATGTATTTAAGCTGAAAATTCCTAATAACATAGACTTTTAATGAAAAACTTAAGAAGTATTTAATAGAGGTACTAAGCGAGTATTATAATGACACTGCAAAATGTGATCAAAGTACGGGTACTTTTCCTAGTTCATATACCTCTAAGCTACTAAATAGTTAAGTTACTAGCCATTAAGTTCAATCTCATTCATGTTTCTTTGCACAGGGGAAAAAAAAAATGGAGCATTTTGATGAACGAGTCAATGTCAGAAACATCAGCAAAGTTCATCTGCACCATCAAACTGCTTTTCCAGGGGCACCTTTTGGTTTTAAATAGCAGTTATGATGACATTAATGATTCCAGTGTATCTGGGATTTGAAGATTACAAAAAGACTTGTGTTACATGTAATAAACCTGTACTTACTATATGTTCCGAGCTCCCCATTAAATGTTATGAATGCAGATATTCAGTCAGAAACACAAGAACAAGAAGAACAAGAGAAAAAATATGTCAGCCCTTGCAGAGGACCAGACTGGGGTAAGCATGCCCTAACAAGTCTGGAGACTGTTTTTTCTAAGCAGCTGGATCCTCAGCAGCTACTGAAGTAAGTACAATGGGAAGAATTGAAGGAAGAAAAGGCAAGCTCTAGCACTTGAAGTCATATTCCATCCCCTAGAAAGGGGAATGGGTGGTGTCCAGCATGCATACAGGTTGATGAAGGTCTCACTTTAGCATTTGGGATCTACAAATAGGAGCTGTCTGTGCTTAAAACTTATTGTTTACAAAGAGGAAAATGTGATTTTTGGAAAGAAATATGAGAGGATGATGCAGTAGATATTTAGCACCTGGTCTGAAAAGAATTAAATTTTTTGCCTGGGTAATCATAGAAATAGATGTTTTAAAATCTACCTGTGTTTACAGTTTAGTCAGTATCAGTGCAGGAAATGAGGATAATACACCAACACCTGATTCTGTTTGAATGGCAAGCACCTTCTAAACTCCCCCTAAAGGAGCTAAAGCTTTCCTCTAAATGTACCATGAAGAAGTTTACGACAGAGCCACCCCACTTACTGATCTGAATTGTTACTGTTGAGTTCCAAGCATCAGAGAATCATTAAAATGTACAATGAAACATTGTAGTGTCAGAGCCTGACAACTCCATAAACTGGTGTCACACCAGAGAATACAGTACTGAAGGGAATTCAAATTTTTGCTCCTTATGAGGCTAAAGGCTCCATTGCCAAAGTCAAACTTGTGCTGAATATGAATCCTTATCAAAATGGAGACCTAACATTCTAGTACAGAAATGCAGGGGCCTTAGTGTGAGACTACAGGTTTCTTAGGACCACTACATATGTAGATAGAGCTATATATCTTATCTACATAATATATAATTCTTTATATATATCCACACATAGGTGTGCATATACACATGCATCAATATGAACAAACAAATGTGATAATAATATACATACGATGTAGATATTTACACATATACATTTTATTCTGTGACAAATGGCTGTGTTGGCTAAAATGCCTCTTTGGAGATAAGTTTTGTGGAATGGATATATTGCCACATAAAACTTGGACTAGGATAATTATAATGCATTTCAACATCAAGGCAAGGCATAAATCAACATACTTTACAATTTTGCTTTTAAAAATCTTCTGAAAACACCCTTACATTGAGCTAGCTTTTAAGTTATATGAATGTGTTTAAAAAGCTGTGTTTCATTATTGAAAATGTTGTTGGTAATTCATGGCCCTTAGCAGCACACACATATTCATCCTGGCAAACCTAAACGTTCTCACTATTGTTTGTCACCTAAGAAATAATATGAATTACACAAAATGTACAGGTGACAAAACATGAACATGAGAGAATCCAGATTTTTTTTTATGTTTCATGAATGTTTCAGTGTTTCTTCAACCTCCAGATAAGTGTCAAAATTAAATGACTCCACTGATTTATACTGTGAAAAAAAGTTGAGAAAAAATGTGTGACACATCTGATCTTATCGTAGTTACGTGGGGAATGTCCATATTCTGCTTTTGAAACCTCCATGGAGATATTACAGGAGCAAAGTACTTTCCACTGTAAGTGAAGAGCAGGTTTGGGATCCCTTGATGAAACTGAATTGCCACCAGCCTGATAAGATGCATCGCAGGGTTCTGAGGGAGGTGACTGGTGTTGTCCAGATACTCTCTATTTTCATATTACATATAAAAAGTCATGTCAGTCAGGGGAAGTCCCTTTGATTTGAAAAAGGGACAAATTGCTCTGATTTTTAAAAAGGAAAGAAGGGAAGCCACAGCGAACAACAGGCCAGTAAGCCTCACCTTTTTGCCTGGGAAAATCATGAAGTAGATTGGTCTGGAAGCAACATTAAGGCACATACAAAATAAGGAGGTGATCCATGACAGGCAGCATGGCTTGCTAAGGGCAAATCGTGTCTGACCAATCTTGTGACCTTCCGTGATAAAGTGATCACAATGGTCCACAAAATAAGGTCAACTGATGTCAGCTATATAGACTTCTATAAGGTCTTTAACACAGTTCCAAAATCATCCTTATCTCCAGTTTGGAGAGACATGGATTTGACAGGTGAATATTCAGTGGAAAAGGAATTATTTGGATACAGCCAGAGAGCTGTGGTCGATGACTCTGTGCCTAGATGGAGGCTGGTGATGAGTAGTGTCCTTCAGGGTTCTGTCTTGGGACCAGTGATCTTCAATATCTTCATCAATTACATGGACAGTGAGAGGAAGAGCACCCTTCAGCAAGTTTGCAGATGGCACCACGCTGAGGTTTGCACTTGACACAACAGGATGGGATGCTATTCAGGGGGACCTGTACAGGCTTGAAAAGTGGGCCTATGAGAACCTTATGGCATTCAACAAGTCCAAGGGCCAGTACACCTGGGTGTGACAATCCCAGACACAAGTACAGACTGAGAGAGGAATTCATTGAGATGGGCCCTGCAGAAAAGGCTTGGGTGTTCTCATGAATGAAAAAGCTGGACATGAACCAAGAGTGTGGCTTACAGCCCACAAAGCCAAACACATCTCGAGCTGCATCAAAAGGGGAGTGCGCACCAGGTCGAGGAAGATGATCCTCTCCCTCTACTCTGCCCTCATGAGACCCCTCACATGTAGTGCTGCACCCTGGTCTGGAGTCCTCAGAGCAAGACAGACATGGACCTGCTAGAGCAGGCCCAGAGAAGGGCCATGAAGATAATCAGAGGATCTCTCCTATGAAAACTGAGCGAGCTGGGGTTGTTCAGCCTGGAGAAAAGAAAGCACTTGGAACACCTTATAGCAGACTTCCAATACTTAAAGAGGGACAGAGACTTTTCACATGGGCAGTAAGACAAGGGGGAACAGTTTTAAACTGCTTTAAAAGAGGAGAGATTTGGATTATGTATTAGGAAGATATTCTTTGCTGTGAGGGTAGTGAGGCACACTAACAGATTGCCCAGTGAAGTTGTATATGCCCCATCCCTGGAAATGTTCAAAGCCAGATTGGATAGCACTTGGAACAACCTAATCTGGGTGGGTGATGATAGCGGGTGGTTGGAACTAAATGATCTTTAAGGTCCCTTCTAACCCAAACCATCCTATGATTCTATGAATAATGATCCATTTCAGGCCAAATCCTTGGGTAGTTTTATTGAAAAAAACACTATCTCTAAGTTTTTTCATTAACATGAATATTTGTTAACAATAACTGGCTCCATAATCTTGATTAGAGGAAAATGTATGCATTTATATAAGTTAGTAGGATTTAGATATGTCTCACAAATGTTTCTGAAAACATTGAATTATTGTTGTGAGTTAAGTTTTCAGAACAAATTCTGTCTCACTTGTTGAAGAAAACCTTTTATTTTTCCTTAAAACTAAGCTTTTAATCCCCCAGATATTATCTACAATGATGCTGGCAAAACACCTTTTTTAATCTCTTGAGCAGCTTGTCTATTTATCGCAACATCAGACCAAAAGGACATATCAGATTTCAGATAATCAAAAAATCACAGACTGGTTGAGATTGAAAGATCATCCTGTCCAACCTCCCTGTTCAATCAGGAGCATCCAGACCAGCTGCCCTGAACTATATGCAGAAGACTTTGGAATATAACCAAAGATGGAGACTGCACAAAGTCTCTGGGCAATCTGTGCACAGACAAAAACTGTTTCCTGTAATTCAGTGGGAAACTCCTATGTTTCATTTTGTGATTGTTGCCTCTGGTCTTGTCACTGAGCACCACTGAAGAGCCTGGTTGCATCCGCTTTGCATCCTCCCTTCAGGTTTGTAGATACATTGATAAGATTCCCGAGTTTTCCCTTCTGCAGGCTGAGCCTTTTCTCATATGAGAAATGGTTCAGTCCCTTCATTGTCTTTGTGGCCCTTTACTGGGCTCTCTCTTGTATATTCAGGTTTCTCTTGTGCTGGATAGTCCAGAAGTGGGCCCAGCACTCAGGAATGGCTTCATCAGTGCTGAGTAGAGGGGAAGGTTCACCTCCCTCAACCTGCTGGCAATACTTTTCTCAGTGAAGCCCAGGATACCATTAACCTTCTTTGATGTAAGGGCATGTTGCTACCTCATGTGAAGATGCACCTGGACTTGTCTGGGAGCACGCTAAAATATAGACATACAATAAGCAGGATAGTCCAACCTTAGATACCATTACAAAGTACACAAATTTACCAACATAGATATTTGACAAATAGTGTCCTAGAGGATGTTTAGTTCTAAATATTTGTCAATTACTGTTGGTTTAAATTGCATTTCGAAATACCATTCCACTGATACTATTTACTATTTCTTTGATGTCTGAGGGTATACAAGAATGTTATAAAAGGACACAGAATATCTATTATGCAGAGATATCAGAAAATGGGTACAGATAATATAGTCTGTAGATATATTTAACAAATTGTTTCTAAAAAATATCTGATTTAACTTTTTAAATTAAAACCATTTTTTAATAATATAAATTAAATTTAGTATTTTATTTAATATAGCATAAAATTAGCTGGGTATGCAGCACTGTTTCTGTCACACCATAGACTTGGTTTGTCCTATATAACTCAGTTTTTGGAAAGTGTTGAGACTAATCTAGGAGGCCAGATGTGGGTGAGCAGGTAACTGCTTCAAAGATCCATATTTAGCGCAGTCAGAAGAAATCAAGAGCTTGATTTGATCCACGTTGTACCAAGATTGGGACAAAGCCTGCCACAGAGAGTTGCAATCTAAAAATGACAGACAGCAAGTAGCAAGAACAAAATAAACATCAAAATGCTTTGATGTCGAGGTCAGAATTACAGTTTGAAGTCCAATTCAGTTATCTATTATTGTTCATAGCCACTTTCCAAGCAGGCTGTGGAGAAAAATAGTTTATGTTTTATTCCTTCTTGGTATTTATGGATCTAACTCTGATTAAACACAAAGCTGTTTTCATGTTGTCTCTTTTGTTTTTTGGGGTTTTTTTTCCCCTAATCTTGTGAACAGGGTTATTTGTTTGTATATAACATGCAATTAGATGTCAGATAGCATTTACAATCAGAGTTGGTTGAACAGATTGCATCTAGAATTTGATGATGATGGCAATATGATTTAAATTACATCTCAGACACACTTATATGCTTTAATCTGCAGAATGTTTAAAAAACAATTAGGATAATAGAAATATTTTTATAGGAGTTTGAACATTTACTCTTTACAATCTGTAGAAATAAGCTATTTAAACCAAAACTAGGACAGAAACCTCACCAAAGCTTATGCAATTGGAGATCTCATATCATTTTAATGAATGACTTACAGTAACAGTTTACATCAGGGAAATATGAAAGAACAGTTAGCCTTAACTGAAATTTCTTCCCTTCACTTCATTGAGTTTTCTTACAAACAGGTCCTTCCAAGGAAATTGTGTTAGGACAATGGCAAGCATTCTTGGAAAAACTTATAAAGTTTCAAAAATTATTTTGGTTTAAAGCAAATTTTAATACAAAGTAAAATTTCCTCTATTCATTATAAAATTGGTTTATAATTTTGATAATCTTTGTTGTATAAAACAGTTACACAGGTTGTCTCCATGTGCTGGTATTATCCTTCAGCCTAAAATAGCTGTAAAGATATTTACAGAAAATCAGCAGCAAGACTGAATCTTTTCTTCCACTAAACTGATGATTATGATCTAGACAAATTGTTTAGATAAAATTGTGCTAGTCACTACACTAAATAACTTATAAGAATTGAAGATAATTGACAAGAGCATTTTGCTTTTCTTTGATAGTAATTTTAGTTTTCAGGGAAAATAAATGTTTTTGAGTTACAGATATCATATGCAACTGATTTGTGACAAAACTGCAATGAGGAGTTTAGAGAAGAATGCTATTTTACTGTTAATAGGAAGGGTTGAAAAATTTAGGATATGTAGAGTGCATAAGCTATCTAGCACTATGCCCATCAGTTAGCACATCCTGTGAAAGTAGAGCATGAACATAAATACTCATACAGTCCATGAAACGAGTACACAAAATCCTCAAAATTTCCCCATCTACTTCATGCTATTCCCTAAAACTCTTTCTCCTAAGAACAAGTAAACTTTTTAATAGCAAATTTCCTCATATATTTTCTTACATCTTTTGAAAATCTGTGGTCAAAATTTCAAGATGGATATTTGGTGCATCTTTCTGGGCTATATTTTATTTTGATTCTGACCAATCAAGGAATATGTTATATGAAAACAAAAGAATCAGACTGTGTTCGGGCTGAATTAGATGCTAATATTTTTGGTCTGTGTTTGGCCCAGCCACCTGTGAGGAGTTGTGCTTCTGCCAAGTTATGGGAAAACAGGCTGATAAAGACAAGTCTTTGGCCTTGAAGGAGGCATTTCTGTGTAAACTAAAATTAATTGGGCTCTCATGATTGGCTAATGGCCCTTCAAGGGCACTTGAAGGAGAAAAAGTGGAAAAGGAGGATGAAGTAAACCCCCAGACCCAATCAATGAAGACGCTCTGAAATGGACTGCACAAGCGCAGAGAGACCCACACATGCGTGGAGAAGTACCAATTACATAGCTGGGAGGAGGTGTCAGGGATCTCTATCTGGGTGGTTCTGGCCACACTTGCTCAGGTAGATGCCCCTTGGGCAACTTAGAAAAAGGGCAGGTGGCTCATGCTCACTGGCTCGCTTCACATGACTGGCCAACATTGCCTTGGCAGGGACCCCTGCCTTCACCTGTGAGCCAGCTGATCCTTGAGGATGCAGCCACTGCTCGGAAAGTCTGGGCATTCCGGGGCTCAGTAAGACAACTCCATGGAAACACCTGGGCAATTTGGGTGTTTATACATGGGGGCTTATTTTCTCTTCTCTCTCTCTCTCAGGTTTTTCCTGTTTACTTGGCCACTTTTGGTAGTAAAACTACTGTTTGGGTTAAGCTTTCAGTGGTGTTTCAGTTTCAGCTTCTGCATCCCTTCGGACCCTCCCTGGAACACAGAAAATCAGGAACGCATGAAATTTTAGCATTGCACTTGTTACCAAACTGCCCTAACAAAGTTATTTTCACCTATTTTTAGAAGCCCTAGAAGCATAAAAAGCAAACAATTCTGCAGTCTTGATCAAGCAATGTTGTCTAGGAAATGTTCTGAATATTAAACACATACATCAGAAACATTAAGGTTTCTCAATTCAAAACCTAAGAAGAAAGTAAAATATTTTTTAGTTTTTAGCAGAATTTGGAGGCAATAAAAAATAATTTCAGAGAAATTTATATGATTGCATTTTTATTGAACTAATCAGCTGAAGCTTTCCACCTCCAGATGTACTCTTCAGGGGCGAGAAAAATATGATGTCAATGCTGCTGATTTAACAATTTAATAGTTTGGAGATAAATGACCTGAGAAAAATATTTCTGTCTGGCTTCAATCCAATTTTTTGCAGTGTCATTACAATAATCACTACTAAATTAGTAGTGGCAAGTGTTGGTTGTCGCTGGAAACAGTATGAAAGGAGACAGTTCCTTATAGATCAGTAGAATATCTTTGTTCTTAATTTTCTTACCCTTTAATACAGAATCACAAGAGAATTTTTCTTACATTCTTTAATAAAGTTATGATTTTTGAAATCATCCTGATGAAAAAAATATCTTAAACACTCAACATTTTTGAAACAGAACACTGGAATAATTTTAAAGTCTCACTATCTACATTAAGAAAGCAATTTTGACAGCACCTCTAAAACCAAAAGGAATTAAAGACTTGCTGATGGAGTTCTATTTTGAATAGAAAATAACAAAAGCCACAAAAAAACCCACTAATGAACAAGAAAAAAACCCCAACAAAATCCCTTCCCCATACATGTTCTATAAAGTGATTCTTTGGTTTCTAATTTGAAACACAAGCCTTCAAATATGATCTACATTTCACTTAATGCTTATATTTCTGGATTTCATTTTTCATACAGTGCATTTGGAAATACTCTTAGCAACTGATGATAAAACCTAAATACAGAGGATAAAGAATAATTGACAATGTTTAAAGTAAGCATTTCCTCTGGAGGAATCTACTGCTGCTGTGAATACTGATGTATCTTTTGATACTGAAAGTGATGAGTTAGGTGTAATATCAGATCGAGACAACAGGCTACAAGGTCAAAAGCTATCCACTTGAGATAAGTCATATGTCACCATATAGAACTTAAGAACCTTGATTTAGAAATTCAGTAGCATAATAAACAGAGTATTATTGCTCTACCATTTGTGTGCTCATTTTCTTTTTAAATTTACATCTGAGAGAGGTGATAATTATGATTTAACTTGGGACAAAAGGTAACAGGATAAAATAGGAAAATGAAGGTGGAGCTCTTGTAATGCCTTTAGATCCTAAAGTGTTCAAATGAGACTTTCTGAGTAGACACACATGCGAAAAGCAAACATTTCATGAAGTGTTCCCAGTGGACCTGAACATGGTTACAGCCTCAGCTGCAGGGACCAGACTGATTTACTGTCAGACCAGGCATTTCTGCTTGGAGAAAGAAAGGTTTGGTAGCTTGTTCTGAGGTCAGAAAAAAGAATCCACAGGAGAATACTCTGAGCAGCTCCAATAGGAATGATCAGTCCCACTCCCTGTAACTGTTGTCTGTGAAAGTCCCCCAGTAATTATCCACTTATGGTGTATCTACTACTGCAGGATTCTGAACTCTACTACCTTAGTCAACATTACAAAAAAAAAAAAAAAAAGGAAAACAAAACTGAATTTTTTATATATCTGTGAAAAGTATTAGATTCTCAAATGCCTGTTAGGGTGCAGTACCTGCTATGGTTTTCTCAAAATATAAATATCATATTCTCACTGTCCTCTTTATAACCAAGGGACTTAGATGAATTTTGTTTCCCACTAAGGAGAAATCAGGTTTCACACCAATAAGTGTGTGACAGCGTGGTGGAACGCTCCCCCTTCCCATTCCCTCCCGGCCTCGTGGTCCCCAAGATGCCCCAGGAAAGAGACACAAAGAGACCGCAAGGGAGGAAGCACAGAGAGAGTTTATTCACATGGTCAGGGGTATTTAAAGGGCTTTAGGGAATTCTGGTTACAACCAATAGGAACCGAGGGATAACAACCAATGGGGAAAGGATTAACAAAGGACCAATAGGGGGGTTTCACATAGTCCTGCTAAAACAAATTTCAGCGTACTAAGCTAGGAAGAGTTTTCTCAAGGGGTCTTGGGAAGATGAAAGGTGACTCAGGAAAAAAAAATAAAAGGCAAAAAATCCATTTTACAATACAGTAAAAGCCTCAGTTTTTAAGGCATTATGGCTGGTTTGTTCATTTTCTTCAGAGACTCATCTCTTGCATGATCTATTCCACTTCTGATATTGTAAGTATGCTGCCACATAAGTGTAAACAGAAAAGAAATTTCAAGACCAAAAATTGTATCAGTAGCTATGCAGCTCATCCAGAATTGATCACTGAGATGGGAAAATGTAGTTACCAAGTAAAAAAAGATACATTTTTCTCTACAAGTAAATCTCAAAAAGCAGACCAGAAAATCCACAAACAGATCATAAAACCATAACACATAATAAGTGCATGTCAGTGCATTGTTGCATTCAATAACACCAAAAGAATTGCTGAAAAAATCTGCACAGGAGCTTCAGCAATCCAATCATATGGCCAGAAAGAGAGGGAAAAGAAATACAGCACTCATATTTCACTAGGATCACAAAATTCAGATTCTGATGCCAGAATCACCAGTAATGAACCACACTGGTCTGTCACTCACCATCTACGTCATACTCAGTCCTGACAGCAACTGGAGGTGATTGAAATATGTTTAAAATATATGTCCTTAAGCTGTTGTAAAACAACAAGCAAGGGATATAGCAAAGCTTTTCTGGATTAAAATACGTGAAGATCCATCTTTAAAGCAGTTTTACAGAATAGGGAACATAAAAAGATTTTTGTTAAAGATTGTCTTGTCACTATAAAAGTAAAAGTTATATTAATACAATGCTGAAATAGTTAAGATTAAAACACTGTTTCATTACTGGAATCAGCCAAGTCTGGCAGCAACTTCCTCTAGATGCTGAATCAGAGATTTGGCTCCAAACTGGAGACACATGAAAGAGGAATAGTTTTTGTAACTATGGAAATTTAAAAGGACCACTAAGACCAGAATATTTTATTTAGCTGAGACCTTCAATCATTGCTTTGTTTGTTAAGTGTGTCAGTCAGAGTGCTAGCTGACATTAGTCACAGTTTTAACAATGAAATTTTCTTATTCTTATTAGTTTTCTGACCTTTGTTAATTGTATTCCCCTTAGTACTCATATCTGTATTTAGAAACATCAAGGTTTGAGGTTTAGGTCTTCAATCTGTTTGGATTTACTGTTGTTTGCAGCTGCCCTAATAATTTCTCCTCTATTTTGTAGACTCCGGTGGAGACAATCCAGTAGAGTTTGCCTTAGGCCAGGTACAGTAAGTTCCATTTTTATCTAAAAATTCAAGCATGCTTGCCATGTGGTTTGTGAAGGTAAAGAGAATTACAATTAAGAGAGTGAGAAAAAATAATCTTTGCAATTGCTAGAGAAATCAGAACACAACCTAGGAGTACACTCTCTTTTGTTGAATTTCTATATTTCTATATGTGATTTGCCAATAAACAATTAAATAACAGAGACTTGAACTGTTTCTTAGTAAGCAAAACATTAATAGCCTCTTTCAAGACCAAGAGTCTCAGGATATGCTGGAGTATCAGACAACAATCAGGAGTGTTTCATCTCCCTTTCCAGACTGCATTGCTTGAGGTAATATTGGTAAAGACAAAATTAGCTATCTACAGCCAACTAAAAATCATCGAGCAGTAACAGATTCAGAAATTTATGTGTTATGGGTAGAAGGAATAGATTAGATCCTATTATGATGCTGTTTCTAAATCTCAGTTGTAACCTTAGCCCTCTAACTCACATTAGAACATCATCTTACTAATTTCTACTGTTTTTCTAATTACAAGTTTCCTTTCTCCTCAGAAATCTGTGAACTGTGTTCAATAGTACCATCTGATGGCCAAAACAGACCACAGATTTGCCAAACAAAAAAATGTTAATAGCTAAAATAATTTGTGGACTTGGAAAAAGTGTTAAAATCCAGTAACTTTTATGTTTTTATTAAGCTTTTGTTTTCTGTGATATTCTCCTTACTTCTATGTAAACAGAACTCATCTACAGTTGTATCTAAACCTAGCACGTGGGAAAGTCGCTGCTTCCCATCCATCCAGTGCTCTTGACCAGGCTTAGCAGATCTCTTAAATTTCGCTTTCAGGTTAAATAAGATCAAGTACTCCAATGCCATTGGAACATGAGTTTTCCTGACATTAAACTAATTCTCATAGTTTATATAACAGAATCAATTTTGATATGAAAGTACTGTAATTCTGACATCAAAAATTTCTAAGATTTTTTCCTTCGTTTTCAGGAAGGGAAGGAGGGAGGGAGGGAAGGAGGGTGGAACTCCTCCTCTGACCTTCATCTATGATTTGGTGTTTCAGGCAAATAGAAAAATAATCATTCTGTCACTGAGATCCACTATGGATGTTTGTATGATAGAGACAAGTTTTCCAGAGGTTAGAAAAGATAAATATTTCCCCTCTATATTTAAATTATCTTCTCTTTCTACTCGAGTAAGGACAGTCAGAAGAAACCTGTTAGTGATAACGTTTTCAAATCAAACTCAGATTGCAGTTTTAGAAGTAAGGTGTGTGCTTTAGTTTGCGCAAATGAGCCATTCTTATAATGGTTTGTCTGAGCTCAAGTTGGGCATTTATTTGCATTTTGGCTATGGAAGAACATATTTTCCACCACAGCACTACATTATAGTCTGCACACAAGAAAAACAAACAAACAAACAAACAAACATCTTAAGATTATATCAAAATAAACCATCCAAACAAAACCCCAATCAAATAAACAAAAAGCAAAACCAAAACAGCAACAAAAAAAATCCCCAGTTCACCCACAGAGACTTCTTCTATTGTGCAATGACACCCTTCTATTTTAAAGAAAATTTATAATGACCTTGTAGCTTTTCTTGAACGAGGTTCATTAAGGTCTAACAGACTTCAATCGAATATTTGTAATTTCCTTAATATTGTATGTTTTTAATAAAAAAATCAACTGTTAATCTGACAGAAATATTAGCAAGTTACAGCTCATATCTTCAGACATTATTATTGTACCATAATATTTTTTTCTCACAAATCCATATTTTTTCTTCTCTCCACAGATTTGTCCAAAAATTCACAATATTAAAGAAAAAACATCTGTATTGATTCAGAAAAAAATACCTTTGCCTTCTATTAAATTGAAGGAAATTGAAGGTTATTTTAATGGCTTTAATTTCTACTTCTCCCCCAGCATTTAGCAGTCACTTATTTAGCATATTTCTTGTATTATATAACTATTAAATGTGTAGCTTTAGTTCATGAACATATTTTTGCACATATGTATTCCTTTGTGGGTTTTCTTCTTATGCAGATGCCAGTCCTGCAGATAGAACACACACCCCTGCACATGCAATTTTGATGTATTTGATTACTTTTGCTAGCCCCTAGCTATTCACATTCCAACTACCTATTAGCTTTTCTAGACTGAGGATATTAAGAAACAAATACATTTGTATATGATTAGTCTTTCAAAGTATAGAATCCATCATAAACCAATATAAACGGTGGGGTTTTTTTTTCCTCTGGTGGAGGAGAGACTGATTCTGTTCAAAGTTTTTGGAACGGAAATTCTTTTCAATTAAAATAGAAGCCAGACTGAATAAATCAACTAGTCTTCATCTTTTTGCTTAGCCCTTAATGTATTCCTCCTGTATTTGTACGATAAAGAGCATTTATTTAGCATCAGTACCCAAATTATACCAGTTTTGATGTTGGATCCTAAGACTGTCATCTAGTAAGAAATTAAACAAAGAGTATCTGTGAGCAGTTGACCAATAAATTGGACTTCATCACAAATTTAATACCATCCATAAAAGCATTGGGATATTGCTGGCTTCAATTTATGAAAAAGGATTTTCACAGACAGTGTGCCAATCATCCAAAAGGATGGTAGAAAAAAACTGTTGGATTGGCATATTAATGATCACAGGAGACCAATGTAAATGTCATGAACTATTGGGAAAGAATAAACTGAGCACTAATACTAGTCCTCATGTGTTCCCAGTGTGCACAGATAAAAATTTTATCACTACAAACAGGATGGTAGTTTGCATGAATTATTAAATCATATGCATACAAGAGGGTTCATAATTAAACAGGAAGACTTACTGAGGATTATCGTAACCGACAATGTCTAGAGCCTGCAAAGTCCAGCTATAAGTCAAGAGACTACCATGTATGATTGCTTTTAATTTGTATGACAATTTGTGAGTTACTAATTTATAACACTTTTAGATGTTGCCAAAGAGAAGAATGTACAATTAGTCTTTCAGTATGCGTATGTCAAACATCAATAAAAATATTAAGCATATAGCATTATTTATATGCAATCACTTTTATCTATCATAATAGGAATAACTTCATTACAATAACCTATTTAATGCAGAAATTTAGTTTAAATTGACTATGTTGTCCTTTATGTAGTATTATGTATGAGCACTTCTAATATACCTTCTGTTTTACGTTTTTAGCAACAGAATCACATGCTTGAAACTCTCAAGGGCTTTTTTTTGTAGTTCAGTGATGAACAATTCAGCCTTAAGGTACTTAATTCAGATTATAAGGCCTGTGACATTTAGAATAATACTGGAGGTTCTTTTTCATCGCATTATGTACACAAAGTCTTGCAGTGTGCTAATGTGTGCAGAAGGTCAGTAGCTCTCCTTTCTTATTACCCTCCACCCATTAAAAAAAAATAAAATAAAATCCAGTTTGTAGAAACAAGTAAAATTTTTCAATTATATTTTACTTTCATAACCTGAAATATAAGGAAACATCAAATAGGTTTATATTAACTCTTTTCTCCACATCTTATTTTACCTACTATAACTGTTTAAGTTGCATTATTCTTCTGCAAACTAGTTTTGGGCCATGCTGAAGCTGCTAAATAGCTGACTGTGACTACTGTCACTAAAAAAAAAAAAAAATAGTAAGTACATGGTCTCTGGGATACAGGCTCTAAGGAATCTAGCTCTGAGACTCCCAGCATGAAACTCCCAAAGGGAAGAAAGCTTTGTATCCCTTTCTGAAATGCCTAAACCCCAGTAACAGTGAAATAGAGTTTCAGCATTCTAATCTGACACTAATCTAAGGTAGACTCAGTATATGTGACATGACCATGCACATGGAGGATTTCATCTTTCTACTTTGAAGCAGCTATGTAGGTAAGCATATAGGAGGATTCCAGCAAGTTCTGCACTTGCATCTATCTATATAAAATTTAGTTGTGTGGGTTTTTTTTCCCTGAAGAATATTGACTATTTTATACATTTTCTGCATTAAATTGAGAGGTTCTTCATCAATTATTCATTTAGTATATCACAAAAATTAATTTGTTGCATTATGTGTTATTCACAATGTTGGTATGCAAACATATATTCTCTTTGCAAAGCAATTTTTTAAACTAAAGAAAATATTTTCCCATCCCAGTTGTACAAGTCTTTGGGCTAGTATAGCATTAGAAGTCTTAAGGTCACTTCAATGTCCTAAAGAATTCAGAATCAAGCTTGAGGACTGCAAAATCTTTATGATAGATGACTGAGTTCTTATCTGATACTGAATAGCATTTACATAGGAAATCATGCTGAATTTTATCTAACTGCACCTAAACTGAGATTATCCCTATAAATATATATTAAAAAAAATGAATGAAAAGTAAAATTTTTCTAAGTTTCTTTGAGGGCTTTTTTTCTGTATGAATTACAGACAAATAGTGACCAGGGTCATAGAATAATATAATCAATCATAGAGTTATAGAATTGTTGGATGACTTGGGTTGGAAGGGACCTTAAAGGTTGTCTAGTTCCAACTCCTTTACTATGGGCAGGGACACCTTCCTCTGGACCAGGCTGATCCACGGGCCCCATCTAACCTATCCTTGAACTCTTCCAGAGGTGGGCCAGACTTGGTGCTGTGACCACTTCTCTAGACAACTTGTTCCACTGACTCACCACCCTCATAAAGAAGAATTTCTTCCTAGTATCTAATTTAAACCTACTCTCTGTCAGTTAAAAGCTCTTACCCCTTTTACTTTCACTGTATGCTCTTGCAAAAAGTCCCTCTCCTGCTTTCTTGTAGGACATCTTTGGGTACTGGAAGGTTGCTACAAGCCCTCTACATAGTCTTCTCTTTCAAGGCTGAACACTCTCAGACTGTCTTCAAAGGAGAGTTGCTCTAGCCCTCTGATCATCATCATGCCCCTCCTCTGGCCCTACTCCAACATGTCCTCTTCCTCTTGGAGGACTATGTGCTTGAAAGTTGAGTATTAACTGGCTTTCTTGGGTGTATCTTCCCTCCAGGGCTTTATTCCACAGTAGTTTACAAATCAGAACCCTGAAGAGGCCAGTCTGCTTTGCTGAAATCCAGGCAGGGAGCTTGCTCAGTGCCCTCATCACTTTCCTAAGGATCATGAAGTTTACAGCTTCATAGTCAGTGCAGCCAAGCATAACCTTCAGCCCCTCCCTGCTGGTGAGAATTAGATCCAGTACAGCACCTCTCTTTATTGGCTCCTCTATCACTTGTAGAAGGAATTTATCAATAGTGCATTCCAGAAACCTCTTGGATTGATTATGACTTTCTGTGTTGTCCCTACAACAAATATTGGGGTGGTAGCAGTTCCCCATGAGGACCAGAGCTTGTTAACCTCAGGCCTCTCCCATCTGTAGAGAGCCTCATCCATTCAGTCTTTCTGGTCTGGCGGCCTGTGGCAGACCTCCACTATAACATCACCTCTCCCTGCCCTCCCTTTCCATCCTCATACCTCATCCATGCTCAGGCAGAGGTCCATGCACTCCATCTGGTTGTTGACACAGAGGGCAACACTCCCTCCTTGTCTTCCCTGATTGTCCTAAGGTAATTTTTATGTCTAGCTCTGCTGCTTACAGATGCTATGAAGAAATTACATGTCATCTGCCTGTATACTGATTTCTTTTTTTTTCCTCTTACCTGAGATATCTCTTTACCTCAGGTTTAACTCTAGACTGTTATTAAATTATAAGGACCTTAGCAAAGAAAGCCTTAGCTTTTTGGACATTTTAAGTGAAATTTGAATTCAATAACAGCATATTTCCGTCTCATGTTCATAACACCAAAACTTGGACATGGTGTTTTACTTAAAAAAAATATGATTAGTTTCAAATATTTTGTTTATTTGACAAAAGCCTCACTTATGCAATGAACAGAGATTATTACTTTTGATTTTTCAGTATTGCACTGAAATATGTGTGAGATTTTAATTTATTTTTAAATTTTCATTTGTGTCTTTACACCACAACACATATAATTTTGGGCTATACTTAAGTCAAGAACTGTTATTTATTTTAGTAATAATTTATTTCAGTGCAGGAGCTATTAAACTGCAATACTATTTCCTTCTGAGGAATAAAACAACTATGCACAACTCAACATCTATTTATATATTCCTTTGAAAATAGAGGTTATTCAGACCCACGTATTTTGCAATGTTAAGGGGTTAATTTTGCTAGAGCAGTCAAATCAAGTATAATTGAACAACTGAAGGAGAAATCTTTATCTGCCTAGGTTTATAGGATTTTTTTATTTTAAGCAAACAGTTTATGCTGTTGAATAAAATATCTGTCTCACACAGGCAAGAAAAAAATCTATATGGAAGTTAAAAGATAAATGTTAGTCATGTAAGGAAAAAAAGATGCTTAGTTATCCAGATTGGCAGCTAAAAATATTATTATGGGCTTTATTATGCATTTTAATTCAAGCATTTTCCCATAATTTTAATTTTATAATAAAATCAGCTTTGTTTTCATTGGTTTCCTACTTATTTGGAGCCTGACTCTAATGTGACTCATCAAAAAGCTTTTTGATTAGTATCTTTGTACTTGTCTAAGCAACATTCAATAGCATCCAAAATGGATATCCGCTAAAATGGAAACTAAGATCCCATAACTGCAAACATAGATTACTTCACGCAAATATTTAAACATAATGCAATCTTAAAAAAAAAAAAAAAAAAGGCAGTTCAGAGAAATCTTGAACAGTATTAACTTGTTGGACACTTGTTCTTCATTACTTTATAGTGGAAATGTATCTGTGGTATTTACCATGCTTTACAATATCAATTGCCATAAAACACACAGGCAGTTCCAAATCCTTTCATTGGATGTCTGCAGTTACTGATAGTCTTGCATAAAGTTATGACATGTCTGCAAACTATCTCATGCAAATATATCTCATATATATAATTTTTTTATTAATTTTTGGGTTTTTTTGATAATACCGGTTCAATGGCATGAGCTTAAATAGGTAGCGGGCTTATACTTCAGTACCCCAGCATGTGTTAACATTGGAGGGGAAATATCTGTAACACTTCAGCGAGTCCTGGAACTTGGGTACTGCGTGTCTTTTCTTTCACTGTGTGGAACAGAGTACTTAAACATGAAACACTCGAACAATCCAACTAATTATGACTGTGAATTGATTTATGTCAACTTAGACTCATTTCACCCAAGTAACTAGAGAACATGTATTTTGTACTTTTTACTTCAGTGTCTCTCCCAGGTTGTATGGCCTCATGTTGGACATCAGACCTCTAGGTCTTCATCTCAAATGACAGACTTCCTTTTTGACTTACCTTGATACTTAACCACATCAGATTTGCAGAACATTTTCATGATATTCTTCTCACAGTATCCTCTACATTTTTGCTCCTATTCAGTGCCAAATTCAACAGCTTTTGGTACACTTTTTGCTGGGCACACAGGTACTTCTGACATCACTGATTAAAGACAAGTCTAACAAGGTATTAAAAATTCTAAGAAGCAGTACCAATCTCAAGGTTAAAGCAACTCACCCATGTGCCAGGTATATACCACAGAATATAGTTCTTATCTTTCTTTTACTGAGTCTGGAATGGGAACACTGATCAGAGGGGAATTTTTCACTTGGTGTTGTCTGTCGATATCAGTAGGGCAGTGTTTCACAAATTACATTCATTAAGCTTCGAATATGTTTGTGGTGTAAGAAAGTTATGAAGCTGCATTCAGAGTGTTGCAAACAATGTATAATACAGTGGAATTGGCTAAGGGATGAGAAGCCACAGGAAGATCCCCACTCTTCTTCCCCCTTTAAAAGCTCTCTCTGAGAAACAGATAGACAGCAAGTGCTCCACCTAAATTCCCTTCCCCAACAAATTCACTACCTAGATCTTTCTTTACAAGAAAGAAATGAATGCATGTCCCAGTTTTATTTCAGTACTTTGTTAATTAAACTACTCACAAAGGATGATTATTTTAAGGAAAGCAAGAAGAAAAGCTAACCTTTTCTTCTTCCATAGAAAAGGTAACCTATTATCTTGTAGAGGAAAGGCAGCCATAGGATAGGCCACAAACTAGGCATTTATCAGCATGAATTTTAGCATTCATAATTATTCTATGTTCTGAAAGAAAATTTTTCATCAATACTAATTGATTTCTATGCTGGGGCAGAAATTTTCAGGCAGGAGTTCATACTTGTGCTTCCTTGGAGACCTTCTTTTTTCTTGTTTTTTTCCTCACTTTTGCCTCTGCTATGAGCAGTTGGCATGGCACGGCTCTCAATCTGCTTAGTAGGAAAACATGGACATGGATACCCAATTAGCAAGTGTGTTTATTGTACCTCGTTGTACTAAACACAGTTTGGGAATACATGTCTTAATGTCTCATCCTGACCAAAAGATCAGTCATATTTAGTAGTGAGACGCAGAGATGATCTTTCTCATTTAGAATCCTTATTCAAACTTCTACTCTGGAAGTGCTACTCTACTCTACTCTTCTACTACTTCTACCAAGTTTTAAGCCAGATCCTATGCTACTGCACAGCTTAATCCAGAGCTTTTAATCATCCTTGACCTCTAATCAGGACCACCTCTTTTTCTGATGAATCCCAAAGTGTGGAATACATTGCAGGACAATTCATTACCTCCTGACATTTGCTTCCCAGGCAGAGCATTGAGAATTGGACAGAAGGCTGATTGATCATGCCTCCATGATGGAAATGTGAAGAAGTGATCAGTACAGGAGCAAGTTAAAAAAAGAGGACAAACACCACCCCCCCACCCCAAAAAAAAACCACCCTAAAACCAAACGCCCAAACCTACAACCCAGCAAGAATGAAAGGTAAAGGTAACCATATCTAGAGATCCATACCTGCCTTCCATCTGTGGAACAGGTATCTATCTATCTGTCTATCTATCTATCTATCTATCTATCTATCTATCTATCTATCTAATCTATCCCAATAATAATAATGGGGTTCTAGAATATTTTCAGTTCATGTAAAGAGCTAGGAGACTTGAGCTAACTAAGAACCTTAGGTAAAACGGGCTGAAGCAGCATGTTTGTGACATAATCTTTATGTGTATAGTGAATAATATTTCTATGTAAAAGAGAAGAAAAGGACAACATCGCAGGGAGAGGTAGGGAAGATTTCCAGGGCATCAGCAACAACGGCAAAACGAAGCACTTTGTGTGAACTGCTACTGTTTCCTTGTTAGGTCTTAATGCGAGGCTACAATAAGACAGTTTTGGGCCCAGCTATCTTTGGAATTAAATGAAGTGGAAGAAAACTGCTGACAGTTACAGGACTTCAAAAACTGATGGAAAACTACACTGAGAAAAAGCTGTCAGAGAAGTTGTGCATGAAATGAGGAGTCAGGTCCACATATCTGTGGACCCCTAGGATCAAGATGTTTTCCAACCTAAATGAATTCTGTGATTCTATGATGCAGAAAACAACAACCAAGAGGCAAGGATCACTACATTGTGGGCATGACTATGGGGCTTTTCAAAATCTTGTTGATGAACAGAGAACCGGCTCACACTACAAAATGAGTTCCTTACTGAAATCTCAATTCTTCTTCACTTCCTTGCCCTCTCTTGCATTCAAAGCCAGAACAGGTTTTGATGAGTCACCACAGAGGCTGGGGAGAAGCTGTCTTTCCCATCAATGCTTTACAAGATACCCTGAGGCAGCTTTCTTAGGTCAAATAAAATCAAGATTCCTTTTTTCCATGCATTCACTGTTCGATCCTGTATTCTACACACTTTTAAAATGTAATTTTTTATTTGGTCTGATGAAAGAAACATGATCAGCTCTCTCTTTCCTATCTCTCAATTTCCTTTTTTTTCAAAAGACAAGATTTCAAGGTCACAAAAGTTATTCATCATTTGACACAGCTTGAAAAGTCTCCTGTGTGTACTGTCCATAGGCTACACTCAACTCAAGTAAATGGATTTCTTCATAGCCTAAAATGAAAAAGGTAGACAATGGAAGAAGGTGAAAATTAGACACAGCCTGTAGTGGTTAAATTTTAATTATTTGTGTGGGAGATAAATTATAGACTTAGAATAACTTTTTGTCTGAAAAACTGCATAACTGTCAGGATGCAGATCTTGTGAATTTTGGAGAAGGTAACTATAGCATGGGATGTAGTTTTCACATCTTTCACAGGCAGATGCTTTAGGACACCACTACTATTGCTCATAGGAAAAATAGCCACATACTGATGTGACTTAATGGGAGATACAGTAGAATAAGGCAGCCTCAAATAGAATCATAAGCTGAATATTGATTCTTATCACAATCTTAATTTATGGATTGACTATTGCTATTATGGAAGAAAAAGATTTTCATACTTCAACATCTTCAAAATAAAACAAATATCTAAATTTTCTGTTACTTCTTTCTTCCATTTGTTACAATTTCTCATATATTTCTTTTTAGATTTCCTTCATTAAGTGAGTTTCATTCGCCATCTACTTGATAGCTATCAGAATAGGCCTAGAGTCAGTTATTATGACTGAATTTCTTGAAAAAATACTCATACCTCTCTCAATTTCTTTCTTTCAGCAAGGCTTTTCTATACCAACATTATTCATAATTTCCAAAAATAAATGGCGACTTAGTTTTCTACACATGGTTATTAAAATATAACTTCAGTCACCACCCTGCAACAAATTGAGGCTTTTCCTCAATGTACTGGAGTCCTTTGCTCAGCATAGCAAAGATTAGTTTGGGATTCTTTTTTTTTTTTGTTTTGTCTTTTTAACCAGGAGAGAAAAAAGAATATATGTTATGTCTGTGTAAGAACTTTAACTCTTTGAAAATTCTCTTGCTTACAGAGATCTTCCTTGTTGCATAACCATATACATCGGCTCTGGGAAAACTACCTCATACACAATAGTAATACTCATTTAACAGTCCAGTTTCTCTGGCATCTCCCAGATGAATAGAGCTAAAAGTTTCTAAAACACAATTATTTAGAAGACTAACTGTTGGATAAAGATAAAAGGATTTTCTTTTTTCTGTTTTTTTTTTTTTTTTTTCCTTTTTCCTGAACAGGTAGTGAGAATGCTTTAAAACTTTGAAAATTGCCATGTTTTCTCTTGCTTCTTCACTTTTCCTAGTTTCGGGCATTCCCACTAACAATCAAAAGATTAGCTGAAGAAACACTACGTCAACCTCCCAGCCCAACAGTGAGCTGCTTTGCTGCTGACCAAGGTAAACTCACCAACTCTACTAAAAAGATATGTTAAAACAAAAAAGGGATGGTCTAAAAAAGTACTCGCATGAATTATATTGTCTCCACCTAATGTTTCCCACTTAATCATTTCCCTCTAATGTTCATATACTGTTCTAGATTGGATTTTTATGTCTTCTACTTTCTCCATTTTTTGATGACTAGGCTTGAAATTACATCACAATAGTGTTTGCCTATCAGTGGATGAATGTTGTTATTAAAGGGTGACTTTACTCGAACACTACTAAAAAGTGGTGAAAAACATTTCAGAATTACAGTGTAAACCCTTAGAAACACTGAAGAACTGTATTGAGTGTTAAAAGCCAAGGGCATGCCCAAGCAAATCCATGGAAAAGTGAATACTGTTTAAGATAAACCAGTTCCAATTTGTAACATGACAGAAGTGTCTAAGTTGTTTGCACCTTTTCCATACGAAATTCAACAAAGTCATCAGTCATGATCACCTCATGTCTGTTATGATATTAAAGTTAATGGACTGCAGTTCAGCTCGGGAATTGAGGAAGAGAACCAGTGAGATCATAGATAACTGGATAGATATTTAGCAACAGATTTAAACTGTGGGAATTTTCACTTTCACTGAGAAACAACTGATTCAGTTTTAACATTCTGAAGGGCTAATTAGACAAGAAAAATTATATGTAGAAAAAAATTACAATTCATTCTTAACTTGTAAATTTTTCAGTTCATTTTCTATCATAAACTTTCTTTATAAAAACAAGTTGTCATTTATAGCTATGTTCTTTATCTTTTTAATAATTCTTACTATACCAAAATCAGCCAACAAAGATACCCAGTCCTACAGGTGAAAAAACTCCCAACCTTACAAAAAAAACAAAACACCCAAAGAAACCCCCCATCCTCACTACAACAATAAATCAAAAAAAAAAAACCAAAAACCCACAACCAAACCCCAAAAACAAACCTCCAACAAACACAATCCAAAATAAAACCCTTAAAAGGGAAGAGAGTTCATTATTATAATATGTTGAAAATCATGTTAATTGGCTGTAAAGAAAGTACACAACCTTTTGTGGCCAGCAGACTCGAACCTTAGAGTCTAGGCTGTTGGTGAAGAGACACAATTACATTTTTATTTTTTTTTAATAATGGAGTTTTAATTCATGTGGAATAATAATACTAAAAGTCCTAATACATTAAACTATTCAAATATAACTCCTGGCATGTCCTAAGGGTCTTTAATAAATATTAAGCTTATGCTGTTGGAGTTGGTATTCTACATGTGTTGCTGATGTGAAAATGAGAAAAAAAAAAATCCAATATTTTTCTCCTCTATAACTTTGATTGTAGTGTTAGCTGCAAGCTTAAAAACCATTTTGGAAACTTTCATCTGGACCTTGAATAAGTGAACTTGATTATACTGTAATAATCCCAGTAACACTCTTTGCATTTATGCTCGAAAGCACTTTATACTACAGGAATTGCAATTTAAATTTTGGATATTATTTTCTCCTCAAAGATAGCTAAGTTAAAATAGGAAGGAAAAAATTCAGAGTAAGTGATCTGTAATTGAAGCTCTTTTCAAAGAATATTTTGTAATTCAGAGTCTTTTAAGGCTTGTATAGCGGTGTTATTTAACAGACTGGCTGTTCAGCTTTAACTGTATTTTTGGAGACCAGTCTTCAATTTTGTGATACAATAAAATCAAACAAAATATATACCCATTTGATAAATTTCTATAAAGGAATACATTCAAATACCACCTAAAATTGAATTAAATTCTAGTTGGTGAAGGTAACCTGCAGGTGAACCACATTTTGCATTCAGAATTTAAAATTCTAATTTTGCATAATATCAGACAAAAGCAAAAAGAGCACTAAGTCCAAAAGTGTTATTCACGTATCTCTTGTCAGCTTGAGATCCATAAGATAAATGTTTAATTTTGCTTCATAATGTACAACACTAGAAGCATTGTCAGTGAAAGGCTTTGTGCTCACTTAAATGGAGGGTTTAATTTGGTTTAAAATGACCTGTTGTGACATGGAAAGGCATGTGCAACAAAGCCAGTGAGAAGCATTAGACAGACCCAAATAGCCAGAAAATTCTCCTCCCAAGACATAAACTGGAAACTTTTATGGCCACCTTGGAAGAATTTTTCAGTGATTTCTATTTACCCAGAAGAATACATTTGAGCTTAAGGAAAGCATCTATCATTCCAGTCATTCATGTAATACCAATGCTGAGAATAATCAGAAACAAGAGTGACATTTAGGTTCTTTAAGGTACTTTTCATTAATCGTTTTAAAAACAGAATCCATGGAACTGTTTCTTTAGGGAAGTTTCCTCTTTTTTAGCTGTGATTAGGCTAAGAGCATGAATTTAATATTGGTGGCATATTAATTCAGTACCAGTGAAATAAATTTTTTGTGAAATACACTGAACTCTTCAGAAAAAAGTCCACTGGAGATATTTTTTTTTTTTTCTTAATAATACTGCAATGAGAACTTTGTCCTTCTGAAAGGAAAAATAAACCTCATTTGTTCAGTCAGCAAGTTATTTGGTTTCACATTTTTTAAATATTCGGGGGAAACATAACATGTTATTTTTATTTATTTATTTTTGTAAAAAGGATATCACCATTAATTTCCAAGGATCAAATCTTCCTCAGTCTCATTTTACTTAGTTTGTTGTTGGATTTATTTTTGTTACATATTGCTATGCATTTTAAACAATTTTTAAATAAAAAACCCTTTCATTTTTTCCAGTTTTTAATATCCAATGTTTTGTTCTAATTCACATAGAAAGAGAAGCCATAATACAGATCTACTTTCTCACTCTTACATGGCAAAGGAATTTTTAGTATCTTTTTTTTACTTTTAGTTGAGTATTTTGTGTTGTGTTTCATATAAAATAAAATCTATGAAAAAAACCCATTGTGATCACCTTCTAAAATATATAAATAACTGACATTCAACACTATTTTTCATTCAAATTAAAATGGAAGACTGTCTTCAATTTGAATAAAACCTGGACAAAACCCAGACCAGTACTGGAACACTACTAAGCCTATTTTCTTTATTTTAAATCTAGCCAATCTTTGCATCCAATGAAAAGGCAAAATACATTTAGTGGGTAATTCTGTATCTGCATATCCCAGAAAAAAAACAGAACTCATAATGGTTCCAATACATGGGTTCAATACAAGTATGTGACCTCATTATTTTAACAACACTGGAAACATCTCATTTTCTGAAGAATTAGTCCTCAAAATATAAATTACCTTCCTTGTTGGACTGCTGTCATTGAGACAGAAAGTGGTGGTGGCTTTTATATTCTTGAATTTTTAAAATGTATGCTAAACAAAGTTGGTCCTGGCTTGCATCCTGGCTTTTGTTTTAATGGTCAGTCTAACCTTTGCTGTCAGAAAGACAAAGTACTGGGTTTTTTTCCGGTAAAATGCTCATAATGTAACCAGAACATAAAATCAGCTGACGATTCAGAAGAAATCACTTTCTACTTATTTATCGTCTCAGTTCTGCATTGTAATTAGCTATCTTAAATTACAGACTTATCATTTAAATAATTCCAATTTAAGAACCTTTTGGCCTTAAAAAAGAGAGGGGAAGAAGATGATTTGATTTAATTAAATTACATTGGAAATGAAATTAAATATAAGAAGGAATAGTTTCACTTGTGATCAACTAAAAGTTTTTGGCTGAATATAGCAGTCATATAATTATAAATTCTGATAACTAATATTCTGACATGTAAAAGAGCAGTGATATCTATCTTTTTAATCCTTCTTATCGCAATGTATTGTGTGATCAATACTATAAGTGAATAATTTGTCACCCTACAATGAATGTAACTGCTAGCATTACTTTAATCCAATACATGAATGGATGTAAAGCTAAAATAGAAATTTTAATTGGATTTTTTTAAATAATTGTAGATATACATTTTTTCCAATGTTATTTGTGATGTAAAGAATGCTAGCTGGACTTCATGTTCTGTCTTTTCAATGCACAATTTATTGGCTTATAGTTTTTTCAGCAATGAAAATCAGAATAAATTTAGTTTTAATTTTGAAAGTAGTTTCTGTCAGAACAAATTTCTCTTTTATTAGGTCAATGAAAGACACAGAAAGAAAGAGAGGGAAAGACAGAGAGAAAGAAACAAAGAGAGAAAGAATTAGAGCTGCATACTGCTAGTAGCTAGTAATAGGCCTGTGAGGTAATCCTTCAAAATCTTCTCATCCTCTTCATCTCTTAGAGTATTGTTATTGATGTTATTAATATTGGTAGCAAGTGAAATGCTCCTTAGTCATTTGATGTCTGATTGTAAAAGCTTTTTGCCATTATGGTTATTGCTCTCATCATGTGCTACTTCAGATTGAACAAGTCGTATCTCTGTCATCACTAATAATCCATTATTAATATATGTCCTCAATCATTGATAAATTTAGCTGAATAATTGTCATGCCATACCTCAGATTTTTCAGCAGTTTCTGGGACTATGATAATATGTCAATGCTTACATAAGCTTGCATGAATATAAAGATTTTTTTAATAAAAACTTGCAGCACACTAGCCTGTTAATCATAGTGTCTATATTTGCAATGCCTTGGTCCAATGAATCATTCAAGTTTTCTAAGACAGGTGACTCAGAGTGGCTCTTGTCATTTTGCTTAATAAATAAGCCTTGTATAGAAATGCACTGCATTACCCTACATAACATTTTGAATCTTTCTTACTTTACCATATGACTTGTCCAGCACCTACTATCTAACATTTAAGTGCTATATGCACGCTACATGATCATAACGGTAGTTTCAAAAGCAAGCCACACTTAAAACTGAATCTGTTCTGCTTTAAATAATTGTCCTGCTTAAAAGACTTTAACACGATCTAGGACAATTGCCAGGCCTGACTCACCATCTAGCCTGAGCCAGAAAAATAATTTCCGGGCAGAGAAATCTCATAGTCTCTCAGTGACTAGTCATCTGCAAAAGAAAATGCAAAGAGATGTCCTGGATGCATGGTAACTTCTTTTTTTTTTTTTTTTTTCCCCTAAATAATATGAAATATTTAGGTGGAAGACCTCCATTTTCCATTGATCCTCTGTAATTTCATGGTCTGGGTTTGATGTTCTAAGCCTCCAGCTTAGACTTCAGGGTCTTCAGGACTCATGATGTTAGAATTTTTGATGCAATATTATATCAGAACACATGATGAGACTCAACACATTAGAGACATACAATGAGATGTCCAGGAAAGAACTATCTCAGAAGTATGTTTTCCCACAGTATTTTTATATGTTCTGGTATTCCAGAGGAGGAAACCAGAACCAAGGATTTCTTTAGAGATTACTTCATAGCAAGCTGCAATTGGTAGCATAATCATATATGCCTTACTAACTTTCCTATCCAACTATTATGGTTGCATTTTTAGTGGCCCATTATTAATCACTTGTCATTTATTCTCATTCCCTTAGGATATTTGTATCATCTTGTGTCTGCGCTTTTGAGGTTCCCTGAAAAAGTCTCTTTTTTTTTTTTTTCTTTCCCCAACAACCTTCAAGATATGTGTTACTGACAGCTAACTCTTTATTAGCAAAAATTATTCATGCCCACATCCTTGTGCTACAGTCACTGAAGAGGTCAATCTAGAAAAAATTCCTAACAGGCTAGTTAGAGGCTTATTATATAGACAAAGTATTTTGTTAACTTCTCATTATTGTCATCTATTAGTTACAGACACATCACTGATATGTCATCAAAACTGCATTAAAGTATTGCTTTCCATAACACAGATCAAACTTGAAACACGTGAATGTAAAATATCCTGAAAACAATGACCCTTCACAGCAAAAACAGCCTATCCCTACTCCACGTTTGCTCCTTCTCCTGCTGCCTTCTTCAATCAAAGCAGAAAGCAGGGTGCAGGTATGTCCATCAAGTCAGCAGAATTTAGAAAGCCATCTTGTGTATACCTTCTTTTGGGACAGTTCCCTTTAGATACAGTCTGTAAAAGACATGGAGTCTTATCTACACTACCAATCCCACACTCACACTGTTAAGTGCTGCTGCTACATAACTGTTTTGAGGTGTTGACAGGATAAATGACAAACACATATTTTGTGCCTCCAACTACTAACAGGAACTGATGTTAGGAAATCTGATAAGATTTCCTCACAGAAAAATAATAGCTAAAGGAAAATTTCGGGATTGGAGTCCAGGTAAGGATTGTTTTCCAGGAAGGACTCTGTCCATATGAAAAAACTTTGAAGGCCAGAGAAGGACGACAGCTTCTTCAGCATGTATCTGCAAAACCTCTGGCCCAGAAGGTTCAGAGAAGCAGAGACAAAGTCCACTTCAAGCCTTTTATCTACCAGATTGACAGTCCACAGTTCTCTGATTTCTGGAATAAGTCAAGTAGTGACTGCATCTCAGTATTTTTGAATGACTGACATTAAGAAAGATGACCTGGGTCACCTCTTGTTACATTTTCCATATATATATAATTTGTTGATACAGCTGAGGCTCATAGGATTGATGGGACTGTAGGAGGTGAGTGGAAATGAGTCCAATGGAGATGCTTAGAATCCAAAATCCTGAAAATTATTTTGGAGCAGATATGTTTCAGTCTATATGTCCTGGATACATTAAATTTACTACAGTTGTACTTGGCAGACAACTTGCATCATCTGTATAGTTAAGATGACGTTATGCAGTTAAGATGACACTTCTGGCTTTGTTACTTATTTCATAGCTTTTAAGAGCACTCTGTGTAGTTTGGGCCAGTTGAAAAATAAATTTCTTTTGGGAATAATTCAGAAAAAAAACAGAAAAACAAAAGAGGAAGGAAATAGCACATTTGCCATTTCATATGCTTTCTAAACAGGCAGCATAGGAACAATATCAGAATTCTATATCAGTACGGCAGGCCGGACACCTGGCGATCCACCTAACAGTAACTTTTCAGTGTTTCGTATCTCTTAGTGTCCTGTGTTTCATTTATTTCCTTTTCCCTTCACTGGACTTTGATTTTACTAACCCAGAATATAGCTGCATCCAATAAATGGAAAAAATTTAATCTGCCAGATGATTCAATTGTTCAAAAATCCATCAAGAATGTAGTTGCAGCTACAGGCCAAGACCTCTTTATTACTTACCAAATTCTACTTAAAAAGTTTCATCTTGTATATTAATACACAAGAGGATGTATAATTTTTTTAAATTTTCTTTTATGAATCAGTGTGGGGAATGGCTGATTTATCAATAGTTATACCTTTTCTAGGCAAGTAAAGTTTATTTTTTTTCATTATAAGAAATAATTCTGTAGGAGTTTGTGTGGCTGCTTGATGCTGAACTTCCCAACAAAATAAGGTTTGCAATTTGATGTTGTAAGAGTCTACCCTTATTTTTTAAAACTGCTTTTTTAAAGCTTGTGCAAAACATTCTGCTAATCCATTTTGAATTGGGTAACAAATATCTGACTGAACACATTTTCTCACTTTTTTCTTCAGGAAAACTGAAAATTCTGCAGAAAAATATAAAAACTCTATCTCAAATGATCTCTCTGGGCAAGCCATATGGGACAAAGCTAAATCACAATATGCCTCAGTAGTTTTAACAGAAGTGTTTATCATTTGTGCCACTTTTGGCATCCTACAATAAACACAGTCTATAATTATATACATGTTTGTTTGTTTGTTTGTTTTCTCTGCTAAATAAGATGCAGCATTTCTACCACAGCTTACTGTCATTTTCATCAAAAGGATAAAGTAGTTTGAGTGACAGTGTTCATATTGATTTCCTCTTTCAATACTAGTCCAAAGGCTCTTACCATCAAGAATAACTTCTCTGTGGTGTGTTTGTGGTTTTTACAATTGATGTTTTATTATGTGTCCTCTGCAGGATTCTAGAATAAAAATTACATTTTCTGGCTTGGAAAATGAACACTAGTGGAGCCTCAAAATACATATAATAACTATACACAGAAATTCTTATGCATCTCTATACTAAGAACACACAAAATTGATTTTTTTCATTCAGTTAGTACAATTTTTCACTTTTGTACTTATTCTAATTAACATTTCACAACTCATTAAAAGCTGAAGAAATTATTAAGAAAGGAATGCAACTAAAATTTTACTTTTAAACACAGGATTAAAGATTAGGCTTATCACTAACTCAGTAATATGGTACACCATACTTTTCTGCTTCATACTCTTTTCAAATAATTTTGGTTGGTTAGAGAGTGACCATTTGCAGCTGTACAAATAATAAGAGTGTGAAACGTTGTATATTTTTGATTTTTATTACTATGACACTAAAAAGGATGGGGTTTCCTTTCTTTTATTTTTTCTATTTTTTTTCCCCCCTCACAACCTGTCTTTGGAAATAATAAACAGTTCATTGCTCTTCTGGGTTTTTGTATGAAGGTGGTGGTAAGCAGGGGGTTGCAAGGAGCACAAATAGTGAGGAAGAGTTACTCTGGGTCCTGAAGCAGAGCTTCCCCTGCAGCCCCTGGAGAAGACCATGGTGAGGCAGGCTTCTGTTTGCAGCCAATGAAGAAACACATTGGAGCAGATATCCACCTTCAACCTGTGTAACAACCAACACCAGAACAGAAGAATATGTTCTGAAGGAAGTTGTGGCCCATGGAGAAGAGCCCACGCAGGAGAAGGTTTTCTGGCAGGACCTGTGCCCTATGGGACACCCACATGGGAGCAGTCTGTTCCTGGAGGACTATAGCCAGCGGAGAGGACCCCTTCTGGAGTAGTTTTTGAAGGACTGTACATCATGGGTGGGACCCCACACTGGAGAAGGGGAACAGTATGAGAAGGAAGGAGTGGCAGAGATGTTATGGTATCATCACAACCCCCATTCCTATTCCTCTGCACCATTCAGGGAGTGGAGGAAGTACAAGAGTTTAGAGTGTAGTGATGTTGAGCCTGACAGGAAGGCTGGGTAAGAGAGAGGTGTTTTATTTTTCTTTTTGTTTCTCACTATCATACTTAATTTTAAATTAGGAAAAAAAAAATTAAATTAATCTTCCACAATATGAGGGGGTTTTTACCTATGGTGGTAATTGGCAAGTGATATTCCTGCATTTATTTTGACATATAAATTTTCCATCTTATTTTGTGCCTTGCCCTGTTGAAGAGGGGGAGTGAGAGAATATCTCACTGGCAGCCAGGCAAGGTCAACCCACCACAATTGCTTATCTCAATTTTTGTTTTCACATTTACAGAATGATTTAATCACTTTGACCTCATATGATTATTAGAGGTTAGCTTATGGAAAACTGTGTTTGATATTATCTTGATATGATTAGGTTCAGAATTTGTCATGATTCTTTTTTTTTTTTTCATTTTTTAGACCAATTCCATAACCAAAACCTTTGGTTACCATCTGTTCGAAGGAGTTAGTTACCTTCCTCTGCTTCCATATAACTATGTCCCATCTGCAATTTGCAGTAGTCTCTGTGGCATTAAAATCACTCTTTGTTGACTTACATGGTAAAGTATATCTTTGTCAAGAAAATTTAGAAAATAAAATAAAAAGCCAAACTAAACCAAAAAAAGTTTCTTAGACTTACTGATGAAGAAAAATTAACCAAGTTAGTCTGACCTGACCTAACCAGTTCTCAACAAAGTAGAAATTCTGAACTTCTAGCCACATAAGCAAATGTCAATCCTGTAGAGACTTGAATTGAAGTAAACCCTATCACCTCTCTAATTTTCATCAGTCAGCTTCCATGTATAGTCGCAAAAAGCTAAATTCTGTTTTCCACACAGTGGTATCTATTGGAAAACACTCCTCAACCTCTTCCAACAAAATGTGAAGGGCACAGTGCCTTATACAACGACCCTTCCTGGACAAACAGGCCAAAAGTACAATACGCACTGGGTTAGGCAAGACACATACCAGGCACATACCAGACACTTACCTCCAGCATATTTCCTGAAGGCAAGCACATGCCCACGTCCCACATGGCTATTCCTACACTCACCTTTCACAGCACAAAGAAGCTTTACAGTATAACCTACCACTTGAAGCATGGTGACGAAGGAGGTGGCATATAAGAAGAGAGGGAGGGACTCGGCAAACATGCCCTATACCAGGGCATCAGATGACAGGGTCCATCACATCTCATCTCAGTTCTGCTCTCAGAGCATAAAATCACACAGGCACACAAATGATTGAGGGCACTGAAGCAGCTGGGAACGCTGCCAGAATCTGGCATCTGTATCCCCAAGAATAAAAGAAATGGCCAGCATTGCTCTGCCATGCATTTGCTGTGCATTTGTACATTCTGCATCGCTTATCAGCCTAGAACTTACACAAAACAAGAAGCAATAAGAGCTTCCTATCTTGGGGGATGTCTGACAGCCTTACAAGATGAAAGATGTGACTGTACTGAAATTCACTTGCACACACTGGAAATTGTTCAGCACCATCATGCTGCAAAGTCAACAGTCCCTGCTGCGTAAATGCAGCAACCTCACATTCTCACACATTGTGGCACTCCTTGGGGTGGCTGCACTCTTGGCAGTGATGGTGGTCATGAAAGAGGAGCAGGCACAGGTTCACACCACTGTCACTGCTAACAACTCCAAAACTGTTCTTCCTTTTGATGTGAAACCACCCAGGAATGAAACTGGTAAAAGTCTTTTTATGAAGTGCCTCCACACCTTTACATCATGGACAGATACTGCCTAGAAGCCTAAATGTCAGCTGCTCCTGTTATAGCAGTAACAGCCTATGAAGGAACTACTCTCATTTTCTAAAAACATCAGTGAAGAAGACTGATGAATCGGGCAGGTTAATTTGTGAGACAAAGTAGCAGAAGGGAGTATGAGCTCAGTCCCTACCAAGCAGGTCCTCAGGTTGCTTATGATGTGTGCAACTGCCAGACAACTTGAGAGGTTGAGGTAGTATTGGCAGGTGAGGCTTCACAGCCTGGTAAAGGCAAATACTGTCTTCAGGTCATATGCAGGGTCCTCCAGATGTACGATACAATTGCCAAAGGGCTGCATGACACAGCTGCATCTGCCTTTCCAAAGTACCAACAGAGTGTGTCATGGCCCTGTCAGTCCTGCTTGTCCCAGCTTGGCCTCATCTAGCACCTGTCCCCAGGAAGGCACCCCATGCCCAGGACTGAGGCTGCACTGGTGCTCTCCAATGGCCTGGTCCTGGCTGGGGCCCCATGGAGATCTGAAAGGGTGTTGTAAAATAAAGATTTAACCAAAAAGCATTACAAATTACAAGGTAGAGCTACTGCAAGAAGACCCAGAAAGTGCCTATTCCAGCTGACAGCACTGAAAACATCACTAACTGGACCCTGCATCCAGGCTAGCACTCTCTCTCTTGGCATGGCCATATCACAGATGTGGGCAGCAGTAGAGGAGATCTAGCCAACCCAGGATATATCTGGGTGGGCACTGTGAATATGTAGTAAAATTTAACATTACAATTTTGATGTCTTTTTAGCATGTCCCCTGATGCACATCATGAAATACCACTGAGCACATTCAGCTGTTTTCTTTCCCATTAGTATGGATGCTCAGTGTGCTTCACAGTGTTCTTCCTGGGGAAAGTGACCTTGACAAGGTTCCTGTGCCATATCCACTTTCAAGCCAGACTGAAGAGAGGGAAGCTTTCAGAGACTAAAAAGGGACCACAGGAATCTGAGTTGATGGAAGGTGAATAGAGGAAAGACATTAGGGCTTTGAGTCTGTGTCTCTGGGGACTACTTCGGGACAAAGGGCCATTGACAACACCAGGGCATCCTGATGCCACTACTATGCCTTAAAATACCCAGCATTACCAGTTTAGCATGTTAAGCCGTTCAACATGAGGTTAACACAAAAGTACACACCAATGCTATGCAACTGCATCTGTTTCTAGGAAAGAAACTCATTTAGCTAAAAGTAGATATTTTTGAGAATGATTGCTCTGCTGTTGAGGTTCTAGTGCAGTTTATGTTAATGCTTGAGGTCAATTAATCTTGTTTGTGAAACCTCTGGCACCTATCTCCATCCATACATTTATGCTCTCAGCCAGAGCTTCCAAGACTACTTTGCATTCTCTTCCTAAAGAGAATATTTAAACATTTGTCTTTAAATGGACACAAACTGTTCAAGATGCTGAAATAGGTGGCTAGTTCTTGGTGCTTCTCTGTTAAGAGCACTGCTTGAAGACTTCTCAGACAGATATATTTCCCTGAAAAAAACTAGAAGGGAATTCCTCTCAAAAGTATTTTGAATTGTGAAAATCATACAGAGATTGGCTGACAGCTGCTTACATACCTCATTGCTGACATACCTCGTTATAATCTCAAGGATGTAGTGAGATGGAACTAACTACAATCTTGAAAGTGTTAAGGTACATAAGAGGTGGATATTCTAATATGTTCTTTGCCTCTGTCTATTTAGTAAGTTGAGCTAATTTTTCCAGCTCCACACGCAAGTTGCCAACAAGGCCTTGTTGGTAGATTCACAACAAATATTTGTAGGAGTATCATGTCTGTGAGCAGAACCCAGACATCTATCCCTATGCTTCTTGAATTTCTTGTTTCTTGCATGTCCAAAGAAGGGCGATAAAGCTGGTAAAGGGTCTAGAGCACAAATCTAGAGCATGGTCTAGAGTGTCTGAGGGAGCTGGTGTTGTTTAGCCTGGAGAAAAGGATGCTCAGCAGAGAACTTATCGCTCTCTATAACTACCTGAAAAGAGGCTGTACAAAAGGGGGCATTGGACTTCCAAATACAAGGATAGGATGAGAGAAAAAGGTCTCAAATTGTACCAGGAGAGGTTTGGATTGGATATTAAGAACAATTTATCCACATAAAGGGTTGCCAAGCATGAACAGACTGTCCAGGGAAATGGTGGAGTCATCAGCCCTATAGGAAATTAAAAGATATGTTGATGTGGTGCTTAGGGAGAAGGTTTAGTGATAGACTTGATAGTGTTAGGTTAATGGTTTGACTCAGTGATCTGAGAGGCCCTTTGCAAACTAAATGTTTCTATGACTACATGATTTTATTGTTGTTTCAATCCTCTACTGTAATAAAAAGCACTATTATAAGACACGCTTTTGTGCCAGACCCACATCACCTCTCTTCACTTTGATGCTGTAGTCAGGTACGCCACTGACATGTGTCTAATGACTTTGAGCTGATATGCTGAAGTATATTCCTAGTGCTGTTTGAGTAAATGCCACCAGCTGTGGCATTTGAGGCAGTGGGAGATGATGCGTCCTTGCAAATGTCTTGATAGTGTCACTCTTACTTTGAGGCAAATCAGTTTTTACTTCTTTCTGTTCTAATCCATTCTGGAATGCAGAAAGCAGGTGCAGAAAGCCCTTCCTTCCGGTCCACACATTATCCAGTTTAGGGACAGAAGGTATACATGTCTCACTATGAAGTGCATATTTTTGGGGCTTGGTGTTACAGAAGAATATGTTTTATTTCTCCCATGCCACTGGGAGACACTCCTATTTTTGAACAGGTTCTTCCATGAGCTGAAAGTTAGTCACCTCTGTCTTATATATGCACCTTATTACTACCTATACAAAATGGAAGTATTGTAGGAGTGAATGCAGGAATATTGTAGGAATGAATACAGACATATTGTAAGGAGGAATTGAGGGTGCACTGAAGAGGATAAGCATAGCTTTCTTTGATTGTGACTTCTGATACAACTTTGTTGAAAACATCACTGATTTGAAATGTTATTTTCATGAAGGTATATATCTACAGAATCTCCAGTGAATATATGAGGAAATAAGTTATTCAACACTTGAGATGAATCACCTTATGAACTATGACAGCCACTTGAGGAAATGCAGGCAGACTAAAGATAAACACATTTAATCATGAATCTCATTCCTACAGTCTTTCTAATAATAGTCTTTCTAGAATATAGTCTAGATATATAGTCTAATAGAATATAGTCTAAATATAGTCTTTCTAGAAATAATAAGACAAATCAGGCTGAGGAAGTTTGCAACCGAAATATGTTCACATAAGTTCCAGTCCAATATTTGTTTAATTCTTCATTCAAAAAGTATAGCATACAACAGCATGCAGTGCCTTCTGTGAAAATATGCCTCTCCTTACTGTAGGAATCTGGAGTCTACAGTCATCGATAAACAAGAACCTCACTCTCCATGTCCCAATTCCTTGCTCCTACACACTAATTACCAAAAGGAAGTTACAAAACCATTTTTTTTAATGTGCTCATTGATATTGCTGAGGGACACTTTTTACAGGTTGAAATGGTTTCCTTACAAACTCATTTCAGACATGAATGAACAGAGGAAGTATAAAAGCCTACTTGTCTAACATGCACTTTTAGTATTATAGCCATACCTTAAACCCCATGAAATTTGATGTTATATAAAAAGTTAAATTTATCTGATTTTACAGGTAGCATAAAATAAATAAACATAGAATATTACCAAAAATAATTGTTAAATAAATATGTCTAAATCCTTCATCCTCCTAAATGCTTTACGAAGAAAACTGCACAAGAATAGGTTCCTGACCTCACATTATTTTGACCTGTATCAGTGACCTAGAAAAAATAAAATTGCAGTCAATAATCTAAAGATGACAAAGATTGCATAATTGGTTAAAAAATCAAGAGTGCAGATCATCGTCACAAGAAGATATGGATCCCTTGGTAAACTAGGACAAGAACAATACTCCTTTCAGAACTGAAAAATGCGAGTTTTACTAAGAGAAAGAAAATTTTAGGGAGACAATGTTAGAATGCAAAGACTCCAAAACACTAAGTAGATAATAAATTAAATTTCCAATAGTTTCCAATGTCATAACTATAATAAGTAATTACTGAGACTATGAAAGAAGAGCAAAAAGGTACCTGTTACAGAGATCTACATCTTGAAAAGAATGTCAAAACACTAGAGAGAGATTAAAGCAAAAATAAAACCGTAGAATCACAGAACTTGCTGAGTTAGAAGGGACCCATAAAAATCATAGAGTTCAACTCCTGGCCCTGTGCAGCACACCCCAAGAATCACAACATGTGCCTGAAAGTAGTCTAAATGCTTCTTGTATTCAGACAGGGTTGGTGCTGTGTCAGCTTCCCTGGGCAGATTGATCCAATACCCAACAACCCTCTGGGTGAAGAAACTTTTCCTGGTATATAACTTAAATCTCCCTTTGCTCAGCCTCATGATGTTTCCTGGAGTCCTGTCACTGGTCATGAGAGTGAAGAGATTGGTGCCTGCCTCTCAGAGTCCCCTCCTGATGATGTTGAAGAGCACAGTGAGATCTTTCCTCAGTCTCCTCTTCTCCAGGCTGTACAAACCAAGTGATCTCAACCACTCCTCCTAAAGCTTCCCATCCAGACCCTTCACCATCCTTGTGGCCCTCCTTTGGACACCCTGTAATAGGTTAATGTCTTCTCTATGTTGTAGCATCCAAAACTGCCACAATATTCAAGGTTAGGACACACTAGTGAAGAACAGAGTGAGACAATCATCTCCTTTGACTGACTGGCAATGATTTGCCTGATGCCCCCCAGGACACAGTTGGCGCTGCTGGCTGGCAGGGCACTGCTGACTCATGTTCAACTTGCCATCAACAAGGACCCCCAGGTCCCTTTTCACAGCACTGCTCTCCAGTTCCGTGTTCCTCAGTCTATACACACAACCAGGGTTACCCTGGCCCAGGTGTATAATCTGTCACTTGCCCTTTTTAAAATACAGCTGGTGATTGGCCAGTCCTCCAATTTGTCAAAGTCTCTCTATAGGGCCTCTCTGCCTTCAAGGGAGTCGACAGGTCATCATCAAACTTACTTATTCCTTCGAGTCCCGCATCCAAGTTCTTTATGAAGATGTTGAAGAGAACATGGTCTAAGAAGGAACACTGCAGAATCCCACTAGTGACCAGCTGCCAGCTTGATGTTTCCCCATTCACTATAACTCTTTGTGGCCAACCTCTGAGCCAGTTGCTCACCCACCGCGTAACGTGGTTATCTAGCTGTGTGTTGGACATTTTGACCAGAAGGATCCTGTGAAACACAGTATCAAAAGCTTTACTGAAGCCCAAAGAGATTACATCTACTGGATTCCATTGATCATCTTGATGGGTTACCCTGTCACAGAAGGAAATCTGATTCAACAAGCAGGACTTTTCTTTCATGAAGTTGTGCTGGTTGTGACCTGACCCTGAAATAATAATTCCTGTGGCTGAAAAAAGAATGTATAAACTCTCAAAAAAATTTTTAGTTTTTTTAAAGTAACCAGGGGAACTTGAAAGAGTAATTTGATCATACTCTTTCAGTATTTGCATGACTATACTTATGGCTTAGGTGTATTTGAAATGCCTTTATAGGAATTTTCATTCTAGCAAAGGATACAGTTGTGCCAGTGTTCAGTAGACAGTTGGCTAGATGTATTGACTTAATTATATTAGGAAATTACAATTCACAGTAGTAGGAACTCTCTTTGTGGTGTACTTTATGAAGGTAATGCTCTGACATTTGAATAACATTATCGTGCTTTTGAAGAAGATCTTGAGAATGGCCCTCCATGTGTAGAGGCCTGAATCCACTGCTGGCCATTTCACTCAAGTCTACATTATTACTACCAATGCAGGAACTGGTTTTGCAGGTGTGGAAGCTGGAGGAGAGGGTAATTGTGGCTTGGATGAGGATCATGGTTGTCTACTTTTATGATTATGATAATGGCTGGTTCAGAGAAACAAACCAAGCCAGTATGATGCACAGAGTTCAACAGGTGAGAACTCATAGTGAGCAACAGTTCTGCAGACCCCAACCCTGAGGAAGAGGGCCGCTGCCAATTGATCTGAAGAAGACATGGACACTAACATGAGCAACTGGAGCATGGCAAAAGCTTATAATTTGTATTTGTGGCAAGAAAATAGCAGGTTTTGAGATCATGAAGAAAATCTAGTTCATCGTAAGCCTAAAATAACTGAAAACAACTAGCATTACTTTTAAATGTGTTATAATTTAAAATTAACTTTATAATGGAGGAAATTGTCAGTGTTTTTATTTAAACAGTTCACTGTAGTTTTCAGGAAATAAATGTGTCATTTTAAAATGTTTGGAATAATTTTCGCTCTCTTCCCTATTGATTGAAGTACTTCTTAGGCAAATGTTTGCATATGTAATTAGAAAACTGTATGCATGAATATGTGCAGCAGTCGTACTTGCAGCACTGTACATTTTTGGACATTTATACCATTGAAAGGAGTTGCTTCAAATATTTAGACTATTTTGTTTTAAAATTTTGTCAGGGACACTATGCTTTCTATGTTATTAGTCCATACACATATAGTATAATCTAGCATGATTTACTGTAAAGTCAGGGAAATTAAAAATTGCAGAATTTTTTTCTTCTGTAACAGATTTTTTCGTGTGTGTGTATGTGTGGGATGATGAGGAAAAACTTCATTGCTCTGAGTGACATATATTCTACTTCTCTTTCAAAAAATACTCTCCTTTTGTGTTCAAAACCTGAGGTGAACTCTCCAAATTTTTTAACGTCAACATACAGACAACTGTCTTCCATGTCATAACTAGATATTTTCTTAGTAGAAAAGTACACTAATATATAATTTGGGCAACATTCATGAGTTTCTCAACCTAATCAAAGTAAATATCTTTTCTTCTAAAATTCTATGGAACTCTTATGTGTTTTGGAAGAGCAGCTGCAGGTTTGTTTGTAATGTCAAGTCAAAAATTTTTGGCCTCTTTCAAATCCGTGCATCTAATGAGCTGGAAGGCTACTTTGATGAATTAATGATTTCTGCACTGATCCCATACTCATTAAAAATGAAATACGATAGTTCTTCATGCTGAAGCGGTTTTTGTTTCGCTGACTGAAATACCTTTGGCTGTTAAACAGGGGCTCATGGGGCATGTTTTCTGTTTACACTTTGACCAATCAAGCTTCAAACACTGTTATAACAGATACCAAATCAATGTTAAATGTTACACTTTCCACTGACCATGATTGCTCATAAATTCTTTTGAAGTTTTAATATGTTATTTATTAACTTAACCAATTATCAGATTTTTCTCTAGTAATAGAAAAATGGTTCTAAAATCTGTATTTTGAGATCATGGTCCTTTTCCAAATGTGGCTATAACTGAGAATTAAGACAAAACTCAGCATTAGTTAAGTGGTGACTCAATATGAGTGAAATGTTAAATGAACGGAAGGTCAATGCCTCCTCACTTTGATAAAGTGCTTTGATGAAAAACTTGGGGAAAAAAATATGTGTGGATGTATTTGTGCTATTCAAAGCAAATGAATTGAACATAGTGAAAAGAAAATTTTCTTCCCAAGGAACAAAGGCTATCTATGCATCTGTAGTTTGAGATTAAAAGTAGTACAAGGACAATAGTGCTTTCACTTGTAGTGCTCTTCCCCCATTATAACTTGGCCCCACAATGCTTCATTTATCAGGAATGTATTATGGGAGACAGTTTAAAAATATCCAAGTGATAGATATTCTTTCCCCTGTTGTGTTTAGAATAAATAGCTTACTGTAATGCTGGAATTGCAGAAGAATTTACTTCAGAACTTCTGGGAAAATGAACTTCATAAGCCCTTAAAAACATTCATCTAAGTCATCCTTTCAATATTTTTGCTAAAAGTGTATTTCAAATGTCATTGTGTATAATTTTTCTAAGATTTTTGAGATATAAGAGTGACAAATCCACATTTTCCTGTGGTCTTTTTTACAGACCTTTCCATGTATCACAATTCTTATTTCTGGAATAGGAAGTCTATAGTTTTATCTCTTATACATAAGTATTTGCAGACTGAGATTCATGAATTATATACCCTGCTAAAAACTAGTTTACAAACGACTTGTGACTAATTGATGCGTAAATGATCCTACATACATTTTTCTTGGAAAAAAAGAAGATAGGAAATTCTGCTCAGAAAGAGAAAAGCACAAGAGTTCACATTTGCTGCAAGCATTTTATGGCTCTAATCACGCTGACCTTCTGTCACTGTAACCTAAAGGATATACTTGATACAAAAACAAGGGCCAGGTAAAACAAAGTTTTGTAAGAGCCAAGCTGTCCATGTCCAACAACATACAGCTGCACCAGCTGTAAGATATGGCAAATGGCATAGTTGCTCTGTGCTCTCTTAGTATGGTCCTCCCCTACCAGGTAAGCTCATTTAAGAGGCAAGTTTTGTAAACAACGTCATATCCTCACAGCACTTACTTTTTGGTCACTATTCAGTCCCTAAATTGTTGGGCAAACAGCAGAACTACCCTTCGTCCTACAGTGTCATCACGTTAGCGCCTTCACGGGCGCAGGTGTGAGCCCTTGCATGGTGTCATTCCTGCATGTGTTTCTCAATGTGTATCCATGAAAATGGTTTCCTTATTTTGCAGACTTAAGGTCTCACAGAAATAGGATTTTGACACTTCATACAGTACACTTCATAAAACTTTGCATTTATCAGTCAATACACTGTTGTACTCCTCATAGGTTTTTTCACTACTAACTTCAAGCATAATTATTTAGGAGTTAGTTAGTTTAATAATACATAATATCAATTAGAGAAAATTAATGACATATGAATGGAAAGGAATTCTGAATCTTACAAGGTAACCATATTCATATTTCCCAAAGTAGTAGAACAGACTACTCTATTCCACAAAAACTTCTGCATCTGCTATAAATACTTTTCAATGGTACCTTCTAAACGTGAAACTACAGGAATTTTTTTTTTCCAGTGGTATCACACAAGTCAGACACCTAATCCATTTGTTTACACAGTCAGGGAATTATTACTCCCTTCCTCAACCTCTGATGGAAGGCTTATGTCCACATTAATCAACAGAGCTTCTCTTCTTCTGCTTCTGAATATTTTTGGACTATCAGATGATACTGAGCTAGAAATATTCACAAAATTCCATGTCTACATGCCTGGCATTTAAGGTGTAATAGTGTGGCCTTGAAGAGATATCATGCCATAGCTAGTAATGGTGCTGAGAATTATGATATAGAGCAATTTGTCAACAGCAAGTTTAACTCTAGCTCCTCATATCTATTTGTACAAACACAGACTGAAGAATATCCAGAAGCAAAAGAATATAAATTTATATTATCTTAAACTTCCTATTTCCATACCATGACTTGAAGTACTTAAAAGGTTCACATCAATCAACCCTTCTATATGAAGCTATTCTGGTGTTTGTTATCTCAAACCAAAAACCATTCTGTATTAGGGTTCTCATTTAACGCAAAAGTAATCTCAACTATTTGATTCTACACAAATAAGAAAGGGCAAAACACCTTTGAACACAGCTATGGATTCCCCCCCTTCAATCTGTCTAGATGGATACATTATGGCAACCTTTTGAGTGAATACTGAAGCATTCAGTTCTATGAAAGCATCTGAATTGCCAGCACTGTATAAGCTTTCTGTACAGAAATTAATTTTATAAATTTCATATATTTTAATACAGAATAGCTAAAATCCAACAGCAGTAAGCAATGAGTTACTTATTTTTCTAGAATTTATTAGGTTATTTTTTGCTAAAGTTATATTAGAACACTTCCAGAAAAGAGACTTCCTAAGGCTCTTATATATAAATGTTGCAGAAAGTTGAAATCACTAGTTTTTTTTCTTGTTTGCTTTGTTAACAATTTCTTAAACTGAAATACAAACCAACCTCTTTTCTCATTACTTCAGAAAGAACTAGTTTAGGACACAGTGAAACCAGCTATAATTCATGCACACATACTTTTAAAGTGCATGGCTAAAGAGATAATTTCATCTTATACCATAAATTATTTTGTTCATATACATGTGTATTTACTCCTTAAACTCCAAAAAATGCATTATTTAAACTATTAAATGTCACTGCAACTCAGTCTTTTGTCTGTACTCTAGCATATCAATCAAAAACCATAACTCCCCAGCTACATTTCTGCCTAAGAGCCAAAAACATACTTATCTGATAGTGATATTGACAATACTGTGAAGGACTGAGTTCTAAATAGAACTTAACTGTAAAATTCAAGAAGAAAAGTTCTGCCCTTCCTTTGTTTCCCTCTTCTGTCCCCATTCATCCAAAGTCTTAGAGGAATATTTTTTCCTGCCTATTCTTTGCCAGCTGTGAAGAAGTTGATGACTAGCCCTTCTTACAGTCCAAAGAGTGGATATTACTTGAGTGTTACTCTTACCATTATCTTCAAAGAGAAAGAGAACATTCAACTTTATTTCAAAGAAGATTTTTCAGATTTGGGGATATGCCTGTCCTTTTCTAATGGGCAGAACTGAATGTAGACCAGATGGAATTTAACTTTCTTCATGCTCTGTGAAGTTATCATTTGCATAAGAAAAAAGAAAATTAATAATTCCATATCATCTTTGTTATTATTCTCTTACTTTTCTATGGCATTGATATTTTGGAGAAAAGTATATAACTATTGCTTTCCAGAGATAACAGCACACGAGAAGATATGTATGGAATGTTTACCTAGAAGAAGGAAAGAGAAAAATTCTGCAGTTTGAAGAATTCCTCTCTTTGTAAGTCTCTTGTATTCCACTAGTTTGTCACATCATGACACTTAGGTTGTATCATCTCAGTAATTCCTGAATCTTTTAATACTTGGAATTAAACAGAAAATTAGAGATGAAGTCATACTGCCTTACATGTTGTGGCAACCAGTGCTATTACTTAAAAGAAAATCAAGCGGTTAAGAATGCATCCAAGCAGGGGAAGAGGTGTGTGGAAGGAGAGAGCTACATATGGAAAGCTAGAAAGAAGAGTATGGGCATGTTTATCTCAACGTTATATCAATTTTGTCATTCTTCATGTTTATATCTTATATTGCTAATAGAAAATAGAAAAACATAAGTAGAGTATCTAGATGTGTATTTGAACTTAAAATCACTTATTCTATTGACAAATAGAGTAGTTCTGCCTTGGAATTCCTGGGACTGTTTTAAAGATATCTAATATCAGGAGGTCTCCTTCTCAGGTAATATAACCTCTTTTCAAACGTCTCTATCCTTCTTCTCCATTAATGTAACATTTTAAAACTCTGTATGTTCAGTAGGACTCTGAACAAGAACATGTGTTTATAACATGTGATGTTCAATATCCAGCAAAAGTAATGCATAAATAGATTATATGCCTCTGAGACAGAAAAGGGATTTACAACTTTTTAACATTTTTATGATCTTAGATCGTGCGTGATTACAGTAATGCTTTGCTTCTCTTCTTCTCTTGCTGAAATTCAAAAGATAATATTCATCTCCTAGAAAGCTTCATGGTTCAGGGCAGATATATAACAATCAAAGACTACAGAGACAATTCCCTGTAGTGTAACTTTGAAATTATAGTAAACCCATCTGAATGACTGTAAGTAAACAGAATCGTTAAACATGTTTGGTTTTTTTTCAAACGATGCCATACAGGAGGAAATCAGTGTCTCTGAGGGTGAAACCCATAGATATTTGGCTTTGTTTTGTAACAGAAATGGAACTTGATACTAAACACTATGGTGCCTATTTAAACGGTCTTGTTTTCTGAATATGTCTTTTATTCTTTATTATAGAAAGAAATGCACCCTTACTGAAGCCTAATTAAACGTTTTAAATTAGATGACTTTCATAAATAGTTTAAATAAGGGAGACAGAGTTTAGGCCTCAATAAGAGATGTATGAATAGCAAAGTCAGTAATGATGAGATGCAGTGGACTGCTACTGTACAGCATCAGAAATACTTCTTGTATCAGGATGCCACAGATAGATTCTCTACACTCTTTTTCAAATGTAGAGGTGTGACCTTTGCTGTTATAAGGTTCCTGGCCAAATGAGAGGCTTCTATTATTTTATTTTATTTATTTTATTTTTATAGATTTTTTTTAAATTTAATTTTATTTATTTTATTTTATTTTTATATAATTTTTTATTTTATTTTATTTCCAAATAGTACATTTAATTACCAGTTTGATCATTGATTTTATTTTCCTTCAAAAGCAATTGAAAGTTAAGCTCTTGATATCATAGTAACTGGAGAGTTAAGATCTGTGTTCTGAAACCAGTTCAGAATAAATACTACTACTTCTAAAACAGCTAGGCATCTATGTGTTTTGTGAACTGCTGAACTCTGCTTGATTTCTAAAGTATTAAGTTCCCTCTTTGAGCACAGTGCTAAGCTGTACAAAAGGAAACAGAAATCTTCCTGAATCCCTCTTGACCTGTGGTGTTTGTCCTTCAGGATGAGTATAAGATTCATAAAAAGCATTAGGGGACAATAAGGGAGGGGCAGGAACAAACGAAATTAAAAACAAGCAAACAAAACAAAACAAAAACAAAAGGGAAAGGACAAAACACCTCCAAATATAATACAAATACAATGAAAGAGTGATGTGTTACCTAATGTGTGAACATCTTTTGTTCTTCCATTCTGCAGTGAATTTAAAGGGCATTTGAGAGTCCTTGTCTTTGCTGGAAATGAGGTTCCAAAATTGCCACAAAAACCAGTGTGATTGAAGCACAGTTTCTGATCCCAAGAGAAAATTCCATCCTTTTCAAATGAAGGAGTAGGCAAATGTGGAGCTTACTTACTGCACCTGCCACAGCACGGCATTTGGAGAATCCATCGTTGTATGCAAAGATAATGAAAACTGCTGTTCCTGTGTGCAGCTTTTCTAACATCTCTATATCAGCTTGTGGTATTTATCTCACTACAAAAAAGAGTGGTTTTTGTACTGAAATTTTTGTTCTTTACTTCTTCATACACTACAAATGCAAGGCCATGAAATTAAGGTGCAGCTGCTTGGGGCAGGAAGAAAATCTATCTAACACTATTTTTTTGCTGAACAGTATCTGTTTTAAGAGGACAAAATCCCCACGTGTATGTGCATTGTTGGTACACTGACATATATCATCCTACCAGAAGACATAAATGATAAAGATTTTTCATCATGTAAAAATTATCTGTTAAAGAAATTTACATGGATCTGTGATAGTGAGGCTCCTCATAAGGATGTTATTAATGAATTCTATATATATATAGCACTATTATCGTGATCAGAGTAGTTTTCATTACATCATATGACTCACATATTATGAGACAATAGGTATTGGTCAATTTCTTACAACACATCTTATAATTAATATTTTCTAGAATTCCTTTCAGCCCCTCCAATCATTTTCATTTCCTTTGCCAGTATCTAACCAGGAAGCATGCTGCAAAATGAACTAACCAAACAAAAAAACTTCACAGACTATTAGCTTTTCTTTTCTAACTCAGTTAAGTAATTAAGGATTTAAATATTCTAAATATACTTTTGCTAGCAGAAATATCCAGGTGAAGGTTAAAAAAAGTTTTAAATATCTCTCCTTTTTTAACATTATTCCTAAACCACTTTTCATTTTCATGTCCTTCCACTAATTGAAGTAGACGCCTTTACTGTGCATCAGATACAGAGAATGTAAACCTGACAGGGATAGAAAATAAAAACACAAATTGTTCCCACCATTGTGTGAAATAGAACATTAAATGATTACTGAGAAATGATATAACAGAAAATATTTTAAATATATGTGAAATATAGAACATCTCCAAGAAAGATATGCTTTTTTTGAGATACATAAATTAATGTTAACTCCATTTCTTATTTACCAATACTATTCATCACAACCAAAAGAACAGACACAGGGTGGGGGGGAAAAAAAAGCAAGGAGACCTATCTATGGCTTGCTTTTTTTTATATTAAAATCCGGATGAATAAATCTATTAGTCACAAATATTTCACACAATCTAGACTTCACAGTGTTATAAAAGCTACATAAGAGGTAGCCCATGCTGAGACACTGTAAGAGAAAGCTATGTATGCCTCTTTCTTTGCCTGGATGTTTTTGAATAAATTATATTAACATTTCATCGAAGATGAAAAAATCACATTTCCATAAGATCAATAATATTTTTTTAAAAAAATTAATGAAGTCTTTAATGATGTAAATAAATGATGTCTTAAAATTTTTTTTTTTTTTTTGCAAAGAAAAAGTTTTATACTACTTTATATTTGTGAATTATTGCACAAATAGTAGATAACATTGGTACATAGAAAAAGGCACCAGCACATATTCATTTATGTTTAACCAAGAAAGAGCTGCAATCTTATTTTTATTTTGGCCTTCTATGTTTCTTTTGATAGTGTAAAGTTAACCTACTCATATAGTGAATAGCAGAAATAAAGAAATAGAAAAGGTTCAGAGCAGGATATAGCTGTAAACATTCCTGCAGTAACTGTTCTGTCAGAAACACCTCCCACTGTGTAAGCTAAATGATATTGACATAAGAATAATATGTCAGAGGTTGGAAAACCTACTGTATTTCTTTGCAAACCATAGAAATAAGGGAGCACTGAGAGGTTCCATTTATTGTCGTAGCTTGCTTTTTATGATACAGATCAACAATCTGCATCTTCATGTTAATAGCCATTTCTCTATAGACCGATAGGAAATTTTCTGGCCACATATGCTAGTGCAGAGATCACAGCTGGAGAATTTCTACTCATGTTTAGAACAAGAAGAAAAGAAAATGGAAAGAAAGACATTTTGGAAGTACAAGAGATTTTCACTATAAGCACTTAAAATGATTCCTTATTTCTTTTTGACGCAGTAATTTCCTGGAGCAACTTCTTAAAGGTCTTCCTGGTTTACTGTTATGCCCTCTACTGAAGATTGTGTTTTGTGAAAATGCAATTTGAAGTGAAGTTCAAAGCAAGGGGAGAAGTAGATTAAAAGAATGTGCTTGCTGTAAATAGAAACAGTGGTGATATGAAATTTCATTCATGATTGTTTTACAGTATAGATCCGTTAGTAAAGTAACAAATGAAAAAAAAATAGCATATGAAAATCTATAAAACCAGGTAGAATTTCCTCCTTGAGAGCTTAATTTCTCTGTCTTTCCTGTTTCTCAGTAAGACATGGAGAGTCTCTTTTGCCTAACTGTAAGATAAGCAGTTCTGCTATTCAGTTCTGCTATTTTCCATTTGAAATGATGAGCTGTTCATTATACGACCACAAAATACATAAATTGAAGGAAGAGGTGATACCAAAGGAAAATAGATTTCAAAATAAATAACTTGATAACATTCACGAAAGACAAGAAAATGTACCACTCAAACAAACACCTGGTTGAGAATGGTCATAAAAACAACGCTGTTGCTGAATAAGAGTTTTAGTTACTTTTACCATACTAACAGATCTCTTCAGATACACGCACTGCATCCAAATTTTTATTACATTACAAAAAGGCCTCAAGCTGGCCTTCCTTTCTAAATTTATATATGCAAGAGGTTTTATACATGCAGGACTAGTACAGTGTTACCTAAATTATAGCACAGAATATTACCCTTAATCTTCTGTGTAATTTCAGAGAATAATCAACTGTGTTGAAATGCAAATTTATTAGAGATCTTTGTCCTCTACTCTTAATTAAGCTGCTCTCTTAAACAAAACAAAACAACTGTCTGCATTCACTATTGACAACTTTTGTTCTGTTGTAATAACAGAAGAAATTATATTCATAGACCAGACAAAATTGTCACTTTCTCACTGTAATCAACTAATTGTGTGGGCTGTTTGGTTACCTTTAATAAATGAAATCATGAGGTAAAGAAAAAGATAAATAGCAGAGACTGTTGCTGAAAGTCAATCAGTCACAAGCTGGACATAAAAAGGTTATGGTTTTTCAGTAATCTTGAGAAAAAACAAGGTCATATGATGTGGAATTGATGTTCTCACTCTGGAGATATGAAGGGAAAATACCCTTAAAGAAAACAAGCTATCTGTGGCATTTGCTTCTGACAAAACATATGATTTTGTAAAAGCAAGAAAAAATATCTGTAGAGGATCTTAAATACATCAACAAAACTTTCAAACACAACACTACTGACATAAGACTTGAAAAGTGAACAGAACTTCATCATGTGCTTGATATCTGCAGCTCACAGCTCTTTGTAGCACCCTCTCTGCAGGTGATTTTTAACACCTCTGCTTCATACTGGGCTCATATGTTAGATAGCCACTCTCAGTGCTCCTGACTGGGCACTACTGAAGAGACCATCGCTGTCATGTAAGTGGGACTCACTATGTCAAGTTATGAATAAACAGCCAATGCTGGGAATATATTAGTCATATGAAAATTGAAACAGCGCCATGAGTGCTGCTTTTAATAGATCTATTGACTCCATATTGCACAGGTGGGGTCAAAAGAGCAATTAATTGATTAATTAATTGTCTGAACTGACAAATTTTTATGTACAACTAGATCAGTTGTTACTTTAGTGGCATCAAAAAGCAAACAACATCTTCTTTTTCACTTGGTGTTCCTCAGTTTTTCTGCTTGGCCTCACCCATAGAGTATTGATTTTCAGTTACTTGTTGACTGGAAGAGGATGGTCACACAATGATATTGTCACTTTGGCATTTGCTCTGTAAGAAGTGCATCATGGAGAAGATTTCTGGTCTGAACTTTAATTAAAGAGGAATCATATGTCAATAACAGTCTCATGGTTTCAAAACAAGTAAAATCAAACTCCTAAAAGGATTAAACACTGAAATATTTAAAACAACAGATGTCTAGCTTGATCCCTAGATAGAGCTATAATTCAATGACTGAACAAAGCTGAGGATAGTAAGTTGGAATAAAAAGTACTGAGCAGCAGTACTCAGTACCTCATCAGAGGTTTCAGCTATAGTGCACATTATTTATTAAACTGTCAATCTGCCGTAACTAGAATAGCATTAGATCGAGTTTCACAGCAACCAGCTTGGGATCATCTGGGAGTGCTGTATCAGTAAGTCTTGAAATCATTATCCAGATGCTTCAGGGCAAGGCAGTGGCTGCCAGTAAAGTCAGTGATATTTCTGTCTAATTCTGACTAAATACAGACATCTTTTTTTTCTTTTCACACCAGAGCGACTAGTAATCACTGTATGGAATAAAGTGACAATAAACTGGGAGTTTAAAATGGAAATGTCATCCATCCCTACAAGCACAATAGTGACAGTGAAAACCACTGTTGTTTCTCTCAGGTTTTTAAAATGTCCTTGACGGAATAACAATCAGAAGAATCTCTTGCAAAGAGTCCTCCCTAAAGGTAATCTGACTGGTAAAGCCCAGGCTGACTTGCCTGCTCACAGGAAAATCAAGAAATGTTCAGAAAATAAAGTTGAGGTCTGTATGCTCCTTGCCTCTAACAAAATTCATTAGTATTGGGATTCTGCAAAAACATCTATAGAGATTTCTTTCCAGGCAAGTCAATGGCTGCTCATTTTAAATGGGTAAGTTTTGGCATCAAATGTGAAACATTACAGACTCTTTTTTTAACCTAAAATGTAACCAGATGAGGCAGTATTCTTGGAAAGGTTTAGTTTATGGTTTAAAGCACAGGTTTCGTATGAATGTATGTGGAAGTACTCATTGCAAAAGATAACTCTCAGAAGAGTCTTATTGTTAGTAGAAAGCATATTAGTTGTTAATATTAAACCAATTGTAAATATCAAAATTTCAGGACAATTCTAATATCACATAAATGCCAAATGAAACATGCTTGGAAAAGGAGTCACAGAGAGGACAGCAAAAACCATTACAGTTACTGGGAAAAGCAGCATGGTTGGAATGAAAAAATCTGGTTGCAAACAATAGTAATTACCCAGCAATTGTTCTTACCACCTCTCTATATGTCTGAGTCTTTTTCAGAGCTGTCAAATTAAATGATTAGCCAGTCACCCATTGGCTGTCTTCACGTTCTTGGTACAAATGGTTAAATGTCTTAAATAGTGACTCTCAAAGCATTGCCTATAGCTGGTATCAAAGCAATGCTCCTGTGAGCTGAGCTGCACCAGACATCTGGTGCATATATCAAATAACCAACCATCCATAAGCATTTTGTATGGACAGTTTAAATACAATGAATGGTTAAGACTGACCCATTAAACATTACTGAGACATTCTCAAGGTAAATCTTCAGTCATATAACATCAGACTCACAACATGAGATGCAATTAAAGGTCATCCCCTATGGCAGAGAACATATGTTGATGCTATCAAACATATGGAGAACAAAAAAAAAAAACAACACACTGAACAAAAGTCAACAAAATAAAATAGGACTAGTGTATACAAAATGCTACATCTGTCACATCCCTAGATGTGAGTGTGCTGCAATAATTTAACACAAACCCCGCAAGTAAAACTGCACATTTTTTAACTAGACTGGGGAAGTTTCTTGACAGTGTAGAATATGCCATCAGTATATATGCCTTATCAAAAGCTCAAAAATGCCAGTATCATTGTGAACATTCTACTGACAACATTACACTGCCAAAACAAACAAACAAACACACGAGTTATTAGTTGCAAATGATATCTACTGAAACACAGGAATTCCTGGGAAGGCTTCCCACAAATCTCAAAATATTTTTGCACAGGATTATTCTTTAGAGGAAAATACCCCTTGAGTGTAGCTTGGTACTGTAATTAAGAGATTGTTTCTAACAATCAAAAAGTAGACCAGCTCCATATTCAGCAGCTTTGTCATCAGTCTCACAGATGTTTGCAAATCTTAGTTGTCCCAGCTGTTTGATGGGTATCCATGTATTCTGTAGCCCAAGGGACTGAACTGCTCTTCAAATTCTTGCTCTCAGTTATATGGGTGTTACAGTTTGCAAAGTCCATCAGTGCATGGCTGCTTTTCTGACCTGGGTGAGATGAACCTTTACCTCACCATAATCCTGAATGAAACGTTCTTGCTTTTGTGAGGTCAATTTTCTTCATTACTGGAAACAGAAAGCAGAAGGTGTGACTATATGACTCTATGACCCATGTGAGTATAAATCCTGATTATTATTTGTTCATGTAAAAACTGTCCTGCTATATCATAAGCCTGCAGAGATTTAAACAACTGAGAGTAAACACTGTCTCCTTCCACCAGAAATAAATTTATATCCCTGAGAAGATCCATTAGGGACAAAGCAATGTGAGAAAATTGGATTCCTTGAATACAGACTGTATTAAATATGAAAATATGGCCAATATGCTTCATCTAACTAAACAGATTGTTTGCTCAGGTGCATTTCAACTTTATCCAGATGTAGCTGACGTGCATTTCGCAGCTACCAATTGTACTTGTGGGAAAAATATCTCCTATGCTGAGAGTAGAACACACAGGAGCCCCCTGTGACACCAGCAAAAAGGAACTCCCCTCAGGAGCCTGTTTCCCTCTGCCTTAAAGGCCCTATTCATAGCATCCCAAATAATCCTATTTGTAGACAAATGGCGACCCAGACTTTGAATTTTCAGTTCACTTTTAATTTAGGTGTATCAAAGCAATAAAAACAATGCTGAAAAATTGAGCCATCACCATCCATTTTAGTTTTCTTCTTCATCTTAAACCTGCAAAATCTTTATATGCTCCATATAGAGCTAAGTTATGAACACAGTAGAATATCTTGATGAAACTGACCACAGAATCATAGACTCATTTACGCTGGAAAAGACCCTTAAGATCATCAAGTCCAACCATTAACCTAACACCACCAACTGGTTCGGATGGCTATGGATATCACTGCTGATGAAAATCATGTGAAAAAAAAAAAAAAAAAGTCAGTCAAAAATCACTATATGTCAATGAATAGCAAAGAGCCTTTATTTAAGTTTTTGATGGCTTATAAAAATCACGATATAAAATAAGCAATTATCTACAAAAAGAAATTGAGAAATTGAGAGGATAGTGGAATTATAATATATATTAAAAATAGGTCAAATTCTTTTACCTTCTTATAAGATACCTAAAGGGTTTGGAGTTGGTTTTTTTGGTGATCAGACACTGTGTACAAAGAATTTCTCAAAATTTTCAGAAAGATTATCAGCTAGTGCACAGGATCAGATTATTGTTGATTAATTTAAAAGTGACATTGTAAAAAAGTAGTTTGTTATTCAAAAACATGATTTACTGCACACAGGATGGGGCAGGGAACAAGGTTGATTTCTTCTAATGAAGTACTGCTTCTTAGATATTCAAACTATAATTGCAAAATGTCTCAGTAACAAAGCTTCAAAACAAAACCCAATGTACAGCATCCTTGATGAAATATCTTGTTGTGCAGTTCCATTGAATGGCAAGCTGTTTATGAGAACTGAATTATTTTCAACATAGAAGGAGCAGTCATCAATCTCTCTCCTTGTCGAAGTCTCATAGTTTAAGCACTGAATAGTCAAACAGTCCATTAAAAGTGGTGTTAAATAATAACTATTTGAAAAGCTCATCTGAAAGCTGATACTGCTTCCATGTGACTGCCTGCTTTGTATATACCGTGGTATCAATATACTGTGAGAACAGCATACGGTTTCTTTGATGGAAAGTAATGGAAAATGACTGACTGTTTGAAGATGCTGTGGTGCCGATTTCATGAATAATGTATTAGGGTAACAGGTATAATCAGTGCAGTTTAATAGTCTGCAGCCTCCAGAGATACACGAGCAGCACACAGAGGAATTATCCTTGTACTAGGACCACCTGACAATTATCTTTTTTCCTTGCCTTGATTTGATTGAGACTGTGCTAAAATATGTCTTTAGAAAGGCCAAGTCAGAACCAAAAATACTATGTTCTGAGTCAGAATTAATTTAGTATACATGTTCTGTGTGATTTACCTTTTAGTAATAAGCACAAATTTTAAAATTGTTTCTCTCTGTTTTAAAATTGAACATAGATTCTAGAACTTGAAAATCTATAGGAAAAATAATTTTATGTTTGTTATTCACACATTGAAACCATTTCCCATATTGTGGAATGACTTTATGTCTCTTCAAATCATACAGCACATTGCACATACACCAAAATTAGTTTTAATTTTATTATTTTCCTCTACCAAAAGTAAGTAAAAGAATAATTTACAAAAAAACTGCCTTGCAGAATGCTGTTAAAAGGTTTTACATGAAGCATGTGCTGATTTGTTCTTGATCATAGAAAAGCTTTGTGAAAGAGATTTACACTTAGGGACACATAATCCTCTTGCCACCTACTTCTTACATTATGATGTCACGACTCCATAGCAATGAATATGAATTAAGGTAAATGACTTGAAACACTGAATTACAGTCCTTGTACTTGCACTTTTGCTCAAGGAAAGATGCCTATGTTTCTGAGTTTAAAGTTCCATTTTCTACCTGACAAATGAGCTACAATGATGTATGTCTGGGTTTCAACATTATGAATCTGTTCTGGTTGCTGTATATCTGCATCTGAAAAGCCATCTTGACAGATCTCACTTTAAAAAAAAAAAAAAAAAAGTCCTTATGGGTTTTTAAATTGCATTCTACAAGTCAACAGTGAGTAATAATTTTATGTATGTGTAGATATATGTGTATTCATACAGATGCACATTCTACAAATAAGAAAAAGCAACAGGAATCTAGGCTGGGTTAGTGTAGGAAATATTTCGGAAAAGTAAACTAAGGTGATCTAAAATATTAAAGTCTGTCAGTACAAATAAGTTTCTACAGAACACTACCACTAATGAAATGAAATATTCTACATTACGATAATCTGTTCTGGTCTTTCCACCCTTTCTTCACTGTAGCTGTAAATTTTATGTATAAATACTACATGTCTTGCAGCTCTTAACAAACCAAGTATATACAGAAATACATTATAACATGTTTGGAACAAATTACTACGTTTTACTTTTATACCAACTTCAGAATATCTAGGGTTTTTAACTGAATACTTAGGAGCTCAGATACTGTCATTCATTTTTGGAAGCATTATGCTTCTTATGATGAAAGCATTTCTTATTTTTCCAGTTAGCAAAAAACTAGTCTTGTAAAGAGTAATACATTTAAGCATATGAAGTATGAGATTTTGGGTTCTAAACTGACCCTGTAAATATGTAAATAAATATTGCACTCACACCTAGGAAAGATCACATACAGAACAGATGAATTCTGTAACTATCTGCCTTTCCTCGTAACCTTTTTTTTCCTGCAGACTTTGTGAACGTTAGGAGCTTTCAGCTACCAACGCTGTTTGAAGCCATGCCTTTATTGAAACCTTCCTTGTCAGACCCATCTAATGCTCCAGCTCCCTGTATCATTTGTATGTCAGCCATAACTGACAGTGTAGTAGTAGATTTTTATTTTCATTGCTTGCTTTCTTAGCAATAAAGATTTTACAATGCTAGAAAGTTCTGTTGTGTTCCAACCACAATGAAAACCATAGCAGATACAGGAGTGGTTGTAGGGCTGGAGGAGGACATTTGGTAGCAACATATTACCATTTAGTAGATTCAGAATAACTGTGATATTCTTTACAAATTAGTCTTTCTGTTGCATTAAGAAAATAAAGCAACAAGGGACAGACTGAATCATTTACCTATCTATTGAATTGGTTCAATTCAACTCTTAAAGCTACTCCAAAATTTTATTACTTCTCTGAACTTACTTATCTGTAAGGAAATAAATGTCCAGCCCAAGGGTATCAATTGCAACTTCCTGTGGTGTCACAGTGTCACAAAACCAGTGCAATGAACAGTTATCATCAGAATAGCTGAGAAAAGCTTCATTATTATAATCCATTTGGTATTCATATTTGTTTAGCACATGTCCTCCATATACTGTGCATGAATATCAGAAAAAAAAAGGAAACAAGAATGTAAAGACTATGTAAGAGCTTTCGGAACCAGAGTTTAACATAGGGAACTCTGCCAGGTCACATTTAAGCAGGGGGTCAAACTGCACCAGTTTACATGTACAATGGACCAAAAGCTAAAATAGCCAATACAGTTTGGAGTCTGAGATAAAACAGTTTTCCTAGGCAACCCTAAATCAGACAATTATAAGATATTTTGAAAATAGTGTTATGTGAAGAAATTACTGTTGCAACTCTGTGTTCTGGTTGGTTTAGAATAATCAGCAACAAGACAAATAATTTGATGCACATAGGACTGCACTTGAAATCCTCAGCAAAGAGCTGTATGCCCACCTACAGCACTGTTACATTAAGTGCCAGGCATAAAATAACTTAAAAAAAAAAGTAGATATCTTCTGTCTGCTGAAGATTTACCAACGCATTTGCAGTAGACTTTCCACCTGTTAAGTGATTACTGGCATGTGGTATATCCTACAGACCATTTGTTACTATGATGCGGACGTTGCTGATTCAAGCTGATAGTTAAGGTCTACCTCAAAGACTGCCATTCTATGGTTATGCTGTCATAAACCATGAAAGGAGATTCCATCACCTCCACCTCTCTGCATGGGAACCAGTTAGCAGAGGCCAGAAAACTATTCATGACATACAAGCCAGTAGTGATATGAGCTTTAGTACTTCTAAACTTATGTCAATGCAATATAAGCAATAATGATTCATAACAAACCAAATTTTGCTCAGAACAGCTGCATAAATCTCATATGCCATACCCCTATGGGAGGGCTAAAGTGGCCCTTTGCAGTGTCCTTGGCAGTCCTGAGGATAGATGTGGTAAGAGTGTATGGAGAAGCAATAATTTTTCTCAGCAAGCCAGCAGAGTTCTCCAGCAGAGCTGAGTAATCAGTTGGCTCTAGTTTCTCTTTCATGTATGCACACAGACGCATCTGATGGTTTTTCGTCTGGGCATTTCAATAGTCCAACAGAAACTGGAAATATTACTATCTGCCTTGCTCAACATCCATTGTTAGTTTTGCCTCCTTAGCTTAGTGTCCTTTTTTTTTGGCTTTACCTTCCTACTTCTGTGTTCCAGGGCAGACAGAGGACAGATGGCCTGACTATCTTATCTTTCCAATTTCTCCTACAGCAGGGAGGAGATTGGATGGGAAGAGCAATGCAGTATTTCCTTTATGACCAGAAAAATATGTGAAGAGATGAAAAGACTTAAAGATCTGTGAAGACACAATGAACTGCTGTGTTGCTTGTACAACAGCCTCTCCACAGCCCCCTGACTCTCAAGAGCAAAGATTTCTGTAAGGAGTGCAGACATAGACTCATTCCTTTGTTGACCATCTCCAGGGATGACTGATTGAATAAGAACTGTGAATAGGTTGATTCATTTTTTGATGAATATCCCTTATGCTGTCCTTCTCACTGTGGCATAGAGGCCACAGCTGCAGGGGCTACACAAGAAGGTTGAGCTGCCAAAGATATTCCAGCAAAGAGAGGATTTAATGAAACTGAGTTACGTAATGTGAAGGAGAGGCCTGCCAAAGAAGGATGACTGAGATGCCCTGTGGAAATGTCAGTGTTTCACTAGCCATCACTGAGTGAAGAGGGAATCAAGAGTTACTGTCAGAGTAGTGGGAAAAGCCTTTGTGTACTGTAATCTGGCATTCTGGAGAAGGGGAGAGCCTACATACAGCAGATCTATGAAACGTGGCCTGGTACAGGTACCCTTGGGAGCTTTAATTCCTCCTATATGCTCATAATACAACACCAATGCCAAAAAGAGATGATTCTAATTAGTTGAGAGATATGAACTGGGATTCTGATGCAATTTGAGACAAGTTATGGCAGTGTCCTTCTGATTCCATCCTGAAGTTCCATACACATATTCAAAAGCTGAGCACTCAGCAGGATGGGTCTTTTTTATCAGAGTAGAATAAGTCTTTGATAGGGCCCAAGGTTCTGGTCAGGCTGGGAGGAAAACCAACCTTGCAGTGTTTAACTCCTCACCAGGATGCCAGTATTGCAAATGGGTGTTATGACTACTTTCCTTCCCTTTGAATGAAACCATCTGTACATCAGCATTCAGGAGCTGATAGTTGATTATGGACAGTGGTTCAGTGACTGGCAACAGAGTGAAGCAAGTGTGCTTTTCCTTCACCACTGGGAAACAGAAATAGCTTTGTTCTTTTTTTCATTTCATACGTGGCAGAAGAATGTCAGATATTCTACAATTATAAACCTCTCAGACTTTTCTTGACATGGCATTGTAAGAATAATTTCCTTAAGCCATTTTCACTTCTGTGAAAATGAAGAGTGAAGAACTGCCATTTTTTGTGGTTTGTTTTAGGTATGAGTTGGAAGCAGGTCTTATTAACATTTTTGTTTCACAAAAAGGCATTTATTATAAACTTTCTTTCTATGGACAGATGTTAATAAACTAGGCCAAGCAACTGTAGTTCCAAAATTTGGGAAAATTAAAAGAAGAAAAAAAATAAGAAGGAAAGAAAGATACAACTTTTGTGACCCTACCTTTCTTTTCTTTTCATCTGTTAGTCAAGTTTAGTTTCACTAAAAGAAGGCTGTGCACTTTTACTTACACATAATTTCATTATTAAGCTCATCATTGCCTACGTTATGCATTTTGACTTGGAATTCCACAGAATTACTAGTTTTGGTAATATAGAAGTTGCCATACATAGGGGAAAGCATCAACATTCTCTGGAGAATATTTATAACAGAAGAAGGTAAATTATTTCAGGTTTACATGGATGATAACGACAGTAGCAAAAGGAAAAAAAACAGGATGAAACAAGACACAGAAATGATTGTAAAAGGACAATGTGAAGAGGCACGTAAGTTTTCAGCTTTATACGGATGAAAAAGGAAGATAATGGGAAAAGAGAAGAGACAGTGCAGAAATTGTGATTGAAGAGTTGTGTGGATAGCAATTAGTGAATGGTAATTAAGGTGGTGAAAGTCTGACTGTATGTATTTAACACAGTCATGAAAAATATACACTAAAAATTTTCAGGGGTTGAAGTATAGCTAAGGGTAATTGAGAACATGTATAATAATTTGTCAAACAAGGACAGAGAGGAAAGGATATAAAACACACATGTGAAAAATCCCTAGGTCTAAAAGAGTTAACCAATGGCTCTTCTCGTATAACTCCCAGCAGACTGCTCCAGGAAAGAGCTGGCACAACATGACTACAATTCCCAAGGAAAGCCTGAAGTCTTATTCAGCCAGACCTATACATTAATCATTATAAAGAGGTTTCTGTAAATAATACAGTTCTTTGTTTACTTTTTGGAAAGCAGAACAGCTCAGAGCACAAAACTGCACTAGCTGCATATTTTGCAATTATCACAGTAAAGAGAAGAAAAAAAAAATTAGAAATCAATGGCTGGTTGGTTTGGTTTTCATTTTGGTTTGGTTTTGGTTGTTTTTTTTGTTTAGTGTGGTTGTTTTGGTTTTCTATTTGTTTGGGTTTTGGTTTGGTTTGGTTTGGTTTGGTTTCTTTTTCATCACAGGAGTTTTAGTTATAATCTTGTCTTTAGGTACCAGCGAAAACTTATCTAGAAAACCATAGCTGGAAAAAAAATATGACTACATAAATATTCCAATTTTGAACAATGTTAATTTATAGGATAAACAGGATGTTGCCACAGTATAAACTTTTAAAATGCATAATTTCTTGGGAAAATAGAGGGATATCATAGAATCATGGAATATGCTGAGTTAGTAAGGACCCATCAGAGTCATAAAAGTCCAACTCCTGGCCCTGCACAGGACACCCCCAGAATCGCACCATGTACCTGAGAGCATTGTCCAAATGCTTCTTGAACCCTGTCAGGCTTGGTGCTGTGACCACTTCCCTGGGGAGTGTGTTCCAGTGCCCAACCACCCTCTGGGTGAAAAACGTTTTCCAGTATTTAACCTAAACCTCCCACAACACAGCTTCATGGTGAGATTGGTGAGATGTATGCACAGAATCATTTTTCTTTTCTCTTCTTTTTTTTTTTTTTTTACAGTAAAAAACTATTTGACAAAACAAGGTGAAACACAGTAATTCAGTTTTGTGTCTAAATCACAAGCTACATAATTTTTAGGGTAAACCCCTGTAGTGAAAAATTCTCCCCACTGTGCATGATGTCTTCTGTTCTAAAGAGCACTTGAAAGAAAAAGAGGTACTAAAATAACAAGGGCAATCAAAAAATACCTGAAGTCTCATATTTTGCTTCCTGTTCTTTAATAGGGTTTGCTTGCATTACTCTACCACAATGTAGGTCAATGACACCAGAGTTGCAATTCTGAAGCCATTGTCATTATATTAGGACACGTGTGATCTATCAGAATTCTTTGGCTGAAGAAATAGAGGATCTGACATGCAAACACGAAGATTTTCAGGCATTTAGTTTTTTCCCTTTATTTTTTTCTTCATAAGAAATAAAAGATAAAACCTTTTCAGAACAGTCTTAGATGTACAAGACACTCAGTCCAAACTGATGGAAACTCATATCCTTCATTATCAGTTTTCTGTATTAGTACCCATCGCTCTGGGGGTTCCAAATTCAATGCAATTCTCTGTCGATCTTAGACCCTTTCAGATCCTCAGACATTCTGTGGAAGTTCTTTACTTTCATGATTTTATTTATTTGTTTGTTTGTTTGCTTGTTTTTTCATAATGAAAAATGAATGAATGAACTGCTTGTTCCTTTGTTGTCCAACTGTGGACATACATCGACACATCCAGACTGCTTCTATCTCCCCTTGTAAAGTCAACTAATTCAGATATAACTAATGGAACTGTAGTATTATTGAGAATGTTCATTTAGCATGTTGAATTATATAATGCAGACAAGCACCATGATCTAAAGAGGATAGAATTATCAAAATTCATGACAGAACAATTTATCCTTAGGTGAATACTCAGAAGGGGAGAAAAATGGAGTATTTAGCCAAAAATAGCTAGCTTAATGCACACTTACTTGAATGGAAAAAAGAGGGAATTAAAAGTCTATTTTATTCTGACATAGAGAATTCCTTGTCTCAGTGTATCCCTTGTATTATCCCCAGCAATTACAATCCCCTGTATTGTGGAAAGTCTGTTAAGAAACATCATTTCAAAAACACTTCAGCAAGCTAATTTTCTAAGCTTGGCTTAGGATTTTAATATTATTTTATCATTTTATTCTTTATTATTTTATTCTTTATAATGTGAAATAAGTTATGGATATAAAATAGCAAAGAAATATTTCTGACCCAACAACAGAAAAGTTGATAAAATATTTACACAAACTTGTATTTATATCTATAACCAGTGTTATTACTGCTGCATTTTTGTTGACTCAGTAAAAGTAGCTGATACTTGCAGCATTATGTCTGATAAATTTATGTTCACAATTCTGTTTACAATAGAAGAACCTCTATTCATGTACTTCACCACTTAAGTCTATGGGCAGTACTATCTGTAAATATGAGCCATTAAGCTGTAAAGTTATTCAACAGACTTTTTTTTCCCCAATCTAATCCTAACACCAACAAATATGTGTGCACAAACACAATGCTGTTGATCAAAAATGTAAGCAGACATTGATTGCCTTGCATGAGAATTTGCCTATGTTGAATGATAATAATAAAGACAGTCAACAAATAGAGCATAATTTATCCTTAAACTACAGAGTGACTATTCATCATCAAGGAGTTTTACATACAAGGAATGAATACATTAGATGTATGTTCATTCCATTAAAACTATACTTCTTTAATAGGTAACAGTTCTGAAAACAAGACAAGTAGCATTGAAATAATTTATTTTTTTTCTTTTCTGAATTATCTATTATTTATTCTTTATTTTCAAAACCCATACTGTGTTATCATATTAAAATATTTAACTGGGAGTATTAATAAATTCTTATGCACAACCATGAATACTAACACGCAATCAAAAATTGCCAAGAATCACTTCCACTGAATTGCTTATAACCCATAATATAGTTAGAATTAACCTGAAATTTACATAAAATGTTAGATACTTGATGGCACAGAGTTTCTCCTGCTGTTATTTAAATATGGCTCTGTAACTAATTCTATCATTATCAGCATTCATTGCAAATTTTAGTTGCAAATAGGTCAGTAAAATAAAGAATAGATAATGATTCAAGTTTTCTACGAATACAAAGTTGTTAAGATTTATATAAATAATGAATACTCAGAAGCAAATTTAGTACAGCTGTAATTGTTTGTTCCATTGTTTTTTCCTTAATTCTTTCATCTTTAAATACATGCAGCAAAAATTTAAGGAATTATATGTACTTTCACAATAGTATATCTTTACATGTTGGGGTTTTATTATTATTATGGGGTTTTATTGTTATTATTTAAAGAATGATGAAGAGTGACCATCTTTAAAGCCACTTTCTTTCAACTTTTATTTTTTTTTTTTATTTCATGTCTCTTTCAACTGTTAAAAGTCATTCCTACTGGGCAATGTGTAATTGCAGTAATGATTGAATGTAAAATGCTGTTCATATTTTTAGTTAAAAAACTGACTGAATTTAAATAGATGTTTCTTGGTACACAGCTGCATACAGAAAAATAAAACATTTCTCAGTATATGTCCTGAAAAGAATGGATACTGTCACAGCTAGGATTAAATTAGAACACTGCTTAAAAAAACATCAACGATGTTGTTACAGCTGCCCCAAAATGGCATGATCCAGTGAAGCACACTTCCAAAAATATTTGATCTGCTGCTTTTCATTGCAATCTCTTACTCTCAGCTTTCTACCTTCTGCAAAAAACAACATATGAAAGATCAAGAAATAAGAATTAAAGGCTGCCATGAACATAATTTTTCTGTTTATTGCAATTTCATTCTCTAATTACTATATAACTCAATTATTTCATTTGTTTTTATACAATACAAAAGAAACTACCAGCAAAGCTGAATAGCAAATGCAATACCTATTCCATATAAGTCTAAATAGTGTAGAGTGGGTGGCAAGTACCAGTTGTTTTGGTTTTTTCCCCCATAGCCAAGGATTAATTTACTGCTCAGGAAACATTGCATACTGTGAGATTGGCAGTTCAAGATCATTTTTCCACAAAATGAGAACAAGCTTCACTCTTGTGCTTCCTGTTTGTTTTGGTTTTGCTTTGTGGTTTTTTCGGGGGTTATTTTTGGTTTGGTTTGGGTGTTGTGTTTTGTTTTGTTTTGTTTTGTTTTTGTTTTTGTTTTTTTTTGTTTGTTTGTGTTTTTTTAATTTTTTTGTTTGGTTTGATTTGTTTTTGTTTTGTTTTTGTTTGGTTGGTTTGGTTTTTGGGTTTTTTTTTGTGGTGGTTTGTTTTTTTTTTTTTTAGGTATCATTAATTTGCAACACTGTTGAAAATGTACCTAGAAGGTACCTTGAGTTAATTTCTTGTTCATTATCACCTACATACGGCACACTAAATTAGCATCTGTCCATTCCCTAGAATGCATTTCATATGGATTATGGAAAGATATTTGCAAATCTATTGCTCTCTGTCAAACTGAATCAGACGAGATTTATTTGACCTAGGAGGTGCTTTACCCTGAAGTACGAAGTAGTTTGGGGTTTTTCTGGAGAGGAATTTTTGGTAGTTGTGATTTTTATTTAAAAAAAAACCAAACAAACAAACAAACAAACAAACAAACAAAACACCAAAACCAGCCAAACAAAAAAACCCGACAACCAACCAAGCAAAACTAAATACAGACAAAGTAGAAGTGCCCCTCCAGTAAAGGTAGCATTTGTGTTTTCAGTGCTCTATAAGATCACTTGATAATTCATGTCTTCAGACTACTTTCAGAATTAAACAAACATATTTAGAGAGACGTGTTTGAGAAAAGATATTTGAAAGCTGAGAAACTAACTGCAGGAGATTATTTCCAATTTACAAAAGCCAAGGCAACTTCATGTTTCAGCTTGTGACACTGCATTAATAAGATATCTGCTTCTTTCCTCATTGATCAAGAAATGTATGTTTTGGTCCAGTTTTTAAATACTTAAAATAATTTTTAGAAGTCAACACAGAATCCCTTATTTGTGATTTCTGTCAAATTTGTAGGCATTGTGATAACTTAAAAAAAAATAGTAGCAATTACAACAAAACTTGTCACAGGTGCATTTGCAGCCTATTGTCCAAAAGAACAAGTAAATGCCAATTACACAGGCATATGCAAGTTGACTTTTCGGTATTTGACTGTGCTATGCTGCAGGAGTTTCATCCTGATAATTTTTGGGTCATATTAATAGAACTACACTAGCTAATATTATTTAAATGCCCACTGAAATGAAGATTAAACTGTATTAAATGCAAGTTAAATGATATTTTTCTCTTTTTTAACAGGTTATACATTTTAAAGTGTACTAGCATACACTGAACATTTGCTAAGCTACTATTAATGCAGATTTCATCCTTTTTGCAAGTAAAGTCAAGTTCTTGAGTACTAGAAGAAACTCTTGAGGATTTATAGGTAGTAGGCACATTTGATGGTATCATCGTGTTTACTATAGCTGTAGTATGCTCCTAGTGCCCATAATTAAGTGTCAATTATCATCTTTCATAGCTAAGAAAGATTTTGGGAAGGAAAGAAATTAACAAAGATTACTTTAAGTGTTACATTGAGACATCCTTGCATTCAGTAGCAGAACAAATGAGCAAATGTAAGTACATCTAAACTGAGGATATGTAGTAATTAACAGTTTTCAGAAATATTGTAACTAATCTATTCTTATATTAAAGTTGTATGTCATTTTTCCCTCACCTTTCATCCATCCTTTGCCCCCAAACCTCATGTTAAACTTCACTGAGAACTGAAAAAGACACATATATGTAAAATATATATGTATGTATGTCTGTGCATGTGTGTATGAGTATGTGTATTTGCAATATACACATACACACACAATAAGCTATACGTCTGCCTTTTTAGCATTTTATGCATAATATTGTGCACCTTTGTACCTAAACCTCTTATCCTTCAGACTTTGTGCTATCAAGCTTAATGTCAGCTTCTATGAATATATTAGGTTACTACATTGACAGATAGAGATTTTAAACAATAACTTCAGGCTTCATTGCTTCAGCACTCCAAGGTTTCCTTTGTAGCTTCAACATTACTTTTATCTTCATCTTTTTTATTACTCTCTGAATTCTTTCATCCCAGCCCATTTGCCCTCAATAGTTCACTATCCCTCTCCAAAGGCTAGGTTTCCTTCTGAGAAATAATTTATTCCTTTTACCAAAAATAGATTTCTTAATACTGTTGATATTCCCACTTGGAGTGGTCAGGGAGTAGGAAAATGGAACTATTTCACTGGGTCTCCAAGTGTCTAATAATTAATTGGAAACGTCATGAAAAATGTTAGGGCTAATGAAGCTTTACAGGAAAGGTGAACTGAGGATGCAAAAAGAGAAAGCAATTGCAAATTACAGAATCCATCATGCTGGTTTTACTATGGAAACATAAGGCCGAGTGAGTTCAAATTGAAGTAAGAAAATTAAGCTTGCTAAAGATGAAAGAGTGGTTAACATTGCAAGAGTCAACTGCATCCTTAAACATGGGAAAAGAACTGAAACCTTAAACATTAAAAAAGGTCTCTTCTGAGATGGAGAATCACCTGGTTTAAATCGAACCATCTGATACCGCTTCTGATATTTCTCTCTGTTTCTAGTTATCATCTTTACTTGGTGTGATCACAACAGAAGCTAATTGCAGAAAGTGTGGCCTATCTGATAAAGCAGTATATTTCAATTCCAGGCAGATTACATAACGTAGAATAGAGAGAGTTACAGTTCGATGGTCTTTAGAAATTTAATTAAACAACGGAAAGGTGTTTTTCTTTGTAAGAAGAAAGGCATTGTATCGGATAAAAAATACACTTAATTGTTTTGATTGCAATACAAACACAATAATTGGATGCATCTTTTACACTGTGTTTAACTCGTCCATCTAAAATTACCATGTTCAGATAAATATCAGAAAAGTAAAATTAAATACTGTAAACCAATCAGTAAGATCATCTATGTAGGATTTCTGTCAATTGTCATATAAGTGCTAAAATTCAGGCAGAAGGAGAAGTTAAAACAGCTCATCAGTGAAGTGAATAAACTGTATATAAAACAGATAGCAAAACAGCTTTTTCTAAAATGTTCAGTAGAGCAGTTATCAACAATGAAATAAGCTGATCTGATAAGGCATAAGATGGCCTAAAACAAAACAAACAAAAAAAATTAAAAACATTTATAGTTTAGAAAATGTGACATGTATTTTTGGAAATACTCTGTTAAGCTTTAGAGAATTATCTATTTCTACATCCTTAGGAGTACAAAAATATGAACTTCAGAATATTTGTTTTAATACTATCCTCTCAGTTTCAGACATTCATTAGCCTCAAAGATATCAAAGAGAGAAAGAGTTCTAAATTATCTTATTTTCACTCAGTTGATCTTAGAATTTTATATCAAAAAGATCCTCTTGGATTTTTGTTTAGTGTGAAATATATATGTGGCTGGACTGTCTGTATGAAGCCATCTCATAGAGACACTTTTGCCTTTTCTTTGTTCCAGAGTGTCTCTCCCTCTGATGAGCAGTTATTTTCAAATAACAAAATTCAAAATTATAACTACTTATAGATTGCTATTATTATTTTGATATATTACAGGCGTGTTATTATTATAACAAGATTAAGTTATAGACTTGAAAAAAAATTGGAAATATCTGAAAAATTAAGTCCAGCTGATTTTTGTTCTTTCTTCATATTTGAATTTTTTAAGTCCAGATAAATACTTGTATGAAAAACTTCAAAATTAACAATAAAATAATGTAAAAGAAAAAATAAAAAAATTGCACAAGATAGGAAGTGATTAGAAACATCTCCAGTTTTCTGAAGGTGATATTTTCCAGCTCAGGGGAATTCCCACGGAATCAATGGAAGGCTCCTCTGGAAGTCTTCTGAATACTAATCTGACCAGGACTTGAAAAGCACATGCAAAGTATGCAAAGATTATTTCAAGAACAGCTATCCTGTCATCTCATTTTACTGATCTGTAATGGAAGAAATTAGTCTTCTTTATAAGAAAAATATCTGCACCAAAATAGTAAAAATTGATGACATTTTGCACTAACAGGTCTAGTTAAACCCTGGAAAGATTGTTCATATGAGTGAGTTACTGTTCAACAGGCAACTAGGTACTGGTAAGCGTTTTCTTTAAGAAACAGAAAATCAGAAAGAATTACCTGCATCATAGCTCTTACACTTTCAACTGCAAACTTTCAGGGAGATACTATCTCTCTGGATCTATCCACTGATGCACTTCAGAGCTCACAATACGAGTGAAAGGTGATTAAGGCTGGAATTTTCAAAAACTGTTACAGCTCCTATCTATGTTTGCAGCTAGATTAGTCATGGAAACCAAAAATATGGAGATGGGAGGAAAATTAGTTTACAACTATGCCAAACTTCAATGCACTGTCAGTTGGGGCTGCCCTAGGATGCTGTATACTTCTCAGATGTGATAAGGTCGATGCAACCATTTAAGCCTAGAAGGAGAAATGGGAAAATATAGTCTATGCTCATTTGTACTGTGACATGCAGAATGATCTCAATCTCTAAAAAAATAATATAAAATAGAATTATAGAATCACAGAATAGTTTGAATTGGCAGGGACTTTTCAAATCACCTATTCCAATGCTCTTGCAATGGACAGGAGCATCTTTCACTAGATCAGATTGCTCAAAGCCACATTCAACCTGGTCTTGAACATTTCAAGTCATGAGACATCTACAGCTTCTCTTGGCAACCTGTTTCAGTTCCTCACTACACTCATGTTATTTTTTTTTCCTTATAGTAAATATAAATCTCATCTAAATCTGTCCTCTTTCAGTTTGAAACCATTGCCCTTGTCCTGTCTGTACAGGCTATGGTAAAAGGTCTTTCTCCATTTTTCTTGTAACCTTCTTTCATATAGTGAAAAGTTACAATTTCACCAGAGCCTTCTCTTCTCCAGACTCAACCCCATGTCCCTCATCCTGTCTCCATAGTAGAAGTGTTCCTTCCAGCAGTATGATTATTACTGTGGCTTCTTCTGGACCCACACTAACAGTGTCTTGGAATACTTGTAGTCACACTTCTTTTTATGCAGGACGTGGGCGCCCTTCTGGGCCACGAGGACACATTGTCAGAGCAATTACAATTTTTCATCCACTAATATCCCAAAGTCTTTTTCCACAGGTTTGTTCTCAGTAAGTTTATCCCCTAGGCTGTACTAATGTGAATTGCCACAATCCAGGTGCAGGATTTTGCCCTTGGTCTTAGTGAACTTCATAATATTCACTTGGGCCCAACCTTCAAGAGCATTGATGTCCCTCTGGATGACATGACTTTCCTTCTAGCATGCCAGCTGCATCAATCGGCTTGGTTTCACCTTGATGATGAGGGCATACTAAATCCCACTATGCTATTGATTAAGATACCACAGAGTGTAGGTCCCACTGTGGATCCTTGAGGAACACCACTTGTTACTGGTTTCCACTTGGACGTTGAGCTGTTTGCTGTAACTCTTTGGATGTGGCCATCCAGCCAATTCCTTGTCCATCTAACACTCCATCTGTCCAGACCACACCTCTCCATTTTATATGCAAAAATGTTATGTGGGTCTGTATCAAAGGCATTTTGGAAAATCAGGTAGCCCTTCTCTTGTCCAGTGCTGCAGTTACTACATCATAGAAGGCTACTAGATTGGTGAGGCATGATTTGCCCTTGGTGAAGTTGTCTCTCATCATCTCCCTGCTTTCTGTATGTCCTCCACCAAAATTAGTTCTTAGTGCAACTGCTGGTGGCAGAACACAGCTTCCTTTTTTGTCACCTACAGTCAATATAAATATGGTTGAAAATAATGTTGGGTAAAATAAGGTTTTGACATAAAATATGCTGAAATGTCTATTTTTTGTATTTTTATTTAATGTACACAAAGTAAGGAGTGCAGAGTTAAGGAGTTTTACTGTTTAAGTATTCCTCTTATCTGCAGTGTTGTTATATCGTGCAAATTCTTCTTTTTTGAATATAATTCTAAAATTCCTTGCAGTGTTGTTTGGAGGTTGGGGATGCTTTTTTAGAGTAAAATAATATGACAGTTTATTGTATATTTGTTGTGTATATACAGGGAAAAATTTTCATTCTACATTTGTATAGAGCTAGATTGCAATAGAATCAACATACTTGTTTCTCAGTTGTCAAGAAAGATGAAAACTGTATGCCTGTTATGGAAAATGTTTGTGGGGAGTCCATATGGTCCAATTCAGTTCTCACATTTCAAACTTTCGTTCCTTTTACTCTCATGAGTTGATAGACTCACAATTGCAGGCACACCATAAGGTGCTTGTGAGGAGTAACACTGGCTGTGAAAAAGCTCTCAAAAGATTTCCACCTGTGCAAGGTGAATAGTTAAAGATATCAGGAATATATTGAGTCCTCTACAGTTACATCTCTGCTGTCATAGCAGTGAGCTAAGCACCTCTTGAGGAAATTCAGAGACAGTAATGGAGTCCTCCTACTGTGGAAGGACTCACAAGAATGGGGCCTTTTAGACACTAGTCTAAAGTGTTTAATGTTTGCAGTATGACTTTGCATTTTATCAGGTTTTCTACTAGATGGTTTGGAGTTTTAAGAGACCTAGTCAGCTGGAGTTACCTGCATTCACATATATGATATAATTTGTGAGCTATATTGCAATTTTCTTTGCATTGTTCATCTTACTCTAGGAAGTAAAAGTGATTGAGTCTATCTACTTGGATAATCTTTAACAGAACACTAATTTATTTTTTGTCTTCCAAATGCTGCTTGATGGTTCACCATGTCCATTCCTTTTACATGGGCTTATGTTATAAACCAAAGACCATTGAACTTTACCTGTGGAAAAAAAGTTGGAATGAAATTTTGACTTTCCATACTAATTTTGCACTCTACTTCTTTCAGTAAAAGTGTTTAAAAGAATTCAATAGGGTTTAGTTTCAACCTTTTGAATTCTCTTGTTTGCTTTATTTTAAATAGTCACTTCTTTTGAAGTTGATATCAATGATTTGAGTCACCTTTTTGGTCCTTGGATTCTTTTACAGGATGTGGTACACGAAATTACATTAAAACATTTATTTTTCAATATAATTATTTTTATATCTGTTTAAGAGTTATTAAACTTGTCTATAACCTTTGAGTGACTTGGCTGGAGGATAAAGCAAGTAGCTGATTGTTTATTTTGGAAAACAATTTTTATTCTCCCAATAAAAGTGAGTTCTTATAGCAGAAAGCTGTGCTGAGAGAATGCAAATAAGATCAAGAATAACTGCTGTAGAAGTTGGTTTTGGTGTAGTAGTTGCCCTGTCTCTGTCACCTATCACTTCATTTCCAATGTGAACATAGCTGAGTCTTTAAATCACATCTGTCCATTAAAAAATGAGTCCTTCAAAACTGTACTGTCTACTCTGTAGAAACATCTAGAACCTTGAAATATAAAGAGTGAAGGAATGCTGCTCTGGAGGAAAATATGTGTCATGACAGTATTAGTAAGTAAAATATAGGCATTTTTCTTCTTTTGTATTTTAAAATTTATTTACTACAACTGCTCTATTTTACTGATTCTATTTATTAAAAAAAGCAAAACAAAAGTTATTGTTTCAATTTTGTAATACAAAAGATTCCTATGAAGGTATATGAAATGCTACTCTGAAATATTTGTAAATGGCTGAGTATTTAACTTATATAATCAGCTATAAGAGCTATATGGTTTCAAGTTCTGTGTTAACCTTGGATATCAGTAGCATTGTCTGATATTGAGATTTTGCGATTTCCTCACGCCAACATACTTCCAACAGTCATCAATTAGTGCTGCTTGTGTCTGTTAATTACTGAAGTGTTTCAAAATTAGATTTTTTTTTTTTTCTGATATATTACCCAATCATCTGCGGTTTGTTTTTTAATTTCAGCACTAGACATGATGGTGTTCCATTGGTAGTGGAGACCTAAAAAATTTCATTTAAAAACGTATTTGCAGTCCTAAGTCTCAATGTGTATATAAGCAATTGATAGGCAATTGTCACTTTTATGTTCCAGAGCCCTTTAGATTACAGAGCCCTTTAGAGATTAAAAATACCTTTATGTTCCTCATTTAGTTGAGATCAAAATGAAAAGAAATGGTCATGTTCTTTGTTATATTAACTCCATTATAGAGAATGCCATTACCTGTGACAGCGTGGTAGGATACTCCCCCTTCCCCTATCCCTCCTTGCCATGTGGTCTCCAAGATGTCTCAGGACAGGGACATATACACACTACGGGAGAGGAAGCAGAGAGAGGGTTTATTCCCACGGTCAGGGTATGTAAAGGGCTTTAGGGGAAGTGAGTCACAACCAACGAAAACCGAGGGTTCATAGCAAATGGGGAAAGAGTTAACAAGGGACCAATGAGGGGGCTTTTCACATAAACCTGCCCAGGTACATTCTTGCATACTAATAAGGGTTTTCTCAGGAGGTCCTGGGAAGAAGAAAGGTAACACACAGACAGGGTAGACTCCATTTTACAACACAGTAAAAGCCTGTTTTCAAGGCATTATGGCTAGTTTTCTCCATCTTCTTCAGAGACCCATCTCTTGCAGGTTTTATTCCATTTCTGATATTGTCAGTTTATTGTTACAATTACCAAAAAAAGATTCGTGATTATAGTCAGTTGTATGGAATGATTCAAAAGTTTTCGTGCATAAATGGATATTGTCCAAATTCTGGGACTTTTAATAATATTGTCTCTGTGAACAGTTCTTTAATTTCATAGGATATTCATAAGCAATTCATCACTGTATTTATGAGGACTTTGTTTTGTGAATACCAGCATCACATCTATGGAAAAGTCATGCAGAATGGAGTGCCAAATAGCCCTCGCAGGAGAAAAAGATATAAACAAGTTTACTGGTGCCAAACTGTGCTCAAAATTAACAATGTCTCATTTCTTTGCTAAGCAATAAAATCACTGGACTATTAGGGCTTTTTCTGTTATTCAGTATTCTTTCATTCCTTCATCAGAGCTTCTGTACTTGACAAAATGTTTTAGTCAGTGATCACAAAAGAAAGTTGATCTCACCTGGACACTTGGAGTTCATCCAACTAAAATATACAGAAGACAGAATGCCTTTTAGCCAAGTACCTAACACAAAGCCTCACGAACTGAAGTTGCCTCAGACATAAGAGGGAACTCAAGGAGAACTCCTGTATCTCAGATAAGAGTCCTAAGCTCTGAGTTATCAGAAAATAAGGAGCATTATTCCTCTGTTTTGAAAGCAAAAACCACAATGACAATTTGTTGCTGTTTGCTTTGCCAGTTTTGTAAATATTCCTACCAACCATCCAACTTACAATAAGACTTTTGAGGGGCTCCCTGTAAGAAGTCAAGAATCGTGACTTTTTCAATTTCTTCAACAGTGAGTATAGATGAAAAATATTCATTTATTATTTCTGCTATTACATTATATTCTCAGGGAGCTTCTTTTTTTCACATATCTCTGCAGGTTTCCTGTCTGTGTTGCCTTTGGGAAAGAATTTATTAATGGCTTTTATGCCTTTTGAAAGTTGTTCTCCAACTCTATTTTTGGACTGCCTTTTATATTTAACCTGCTAGAATTTGTTGCTCCTTTCATTTTCTTCAATTGCACACAATTTCACTTTTCTGAACGATGCCTTCTTGAATTGAATATTTCCTATGACTCAGCAATTTAATCATGCCAACTTTCTTTTGCATTTTTTGAAGTCCCTAGGCTATTTTTATGCAGTTCCTCACTTTGAAATTACACATAAAGTCTTGGATTTCTTGGCTTTTGTTGCTTCTGCAAGGACACAATGTAACTGCGGTGTAATGTCTATGTTAGATCAACTTTTTGATAGCAACATTTCAAACAGTTTCCAACTCTGTTCAGTCCTGACTTCTTCTCAATTTTATATGTTTTCTAACTAGCTTCTTAGTTTTTATTTATCATAATCTATGTACAGAATTTCTCAAGGGAAAAGATTCAACAGAAGGGCAAAAGTCTACAGTTTCAGCCTATTCATCTGCTAATATAAGGCTATTTCTAAAAGTGAAAAGATAAATCAACTGTCATAATATTTGATTATCTTTTTTTCATTCTTCCTGTATTTTCTCATTCACTACAGATTTGTTGTTTTAAGCTAATATCACATTAAAAATCTGATCTAAAACTTCTGAGCACTTTTTCTATCATCTTCTCATTCAGCCAAGCACTTAAAAAACATAGATCCTAACATCTTTGTATCAAGCTAGAAAATATCATCCCACAGAAGAGTAAAGGGAGGTGAATAGACAGCCATATCATTTATCAGAAAGGAAGAGAATGCATAGTTAATATCTGTGTGATCACACCTGGGGAGAAGAGAAAACCCAGCTACCTCACTGAATCATGCCCCACCTGAAGTTAAAGACATAGGCAAGGACTTACACCCCACTATAGCATGTTTTTAAAATTTCTTCTATTTGTCAAAGCAGTTGTACTTTCAGATCCAGTATAGCATTGCATCTCAGAGTGAGGGATCCTGAGAACAATGTTTCAATGTTGAAAATACAAAAGAGCAAACACAGTGTTAAGTATACTTGGAATAAGACCAAAGGAGATACCTCGCAAAAGTACCCAAAGTTTGCATTTCTGGAAAGTTCACAAAATAGGTAGCCAAAAACTATACATAAGGAAAAATCAATTGGGAATTGGGATACAGCTTTCAATGATTTAGCTTTGCACAAATCAAAAGTAGCAGTCATCATAAATCAAGCCGAGGAAAGAAAGGAGGATCCACTTCAGATTCCATTTTACTATCAGTTAACTAATAGGCTAAATAAGCAATATCTTCTTAATTGTTTCCCTTGCAGTTTTTAATATTAAGCCTTGTTCAAACCTGTTAATCAAATATCACAACACTGAATCTGTTTCAGTATTGTGTATCCAATTACAAAAAATAAAACAAACAAATCTCTTTTTTCAATTTAAACAGTAACAAATTTTTATTACTGTATTTTCAAATGTACTCTGAGTCATCCGCACAAAACCATATCTGTTTATTCTGCTGTAGAACCCTAATGCTTGCATGACAGTATTTGCACAGATGAGATATGCAATTAATCAGCTGTTTCAAGTTAGAGATGTTTGAATTAACACATTATGTGGAATTTTAGAAAATTTTTTTTACACACAGGCTTGAAAATGAAACTCTGACATCTATGCTGTGAGTTCCTGTTCACATTCATGATTACATGTTGCTAATTAATGACCGAATTAACTGTTGTTCAGAATATCCCTAAAAGTGTAATCAAATCAGGACAACAGTCAAGTAATGCATTTCTATAGGAAAATGTGATATATAGTAAATGAAGGAACATATATTCTTCAGCTGTCTGCTGAATGAGTAATATAATATAGCTATAAACAGCAGTCAGAAAAGACCTTTACTTTTAAATTCTCAACAGTTTCTATAAAATTTTGCCAGTTGGGATTTTTTAGTCCAGAGAAAAGGAGGTTCAGGAGAGATCTTATCACTCACTCTATACCAATTACCTGCTATAGTGAGGTGGGTGTTGGTCTCTTCTCCAAGTAACAAGGACAAAAGGAATCAGCCTCAAGTTGTTCTAGGTGAGGTTTAGATTAAATATTAGGGAAAATGTTTTTCACTGAAAGGGCTGTCAAGCACTGAAACTGACTGCCCAGGGAAGTGGTGGAGTCACCATCCCTGGAGACATTCAAAAGACATGCTTAGGGACACAGTTTATTGATGGCCTTGGCAGTGTTAAGGTTGTGGTTGGACTCAGACTTAAAAATCTTTCTCAAGCTAAATGATTTTATCATTCTAAGTATACACTGGGCTACTTTTAATACCATGACTTACACATTTTCTCCGTCTCTATCCAACTCTTACTTGTTACACAAAGTGAAAGAATTTCACTATGTGTAGCTACTTCACTTTCAAATGTGGACCTCTAGGTGTTATTTATTTCAGACAGTTCAATGTTTCTCTGATGTCAGACACCTCAGATGTTCATTGAGGCAACTTGCCTAAGAGCTGCTCATAGGATACCCTAAAAGTACCATATCTAACACCATAGCCATTTTACAGATGGAAATGCACACAATAATATCAAATTTTCTCTGTTCATTTTAGTTTGTTTCTTGATTTATCTTCTTTTTGTTAACCATGTTTCTGACTACTTGTCATTACACAGTTTTTGAAAGGTTACCATTAAATGCCATTGGCTTCAGTTGGTTCTCTGAATGCCTAGGTTTCTTATAATAAAACCTTGTTGCACCTAAAGAAATCCACATATAGGGAAAACACTGAAGAAATAAAAAAAATAAAAATCCTCCTTTGTATGTTTTCAGACCCATGATTCCCTTTCTTTCTACAGATGAGAAAAATTGTAAAACCATTCTTTCACTGCTCCTGCACTAGAAAAGACAAAAAATTGTCTTTGTATGAAGAAAGATGTAATTTAGGTTCTCATACTATTACATCAGAATAGAAATTTAATCTATAGAAATGTTAATACTTTGATTAATTGTTTTGATTCAGTTGGCATTTTACTAACAAGCAACACAGACTTGATACATTACATCTCTACAGCTGTCAGTGGAAGTACTTGCTAATTCCTTTTGTGAGAGAAACTGAAAAAAAAATCTATGATTAGAAGTCAATATATACAATAAGCTGATTATCTGCTGTTACAGTAAGATCTATCAAAATTACATGATTCTCAGAACTGCTGAAAATGTACTGATATTCTTACTCCACTGGGAATAAGGTGTGTTCAGAAACTCTGAAAAGAAAGTAATTTAAAATTGATCTGGATGTCTAATAATGTCTAATTGAAGAACTCTCTTAACTGAATACTAGAGTGAAACTTGAGAGTTTGAAGGAAAACATATAACATCAGGGACTGGGGTTTAGAAAAGTGTTGAAAATTGATTGAGCTGAAGGAGATATTTGTAATCATGGCTTCTTTTCTTTGCCTACCTATGCTGTCTTCATTCATTATTTATCAACAGGTATTTTCTAGGGTAAATGTTTCACATTATAGACCAGTACAACATGTAAAAAGCCATAAAAAGAAAAAAAAAAACACAAAAAAAACCACAAAAAAAACCAAAACAAACAGAATAAAGATTCATGTTCTTCTAAGGAGAAATTATTGAATGGAAATTATATTTCTTCTTTGTAATGACTGAGTCTTGTATTATTAGACATTTTAACCTCTTGAATAACATCGAGTTCAGGTAATAAATCCCATATCATTACTAGTAAAAAAGAATAAAATAAGTAGTACCAGGTCAGATTTCTAGAAAATAAAACTCTTAGAAACTCTCCCAGAAAGCAACTGCTTTGATAATAGTTGCATAAAATAGTAGGAACAACTCATCCAAGTTTAAAAGTTCGGTTTTTAGTATTTACGTGTTACTGTAGTTCTGTGGATCTGAGATATTATTTTGTAGTTACTTATTTCACTGGAAGGTGTCATTTTTCTAATAAGAAATGAAGTTCTCATTTAGTCACTAAGTTTGGTCATGGCACTTTTTTGAATCTATGTTTTTGTAAAGGTAACATTCCAACCACTACCTGCAATAGTGCACTTCACTAAATCTTGAATTACTTCATCATTTTCATTAGATAGGACTTACAGTAATTTCTCTGCTCCTGTTTCTCTCTTGTTTCTGGTGTTCTGTAATCTTTTATATGATACTTCTTATCCACTCAGATGATTACACATTTTCCAGTTTTGATCTATGCAAGCTGCAACTGGGCGGACTTGCTTGATGTTGACATTCACTTCTCTCTGAGACAGAGTTTCTAAATAGCTTGTCCAATTTTTTTCTTTGTTTTAAGCAAAGCATATTAATGCATAGGCTGTAACTGAAAAAGAGATATCCTAATGACTTCAAAATTATTATATCCATTTAATTTGTGAAATGGCAAATGGCTTTGCTTTTCAAGCCTTGTTTTTCCTGTTGAGTATCCTTTCTCATATATTTTGTTGCAAAGCCCATTTTTTTCTTCTTCAGAAAACCCTAAAGTGCATTCCTGTACTGCCTTTCAGGGTATAAGAAGCTAACATGTTTGCTAAGAGTAAGCTGATGCTTACTGGTTCTTTTTGGCAAAGTTTGACAAAAACATTAATGAGTCTGAGACAGTCATGTTTATGTCTGTAGACTTAAAATGCAGAGTACTTTGCTCCTTTCTCTGTTTCATACACTGTCATTTTGTTTGAGAAATCATAATCCTGCCATAGCTGCATAACCTTAGATCTTTTAAGAAAAACATTATCTTATATGAAGCAATGGTTTGGTATTTTCAAAATGCAATTAAGGTCTGGGGCAAATGTCAAATTAATAGAATTCTGGTGCAGTTACTTGCGTTCTGGACTACAAGAAATACTGAGTGTGTAACTAATAGTAACAATCTCTCACCTAAGATCTTTAAATCATTTATCGGCCTTTATTCTATTTATGCCACCTGTAGAACAAGAGTACTTTATTTCTTGTACATATTCAGTTATTTTCCTCTCCCTTTGTGCATATCAACATAGCTACCAGCTAGTACAAACTCTTGATGAATTACAATATAGCAATCATCCATCAAGAACAGGACAAAATCCATTTTCTCTGGGTTGCATATAGATCTTTAGGCCAACATCTTGGCAAGAATGTGACTGCTTAGCATAAAAGGCAGTGTGCTGGCAATCAGCGCTCTTTTGATGAGGTACTTTTTGTGGAGGTCATCTGGTCCAATGTTCTGGTCAATGTAGGGCCAATTACAAACACAGATTCGACATCAAATCTAGACCAGGTTGTTCAGATTTAATTCCAGTCAATTTTTGAGTAGGACCATGTCTGGAGCTTCCACATTGTCTCTGTTGTAACATTTGATCACTTTGGCAGCAAGTTCTTGTCGTGCTGTAATATTTGGTCAGAATTAATATGTTTAAGACTTTTGTCCACTGTCTTATATGTTTACATTGTGTTACTCTGGGAGAAGTCTGTCTCCAGCTTCTCTGTGACCTTCAGATAATTCTGTATATCTAAACTGACTTTGTTTAAAGTTTATTCAGTTTTATATTGACATGCTATATATTTTGCTTATTTGAGGAAAAAAAAAAGTACTAAATAGTAGTTGGAATGTTGGGAAAGAATTTTTAAAATAAGGACAAGTTCAGCATATTATGAAATTCAGAAGTATCTATAAGAAACGTGTAGTCCCAGTGCAAAAATGCAGTATCTGAAGGATTTGGGGAAAAAAAAAAAAAAAAAAAAAGACAAAAAAAAAAAAGACAATGTTCTTGTGTTAAGAAGACTACAATGTTATTGAATTCAGTTCTCCTACGGGCAAACAGGTTCTCATCCATCCCTAGAGAAATATTTTACATAAGAAGAATTGAGAAAAGACCCTGTGAGCCATCACACCTTCTCTCCTCAAAGCCTAAGAACTGATAGTTTTTCACTATTTCACAGGAGATATTTGGGTTCTAAATTTAATTGTGTATCTTCCTTGCCATACCTGAAGATAAAATATTTTCTGACTTTCCTCCAGCCATTTAAGAAACCTACAAACTTCAAAACTGTAACTTATGAGTTCATACTTTTTATGTAAATAATAGGATATATATGCATATGAGTTGTGAAATATTCTGAGATGCAATACTCAGTAACCTTCTGTCATACAGAAATGCAACCTGACATTGGTGAGTTATGTGTCTCAATGCTGATAAAAGGTAAAGGTCATTGAATTTATCAAACAAAATCAAAGGATGAACAGGATATTCCATAAAATGTGGTGTTTACTAGGAGCTCTTTGTTCCACCTAATCAACTGCAGTACCATTTCATTTAATTATCACACTGACTGTTCTTGTATAACTCCAGAAGAAAATGAAATGTGTTTATTTATTGACCAAAAACTAGCACCATAAATATATCTGCTGCAATGCACCAGGAAAGCAATTCTGACAACTTCAACCTGCATCCATTCATTAGCATATCCCTTCTGGGTGTTTTGACCTTGTTCCTGTTATTACAAAAACTAAAGTCCTGCAGGCTATCTTTAGAAAGTCTCTGGGTTATTCATTTTGCAGAGAAAGTTGTTCTGCGGTTAAACAGTCCAGAGAGAGTCACAAATTCAAGATGGAAGCAGAGGCATAATTTCTAGAAAGAGCAGAAATCAGAAGCTAGGACAGTAGAGATTTCCCAAATTAATCTGCTTTTCCTCACTTGATTGATCCCACATTATCATTAATTTTCTGCATTATGGCCTACATCTCAGATTCCCCAGCAAAGATTTCAAGAGAAACAAAACTTTTTTTCTGATGTAAGGCACCAAACCTTTTCCAGTTTTCTAGTCTACCTTTAGTTATGAGTCTGAAGTAAATAAATGCAAAGGGATGCACCCATCTAATTATATTAATATGGGGGGGAAAACTCCTTAAAATCTGTCTTGTTTCCTGTCTGTAAAAGTCTCTTTCTGTGAGGTTTTCTTTTCTGCTTTGCAGATCTCCAAATCTGATAGATTTCAAAGAGTTCCTGCCAAAATGATAGAGACAAAGAAAAACAAAGGCCAAAACACTTTCACTTTTACAAAATAAAGTCCATACATCTTACTTGCAGACAATCTCTGTAGTGTTATCTTCTATTTGGTGGAGACTATCTTGTTAAAAAATCTGTGCCTTATCTTATACATGACCTACTGTGGATGAACATTGACCTTAGATATAACTGAAATGATAAATGATCATTTCCTTAGTGAAGGTTTGCAAGCAGCGTTATCAATTTTAAAGTGGATTTATAAGTACAAAACATGGCAGGAAGAGCAAGATCTTGTCAGCTTATCTATGTTGCCTGACACTCCAGCCCTTGTGAAAAACTATAACCATAGGGGACTAATGAATGAATAAACAAAGAATTGAACAAGGTTTATTAGCTACACTTTTTTGGATTTTCTTAATCAACAGTATGGTTAGGCATTTTTCATAAACACCTTAAAAAAATTTAGATACCCAAAATCTAGAAATATTATTGGATAAATGAAGTAAATCTGGCAAAATTTTCTTACTGTGTTGCAGAACTACTCCAGAAAAGTAGATCAGTGAAGTTTTTATATGCTGCAGAATACTGCTCTAGCAGTATGGATATGTTACTGAGAGAATCTTCCCTGAGCTTTTACAATGGCCTCATCCACAGGTCATTGTACAAGCTTAGTGGTATTTCTCCCATTAACAGCAGAGAACTAAAGCTAGCTGTTTTTGTCATGTCATAGAATTCTTCTCTACAGCCATTCTCATCCCCCATTTCCCTTAATGCAGGATTTTTCTGTCCAGTGGGCAACTACATTCAGACACTTCCACTTCAAAAGGAATAATGGGTTATGTATACGTACCTCTCACCTCTCACAGTTCAATGTAAGTCCTGTTCTCAGCTGCATGCCGACTACTGTTTATTTTGCTATGTGTAGCTAGCCGTATGAGATAGGAGACAAGAAGTTTATTTGCTCTTGTTAAAATGCCACTGAGAAACAATGGAAGTTGTAAAGAGATCTGAGAATTTATCCTTTATATACAGTATTTAAGTAAAGAACTGAGAGCTTCATAAACACTGTAAACTGTGAAACAGAAGGTAAGAAAGTACATGGAAAGAAAGGACTGTTCGTTTTTCTGGGAAAATTTTGTGTCTTTCCTGTAAGAGACAGAAGCAGGCAGGCATGGTCAAGTTTAATCTCTTCGTCAAAACCTTCACCATGTCCTACTTCCATGAAGTGTCCTTGCAAGACTGGTCCTTTTTCTCATTGAAAGGAGTGGGTGAGAAGGCTCTCCAGGACAGATAGAAAGTGACAAATACTACTGCATTTCCAGAGCAGTGGCAAAAGTCAAGACAAGTTTGAGAGTCTCCTCACTGGGGCTTATATAACCAGGCAAATTTTGAGGCATATAACAAGTTTATAACAACCACTTCCCAAAGAAGGAGCGTCTGGGATGTTCAGAGGGGATGCTAGCCAATCCCAAGAGTGCCCTAATGCACATCCTGTATATTCCCTATCTGAAGAACAGCCCTGGAGGATAAAAACCAGCACCTGGAATGTGTGAACAGACTGCTCTGGGGTACAATGCCCTAGATGAATCCCTGCATGAAGTCACTGTATGGCATCCTGTACCTTTCTAGTAGTCATGTGTCACAAAACAGCAATGGAAAAGGCTGGAGAGAGAGAGAAAGCTGCCAGTGAATTGAGACAAAACAGACAGGAAAATTGCCTGGAACCGGCCTGAAGCCCACTTGGTTTGGCATTTCTCTGCCTACACGTTCACATGAGTTGGCTGCAGACAATGCTGGTGTTATTTAAAGACAAGCCTTCTGTTGTTTTGGGAAGAATGTTTGAAAATGACACTCAAGGTGGAGCTAGGGATGATGTAGTCTGACATTCTCAGCAAAGCCTGGAACTCTTCATTTATGTCTATGTGATTTGTTTGGAACCCTTAAAGCCTTGTTTTGGTAAATTAAGAGCCTAAAAAACACAATATATTTTTTTCAAAATATTTTTTTTTCTGAAAATTTCCTTATTAGGTAGGTAAGTATTTAAAATAAAATGTATCTTTTTCTTTTTGTGTGTGTGTGTGTAGAATAATGTGTGGCAGTTCTGGGGAGGGTGTGACATTAATTTATTCTATTTCCAGAAACAAAAGAGCACAAGTCATTGAATTTGTAGCAAACAAGAAAATATTTTATCATGGATTTTTAGGCACTTATTTTTCAGCTTCTAATGGAAAACAATCTGGAAAGGAAGCTTTTTGCTTTTTACTTAATTAGCCAAAGAATTAGAAGTCATTCATGCAAGGAATTCATTCAAATAATAGAGGCACTAATATTCATAAAGGATTTTGCCATAACTACACAATCGTGAGAATTGAGCATGATATATTTGAATTATTAAGATTATTACAGGTTTCACTCCAAATAACAGTACTATTAATTACAAAATATTCATTTTTTTTAATAATCTTTTTCTGATCAACTGAATGTCTCTAAAAGTGTGCAAGGACATACAAACACCTGAAAGACTGGTCACAGAGTGTCCTGGATAAAATCAGATAGAAACTCAAATTACTATTCTTTTCTCAAAGAGCTTCTTAATATGAAATAAACCATTAGCAATCATAATACTAGAACTAGAGTTGCAAGAAAAAGAGATTAATTATAAAGCATGTTTTACCTTATTCCACTTTACCTGGAATTCATTAGTTTGAAAAATACCTTTTAATAATTGCTGATCTTCTAATGTAATTTCTTGACTCGACACATAGTTCATTTGGTTTATTACCATAAAAAAAAAAAAAAAAAAAAAGGCAAAAAGAGAGACAATGCTTCATTTGTTTATCTGATGTTGTCTTATTTTCAATACTTATTAAATATTTTCCTAGTTTTTAAAATTTAATTGTTTATCCAGTTTGAAGATTGTATGTAATCACATATTAAATATGGTAGATAAACAAATTTAACTGTAATTTAATCAAGCAATTTTAAAAAATCAATTAAGAGTCAGATGTGAATTAATTAACCTTTAATCTAACTAAAGCATGGGGAAATAGAGAAACTTCAAAGTCATCTAGCTGCTGTTCACATTTCACAACATGCCATAAGATTGCTAAACATTATAAAAAGTATAACCTCATGATAGGATTTAGACAATTATATTTTTCATTATGCAGGTCTTCAAAAATTCTTAAAAATTCAATGTGAGGGAAAGCAGGTAATTTGAAAAAGGTTGTGGCATTTTATGGTTATAAAAAACTACTGATTTTGTGAACCCTCTACTACAGCTGTTTGTAAAAAGGCATCCTATGCCAATGTTCTATCAAAAAGTCTACTCCTCTCCTTTCATGGTAACAAGTTCATGACCACTTTATCAATAAACACTTTTATGGAAGAATCAAAGATCAGCTGTTGTCCAGTTACAGTCAGAATCTGCAAGGCACTCCCCAGGAAAGCCCTGGAGGGGGTAAAGTGAGTGTCAGGCAGAGCAGCCTACCCAAATCTTGGCAGCACAGCTGGACACAGGGAGCTGCGTATGGGGGAGGCCATGGCAGTAAGTTGGAGTCGGCATCCCCTTACAAGAAGCCACAACTCTGTAGCTGTGATAACAAGATGAAATGTAGTTTACTAAGAGATTCAAATAGTAAACTGCCTAAATTGTAATTTGAAAATAGTATGACTGGAATAGTATTGCTGTTACTGAAGGAAATCTTAACAGAAAGCAACTTCTGGCTGCTAGACATTTATCTGCTGGCCGATCTCTATTTTTAGGTATGGAGGCAATTGATTCATGCCATTGAGTCAGGCTATTGATATCAATACCATGTATGCATAGGAATTTTGTGATACAGTATGGTTATACAGTAATGAGCCCTCTTGGCACATTAAAGAACCCGGAACAGGTGCATTCAAGGGACCATTGCATGTTCATTGAGAAGGAGTAATTATGATTAACAAGAAGATTGAAATTTAGATATTCCTAATACTATGATTTACAAACTTTTGCCAGCATTTTTTCTCTATGTTGAAAAAGCATAAAAAAGTTCCAGAATAAACAAATATTTATTTAAAGTGGCCTACCTTTGTCCATCTCTGGTGTTTATGACTCTATTCCTGAATGAGTATCTGCAAAGTACAGTAAGTATACATTTTTCCACAGGTCGTTATCTTTCACAAGACCATTTTAGCACTTACATATACTTGAAGTTGACTTGACTCAACCCATCAGTTTCAACAAGATTTCAGTCAGAAATTCAGTACCAAATGCTCTCAGTTATTTCTGTAAACAGTTACCATTGTTATTGATGAATTTTTCAACATAATTTGAGGCTAGTATGCAATCATCATTTCCTCCAGTGGTACTTTGTTAATTTGCTTAATTAGCTTTATAATCATATTTTAAAATTAATTGATTTTCCATTACTTTTTTTGTCTTTTTTCTTTTATTTTCTTCTAAAGAAACATGAAAATGATGATATTGTATAAAGGCATTTAAGAAGTGATTAATCAATTAATTGTTCTTCAGACTCTAATCTGTCTGTTTGCCTTCTTGTCAGTTAGTAAAATCATGCAGAATTTTAACCATCTTAGCTTCTAAGAATAAAAAATAAATTGAGTTTTGTCTCCCTTTTCTATAGGAAAGCAGATTTAATAGTTATGCCCTATTAGTACAATGGAAAAAAACCACCAAAACAACACAAAACTAAACACAAACAAAACAAAAGAAACAAACAAACAAAAAATCAAACAACCAAACATAAAAAGCCCCCACTCTTTGTTTACTAGTTCATGTCTACTGGTCCTAAATTGCTGCCACACTCTGTTTTGAGCAATAAACTGCCTCTATAGGAACAAAGATTTGCTCTAGCTATAATCCTACTGGAAACACTCTCAGCTCTGAAAAATTATAAAATACAGACCTTTTATACTGGGGGGGGAAAGAAGGATTTTTCGATACTTTAAGTGGGTTTTGTGGTTTGGGTTTTTTTTTTTTTGTTTTTTTTTTAGTGATTCATCTGTATTTTTTCCCCTTTTTTTCTAATGATGCATTTGCTGTGAAGTGATGAAATTGCTTACTTGAGTGATGACAGCCTGAACAATGATTGCTGTCAAAGACAGAATACCTTTTATCTCCAAACTTCTGAAATATTAAAGCAAAGACAGCCAATAGATATTTCATTTTTTTAAATAGCCTTCTGATTACCTTTCCTTTTAGTTCTATTTTTGTTGCACAAAAGGACGCCAAAATGTGTGTTTGTCACAATCGCTTTTTCTTTCCATTTTTTTTTTTTTTCTTCTTGATAAAAGATTTCTTCTATGTTGTGTAGAAAATAATCTTTCAATTGAAGCTTCACAATGATAGACAATATGCTTCTAGGACTTCTGCATAATGGGCATTCAAAGTTTTACTAAGAATTAGTATGGGGAAGAGGATTAAACAAATCATCTTTAATATAAAGTTACTGTATTGTTTTGTAGTAAAACAAGCAAAACAATTAAAGAGTTTTATTACAACTGACAAAAGTAAACACAAAACTATTCTATGAACTTATATCAGACAAATATAAACACATATGTTAATATATATGTTTTTTGAACGGTGACAGCCAGGCAAATGTCAACAAATTTAGTAATCAGATAAAGGTACCATAGAAAAGCTAATACAAGATTACTTAAACAGTTTCAAATAAAATTTTTTAAGATCTCTGAAGATTTACTCCTCTTTTCATTCTTGATACTTGATCACTATGCAGTATTAAAGATTGACGTGTTTCTACGTATATCTTGACACAAAGTCCATTATAGCATGTGCATTCCAGGCTAGCTTTTATTTCTATAAAAATCATGGCATATTGCTTTGAAGTCAGTTTCGAGTATATCTTTAATGCAGTATTTTATTTAGATGTGAAAAACTATGTAGAGCGGTCAATAAAAAACTCCTAAACTGTTTCTTTAGATAAGACAGATTTCCATGTTCTAGTGTTGTTAATTTTATTTTTTTTTAAGTATTCCAAAACACTTTGATAACTGTGAAAAACAGGAATTACAGGCCTATTTGTGCAAATGGAGTCAATTTCTCACTTTGAAATAAATTTTATATAAATATTTCAAGAAGTATAAAAATTAAAATAAGCCACAATATCAATTTCAAAAATGTCAAAATTTTAATTTTAGAAATGATTAAAAGATGCAGGCAGGGAGATACAATTTCTTCTTATTCTATGGAAAAGGAAGTATGGTTTCCAAAGAGCTTCAATTTATTTTTGCTTACCTTATTTGCATTAATTCGAGAGCATTTTTTGTCATTTTCTTCAGAGGCATAGCTGGTATAAATAAGAAAGGTCTATTAAATTAGATTATTATATTTCCAATGTATGTTATAATTAGTACATTTATGTACCCTTTTGTCTGTCAACACATGTAATCCATAATTTATTCACACCTTCTAATCGTGTCAGTTTTATAGCTAATAATAATAGTAATAGTTATTATTGTTGTTGGTATGCTGTTAAAATTACCTTATGGAAAATTAGCATTATGGAACTCTGATAAAGCTGTGTTGCATTCTTTAGGATCTATCAAGTTTTTTAAGATGACTTAGTCCTTAACTTTATGGTTTGATAAATAAGTGTATTTCTAAAAGGACATGATGAAGAATTGTTATGGAAAACACAACACTGTTATGCAATCCTGTGAATCTTCATATTTTCATTAAAACTTTACAAAGAGATGAGTTTTATTTTAAAATTTGCATCACCAAAGACTGTTTTTTGTTTTATTCTGTTAGAGAAAACTGATATGCAGAAAGTATATATGATTGCCTTTCACCAAATTCTTATCCATTAAACAAGAAAGGTTTCTTATTCAGGTTTATTTTCTTATGGTTATTTTGTAATTTGATCAGTATTTTTTCCTACACCCTATAATATATTTGCTTCTACCTGACGTGGGGTTGAATACATTTTGGATTAGCTGTTCAGTCACCTCCAGTCAGCTGGAAAGTAGCTGACACATTTGGTTAGTGTAGTCAATGGTGTCAGCAAAATCGTAGTTAGGCAGGTTTTCTCTAATCTGATCAACATCCTGGACTATTAAATCATATTTAATTATATATATTCTTTGGAATTATAAAACATGGAACAGGTTAAAAATACCTGTGAGTGACACTGAAACTAGAATAATACAGTGGGAAAGGATCACCTTCATTTAAATATAAAAGTTGTAATATGCATGATTATTATAATTATAAATGTAGACTTTTTTCTGTTGATTAAATGAATTTGGATCATCTGCACCAATTTAAAAAGACAGTGACATACAAATGAAAGTATATTATCGATACCATGAAGACCATAGTTTAGTCATTTTATATTAATAATTCAAGTACCACTAATATTGTCTACATTAGTAGATTGCCTCAGAAGTAGTGGATTTGAACATTTCTTTCTCTGTTTTCAAAAGTTAATCTCTCACATGAGGCTATGAAATTCTGAACACACAATTTCTTCCAAAACCAAAGCATAGTGAAAAATGCAGAAGAATAAATGTTAGGATTTCTTTTTTGAATATTTGTTCTAAAATATGTGTATATTTTCAAAATTGTTGCAGTCAAAAGGGTTCAGAATTTCTGTTCCACATAAGCAATGAATTCTAAATATCCAGAGACTGAACTGAGGTAACAATTCACATACCTTGCTGAAGTAGTATTGAAACTAATTCATTAGATTCACAAATAAGATCAAAGTATTTGCTTACATTTCAATAACAAATTTTAGATTTTCACCAACCTGAAAACAATTCCGGAGGAAGAAAATACATACAAGGATTTTTTTTTTTTTTTTCTAATGGTACACAGTAACACGTTAACAACTCATTGTCTCTCAAGGCACTTGATACATTTTTGCAGAACAGATAAATTTTCTAGTGTTTAGAATACAATGGCCCCTAAATACTCAGAGACATAGTGGGGAAGTAAAGTTAACATAATACTGTTTTTATGAGTAGGAATTTGATTCTAGCTGCTCTCATTGCAACTGTGAATTCTTCTTCCAGTTCAGTGTCAATTCTACCACCCACAATTGAAATAGAAAGGTTAAAACAAGGGTAGAAAGTTTACCTGCCCTGAAATTTACAGGCTGTCAGCAAAAAAGTCATGATTGCGAATAAGCCCATTAAGTGCAAAACAGAGAAAATTCCACAGAGACCTAACTACATGTTACAGTGATTTGACTTGGATGAGTTCAGTAATATAAAACTACTTGCTCTTGCCTCAGTCAAGTGGCTAAAGAAGGCATCATTTGTGCTTCTGTGTCAAAGATGGTAAACTGAGAACAATATTTAATACTCAAGTAGTCATTTCTGGTGCGAGATTCTGTCTGTACAATTTCTTCACTTCTGAACCATTTGTAATCAGCATGCAGCTTCATTCTGCAATCAATACTCATGGGATTTATGGGACCGAGTCTTATTAATGCCAATGGAATTTATGTAGGATTAGTCCCCAGGCACTGTTAACTGACTAGAGCCAACAACTGCTGGCCAAATCTAGGATATTATATTCAATCTGAGGGTTATAATTATATATTAAGCACTTTTACCTTCAGTTATTTTATTCTGCTTTATCCGTCACAAGCTACGGATGCAATTACTAAGGTAGCATCTCAGTTTAAAGAGGATATTCCTCACATGGATAATGCTCGCTTTCTGCACAATCAGTACAGTCAAAAGAAAACTTTTTTCCTTTGATAACTTGGGACAATTTGAGGTCAGCAACATTATTGTCTATGACAGTAAACAGGTTTATTAAAAAGATCAAACAGAAATTTCACAATCTGCTTGATCCTTAATTACCTGCAAATTTAAATCCCCATTTTATTGGAAGTCTCAGGTGTTCTACTCAAAATCTCTATTAAAATGCAAATAGGTCATTATATAATTGAAGCTATTTAAGTAAAGTATATTTTCTTCACCAGTTCATTCTGTCACGAATTTGTGAATGTGTGAGATATTTGAAAGGACAAGGGCTAGAGGGAATTTGAGTTGGTTTGTGAAAATTGTAAGAACACATGAAGACTGTCCAATCTCTCCATTTTCTTTTTTTGCCATATAACAGGAAAACTCCATACAACTCAAGAGTAATATCTCTAGCTTATGAGGAAATGAATAGTTACATAAGGAATAGTGCATCACTGGATTTCATTACCCCAAAAGATCATTAAAACAAACAATGTGACTTTCAATCTTACAGTAACAAAATATGCAAAGGGACAGAGCACAGGAGGAAAATTCATATTACCTGTTTGTGTGAGGGGACAGGTGATGAGGATTCTGTAACTACTGCACTATTAAAGTGCACAGACTCTGTAAAGCCAAGGAGGAGGAATGAAGACTGAAGTAATTTGACACCACTGGTTCTTAGCAAATTGGCAGAGCATCTGAGAGCTAATAAGAGAAAGATAATAGAGGTAAAGGTTTGATTCTAAAAGGTGTATATAGTTGCTCAAAGTGAATTGTAATACCTTGATGATGATTCCTTCTGACATTAGTGACTTAAGTTTATATTTCTAAGTTGGTAGCTCAAAGTTGGTTCAGCTCAAAAGAGTTCCTAAGAGGACATTCAGAGCTAATTGAAATGTCATATCTCAACTATTCCAGAACACTCTTCATAGTTTTAATTTTTTAGGATGACTAAGAACTTGTGAACACTGTATTGAACTGGCTACTAAATTTTCCAGAATTATTCCTTGTTCAAAGATTTAAGGGACATATTTTTTTTAAGGTGGCTTTATAATATATCTGTGTGGCAAAGAATAAGAGGATATTTTACTGCAAATTCTGCATTTATGGTGTTACAGAGTACATAAAGACAGGTCTACATGGTTAAATAAAAGAGTTTAGTAAAGTAGAAACTAAGTATTCTTCAGGGAAAGAGCCTTAAAAAGAAAGGGGTTAAAAGCAAAATTATAACAGATAGAGATAACAAGAGTGAATGAAGATAAGTAAAACTCAAAACTCAGAATGTTCTCCGTCAGGAATTATGACACCTAATGCTCTGACATACTTATTTTCCTAAAGAAAAAATAAATCCATTTAAGTTTCACTTTGGAATAATTGGATTATTTCTGTTTCAGCAAGAATGAAGTGTTAGAGCATATTTACCTGCATAAATAAAAATGGAAGTGCATATAGTTATATAAACTAATATCTCTTATGATGCAATTTTGTATGTAGTCCTGATATAATGGAATTAAAGGAAGTGAGAAAATAGAATAAAATGAGAAGTACTTTCTTATGAGAAAAAAATACGATATCATATTGGCCTTTGGGTTTGGAAAATTTCAGTGCTAGTGCATAGTTCTATAAATTTATTGTTATTGATTTGTAAATTTTCCAGGATATAAAGTGTCCATCAGGTCATTTTCTTTCTTTTTTCCCCTTTCTCCTTCTCTGCACAGACATAAAAAAAAAAATAAATACAAAAGATGAACAATATTTACTATTGATTCTAATCTTTGCACTATAAAGCATCAGCAACTTGGTTTTTACTAGGTTTACTTCGTATGAGAGTGCCATCCCAATTTTTCAGGTGAGGAAACAAAAGAAAAGACCTTAAGTGACTTGTTCAATACCAGCAAATCTGACACCACGATGAAAGCAGAGGCAGATACAAGGCTTTGAGATTAATTTTTGGAGATTGTAAGTATCTTTTCATTATATCAGTTTTTCTAAGCCTTTCTTTTTATATTCCCCAGAAACTATTGT
>JAWWEW010000078.1:96051519-96083095 GCA_035583185.1 Anabacerthia variegaticeps
TTTTTGTTTTTTTCTTTTTTTTTTGGGGGAATGGGGTTGGTGGTTTGTTTAGTTTTGTTTTTTTCTTTTTTCTTTTTTTTGAACGAAGAGATTTCATGAGAAACATTAACTCTCATGAGTTTTTTTTACCCAAAAGTTTGATAAATTTCAAACCAAGAATTTAGTAGATCTGGATAAATGGCTCTACTTTTGGATTATAGAACTTTATTGATTGGGCTTAATCTTGGTTGAAAGGGAGCTCAAAATTTCCCTATCTCAAATCACTGTCAGCTATGAAGTTAGACCAGGATGCTCTTGCCCTGGAAAGCACAATATTCACAGCTCAAAGAAGATCTGGAAATTCAGCACTCAGTTACTGGAGTGATTGATCAAACATATCTGGTTAGTATCATGATTGGTTGACTGTTTATACTATCTAAAAAAAAAAAAATAATTAAAAATTACAGTTTTAAGTAGTTTACAGCTTATGAGAAAAGGTTGACAATACCTAACTAAAAGGCTGAATACAATATTCCTTTTTTTTCAGTGATTGCTAAAAATATGAGCATTTCTATGAGTTAAAAACTGCAGTCTTTAGAAGACAGTAGTACTGCCCAAAAGTTGTGATTGGTATGACAGCATGCTTTGCATCCATAGTAGCAAACCATACATTTAGTTTATGTAACAAAATAAACTCAGAGCTACTCTTAATAATTAAACTGAATAGTGCCATGTGTTTATAAAAATTCCTCAAACATTATACCAGGAAAAAATGTGATTATTATTTTTCCCTTGTCATTTGCATCAGTTTCAGGTCCTCATAGTGTAAGGATTTGGGAACCAGGTACAACAAGTTAGTATAGAATAATTAATGAGGCAGTGTTGTCTCACTGATAACATTGCAGTAGCCTTTGTTTGCAATGACTCTTTAGTGCGGAGGTCAGGAAGTGTTAATAGTGGATTTTTAGAAGGATAGCAAGAGGAAAATTTTATATTTCACTCCTTGTATTAAGAAAAATAAATTGGTTGAGTCTATATTGCAGAAAGTAAGAAATTGTCAAGTTTCACACTTTAGAACTAAATTAATTAACTTGTCATCTGACTAACACTTCAAAGGTATTCACCTGGCTAACCCGTTTCCAGAACGTAAGTTAACATCTCTTCATGTCACATTGTCTTTCCAGCTCCCTCAGAGTTAATTTCATGATGTGTGCATAATATTCTTCATAGTGTTTGAATGTTATCTCAATAAATCTGACAGAAAACAACAAATGGAGGGGGAGAAGTTGTCTTTCTGAAGCATTGCAATACTGACATGGAAGGTAATTACAAGTTTTTACCAAGTGTTTATTTTCAAGACACTTAAATGAATGTTTTTATCTTGTTATCAGAATCAAAATATGTGGGCTTTAGAGCCATGCATGACCATTCCGAATCACTGTAAGCTATCTGAATGTCCTTATATGACTTTTGTCATTATAGCAGGGAAATGCCTCCAAAATATTTAGTCAGTTAATTTAATATTTTCTTTTAAAAATATGTAGTAGAATGTCTAAATGGCAGACATCATACTTACAAAGCTCAAATAATCATCTACATCTGAAGATGATTTGTCTCTGTGAAAAGACTTAATTTTAACAAAGAAATTTTCTGTTTGCCTGAGGTATTGGAATTTTTTTTCAGCCTTCTTCCTTATTCCCAGTCCCACAGGAATCTATCTCTGGTTGACACAGTGTAGTAAAATTTTCAAATAATTTGCTTTCCTGGATTAATCTGTTTTTATTTCTTTTAGCAAAAACATTAAAATGGGTTTCTAGCCATACATGCTGATTCAAATTTCTTGACATTTTTCATCTGCTGAGGGAACTAATCTTAGTGCTTTACAAAAATTGCAACTCAGCTGCATGATGCTTACTTGAAATACAGCAACTTTAACTGAATATACTGTAAAACTGGAATACAGAGGAGAGGAGGGGGTGTCTTCAGCCTGTTGAACTTTGCTACAGTGTCGTCACAAGAGTTCAAAGAACAAAGAGAGAATAACTTCATTGAGTAATGGTAGGTTGAACAAATTCCTTATGTATATCACTTGTTTTTTTAAGGTGTGTTTCACTGAAGTTGAAAAATACTTTGAGATCTTCAGATGAAAGGTGTTTCAAAATGAAAAGTGGTGGTGTTACTAGTTTGTATATTCCAAGTCCCTCTGGGAGAGCTGTAAAATTCACAAACTGGAGTTTGCATTAGAATCTATGATCATAGGCAAATTGTGTATCTCTGAATTAGTGGATTAAAGAAAAAAAGAGAAACAATCTTTTCTGTGCATTTGAGTCTTGTTTACTCCCAAATGCATTATGTATTACACAGTATGTTGTTCTTAGTCCTCCAGGTTATTAATAGTTACCGAATAATATAATGAAACACATCGCATCTTCAGTGTTAAGATAGTAAAATGTTTTATGTACTCAAATAAGTTAAGACACCATGTTATGTTGTCATTTTAGTTACTTGGAGACTGAGACAAGAATAAACTAAAAAGTCTGTATTATTTGAAGAGCACCGACTGGATTTACATACATGAATTAGACTTTATACAATATTTTCTCTTACCAGAGCATTAAGACTTACCACATCTGCTCAGATGATGTTCCAGGTGTTTAATCTGTACTGCAGAAATACACTAGGACTGCTATTTCCATTATTTTATTGCTATAGTGCCCCTTAGGCTCATACTTTAATTTCCTTCTCTGTAACATAAGTGGGAGAAGTTAAGGATTTTAGTACTCTAGTTGTTCTCTATAGTATCCTTTGCAGAGTACATTTATACTTGCCGTCTTGTAAATGTTGCATACAACAGAAACTTGTATAAAAAACAAAGATGCAAGGACTTTAGGGATATGGTCAGGTTATAAGAACAGTAAAATATTCACAGGACACAGACGAGACTCTCAGTATGAAAAATGGGTTTCAAATAACCTTTGTGTAAAGGACTTTGTTACCATTCTCGTGTTTCTTTGACTAGGTTCTTTCTTTTTTTTTTTTTTTTAAGACTGTTGTCTAAATTGGAGCTGTAGTGTAGCTGCTCTTACAATCAGATTTAAACTGTGCTCTCCGTGTCACTTTAATATTTTTCATTTAGTAATTTAAATGTCATTTCTCAGAAACAAATAACCAGGACAAAAAGAAACTATTGCATAGTTGAATGGTGTTTAAAGGCATGGATATAAGCAAAGTCCGTTGTAATTATGCCAGGGGCATAATTTTGAGTGTTCTGCTCTGCCTTCTATAATTAGTTTTGAAAGCAAATACTGTTACATTCAACCACGAAATGAAGTGAAAGAGCTGAGTTTATTAGAGATTAATAAAGTCTCCATGAACATTCCTAAAAAGCTACTGAACCCTTAAGTATAGATTATAGGTCAGAACACATTGCCAGTAGTTTCTCAGAGGGCAAGAAATTGAGTACACTATATCTATTAACTAAAATGAGAGTGAATAGAAGGCCGTCGAATGCTAATGGAAGATTTAAAGAAATTACACCAGAAAAAAGATGTGTTGTATTTTTATTACAACATTTAAATGTATTTTTAACAGTCTTATAACTGTAATGTTTTAAGAAAAAATCCACAGCTCTCATTACTGAAATTCATTGCAGCAATATGTGCATATTTAAGTAGTAATGCTCATTTATAAAGACACTTAAATATAATTTTCTGAAAAAAAATTGTAACTTTATTACCAAACTATAGCAGCAAACTATATAAAACCCCTACATTTAAAATAGAGTCTCTTTCCATCCAGTGACTTTATAAAGAGAAGTGTCGGCTAGACATGTTTTCGTTTTTTCTTTTCATGAATGGTAGACTGAATAAAAAAAAAGGTATAACAATATTGTGTAAGCTTTTTGGATATGCATTACTGAAAGCCTTGATCACTGCATTGTAAAGAGCAGTATCAAAGGAACATGGATACCTAGTAGGAAGAAGAGAATTTAACATGCTTCCTTCTTTGTGAGCTGGAAGACACTCTTACAGGTACATTTAAAATGTTTCTCTTCAGCTTCAGTCTATTAATTATTCTGTTTCCAAAAATGAATTTCTCCCTGTTGACTCAGCTTATTTCCAGGAAACTGCTTAAAGTTTTCAAAAGATCAGAAGGAAATTGCCCTGTACTTTTTGAATGGATTATCAAAATAACAGACTTCAACCAAACCATTCTTACCTTGTATTGTACACTGAAATTATGGAAGCATTAAGCAGTATATATGTTCTAAATCTGATATGAGGCAAATCCCATAGACAAAATCTAAGACTTGACTTCCCATTCTCTTGCGCTGTCATATAAATTAACTTTGTGTATCAAATGATAATTAACCTCATTTGTCAACTCTGCAACTGTTTATGTTGCAAAACTGAAGTCAGAGGTTGCTAGCCAAAATACGTATGCCTCTTTATGCTAACAAAGCAGATTATCTTCTTTTTTGAGATGTTTCCTATTTGTCTGAGACTACAGTTTTGTCAAGAAACAATAAAATTAATTTCAAGGACAGAAATTATAGAATGCCAAATGAAATTAAACTGTCCATGAAAAAAATTGTGAAAGATGATTCTTGGTGATTAGAAAAGAAGCCTCTGAAAAGACAAAAAGGGGATGGAGGCAGGATAAAAATGATTGAACTCTGTTATGAGGAAGACATACATGGATAACGATCAGATTAAAGCTGTCCTATATAAGTTTATGATTTCAGAGTATGAGAGTCCAAGGTGCTTATTTTTCTATTTATTATATACTCGTCTATATACATACTTCCGCGGATTGCAGAAGCAGAGACCAATAAATGCTATTTTTCCTTTATTTGAGTTTTACCACTCTTTTAATTCCTGTAAACTGAACAAGACTAGGACAAATATCAAATAGGAATTCCCTCACATTTCCTGTTGATTTAGGTTATGTCTGAAAAGCTAAATTATTCAGTTTTATACTGTCTCCTTGGTTTGTAGAGTAAGTCTCTTCTTCCATTTCTTAAGACTGTTCTTCCTTCTAAAGGAGTCACATCCATGCAAAGTGGCATTTTATCTAATTCTTACTCTCATCCTATGTGGTTTGTGCTGATGCAGTGAAGTCAGTATGGATGAATGACTGCATATACCAAAATAAATAGATCTCTTTTTGAAAGATTCAGACTTCTACTATTTGTAAATTGCTTTTGTTATGCTCACATACAAGTGAATTTTACAATGTGAAATCATGTATAGAATGAAAAAACCTTGCTGAAGTGAAAAAGAAATACTATCGCCAGCGTCCCTGCTTCCTACTCCCATCTGACAACTTTAAAAGAGAAGAAAACAAGAGACCAGAATAAACTGTGTAGATTAATCGCTAGTATGGAGGAATGGGTTTTTTTAGGTGTTTAAACAACTGCAACTCCAATTCAGCACACTGTTATCAACACTTAGTTTTTATCACACTAAACTCACTAGATGTGAATACACCTTATTTCTAGGAGCTTTCACTAAAAATGAGGTTAAGACCAGACTGTTAGAGGGGCATAAATCTATGTAGCAGCTCTGTTAACTCCAGTGGAAGTCACTAGCTTAGGTCTCCTCAACCACACAGCAAGATAGCAATTCTCTAGACTGCAACACTCCTCAGATGTATTGCACTCTCATTTAGGTTGAAGTGTGAAGTCATCAGTAGTCTTTTTCAATCAGAAGTATTATTCAATAGTGATTTTGTGTTTGATGTCAAAACGCTACAACTATACATAACCTGAGGATGATGGCAATATAAGCAAAGTGGGCAAAATGCTTCAATCTGGATCTTGATGCTATCTCCTTATAAATCGGAAAGCATCTCACACTCCCTTCTGCATGCATAATTCTGTATTTAACATGTACTTTAAAACATGATATATCTTTATATCATCTGTTGTAATTTGTCACTTATTATATTTCATAGACAAACTGTGAGTTATAGATCTTTTCCCAAAGGTCCAATATGTTTTTTTTTTCTTTCTGTGTGTGGATGGCTATTTGATTATTTACTGCAAATCTCTTTGGAGTAACTAGGTGAATTTAGCCCACTTACTCCACAGAGGATTAGATATCTACATCTCTGGAGAAATGCAAGTCATTACACCTAGATTTTTTTTTTTTCTTTTTAAATACTCTTTGTATTTTAAAAGGACTTAAGACTGACAAGATTTGTATTTGTGTATATTTTGGGGTTTGGAGGTTTTCTTGATTTTTTTCCTGTGTCAACTCTTATTATATTTTATTAGCATAGAAAAATATATGCAGTCAAGAAGTTTATCCCATTTATTAAAAAAAAAAAAAAAAAAAAAAAAAAAAATATCTTAATCTAGTGCTGCTGGATTTTCTGGATATTTGCCTGAATCATTCTGGGATAAATCCAAGTTCACTTCAGTGTACCAGAGTGGGACTACATTACTACATTACAGTATATGCAACTAGCAAATTCAAATTCAAAAGTGTAGGTTATGTATTGACATCAAAGGTCAGAAAATTGCCATAGTTGGATGGAAGTGACTCAACAAGATCACTTAAATGGAGATGGGAGATTGGGTGATTACAGTGTATTGCTTGAGTACCACTTATTCAATGATTCAATGATTATGCAAAATGGTTATTGAATAAACTTGAAGGCTATATTTGGTTGTCAGGATAAAAACACTTGAATTATTTATTATATATATGTGAGCACTATTATATATATGTGAGCTTTAGAACTCAGTGCAAGTATAATTTCATTTGTTTCCTGATACTCTTCCTTTCTTCTTTTGATGAGATTGTAAATAATTGGCATCTAGATAACAAGAATACACAGAAGGCTATCTTTTCAAAAGAAGATGCATTTATTAGCCAGGTAGTTTCAAATCCAAGATCTAACTATAAAAGTAGTTTCTAGAGTTCATTGTAGCTGCCAAAATATGTTTATATTTCTATGTAAGGCCAAAACACATGTCCTTAAATATATTAACCTGTATGAATTTACATTCAGAAATTCAGATTCTGAACACGTATATAATTAAATGTTTGTTAAAGCCTAAATCAAAAGTATGTGTAACAGAGAATAAGGAAAAAATACAATAGATGTTAGCTCAGTTGTAATTTGCATTTAGCAATTTATGGATTGCTAGACTTTTCAGCATCTTTTTACATCATTCATATCCAAAACAGTGAAAAAGGTGAAGTAAAATACATAATGCAGAAAAGTATACATATCTTTCTTGCAGTATAGGATAAATTCCTGAAACAAAGTAGTAGAAGGTGTGACAGCTGAGTCTAGTCTGTATATTTTAATTTGTATATACGCCTGAAGGTGCATGTACATGTATGTATATATATAAAGTATATATACATATAAACAAAAATCATCAGAATAACATTAACATTTTCAATCAAATTATTACACTAAGTATTAATTTTTCAGTGAGTAGCTCATTTAAGTCAACAGTGGAACTGACTGGAGTTTTCATTGTACTTTTCTTTGCATAAAGACTGATGCAATGGTGTATTTCTGCAGGAGCTAAACAGGGAATTAATCAAAATTTTGAGAGGTCTCAGTTACTTGATCACTTCCTTTCAGTTTGCAAAGGTAGACATCTTTTTATGCCACTATGTTTTCTGAAAGGTCTATTTGTATTTTTATGTTCAAAATTTAAAGTTTCTGGCAAGAAACTGCTGTCCTTGACTTCAGTTAGAGATGTAGGTAACAATCTAATTTACTTCCTCACATCAAACAAATATACCACTGAATAAATTGTATCAGCTTGCGGACTCAATGAGATAAACAAATGAGAGTCTTTGAATGTGTACTACATAGCAGAATGAATTGTTTGAGGCAAGCTAAGTAAAAAAATAAACAAAAACCCCCCACCTGAATAGAATAAGAAATTTTTGAAAGGAGGGAAGTAAAAAAAATTTAAAACTTTAATCGAACTATTTAAAAATATAAGACTGGAAGATAGATATTCCATCCGTACAACAATGATATAAATCAAGTTGTGAGAAAAAGAAGTCAGAAGGAAAGAAACTGGCAATATGCAGAAAGTGCAATCTGTCATTGAATTAATAATAGAAAACAAATATTTGTGCAAAATAACTCTAACTTAAATTTGAAAGTAATAAATCTCTTAAAGACATTCCTATTTATGAGTCATGGAATGGAAAAAATTGTTAGTAAAAAGTTCTTTGTCAAACGATCAGTCCCAAAATGCCACTGGGGTCAACTTCTCATGACCCTTCTGTTTCATAAATGCTGAATGAATAAATTTCCTAACAATAACATTAACTTTTATGGCTGACTTTTCAGAGAATGTTCTTGCATTTTCTGTTTTCTTTTGTGTGTTTGTTTGTCCTGAAGTGCCAGTCTTTAATCATCTTTGGTTAGACTTCATCTTTTTACTTCTGATGATGTTCCTTTTGGTCATTTATTGACATGCTGACACAGCCAGAATTCAAACACTTGTATGCTGAACTAACCCTGAGGATTTCACATGGGAAAATTTCATATTTTAGTCAAGGTAGTTCGCAACACAAAGAGAAAAAAGTAAAGTAAAATGGGTCAGTGCAAGGCATGCTTTTATGATTAGCTATTTATTTATGAAATATTGTAAAGTAAATTGAAACATAGAATATATATGGAAATGTATATAAATACGTGTGGGGTTATATATACGACATGTAATTTCATGCACACAGCATAGATTCATATATGTTGGGAGCATCTGGAAGCTGTCTGTCAAAAAGAAAGATGTTAACAGGGCTGTCCGGCTGGCAGCCTTGGAGCTGCGAAGGGAAGAAAGAAAGTCTATTCTCCAATCTTTGAGAATTCACAGAAAAAGAGATAATTCACAAGACTTGTCTACTAAATCACTAGCTCAGTTTAAAAGCCCTAATTGTTTTGGGTTTGTAATTAGGTTGTAGTTCTCTGTAAGAATTCCTTTGCTTTTCCTCCTGTCTAAACACTGTCATATGTAGCCACACATAGATCCCCCTTCCTACCCAGCACAAATGTTATCTTGCTACACCTACTAACCGTATATATTGTGAACCATGCTTTCAGTAATGGTTTTCAGTTGTTGCCCTTAACTGAGAATGTGCAGATTATTAGCCATCACACATACACTTGCTGTGACACTACTTACATTTTTATTCTTCTCCCTCACAATTGAGTAATTAGTATTGCAATATATGTAACTTGCATCTGTGGAAAATATAGGTTTTCTTTTTCTGTTGATTTTTGCAATCAGTGTTTGTTCTAACTCTAGGAAGTTGCCCTTAATTTTTACTTACTTTATACTCAATTGATTAAAGAAACATATTTTCTGTAGTTATATAAATATATAGGCTGTTAAATAATTGTACTGTTATAAGTATATAGAGAATGTATCATTCCTGGAGGCAATACTTTTTTTTAAGAAAATTATTTTTTTCTGGACTAGGTTGAAAGACATTTACAGGAACTTTACATTTTTAAACGACTTTTATGTTGAAATAAACTGCTTGAAAAGAAATATATGGATACTTACATATAACTATTTCATTTCAAAGAAAACTACTAATTTTTGTTCCAAGTAAAAAAGCCATTTTGACACGACTATTTCCTGTATTTCTAAGGTAAATATTTTAACATTTTTTCAGTTCTGATATTTAAAAATTCAAAACATAGAATGGATTCTTTTTATGTTGCTTGACTCTAAACCCAGACTTGTTAGGAAAATGAGAATTTCCTTCTGTTGCCTTTTTTTTATTGAGGTAAGAGGCATACAAATTTTTCTATTTCTCCATGGGGATAAATGAAAATATGGAATTTCCAACAAAATGTGAAACCAAATAAACAAACAAAATACAAACCCCTGAACAAGTGAAAATCAATATCTCTTACATTTTAGTCTGAACTGGTAGTGGAAGAACACAGAAGTCACAGGGAAAAAAGATTAAGGTGAAGTTGTCTCCAGAGGTTACCTAGTCCTACTTCTTCTTTAAAAAAGATCAAATTCCAGAATTACCTTAACATGTTACAGTGTTTAGTGAGTACTTTTTATCCTTGACCAGGTACCCATTCACGTTTAATAACAGATTGGCCACAAGAAACATGTGGAAAACGAAGCTCCAAACTGGCTTATAAATGCAAGTTCATTAAAAGCCTCATATAGTTCAGTGGCCTAAAAGTTTAGCTTTGGCATTCATTTACACAAATCTTGAGTCAAGTGATTCCTTAAAGGTCTCATAAAGCATCTTTAGTAAGGATAGGGACTGTCTCTTTGTATCCTGAGTTTATCTTCAATGCCTACAGCATAAGAATGAACTCGTTACCAGTCACTGAAGAGCATATTAATCTAAAAGGCTAAGTATTTACCAAGCTTTAGAATTTCTTCTGAAGTTTTCAAATCAGATCTTGATTAACTTGGTAAAAATCATTTATGAATTGATCAGAGCCTACTAAAACTGAATAGTAATGAAATCATGTACCTATATATATAACAACTTTAATTATCACATCAGCTCTTTGAAATGAGTTCGCATATTATCCATAAACAGTCCTTGAAGTTATGTCCTCCTATCTGTTTTTAGGAAACTAATTTTTATTTTGTTGTCTCATCAAGATACAGAAAGCATGAGCTGAATTCTGTGGAAAAGGCATCTGGTGAGGTTTAACGGCAGTGAAAAATCAGTGGATGAAATATTATGAGGGATCTTTCACATATAGAAAATAAAGCCAGATGTTTTAGATGCCTTTACTGAATCTGGTAGCTGCTAAACTAATCTCAAAAAGAAAGCATAGACTTGGTTTAAACTAGTTCAACACAGAAAAAAATACCACTCTGTGAAGCAGGTCATCTTGATTTACAGCCCTGTAAGAAGTACAACTTTGCCCAACCAAAGGCTGTCATAGAAAACAAAAGCATGTGTGTTCCTGCAAACAGTGAAACTGTATGATCTTAAAGCTGTCTCCAACCTTCATGATTTTATGATTCTATGAAAGTTCATAGTAAAAACAAAATTGCTGTTGTAATTGAACAATAGAATTGTATCAACATGTTAATAACCATTGTATTGACACGTTTGAGCACAAACATTTGCATTCAGGTAGCATGAACAACTAAAAAGTTCATTGTAATTATAATAAATTTACATGTCAGACATTTTGCTTCTTCTGCATTTAAAGATGTCTATGAGCAATAAATAAATACTGATGTCAAAAAATAATCTACCCTCTTCTACTTTTTAATGTTATCCTAAAGTGGCAGTGTTTAAATATATTACTGCAATTCCTTCAGAAACAAAGAAAAGCAGAAGTGATCCAATGACCATTAAAATCAAAGGAAAAATTGTTGTGATAGTGAGAGACACTGGACACAATAGCTTTGTTGATTCGTTTGGTTGACCAAAGTATAGTATGTGCCAGCTAAGCAAATAAACTGGCATTCTTCTACTCCAGAGGAGTCACATTCTGGCATCAACTGAGTGTAATTCATCAGATTCCTAACCAGAAAACCCTTTGAGATTCCTTACAGAAAATAAGAAAGAATTCAGTAGTTCCTTGCACTCTTACTGTAATTCCAGAAAGATCTCCTCTGCCTGCATTGGTTCACACCACGGTATGCAACTTGACTCCACGTAAGGCTGACTGAAGAAATGGCCACATTAGCTCCTGTCCCATATACACTGTGCCATCTTCTTTGGAGGGATAAAAGGTTTATATTTAAAATGAAGCCTGTTCTCTTGCCCTCGGTTTCAGAGAACTAATGCTACTTGATTTTACTTATTATTAATAATACTGGAAGAAACTTACAGGGTCAAGAGTACAGAAAAATGATGGGCCTGGACTGTATGAAGTATAATTCTATATGTATATATTCTATAGTATACATACTATATGTACATAACTACTTAAAAGCAGTTGTTTCTCTTCTATCTCCTCTATTATACTTAGATCCCAGATACACCAGAACTCAGGTCTGCCACAAAACCCATCAAAAATATCAAAACCAGAGATGGAGATCTACAGAAATTTTTAGTATATAATTTATTTTATTAGTATTTGAAAAATTTTCTTAACAGAACATTTGAAAATTAGCAATAGCAAGATTTCCTACGAAAATGTAATATATGTTGATAAATAATTCTGGTGGATTTGTCAGAATTAGGTTTACAGTTGAACTCGAGGATCTTAAGTGTTTTTTTCCAACCTAAATAATTCTAAGATTCTACAATTTACTGATGAATTTAAATTTGTAGCCAGAAGGACTCAAAAGCTCAATGCTGCCAGAATAAGTGGAAAAGGTTTTTATTTGCCTTTTTTTTTTTTTTTTTTCTGTTAGATTAGTGATCTATATCAACTGTCATAGTAGAATTTAAAAGCAATAAAACCTCAAGGACACAACTACACCATGCAGTGACATAAATTTTAAATCTTTTTTCTAAGTAGGATAGATATATCAGGGTAAATAACAGTGTTTTAAAATCCACTCCCACAGTGTGTACAGAACACATATTCACTTTGAAGATGGTCTGTACTGCCCCAGTCTAGCTGTGACCAGCACTGAGGAGAAAAGGAAGCTCACTCTAACCAGTTTGTATGCATAATTTTGGCTGGCAAACCGGTTTCCATAACAAACACACCTCATGCTGAGCTTCTCTGTGGTGCTGGATTCCTACTGACTTGCTCACTTACTGAGTGACTCTTCCTTCTGTATTGCTTTCTCACTTAGGTGGTCATGGTTGGCAGAAGTCAAAGGCCTTACTGATCACAACACCCCAGGCAAATCTCTTTCACTTTCTCCATGCCTAAAGTCAAATAGCTGGTATTTCCTGGTTGCTGGTGACTTCTAGCTCTGCTCTCTCCTCTCATCACCCACAAGTATGTTACTAAGATGTAAAACCTTAACAGGTTCTTCCCTTATTTCCTTCCTATGCATATCCGGATGAAACTCAGGTCTCCCAGGTATGCCTCCCCATAATAATTTTCTATGCTTGCTTTGTGCTTTTGTAGTCGGTACCAAACCCTTCTAACGAGTTAGAAGTAGGAAGTTGTAGTCAAAGTCTTATTTATCTGAGTTCTGCCTTAATAAGGTGTCACCTTGTGACATCAGTTCAGTACAGGATATCAAAGCCACTCGTAATTAATCAGGCAGACACAAGAGAATTCAACAAGATGGGGAGAACACACTGAACGGGCTGCCACTTTTTGGTGGTCATTAATACCGTTGGTTCTAGCTGGAATGTATTACTTCATCCTTGAAATATCTGATTTGAAGAATCCCTTAGCTATCTCCTCTTTCCAGCTAGAATTTGCAGCATGACCACTAATACCTTTAAGCCAGTGCTCTGCTCATGTTGTAGTTATTTGATGCACAGAAGCTTACAAGAAACTTGTAGGAGGGAATCATTAAACTCAAGAAATTTTAACAGTTCACAGTGATTTCAGCACATGCATTGATTTACCTTTTGCAGGCAGACAGGCTAAGTTGTTAAATGAAGCTCTGGTAATAAAAAACAAACAAAAACACCTGCAATGATTTAACTCAGAGGATCACTTATACAATATACTTAATCCATAGCAGATACGCCCTTCTCCTGATGGCTTTCATGATCATAAGCTCCTTCCTGCACCTATATTTTCATTACTCTTAAGACTTAGAGAGACTCGAAGATCTATCACAGTAGACTTTTCATTCATCCAACAAGTATCAAATAAAAATTATTTGCTTTTACCCAGCCCCTTCTAATTTTGATAGAGGAGGAAAATTTAAAAGAAAAATCTAATGTTCTTTTAATTGCAAAATCTTTTTCATTAAGAATATATTGTTCTGACATAACATCAATATAGGTACCTAATTGAGCTGTCACCATATTCATTTATTTACTTGTTCCTCAGTGTCCACCGTTTAGTCTATACTTGATTGGAGGCTAGACAGATAACACTCCAACATTTCTAAAGTGGTGAATGGAAGCTACTGGACATTCTGTCTTATGCCTTTCTTGCAATAATTCTGCCCTTCAACAAACAGGGAGTTGACCCATACTCATTAAATAAGAGACTAATAAATATGCACCTGCACTGCTACATGTAAAACTTCAGCCAAATTAGTTACTATTCCCAGCCATTAATTAAATTGCAGAATTTCTATATTTGGGACAAAAAAAAAATCTGTGCCAGAGCATCTGTTCACTTTTCTTGAAATGCATGATTTGTATTTTCTAGTAAAAAAATGTGAGAAATTGTGCTCAGAAAGCACGATTGTACATCAAGGAAACATATAGTGTTGGATTAGCTCTTTGGCCACATTGGAATAGCTAGGAAAAGATTTAAATATAACCCACAGTGCAAGAACTTGAGTGATGTTTGGTTTAAGGCACAGAAAGTTGTCCTTAAGTGAAAGAAGGAGTGTAAAAACTAAACACTGTTTTAATGGCTGCTTTTCAACCAGCAATCTTCCAGTTTTGAAAACTGAAAGTGACAAAGGAATTGATGCATATCTCAGAATCACAGAATCATAGAATATCCTGAGCTGGAAGAAACCCACAGGGATCACTGAGTCCAACTCCTGGCCCTCCAGAGAACAGCCCCAAGAGTCACACCATGTGTCTGAGAGCGTTGTCCATAAGTTTCTTGAACTCTGTCAGACTCAGTGTTGTAACCACTTCCCTGGGGAGCCTGTTTCATTGCTCAACCACTCTCTGGGAAAAGAACTTTTTCCTAATACTCAACCTAAACATCCCCTGACAGCTTCATGCCATTCCTTTGGGTCCTATTGCTGTTCACCAGAGAGAAGAATGTAATTGCACCCAGCTCTCTGCATTCCTCATGCTCTGTTCAAGGCATTCAGTAGAGGAAGATGAAAGGTCAGCAGATATTTTTTTAACACTGATCCTCCCTTCTGAGGACCAAAACACATTAGTGTCAAAGAGATCCATGGTAACAATACTTCATTTCCTCTGTTTTTTTGATCCTTGCATCCCATAAACCCTTAGTTAAACTCTGAAGTTCTACTACCTTTTCAAGCTGCACTTTGTGTGTACCCTTCCACCAAAACATGAAAAAAAAAAAGAGTTTATCTCAGTTTTCAGGATATGTATTTATTCGTTAGTTAGAATTCTTATTTTGTGCTCTCTGAAATGTCCTCCTACTGTTCAGTTCAACCTTGGGGTTAGTCTGCTCCTCAGAAATACTTTCAATATTCCATATAACAACTGTTCTCAAACGTTATTGGATTCTAGCTTTTATAAGCAGAATTCCATAATCTAGGAATATTTCGTTTGCCTTTAATGATGTGATGCAGTAGAGAGTTTATAACAAGGAAATTTAGTTGTTCAGGATGAAGGAATTCTTCTGCCTATTCATTATTACTTAAATTGACTGTTTGGTTTTCTAATTGAATGAGTCTTTGCAATTACTAAGAACTCATAGATGATAAGCCTTCTTGGCTTCCAATGAAGTCAGTCCCTTGATCCTGAAATCCTGTCTGCAACAACAAATCATGTGTAAGTTAATGAAATCACTGCATTGGCTTCAATAGATTCTGTATCACTGCATAGGAAAGTAAATACAGTTGTATGCCTTCTGTCTTAAGAGAAATTATTAAAAAATATTCTCTTGACATATTGAATGTTCTTTAATATTCTGTTGAATATATCAGGGTTAAAACCTGCCAAAGTATAAAAAGCCAACTTCATTTTATATAAAAATAAGAATGTCACAGTGGATCTTTAGCTACATATCACAATAGACACAGAAATGAAAACACAGAAAATGAAACAGGAAATTAAAATTAATGAGGCAAGACTTTTCACTTGTTCCAATGTATTTTTAATTCTTATTTCAAAAGGGAGTACAAGATAAAAAACCTTCCAGGTTTATGCAACAGCAGGACATGGAAGCTTTCTCTTGGCTTCATTAAGTCCAGCCTAGAGATGTGTGCTTGCACACGGGTAGACACACACACAGTCAAAAACACACATGGTATACTACTTGTTAAAATGAAATTTCCCTAGAGGCTTTTCTGTGTAAGAGAAATCTTTTGCCTTAGTGCACTACCAGTCCATCATTTCCAGTCATAATGAGCTATTTTACTTTATATTCTGTTGTTGAATTTTTTTATGAGAATCTTTGCTCTTCCATATGGATAAGTATTTTATTATTTTCATTCTTCATTGATTTAAAGGTCATTATCAATTCCAGTTATTTTGCCCATAGCTCCTTTTTGTTTTCGTGCAACTTTCCAGTCCTTCACTGACCTTTGAAAAACTTATGAAAGTTACGGTAATTTTTTTTATCTGAATTCATAGGCTTTGAAGCATAACTGCCTTCCATCATACAGTCATAACTTAGCCTTTAGGAACTGTGAATCATATTCCTGTTTAAAACAAGTTTAATGCAGAAATGCAATTATTAAAGAAATGTGAACTAACTTAAACCTAGTTTGAGGCATTACCCTTTCCATACATTCAGCCACTTTGACTGGATAAGTGCTGCCTTAATTTTTTTCGTCTCTCAGTAGAAAAGTATCCCATCAATATGCAATAATTTGAAGAAAAGAAATGATGTATTGTGCTGGTGGGCAGAAACAATACTGATTGCTCTCTCTCTGAATACAAATTATTGAGCAGTTTCTATGTTATGCTCTCCATTAACTTCAACGAGAACATATTTTAATGCCAAATAACAATATCAGCTTCAAAATTCTCAGCGTTTAACTTTGGCTTATTTGTTTTGCTTTGTTTTCATTGGTTGGTTTGTTTTTTGGTTTTTTTTGGGTTTTTTTTAAATATTGTTATCTCTAGGGATTTCTAATCACAGATATTACATGCATCAATTTAAAATTCAATTATTTTAGCAGGTCAACATTTAGCTGCTCTGATATAGGAGCAAGGGTGTAACTCAGAGTGATGTACAACAGTCTTTTGTTTGTGTATCAGGAGGAAAGTCAAAGCCAACAACTAATAAGTTAATAGTTTATAAATACTTATGACACTTAAAAAACAAACAAACAAACAAAACCCCAACCAAACAAAAAACCACACAAAACTCACAACAAACACAGCTTGCTTTTCTTCTTTCACCTCCTAAATCAGGGTTCACAAGAATTTGATCCATCACAGAACAGATTCCATCCTTTTTTACTTGCTGAAAATATGAAATAAATATATTAGTTTGAATGGGGGAGCTTCTTTTACTGAGATTTTTAATCATGGAATGTATAGTAATTTGGGGTTCTCTTTCATCTCCTCTCTCTCTCTCTAATGTTGAATGCAAAGCTCTTTTGGGAAATCCAGCTGATCTACAGAAGATTATTTCAAGTAACAACAAAAATACCATATGTCACTTGCTGCTGTGCTGACAAAAGCAAATTCTAGTCAGAAAGGCAAGGAGCTTAAACAAAGGAAAGGCCAGCCACATGATCAAAGGGTTAGTGCAGTTAAATTAATTTTAGTCACTTCTAATACAGTGCAATATAGTACAAATCCAGTTTTCACATCCAGCAAATGGGTATATACCCCCTGCCACTACAATCCTGGAAAAAAAAGAGGGCTTTAGTATAGTAATTGCATCTATTTCTGTGGGACTACAGAGAAAAAGCAGTATAAAAAAAATAAATAAAATGCTTTCTTTGGTCCAGAAGGATTTCCAGCTCGGCAAATATTACATGATCCCCATTAATATAATCCCCTTTTACTCTCACCTCTTCAAGCAGAGCTTTTGAGCAGCTATCACAAGGGAACAGGGAAACTGGCAAACACATGATGAATCAGGTCATGCTTTTATAATGGTGCTGACAATGTTTTTGACCTTCATGTATTGGCAGGTAGTTTATTTTCACCACCACTCGGAGCTTTTGTTGTCAAAAATCGTCAGTAATATCTCAGTTCTTTGTGCATTTTGAGAATGTAGGTAAGTTTATTTCAATGCATTAGCAATGGCAGAAAAAAAGAGAGATACTCATAAGTCTTTTTTTTTTAAAAATAGTATGACAAAAAATGGTCCTTGAATAGTCTTATGACTTATAAAATCACAACTCAATAGTTAACCACCAGGATAAAGAGAAATCAAAATCTTCATACAAACATCACATGCAAAAAGATCAATTAGTATTTGTTTTTACTATGAATGTTATAACAATTTTGTAATTTTAAGCATTAGAAGGATAAAATGCTTTTTTTTTTCTCTTATTTTCCAGTTTGTCAAGAGTGACTTTTATTGTGAATTCTTCTCTATTTTCTCTTTTTCAGACTTACTAAGAAAAGCTAAAATCCAGAAAGAATCTTTTTTCCAGTATTACTGGTACTGGCCACATGAAACAAACAAACAAACAAATTGATTAAAACCCCAGACTTATTCTAATTAGTAATTCTAATTCCAAACTTTCACAGCACAGGAGAAATTATATTTTCCCAACTGATTTAATAAATGTATTTCTGATTTTAATTTGCCAAGAAATAAAGATAGTATTTTTTTAATTGACACAGGAAGGTATATTTAAACTTAAAAAGATTATTATTTCTTAATTTGTATGAATCAAAGAATGAGGAAGAGCAAAGTCTCTCCTTTTGTGTTTCATCAGGGACAAGTACAAGACTAAGGGTGCAAAAAGGCTTCTGGCTTGGATAGCTTAACTCAGAGTATTGGGGCAAGTGGGTGTAAAAAACTATCTCACCCTACTTTGTGATTCGTTCTCTGTGCTGTTTGCCCCAAGTAGGCAGCTGTGTGTGTACTACTCTTGGCTACAGTAGATTTAATTTTCTTAATTATGGGCATTGTGGTGGTGTGTTTCAAACTTCTGACCAAACCTGTGTTTTAATTATTGCTGAGCAGCACTCAGACAATATCTCACTCTGCTCTCTGTGGAAGTGGACAAGAAGGTGGGAGGGGACAACAGCCAGAACAGCTGATCCCAGATGTCCAAAGGGACATTCCATGCTCAGAAATAAAACTGGGGGAGACTTTTTCTAGATAAGTTGCTGCTCAGAGGTTTTGTGGACATAATGTGTGGACATTGGTCTGCTGGCGGGACACGGTGAGTGATCACTCTGTGTTTTTGTTTTGTGTTGTTTTGTTGTTTTTTTTTTGTTTTGTTTTTTTTTTTTATTTATTAACTTGCCTTTGTCTCTGCCCCTCAGTTTTTCTCACTTTGCCATTCTGACACTCTTCCCCATCCTACTGCATAAGAGTACATGACTGTCTGTCTGGGAGGTTTCCCCCTGGCTGGGGTCAACCCACCATTGTGTGAAAAACAATTAATCCTCCTTTGGGAAGGTCCTAAAGCTGAAGACTATGCAGTAACATCAGCACAGTGTTCATCATATCTCTTTAGGCTTTTACAAACAAAGCAATGTTTTAGGTTTTTTTTTCCAGATGTCAAAATAACTCTTATTTCCAGTCTGAAAGAATATGATCATCCAAGCCATTGTTTTACTCACTGCTGCCTGCAGAAAAGACAAGCTCACAGATGTGGTGCAATGACAAAGCTCCAGGAAAGTCAAAGAGATTGTACTAGATCAGCTGCAGCAACCTCACAGCTTCTCTAAGCAGAGCGCTTTTCACCACAAAAAAAAGAATGTTGTGGTAAATATATATTTCAGATGGGAACTCAAGGTAAATGGTAACTTAAAGGGGAAGTTAGGAGCCTAAACAATAGATTTAGCACCCTTTCAGAGATTTTCATGAGGGCTGTTATAAGGGACACAGAAACTACAAAAAAACTTTAAGCTAGTTTGCCAGGCATAAACTAGGCAATTTTAAAATGCTTTTAAAAATGGCCTGAGGCACTTGTTTTTTGACACCCAAATCCCTTTCTAAGTACTGCTTATTGGATTTAAATTCCAGGATTTCCATTTAACCAGAAAGATGAAGGTAATAAACTTTTTCTGCCTGGATTTCCATTCTACATGTCTTTTTCCATGTAAGATTTAGAGACAAAAGTGTGAGCTGGGATTGTGTTGGGCTCATTAAATTCAAACTACAATGTATTTCACCTTAGAGGAGAAAGGGAAACCAAGGCACACAATGTCATTCTCAAGGGTTATACTCCACATGTATCTCCTCCAGTGAGACAATGCCCTGATTCTTCCACCAGAGCTCCCAGAAGAACTATAAGTCAACGCACAGCTTGAAAACATATATATGGTCACAACTAACATTTCCACAGTCTCAGAAAGCTTCTGCTGCATACCTGATTACATAGCACTCTGTTATGTATTAACAAGTGATAAAATACTTTACATACCTGTAGTACATTCTGCTTTAAACAAAAATTGTGAAGATAAATACTTAAGTATTATTTACCATATCAAATAGAGAGATTTGTAGTCATATACATTGCTACAGGACCAGGAAAAAGATGTGTTCATTGTAATTTGCATAAGTATGTAGTTACTGCCTCAAGAAAACCTTAAAAGGAGCACATAAAGTATTCATATTTTTACTTAAAATAACATTAAAAATGCATGCATCTTCATTACATTGGCTCATTAATATTTTCAATTTATTCGTACTGTATTCTCTTACTTTTAGCTTACATTTTATTATTTAATAATACCATACCAAATCTGAAGTTTCCTTTTCACCAATCTAAAACTCAATGCAGTTGATGAGTAGATGGGGTTTAGAATATTTTTAATCAAACATGCCTCTCTCATGTTCTCCAGGCAGAGGGATACATTAAAATCTATAAATTCTTAACATGCTGAAATTGAATGTGTAACTGGGATTAATTCTAGATATACTTCAACAAAGTATAAGAAATTTTACTATTTGCCAGACATAGGTCAGCATTCTATAAATACATGGTTCGTTTAAATCAGCTGGTGAGTGATGTGGCTTGTCCACTGGAGTTGTGACATTTTATGCCAGTTAGGTAAAACAACCTAAAAGTAAAGAGCTCTGGCATTTTGCTGACCTGGAATATATGAAATAAGCAAATGCAAAAACTTGGAGATTTGGGTCTGACCCTGAGGGATAGTTTTTCAAAAGGAAAACTATCCCATATCTCACAGCAGAATAGCAAAAGTTAAATCTTTCTTGGGGAAATCCAGTGGATATTATCTTTATTTTATACCTTAGATCCTTATCTTAGAAGTATATTCTCAAGGTTTGGCTTGTGAAAACTAAGAGTTAAATACAGAGGCAGTGTTAGTTCACTAGTAAAATGATAGAGTATACTTGACCTAAGTCAAAATTAATTTCATTTCTGTTGACAATACTCAATGTAAAATGTCTAAAAGAGGAAAAAAATAAAGTATAAATAAAAATATTTGTAAAATATTTGGTCAAAATTATACCATGTTACCTTTTAACTGCCTGAAAAATTGAACAATTCCCTCATTCAAGGTCAATATGAATAATTCTATTTCACGTAACTGATTAAAGGTCTACTAAATGTGTGCTTAAACCTTTCATCTGCCATCAAACTTTTATCCAAGATTCTCTGTAAGAAAATATGAATTTGTATAGATGTTCCCTAACTGGTTCTCTGATTTTAAGATAAATTTGAATGCTTTTCAGAAGAATTTGTTGTTTTGCAAATTCAGGATCATACATGTAACAAAACTGGAGTTGTCTCGGATAGTTTAGACTAAGATATGCTCTCCAAGTAAAATTTCAAGTAAGCACACCTTTTCTTGTATATAGAAAGTTTTACAAAGGAATTCTGACGTATGCTGTGTGATTTAAATTGAAGAAGAATGTTTGAAATAAATTTAGTAATCCCTTATTATCTAACCAAGTCTCATAAACACTGGAATGTTTGAATCATCATATAATTTGCATATAGAGAAATTGTTTTGGACCTGATAAATTAATTTTCTGGACTTGGGATGCTTACTTGGAGGTAAGTAGAACACCTTACTCTCTGGGAGTAACAGAATTTCAGGTCTCAGGCTATAATTCCTTTTGTCAAGAATTATATATGATATATCATTCACAAGAGTACCAGGACATATTCTTGTAACTGTCTGTATTAACGTTTTTTTATGTGTGTGATAATTTATGTTTCAAATATACTCGAAAGGAACGCTGATATTAAAGTATATCCATTATTTCATACTTTTTAAAATGTGTTGCTACTACTACTGTTTTGATCTCCAGGATTAATTAAATTTTCACTACACAGTAGTTCTCTTGCAACAGTAAAAGCACACCTCCCTTTGCTAGATATATGCTAGCTCTTATTAGTTGTTATGTCATGCCAGCATTTCTTCCTCTTTTAGTTTCTTTTTTTTGCCTGCAGCACTGATTTTCATAGGTATGGCCTCCTGGATTTTTTTTTTTTTGTTTGTTTCGTTTGATTTATTCTCATTTATTAATTTCCAGCTGTTTCCATATTTCATATGCCATCAGTATTTTTGATATCTGCCTTCAGAGCTTACATTTTTGATATTTTTTCTTACTGATGCCTCTCTCCTACATATTGGCATGCTTTTTTCCCCTTTTTGTAAAAGTTTAAACTATTGAATTCTAAATTTAGAGACCATTTGAAATAAAATTATATATAAAATTACCTTTAAAACTTAGTTAAAACATAAAAAATATAAGAATTTATTTCCTTTCTCTCAAATATCAAAAATTGTATTTTTGGGACTATCCAGCTCAGTTTATATGTGATAATTTTTACTTAATAGTTTTTAAATGTCACAAAGAGGATTTTTCATATAGATTTCATGTAAATTCTATAGTTCTGAGTTTTATTTAGTTTTGTCTTAAGTCCACACTACATGAAAGCAGAGAATGTTGAAATTAATGCTACAATAAATGCATTGTGGTGTTTTCCTAAGAAAGATAATATAAAATTTGAATTAATATTTTATACCAACACCTGACTTTCCATGAAAAACAAAATTAAACCATTCCTATAAAAAAAAATATCCTGATACTTTGCAAGAATTTAACTCTAAATTTATATCCATCTTTAGCCATTCTTCTTTAGGAACTGGTGTGCAATCTTCAACCATTGTTAAGTCCAAAGATACTCTCCTGCCATAGAAACAAACTCAAAGAAAACAATACCGACTTCATCAAGAAAAACTGGCATCAATTTTAAAATATCACTGCCTATATATGCTTCAAAACAGTCTGATTGCCCAGTGCTTGGAATCCTATGAGTTTCTGGACTTATCTCATATACCTGTTACCTTTCCATGTGTTTCTCTTCTGCAGGGAACAAAAAAAATATTTATGTTTTCTTAATCTACTATACATTACAGTCTAGTGATGCACATTTCTATGGAGGGAAAGGCAGTAGGAAGTGGCCTGAAAAACTGAAGGCAGAGAGAAAATTTATGGAACTGTATACAAAACAAAATTTGGGGTGGAAGGTGGGGGGAAGAGACATAGTAGTGGTTTCATAGTCTGAAAAAAATCCCAAGCACTAAAATCCCACTTATAGGTATATGCATAGAGAGGAAAAGAATAACAGCATGACTGCTGTGAGTAGACCTGTACAAACAGGGTGACCCTTTCAACATTTGAATCATTCTTCTTCTGCCTTTATATTTCAAATAAGGTTGCAACAGCCTAACAAACACCCCAACGTCAACTGAGCCAAATATTTATGTTGATTTTTCACAAAATCTCCAAACAGGAATAATTTCTTGCTGCCACCAGAAGGCAGAGTTTTGCATCCTCCACTTGCATAGATTGCACCAGCTCTGGTGATCAGCTTATCCTTTTTTTCAGTTACTTTAGGCTATAAACTACCAGAAAGCTAGATTAATGGCAATTGTTTTATTTTGCAATTATTTAGCTGGGTCATTTTTTACTGCAGGGTCAGATAAGCAAAACCATCCCATTGGGAAGGTGAATGGAAGAAGAGAGGGAAGGGATTTTGATGAAAGTTTTGAACAATGATGTCATCTTAGTCATCTCAAAGATGCTTGCATTTCTACTGCTTCCCTAATCCATGAAAGTAGCAACAGCTTTAAATCAAGTGAGGATGCAAGAGCTTATAGTGTATGTATATTGACTGCTCAGTAACAAGGAGCAAAACTTTTCAATCTGCAATCTCCCCAGCTGTCAGGTCGTCATGTCAAACAGAATGTGGCACTACTGCCTTTTATGCAGCTGTCACCTGTGCTGGATCCTCTGGGTGAAGGCTAGCAGAGGGGTTGTACCTGCTGCTTGAACCATGATAATCATGCTGGTTAGAGCACTTAAATGAATTCTTGTGTCTGATAATCACTAAAGAGGACCATAAAAGAAGAATGTGCTAAAAGCATATTGGTAAATAGACACAAGTGTAATAGGCCTATAGAAAAAGAAGGTAAAAGGTAAATTTTATCTATGTCAAATATAAGGTATTGATTGCATCTCTCCATTCAGAAATTGTAAAGGAGGAGAAAAGTCCCTCCAAAACACAGAAGCAGGTGAATATTAAGGCAATGCAAGCAATATTCTGCAATTGCTCATTCTTTGAGTACAGGCTGAATCAAGCAATCAGTGGGAGTTTGGAATAAATATACATCTTTGCACAAGTCTGAAAGAATAAGAGACGTCAAATTTGGGAAATACGATCAATTGAATGAGATCTAAACTGTGATTCTACAGGTTTTTCTTGAAGATAACACTAGCTTAAGTGTACTTTACACCAGTCTTTCAGTCTCACCTATGTATTTAAATTACATTTAAATAGCTCAGATCACAAGGGAGCTCAGGAGCTCAGGAGGTCTCCAGTCCAACCTTCTGCCCACACTATGATGACTTTTGAGGTCACACCTCCAGTTGCTGTGGAGTTTGTCCACATGGGTCTTAAAAACCTCCAAGGATTGCACAGCATCTCTGGGTAGACTGCTGAGCTATTCTCAGGGATAAAACACTTTACCTTATGTCTAGCCTGAAAAACCTTTTTCTCAATTTATGCTCATTTTCTCTTCAGCCTACCTTGGACTTCCTGAATAGCAGCCAGGCCTCTAAGTATACTGACATACCCCCTGAGTCCCTCAATAATTATTTGTATTACAGGTACATATTATCCCTGTCATGCAGAAGTTGGATTTATGTTTCTTGTGTGTGTGATTTTCATATGTTTCACAAAATATGAATAAAGATGTTTCTCTAACCTGTAAAATATTCAAATCTCTCTTAGCATCAGCACCACCTTTCCCTTAAATGAGACTTTCCCTCACAAATTTTTATGATTTAATTATTTTTTCTTCATATTTAGAGTCCTTCAATAGGGAAGTTGGAGGACCTGTCCAGGAGCCCAGTGTTAAAAGTTTTTGACTTTCTGAAGTGACCAACTTTTTTTCCAGCTGTTTTGGGATAACTTGTAAGGTTTGCAAAGCTCTAATTAAGACATGACTTCAAATTTCACCTCAATTATTGTTTGCCAACACTTCCTTCTCTCTGGTATATTTGCACAAATTATAAAGCCTTAGTTCAACAAAAATCTTTTGTTCTACCCCCAACTAAAAGAGAGTCATGCTTGCAATTTTTCCTCCATGCTTTAAACTCAAAGGTTAAAATACAATGTTTAAATGGTGACAGAAGAGTCTCAATGAAGAAATTGGGGTCTTTGACCTCAATCTCTGCTGCTTGGAATGGGAGGGGGAAGAATCCCTCTGTGTTTGCTAGCTGAACTACAGTAACCTGCACCTGACAATTTAACCTATTAGGTTTTGAGCATTTTTCAGATCAGATCAGACAGAAGCATCAACACATTGCAGTATTTGCATTGTATTTCATTTAAAACCAAAAGCAGCAAAAATCTCAACAATTTAATTACAAAATTAAGTACATTTGATTTGAAAAATTACATATAATGTACATTTTTAAGAATTTATTTTCCTACCTCCTAGATGAGTCCCATTGTATTTCCATATTGGGTTTGGTTTCAGCTTATAGTGGCCATAGGAGATCAGGCAAGGTAGTTACTGACATCAGAGTGGTCAAGTTGAGAGGGGAAAATGACTACATGAAAGTCAGGAGTAAAATAGAAGTAAAAATCATTGACTTGAGAGCCATTTAAAATCCCATTAGAAGTATGGAAAGGGCTTGGGTTTTTTAATACTGTTGTTCAGTCTTTGTTGTCTGAACCATAGATGGTGAAAACACTGAAGTAAATTCATAGCGCTAAGACAAGTTCTCTATACTAATCTACTAAATTTTATATTTCTAGAAAGAAAATTGTGTAATCCATGCCTAGTTTTGCAGCCTGACTCGATAAATTATGAGTCAGAAAAAGGGGAGGAAGGGCAGGTATTTATTAATAGCTAGTTTTTCTTCCAGATACACTGAAATACTTCAATATATATATACATATTCATACATATATATATACACATATATATATACTGTGCTAGTGATGTAATTTTTTTCCCAGAAAAAAAAAAGTTAATTTAAAGTTCATTATTTCAACAACTATCTTCAAAGTTTTCTGAATCCTTGGTTTAGATGTATTTCCTTTACAAGCCTTCATGGCACCTCTACAATGAAATTTGGCTGCTGAGTTAAACAGTAATTACCATAGCAAATGAATGACTTGTTCAAATTCTGCTGTGCATCAACAAGAAGTAAAGACAAGTTTGTAAAAAGGACAATTATCTAATTAAGTCTCTTTTGTGAAGCTTTTCTTGGTAAAGTCAAAATTAAATACACATTATGATAGTATAAGAAGTTTTATTTGATCACTACTAAATTGTGCTTCAAGGCTTTCTATGACTCCAGGTAATTTGTACGTATAGGGAAGGGAAGTCTTTTTTCATCCTATCATCTCTTAAAAATTGTAACTAATGTTTTCTGTCACAAGTCTCTTTGTAGGGATTTCAAGCTTCATCATTTTTGTATCCAACAGTTTATTCATCTTTCCTGCACAGTCAATAGGCAGGAACACAATAGATTATGAGACACAAAAGAACTGTTGGAGGAGGGCACCTTAAGAAAGTCTGGTTACTGAAGTAACTGGAAAATTAATACCACTGGCAAAAACTCATTGGGGTTCTTTTTTGGTTTGGTTGGGTTTTTATGTTGTACAGATATTAGCTGAGAAAGCTACTATTTTTCATTATGTTTCCAAATTAAAACTTTCTTGAAGTATCAATATATTAGGAATAATATTCCTCACTCTTATGCCTTAAAAACTTCTTTCACTGTTCTGATTATCTTCTTTGTTTATAAAAAACAATTATTTTGAATTTTCAATGCCTTTATGCAAATAGACATTTTGGAGTCATCCTCTCAAAAAAATGATAAAACCGGTGCATTTTATTTTTTAATTATTTTCTAGCTTCAAACATAATTAGCAAGTAATCTGCAATTGGCATGAACACTTCCTTTGCTCGAGGATTCTTTTATAATGCAGTCACATATTCTTCAAGGTTGTACACGGGACTTCCAAAATGTGGTGTCATGAGTTTTATTTAACAAATGAAAATAGAGAAGGGTCACAGTTCAAATAAACTTAGACAAATATTAATATGATCAACATGTGTTTCATTGTAATGATTTTCAAGGGAGGGATGAGCAGAAAAGACAGCATAAAGAAGACTAGAATAGAGTTGGAGAAGACCAAAATAGGCAAGGTAGGTAAATTTTTAAAACAATGTATGTGTTTTGACACAGAAGAGAAATGGAGAAAATTAGCTGGAAGAACACGAAAACAGAATCAATAAGTGTTACGCAATTTATGGGGAAAAACATATGTGAAGGAAGAAAGGAAATGGGAGAGGTAAAAAGAAAGGGAAGAAAGGAGAAACTTTAAATTAAGACTAGAATGGTAGAAGAGGTATGTAGAAGGACTATAAAAATATGTTGAAAATAAATATTTTACTTCTAAACTTTACACTTAGAGTATCATAACTTATTTTTCAGTAAAATTTACCCATAACTATAAAATTCCTGCTCCTTTTTTCCAAACTGACTTTATTTTTTCATTTTCCAGAAGTCACTTATGAACAAAGATGTGATTCATCTAATTAATTACGTTAGTCACTGAAGATAGCAATATGTCTTGGAAGGCATAAAAATATCCCTTTTAATTGACTAAAAGGCACAAAGAAAATAATCTATCCTGTATTACAAGCAAAAACATAGGAGATATAAGTTGTTCTACACAGGAGTCATTCAAGATATGAAATTCAAGTTCATAAGTCCACACCTCAGGGCTTGTTCATAGAATGCTTTTACTTTAGTTGTTTCATTAGAGTATAGAAGCAAGAGTACAGTTTGAAGCTCAACATCCTAGAACATTTAGGACAGATGGATTTGTTTCATTTTTTTTGTGGGTTTTTTTGTTGTTGTTGTTGTTGTTGTTAGTCAAGTCTGTCTTTGAAGAGACAGAATTTCTTCCAATTTAAAAATTAAAAATAAAAAAACAAAACCAAAACACAGAAAACCCCAACAGAATTTGAATGCAGGGCAAAAATCTGAGATGCAAAGAGTAGTATTGTACTACTCTATGATTACTTCCTGTATCATTGTATGATTACTAAGCAGTCTATAGTTCAATATCTTATTTTTTAAGTACTGTGAAACTTTGCTTATACCAACAGTGGCCAATGTTATCTAATTACTTAAATGTCTATTTGTGTTTTAATACCTTCTACCTGTCATCAGTGGAGATATTTTTTGTGACTTTCCCTGCACTTTTGTATGATCAATGATAATTGATATATATTGGTGAAGGTAGGAGAAATAAAATAGCTAGACAAAAACATTGAGACTATGAATCACACATATTAACAAAGAATTGATTAACCCAGTGGATTACTTTGCAGACATCTCTTATTTTACCATATGCAATATACTGTCTAAGCAACTGGTGAAGAATGAGAACTCTATATAGACTAGCCAGCATTGCCTCATTTTACAGAGCAAAATCCCTCAAAGGTTGGCAGAGACAGTTATTCGATGCAGCCAGGTAAGTTCATCAGAATGCTTTGCATGCATTCCAGATGGCATAAACCATCACACTGATATGTAATTTGTTCTTCACGTGTTCCTCTTCGACAAAAGAAACTCTAAAAACAAGGACATTTTTGCACCACAGGATTTCCCCAATGAGCAAAGATCTACAGATTGCACTCGTGCACTAATTAAAGATTCTTAATTAACAATGAGAATCTGGAAGAAGTAACTAAAGTGAACTTAAATAAATGCCAACAGCTTGATAAATAAATAGAGATCTTTAAACTATGTGTGCAAGAAATTAAATTTGGGGGTTAAAGTAAAGACCTCACTGACTCAAATGGAAGTTTAATTTGGGAGGTGAAGAAATAACAGTGAAGTTGGCTGAGCATTTCAAAGACCAGGAAAGAAGTAAAAATTTGAAAATCTCATGAACTTAGTGAACTACTACTAAATCATGAAAGATTCAGCTACAGAGGAGATTAGAAAATGCTAGGATAAAAAGTTTTATGTATCTCTACTTAAAAAAAGATAAACGCATTATATGAAGAACTTCTGAATGAATAATTGTTACAGAAAAGAGGGATTCAATCACTGATTAAAAAAAAAAAACACTTAAAAAGCAAAATAAAAGGAACTGATTAGCAAAGCAAATATGTTTAGAAGCCTTCCTCACAAAAAAAAAAAAACAAAAAAAAAACAAAACCAAACAAAAATAAACAAACAAAAACAAAAAAAACCCAAACAAACAAACAGAAAAAGGCTGTATGATCAGAAACTATATGAGCAAGTAAAAAATGTTTGAGACATAAATATAAAAAATGAGAAAATAACAAATTGGATCACAATGAAAATTAAGTAAAATAAAGGATTAAAAATACTTAGATGAGAGATAATCTGGATAGAACTGTATTCGGGTGGAATTCGATGGTGGTATTTTTGGTCTGTGTTTGGCCCAGCCACCTGTGAGAAGTTGTGCTTCTCCTACCAGGTTAGGGGAAAATAGGCCAACATAGATGGTCTCTGGCCTTGAAGGAGGCATTTCTGTGTAAACTAAAATTAATTGGGCTCTCACTATTGGCTGATGGCCCTTCAAGGGCACTTGAAGGAGAAAGAGGGGAGGAGGAGGAGGATGAAGTCAGCCCCCAGACCCATTTAATAAAGACCACCTGGAGCATATCACCCCCAAACCCATTTAATAAAGACCACCTGGAGCATATCATGCAGATGCCAATGTCCCCAGACATGCACAAGAGGGTCCCACTTAAATAACAGGGGGGAGGTGCCAAATATTTTTGCTTGGGCGGCCTTGACCACACCACTCAGGTAAATGTCATTTGGCCAATTCGATAAAATGCAGATGGCTCATGTCTCAGGGATCGCTCGCTTCACACGATAGGCCAATGTTGCCTTGGTGGGGAGCCCGCTGTCACCTGTGAGCCAGCTGACCCTGGAGGATGCAGCGACTGCTTGGGAAGTCTCGGCATTCCAGGGGTCGGTGAGACAACTCCCTGGGAAACACCTGGGCAATTTGGGTGTTTGCACCTGGGGGCTTATTTTCTCTTTTCCTGCGCAAAGTTTGGAAGCATGGAGGCCAAGCACTCCATGCTAAGTTTCATGAACTCATTGGGCGTTGCTGGGAACAAGGAGAACTACCATCAGATTTCCGTGATGCAGTCATCATCACCCTGTACAAGAAGAAAGGAGAAAAATCAGACTGCTCCAATTACCGAGGTATAACTTTGCTCTCCATTGCTGATAAAATCTTTGCAAGAATACTTTAGAACAGATTAGTACCCGCTATTGCAGAAGAACTTCTACCTGAAAGCCAATGTGGTTTCAGAGCCAATAGGAGCACCACAGACATGGTATTTGTTCTCAGTCAACTGCAAGAGAAGTGTAGGGAGCAGAACAAAGGACTCTATGTAACTTTTGTTGAACTCACCAAAGGTTTTGACACTGTGAGCAGAAAAGGCTTTTGACAGATCTTGGAACAATTAGAATGTCCCCCTCAAATTCCTCAGAATGCTCATCCTGCTACATGAGGATCAGCACAGACAAGTCAGATATGGCGATGCACTCTCTGAGCCCTTTCCAATAACCAGTGCTGGGAAACAAGGTTGCATTCTCACTCCAACCCTATTCACAATCTTCTTCAGCATGATGCTCCAAAGGGCCACAGCAGACCTCAATGAAGAAAATGGCATCTTCATCTGTTATGACACTGATGGAAGCCTATTCAACCTAAGGCGACTCAAGGCCCACACTAAGACCATGAATTACCTTGTATGTGAGCTGCTTTTTGCTGATGATGCCACCCTGGTTGCTCACACAGAAGCAGCTCTGCAGTGCTTAACATCCTGCTTTGCAGAGGCTGCTGAGCTCTTTGGGCTGGAAGTCAGCTTGAAAAAGACAGAAGTTCTCTCTCGACCTGCACCTCAGGAAGTCTTCCATCATCCCCACATCACCATAGGTCAATCAGAGCTTAAGTCAGTCCAGTAGTTCAGCTATCTGGGAACCATCATTTCCTCAGATGGCAAGATTGACAAGGGGATAGACAACAGGTTAGCAAAGGCATACAGAGCTTTTGGAATACTCTGTAAAAGAGTCTAGTGCAATAAACACCTGAAGAAAAGTACAAAGATTAGTGTCTCCAGAGCCACTGTACTGTCTACTCTTCTATAGGGTCTGAATCCTGGGTCATCTACCACCACCACCTGCGACTCCTCGAGCGCTTCCA
>JAWWEW010000078.1:96083195-96148273 GCA_035583185.1 Anabacerthia variegaticeps
GATGGAGGATCACAGCCTCCCTAAGACTGTGCTCTGTGGGGAACTCGCCACTGGCTGCTGCAAGAGAGGAGCCCCAAAGAGGAGATACAAGGACTCCCTGAAACAATATCTCAGCTTTGGCCATATTGACCACCATCAGTGGTTCACTCTGGCCTCCAGGCAGGAGAAATGGTGACACACCATCCATAACACTGCTGCTTCCTTTGAGAATGTACACAGAATCAGTCTGGAGGAAAAAATACAATGCAGGAGGAACCATGTCTCACCAGTAGTGCCGATGGAGACTTTCCACTGTGCTTTTTGCAATCAGACTTGCCTATCTTGCATTGGCTTTTTTAGCCACCAGTGTTCTTGTAGCAAGTGTGTGTAGAGCCCTTGCAAATCCTCATTCTCAACGCCTAGCCATGATGATAGGAGACTTATCCAAACTATTGTGTTCCTCCTGGGAACTATTGAATGAAGTGAAACACATCCATTTTTGTCTATTCAAAGTCCTAGCAATGTGTCTGCAATGAAGTAAAGAACTCCAAACTTTAGACCTGAGTGGTATTATACTTACTGGATGAAATATTCAGATATTTTATTATTCAAACTGAATTTAGAATTGCAAGTTAAATGTAGCAGTTAAAAGTTTTCAAAGTCATAATTTCTGAATGCAAGGTAACTGTTGTTCCTTACCAGTATCACTCTAAAATACAGAGAATGAGTCCACTGAATACTGACTATTTTCAATCAGAAGTCAATCCTATTCTACTTTTACTCTTTCTTTTCCCATGTTTGTGTTTCCAATATTCTGAATACATTAAATGCCCGTATCTAATAAATTAATATTACTTATAGAAAATTAACTAGATGTGCTTGAATATAGTGATATTAGTCTGATAAACTTCAGTTATTAATGATCTAAGACTTTATTGTTCCCTGTCATAGCAGAGCAGTCTATAAGTCAAAACAATTTTTTTTTACTCTTTCAGGAGCTGCAACTCTCAGCCATTGTATTCTCAAAAAGAAATCTCACAGGAACTGGATGAACATTCATAGCTAACAAACCAAGTTATGGGAACCACTGATCCAAACCTTCACTGGCACAGGTACCATACATCATGAAGTCACATTTGTTCAGGTAGCTAAACCAGACTTTTACTGGACAGAAAGAGGGAAGAAGATAACAGAGACATCAAATGAACAAATTGCATTAATAAAGGCATAAACATGCTGAGAAGAGGGATAATGAAGACAGGGCAGTCCTGATAGAACTCAAGGCTCACAACCCACAACACTGATTAAATGAATGATATTGATATTAGTTGGATGCCAAAGTAGATGACAAGCAGACAGAAAACATTTCCAAGATTTTCCAGAAAAACTTAAATGATACTATGAATAATTTGTAGATCTCATATTCAGGAGTGAAACGCATATTTTTTAATGTGGATGACTTGATCATATATGAGACAGCTTATGTGGCCTTGCTGCTATTCTTTTTCTACAGAAAAAAAAACTGCATTGAGGTTTGTGGTAGAAAACAGTGTCATTAAAAAAAAAAAAACAAAACAACAAGGACTGTTACACTGTCTAAATGGGTATTATTGATTACTTGCATATTTTAAGTAAGAAGGATATTCTCTGTGATTTCTTATCAACTCCTATTCTAATTAACTATTAGTTAACTATTAATTTAAAATATGAAAAATATAAAATTAAGACCTATGCTATTATGAAGTTGGAAATCTTTTTCTTATGATGATTTGGGGTTCCTAAATCTGGAAGCTTGTATACTCTCTTGGACAGGATGAATTGAGACAGTTGCATTGAGAAAAGAATATGTCACTCCCTTGATCAGTCAATTTTGCTTAAACATTAGTAAAAAAGTAGAATTCTTCACTGTACTATGAATATTTGATAGACAGTTCTACTTTTACCAAGCCCTAAGTGGAAATGAACTAGTGAGGAAGAAAATTATCAGATTTTACATATCTAAATTATATCATCAAAGTGCCCCTTTCTGCACAACCCATTTGATTCTAAGTTTGTTAAAAAAAAAAAAAAAAAAAAAAAAAGCTAATGAGTTCGAGTACTATCTGAAACAAAAACATTATGGAAAATGCCTTAAATTTATATCCTGAATTTCACAGTCATTTGGTACTTTCTTTCCAAAACAATTACACTGGCATTAGGAACATTATTTTTTTTCTTTTAATTTAATAGACTAAAAGTTAATAATAAAAGTTAGTTACCATGCAGAGGCTGCCATATTACAATCTAAAACACTTTTAGGATTTCAGCAAGCCAATATATCTCCCCTTGAATATATGAGGAACAGGAAACTTTTGCATATTCAAATGCATCGTTCCCTCTTGGTGCCATAAATTGCTTTTTAACAGAATTAAAACTCTTGACTGTCTTAGCACAAATGTTTACTTTTTTTTTTCCTTTATTAAAGTGCCTTTTGAGAAAGACAGAACAATTCAGTAATTTATTTTATATCAATAAACTGGAACAAAACAGATAACAACATCATGTGCAAGTGAATTGCACTGATTTAGTCACAGTGAAGGTAACTTTAGTTACAGTGAGGGTGATTTTTCCCAACTTCTTTTCATACAAACTCAAAACAAATAAATATTTGTAGAATATAGTGCAACTATATATAGATTTTTATTAGGAAAAGGACTGTCAATCTCCACTATATAATTTTATTTTTTAAAACAATAACTAATATTTTTCCTTTCTACCTTGAATTAAATTGCATTTTCCCATACATGTTCTTCCAGCATGAAAATCACTTCCAGCTAACATGACTCAAATCATATTAACCATGATTCTACTATGTTTTGAATGGATGACAGAGTGAAAATTTAATGATGTTAGAGAAATTAGTTCATTCTACTTTCAATATGTGTTAAATATCCAAGGTTACAATTATATTTTTAATGTGAGATTTGTCTTCATATATTCATTGTCATGGGGTAATATTCATTTACATGAAATAACTAATTTTCAAAATAGATATGTGACTAGATCTCCGATTCATGCAAGAGGGATCAAAATATCATGGAGAATTCATTATAACATCAACAGTAATATGTAGGAATTAATGTTATAATCTAATTACCACAAATGATGGCTAAGATATGGTAATTTAAAAAGTTCTTGTCTACTAACAAATACAGCCCTTTTGACAGTGTTTTCAAATATATTTTGTATCTTAAAATTGCCAATGCAGTTGAAGGCTTTTTGAGAATTTTAATGAATATTTGTTCCACTGTCAAACTTTTATTCAATACTGGTTTAAGGAAAACCACTTTTTTTTATATTGCAATAGAGTAAAAATGTCTATACTAGTAGTTACAGGGCTCAGCATGATACTTTAAAATGGAGAAAACAGTATACTCCATCTAAAATCTCCTTAAACATTTCTAATGAATTGCCAAGAAGATGCTTAATGTTTCACAGGCCTTTTTTTCCTCAAATCCAAATTATCAGGAATAATAATAAAGAAATTGATCATTATTCCATTGAAATGAATCAAGTTTTCAAACCTATGTTTTCCACATGAAGTTTGTTTTAATATGACTATCTATATATTTATGGTTTTAAAAATAGTATTTTTTGATAATATTATTTTTTTGTTTCAATCATTCAATGTCAAAGTTTATGGTAAATAAAATGCAGTCTTTAATACAAATTGCAACAAATTTTTTTAAAATCAACAGTGTTGTAAACAAAAAAAAATGAATTGCTGAATTTAAATTATTTAAATTTTAATTACTATTTTTATTATGGACTCACACTATAAAATAAAATAATTACCAAATCTACAAACAAATTAAAGGAGTAGGAAAAAGAACTTTCCAAGATCAACTGTGTACACTCCAAAAAATTTACTGTGCTACTCAAATTGTTCCTATAGTTTCTTTCACTAAAAAGAAAAAAAAAAAAACACTATACATTTTTAGCTTATTTTAGTCAGCAACATATTTTGTCACTATACATATGACCAGAAGTGATGGGGTCTCCATGGCCAAACACAGTAATAAACAACTCTATAGCAGTCACTGATTTACATTTATCTATAAGTACAATTCCTCTCACATCACAAGCCACAAATAATTTTTACACCTTGCTGAAGCCTCAGATATATTATCACAAGATACAGAATGCAGAAAAAGATGCATCATGCTATAGAAAGCACAAAATTTGTCAGGAATGCATTAAAGCCACTTTTTCTGCATGGTAGGAGTTATTACCTAGTATTATCTCCATTCTTCTAAGAATACAGATGGAGGAGAACACTTCCAGCAGTACTTATTTATTCCGTCCAGAAAATATTCTTAGTGTTCCTAAATCAAGCTCAGGTCTGGCTGCATAAGCAAAATATAGAAATGAAGGACCCCGAATATTTCTAATGTAATGTAACTTGGATCCTTGATGTTCCACTTTAGCTATGAAGAAGCTGTCATGTTTCTGGATAAATGAAAGAAAGAAGTAAAGAGAAGGAATAGTCTTGGGGCAGAAAGATTCTTAAGTGCTGCCTTGAATGCAAACAGTTGTAGTGTGAAGCAGTCTTAAGAAATTCCATGCATACAATGAAACTCTTTCCTGTTTTGTGAGTAATTGTAAAACTTTATCAATTTTTAAAATGTGCTATTGTAGTTTGCAGTTTTCCTTCTTTAAAAACTAGTTATTCCTCCTTGAAGGTGTTTTAACATTGCTTAAATAGAAAATCACTTGTATAAAAGTCAATTCTTTCTTATTTCTTACAGAAAATGAATGCTGGCTGTCTTTTAATATGTACCTCAGATGCATGGACAGTTCATAACACATAGATAACATTATTAATGTAATTAAATATATAAATATATAATGGCTTTCTACCAATCTGCTTCATATTTCATGACTGGTGACGTCTTCGTTACTTATGAATGCGATGGGCAATAAATATTTCTTGGAAACAGCAATTTGTTTAAATATTAGTGTATGTTTTTAAAATCTGGGCATTTTAATGATACCTTTTTTTCTGGTGACACATCTGAAGTCATTTAGAAGACACTGAAGAGGTTGATGTGTCCGGGCAGAATTACTAAGTTAGAGTACATGGGAGACACTTTTTGTCATGCGGGTTTAGCCTGTCATGGGAAGAAATGTCACAGTCCACTCTCCCTTACAGAGCTAGTGCTCTGTGCACACATACCTAAAGCATCAGAACACTTCAGCTGGTATCATTGGAGTTGTGGAATGCAGTCCTCTGATGTATGGTCACCTCTGTCAATACGGGGAACCAGGATATTTGTAGATATAGGTTCATAGCAGAATAACAAACTTGAGGATCAGTGCCATTTACGAAACCAACATGTTATTTTGATTTCAAAATATTTAGTTAAACTTAATCTATCTTGACTTTACAAAGGTTTTAAAAAAATTTCACATTCATACCCTAGTGAATATTATGAGTCATGACTCATAAAAGGCTATTGTTTTTCTTCATCATCCCACTTTAGGAAAGCCTTGTAGCAATTGCTGAACTTATATAACAGTCTGGTTTGATTTTGTAATCTCATTACAGGAGGCATTTCTTCTTTATGTTTTCTTCCATATTTCTTCATGCGTAGCACAGTGCAACACCATGCATTGAAAGATAATAGATTAACTATATTTATATTTCAGAATTTAATTTTTGTCAATAAATGTTTCTTGGAACAACATTTTGTCATGCTTTTAAATATATCTTTATAAACTCCCTGGAAAAAATACTTGTGACTGAAGCTGATTAAGAGCATAATTTTCCAAATGTTGAAATTAAAAGCAAAAAATGAAAACTGGAAGATAGTAAATTTCTTTTTATGGCATTCCTAAGTATAAAACCAGCATGTAATATGTAGCAGTTGCCATAATTTTGCCATGTCTCTGAGCAGGAGACATAACAACCAGCAAACAGCAAACATAACTAGCCGATATTAGAAATAGTGTCTGCATTTTATTGAAAGACGTGAACTCAGTCTTCTGCAGGGCTAAAAAACTGGTACGTTTCATGTCTATTATATTACAAATAAGGTAATTTGGTCACTAGAAAAAGTAATCTCAGCTACTAAATTTTATCCCATTTACTGAGGCTAGGAGTCAATTGCTGTAACTATGATAATTGCCTGGCATGTATTAGCAAATGTTGACTTTATTAATTGTAACTATTAAAAAAAAAAAAAACAAACCACTAAAATCTGTGTTCTATACTTCCCTTATTTTTTGTAATAATGTTATCACTAGAAAGTGAGCAGAAAGCAAATGTAAAATGCTACTGAAACAGTAAGTTAGTGTTTTATGTTTTACATTCACTTCTCAGTAATTTTCCATAGTGCAACACAGATGTCATAAGATAAAGTATGAAGATGAACCAAAACCAAACAGAAGAATTCCAGTTCTCTACTGCAACCATCTTTCCCGCTCTGTATGAACTCCATGATAAAGCCTTCCCTCTACCAAAAGCCATGGTGCCTTAAAAGAAGGGAGTTTTAGAAACAGCTAGGAAATTAATGACACATCCTTCTGTTCTCCTGCAACACTGAAAAGGAGACTGCATTGGGCATATACCTGGAACCTATGCGACCTCAGCCATACCAGTTTCAGCAGCTATTGCTAGATGACTTCAGCCCATAGCTGAGGATTTGGGTTGTCCAAGTCCCAGCTTTTGATTCAGATATTATTGCAGAAGCAGAGGTCGGGGGTGTCATTCATTCCTCATTTTTTTACAATCTTTACTACCCAGGAAGTGACATTAAGTTGTCCTCAGCAAGTTTTATATTTGATTTATTTTCTCTCCCTTAACCAGTAATTCAAGTAATTTTTGTTGTTTCAATCACTTACTCCCCTGGATATTACAAGTACAAAGTCAAATGAAAGAAAAAAATCTTCTGATCTCATACTGTTGTGTACAGTTACTTGTTTCAAATGCGGAGCACTGGCAAATAACAATGCCAAGTACAGTATGAAGCATGCTGCAAATGAATAAAATTATTATAAATCTTAGGTGTCTGAGAGTGCAGAGTGTACATAGCACAAATACAGAACAATTCGGGTCAGAAGACGCTTCCAGAAGTCACCTATTCTGATTCTTTGCTTAAAGAAAGTATAATCAAACCAGGTTTCTCAGACTTCTGTCCAGTTGAGCTCTGAACATCCCCAAAGTCAGAGACAAAAACTGTATAGGTTCATTTCAAAATTTGACTACCTTACTAATAAATAGATACTTCCTAATATATACTTGCAATTTGCCGTATTTCAGTTTCTGCCCATGGCCTTTTGTCCTACCCCGTCGCACTTTGAGAAGAGTCTGCCCTGTGCCCATCCACACCCATGGCTGAAGTAGTTGCTGTCCTCAATAACATCTCCCAAAGCTAACCTGTTTTCCTGGCTAAACAGGCACTTCTCTCAGCATTTCCTTGCATGCCACGTGTTTCAGCTCCCTGACCACCTTTGTGGCCCTCCACAGGTCTCATTCCCATGCATAAGTGTCTTTCTCCTGTTGGGAAGCCCAAAATTGGAAAAAGAGTTCTTCAGATAACAGTCCCAAATGAAACATTATGTACATTTAATTAATCTAATAATTCAAGTTCATGGAACTAAAAATAAGCATGAAAAGTCTTCAGTTTGGATTTGAAAAGTGTAGTATTTCCACATTGTAGATGTCAAAGCAATTTCACCAGCTGATTCAGCTTCAATTTTGACACAATCAGCAGACTGGAATCTTGAGCACTTAGAACTCAACCAGAATATGAAGAAAGAACAGCTTATTAAGCAAAGGGAATTCAAGGGCAAAGAAGGTCTAGTGAGGCAAGAAACATTTTAAAATTGATACTGAACCTTCATGGATAACAATAGAGTGAGCTGGAAAAGCTAGAAAATGTGCTGAGCCATCTCAACTGTAGTGTTTAGGTATGTGAGAAATAATTTGTCCTTAGTAGTACTAGAAGGCCATTAAGAATTTTACAATTAAAGATGTTCCTTGTATAGCAAAATTGCATGTTTGGTTTAGACATATGAAAACTTATACACAGAATACATGGCTAAATGTATAGCCACAAAAATTATCAGAGAGCTGGAACACTTCTCCTATGAAGACAGGCCTAGAGTTGGAATTGCCCAGTCTAGAGAAGAAAAGGCTCTGAGGAAACCTTACTGAAGCTTTTCAATATATAAAGGGAGATTATAAGAAAGATGAAGAGTTTTTAACAGTCCCTATACTGACAGGTCCCTGCCCGTGGTAAGAGGGCTGGAACTCAATGATCTTTAAGGTCCCTTTCAACCCAAACCGTTCTATAAGCCTATGAAATGCTAGTGTGTTGTTTGAGTTAAAGTCATGGCAGATATAGCAGAGAACAAACTAGGCAGGTATAACAGTTAGTGCTAAATTTTATTATTTATTACTGTTCATTGTCATATAAATATCAGGGTGTCTTGATTCTTTGTCTTCAGCAGGCTTCTAATCCTGAGTATAGTTAATTCACCACTAATTAAAAACTCTTTGATATAAATGCCAATTTATATAAGCCTGGAGCACTCAGTCAAACCAGAGCAGCTAAAGCCAGTAGACAGTCAAAAAAGAATAGAAGGCTTATAACAAAACCCCTGGGATACCTCAATGCATGTTGGACATTGCACAGAAAGGCAAAAATACAAACTCTCGTTGTATGCCAAGATTTAAACCATTGTGAATCACTGCATCTGAGAAAAATCATCTCCACTGACAACCTCTAAAACTGGTCTGGGAATCCTGTGATTGAATAGCTAGAAAAGATGGGACTTGAAAATATACCTTGTTTTATTGGAGATTGCATTAGGTAATTTCAGTTCTTTCCGATAATTATTTTCTTCAGTACTATCACCCAAAGATATGGTAGTATATATAATTCAGAGGATTAAAAATGCTTGATAATCCTAATAATATGAGCAAATTAAAATAAAGCACACCTTCAAAAGTCATATTTAATTTAAATAAATAAATAAGAATTAGTCACTTGTTTAAGTTCTTTCCATAATACTGCTAGTGTGGAATATCTTAATTAAATATTTTGTCACCTATCAAATATGTCAGTGAAATTGCATTTTGAGATAGTAATAACATGACAGGGCAAGTTTTTTTTTGATGCATCATTTTTCTCTTCAAGTACAAGAAAAGTGACAATCAAGGAACTTAAATAATTTTGAACTGTGGGAGCAAGGGGAAAAACAAACTGGATGCTAAACAAAAGTAAACATTATACTATAGTCGTTGTAAAGATTAGATCTGTGGAGCTAGAGACTATGAAAGGTATTGGTTTGGGAATGAAATACTAAATGGAATTGTTCAGTAAAAAACTGTAGCAGCAGAAGGAGAATGCCTATCCACAAAAAAAAACAAGCAAGCAAGCAACCAACCAACCAAACAAAAAACAACCCAAACCTACCAAATTCTGTTGCGCACCTACAGATGTACAGATATAGGTATCCCAAGAGAAGAAAGACTTCATACCTCCTCTATTGCTGACTCTGTTCTATCTTCAGGGTAAAATTATCAAGATTTCTTAGAATTAAAATAGATGTTCTTGGTGGTACACAGAAAAATCCAGATCAGGACAGCAGGTGGAACTGCATGGTTTGTCTCTTTTTAGTCTTAAACTTTAAGCTAGCAATGTGGTTGACATACAGGTAGATCAAGGCAGTTTTACCTCGTTCATTGATTACAAAGTGGTTTTTTAAAAAAAAAAGGAAAATGACCCAGAGAGAAAGGCTCTGTAGAAAGCAATCTTTGAAAACATAAAAAGGTTCTGCCTGACTCATGAAAGTCATTTAGATTCAAGTGCTTTAATTGAATGGATTAGCATAAATGGATTAGTTAGCCATGTTTTGCACACTACTTTGAAGATATATAGGCCTCACATTGTTCCTGAATGGTCTGCATAAGTCATGCAGAAGATATTGTTCTCTGAGTCAGTTAACTAATGAGGTATGATTCCATTCTTGGGTACAAAATAATTTTGATGTAGGTATTATGTAAATTCTGTGTCCATATGTGCCTAAGTGTACGTTTGTTTGTGTGTTATCATTAGGTATTTATATAAATTTGTGATGAATTTATTCTTAACACATTATTGTTATCTTCATCTGTTTTCTAAGAGATAACACTACCTAAATATTTAAATTAATAAACACATCTTTAGTAATTGCAAGATTCATTTTTATGGTGTTTAAATTAGCATGAATCAACTGGTTAGTTGGAAGCATCCAATTCCTTGCACAGAGTGGAATTGTTTTATGTTAGTCAAAGATAACGTACAAATGTATAAATGTGATGAAAAAGGATGAGACACTTCAATAAGATTATAGATATACCCAGAGAATTCTGCGTACCTCAATGTCTTCTGCAGAAAAGGAGCAGAGTTCCCAAGCTCTTAATACTGAGACCAAATGAGGAGTATTTACTACCTCATGTTTTGTGTGTTTCTTCAGAAGATGTCCTTGCTACCTTTTTTTAGCTAATTTGATTCTCCTCTGTAGCAAAGCCTTCCAATAGCAAGAGCGTATTTAGTAGACAATCTTTAAGCAATGCATTCTCTGTGTATCCAATTTTCATTTCATGCTTTGTATGCCATTGGCTTTGACCTTGTAACTAATGATAATAAATGCCACGGTCCTCTTTGACTGCATCATATTTCAAGGCATACTCTCTAAGATCATCTCTCAGAAGAACATTACTAGTACATTATGGGACATATTCTTATGCCTCTATTAACCATAACAGAGAAGGGAGTGAAATTGGACCCTGGGGAACAGTTTAACCAATGTCTTATGCCAAGAAAAAACAGAGTTATAATGGTGATCTAACACCTCACATGTCCATAGAGCTTCAGGGTTCATGTTGAAAGGACAAGGCATCCAGGAGACAATAATGTGACACTCTGCAAGAATTCAAATAGTGTTACATCAGTGACAATGGTTGAATTTACAAGTTATACCTTCATTCTGATGCCTGAATTGAATCCATTCCTGCATAATACCCCTATAGATATTTTTTAATCATATATTATTAGTGTGCCTCATTCTGATGATATGCTACAGCGATAAATCATCAGTGTGCTGCTGCTCTGATGAGCAGTTGCTTCCGCATGCCATTGAATCTGTCATGCAAATGATGTATTAATAAGACATACTGATGGTGTGTTCTGCAAAATATGGCACTGCCTGGAAAACAAAGGGTTCAGGAACATATTCAATAAGATTGCAAGATAAAAAGTCAGTCAGCATATAGCATGCTAGGAGCTGCTTATCCAGACACCATAGAATCTTATTTTTCCAAACTATTTGTGGCTTTATTAATTTGAAAGCCTAATTTGCAGGAAGAGGCAGTAGAAATCACTTTTGAAAACTACTATTTCAATTGAGATAAGACAACAAGAATAAAAACAGCTGCTTTCCTTTTATCAAGCACGAGACTTTAATTTGACTTTACAATGAACAGGACACAATAGAAAGTACAAAAACATTAATTTAGTTCTATGATATAGCTAATTAAAAAGGAGTAGAAAGCTGTTTTGATAGACAGATACGAATTCTACAAACATATTTAACTTTTTACATGAGTAATAATCACAGGAGCAAATCTGTTACTCTGACCCTAAAACTATGTCCTTGATATAAGCAATTCCTTAAGAAATCTTCCAAAAAATTGTAACATCTCTATCCTTATCCTTTATTTTAATCTAGACAGAATAGAAGAAAATACTGTAACAATAAAAAATATTTGTGATTTTTCTAAGCATTTCACTAAGTATTAAATTATGATGACAGTTTAAAGGCCACAGAATTTCCCCATTTTTATAGAAATAAAACCAAAGTTAAAGAAATCATAAATATTCCTGCAAAACCCCTGAGACTTAAATTAGGAGCATTTTTGTCTGATTCGGGTAGGCATTATGTAGGAATTTCAACTAGCCAAAGTTTATGTGAAAGAATATTTCAGCAGTCTTTAGATTTTGCAATTCAGTTTTACATCAGACAACGAAAAGAACATTAACTTACATTGTACACAAATCTGGTATTTTGTCAAAAATGTATTGAGTATTATACAGGTGTATTATATTCTGGGTAAAAAACACCTATTTTGGATTCTGTATAATGCAGGATTGAAAAATGGTGCTGAGACTTGTTGATAGAAAAATTTTACAGCTAGTGGTACAAGAATGGTACTGTACCATTAGTTGCAAATACGATCATTTTTTTCCAACTGCCAGCATGTGGAAGGCATTTAGTAACTCATATGTAAGTGATTATCATTATTTTCTAAAGTGAATAATGCCTGCTAGTGATAGCTATATGTTTGTTCTGTACTTACCTTCCTTCTTTCTTACATGGTTTATTGTGTTTATTAATCATTTTTCTGCCAATTTGATCATTTATAAAAAAGACAGACAAACAAAGACCTAACATGAAAAATCTGTGTGTCCAGCTGTTGTTTATAGCTTCAGATTATGCCTTTTCAGTGCAGCATCATAACTAAGTATAGAGAAAATTAAAAAGATAAATAAGTGAACTAAAGCAAATCCTTGACCCCAAACACTAATGTCTTAACGTAATGTTTGCAATGTGTTTAGATTATTGAAATCATTACTTTTTCTGTTGTTGGAGTGTGCTCTCCTACAAATACTAAACACTCTCTGTCTGAATGCTGAACATATTTTTTGGAAGTAAGTTTGACTATTTTTAAGTTTCTGTGAAAGAAATCAATATTATATTAACAACAAACAAAAGCCTGAAGGAAAAATTGGCTTTGCCTGGCCATAGGCTAGACAGGTTACTGGTGAACATTTAAAACATCAACTACCTTTACAATGTATGACTCTGTGGGAAACTTATTAATTCATAATACTTATCTACAGCCATTCCTTCTAAAGACCTTTGTGCCATTTTACTGCCTTTCCCTGACAAGTAAAATTTAAAATAATTTAGTGATATTACAGCACAACAATAATAATAACAAACTAGGATATGCATGACAGTTTCTTTCTAATAAAAATATTTAGTATTTCCTTCAAATCTAACAAAGTAAATGAAAAGGAATATGAAATATCAGAGACACCAGAATACGAGCAGTGAGAATAGTTTAAAACCTAAAACACAGAGAGAATCTGAAACCAGCTCTATAGGGAAATGGTCTTATGCAAATTAAAATGTGAATTTCTTACATAAAGGATGTAAAAGAATGACTTGAAAATTTTAAATTTTCTCTCATTTTTTAACAGAGTTTTTAATCAAGGCAATAATTTTCTGGGAATAATTTCAGTTTTGACAAATCATTTGCTGTCAGAAACATTTCAGTGAAAATTTCCAATCAATCAATCAATCAATCTCTTTGTCAACTCTCTTCTAAATGCTAGCATCTAATTTCCTCATAATATGGTGTCCATCAAAAATGTGTCTGCTTTGTCTCTTTATCTAAAGAGCATTTTTTTTTTTAATAAAACTTTCAAGATTAGATGAAGAATCTCTGAAAGCTGATCATTTGCTCATTTTTCATAGCTTTCAGACTCCATCTAAGATTTGGGTTGTTCTTGCCCTTGTGACAAGATCCCCAGGAAATTTCTGGGTTAAAAAATGCTGTTGCCCATGACATTTGCCTCTTACCATTATTTCTTGATGGATGTCTACTAATTCTTTCTTATTTCTGAAGGTTTATTTTGTAGTTCTGATAGCACTCTGATTTCCTAGTCCCTGAGAGAGAATTCACAATACTCCCTCTTCAGAAAGACCTAATGTCTTTGTCCCATCTCTACTTGCTGTACAAGAAAGCAGGAAAAGAGAGCAAAAAGTATAAGTTGCAAACGTTGTCTAAGTGCTCTGACCATCAGCTGACAGTTGATCTTTTTCTAAAACTGAATTCAATGTGAATATTTCTATTTTCCTATAAGTTGATGAAATGGGTACTTGAAGAATCATAACTAGTGTGTAGCCTTGATTCAACTCCAACCGGAAGTATAAAGACATTTGGGAAAAGATGGATAGTTTCCCACCACCACAAGTTCTCATCATACTCCTGCTTTCCTACTCATCTTGATGGCATGCTGAAAAACTGTTTTTTTTTTTTTTCCCAGGAGATTTGCACTAGAGAAAAAGCACTATCAAGGAAAGAAAAAAAGAAAATAGCAGTTAATGTTTTAGGAAGCAATGTAAATATTTGGAATTGATCAGACATAAAGAAAGCAGAGTGAGAACTGGCAAGTCACCAATCTGAGTTCCTTTTCTTACAATATTCCAAAATCCAGGGAGGAAAAATGCCTATTTTCTAGGAGTCAATTTCAAAAATACTTCTAAAAAGGAAATTGGAAAATGATGTCTGAAAAAAAATAGCATCATTTTAAAAAACTGTTGGCATTATATTCTTCATTTATCTTAATCTCTGAAACACTTGACTTTTTTTCCCTCCTTAATGTGTTGGGAGACTGAGTGTGTCTGTGCAATATTCTGTCGACAGCTTGGACTCTTTTCCCTATAGATGACAATGAAAGCCACAGCCACCCAAATCAAAGGCATTTTTGAAGTCTTAGAATAGCAGAAACTGGTGGCTGTTACTGAAGCGTGTTTGTGGCTAATTAAAAAATCCAACAAATCAGGCCAACCCATGGAAATTTTCAGTTATGACCAAATTTTATTTTATAACAGAAAATTAGACATTTGAACAATTTCAAAGATTTTCATATTTTGCCAGTGGTTTTATCCCTAAGATTGATTTTTTCTCATACGGTAGAAAATATTTTGGGAGAATAAAAAGTTAAGAGACAATATCTAAAGAGTTTTATGCAGAGAATTATTAGGAAGTATAAAACATATATGAAGGTCCTGCGCAAAATTCCCAGAAAGTAGTCAGGGTATATTTCCCATCTTCTCTTTGCAAAATTCAGGCCAACAGTCACAGATAGAAAACATGTCAAGTCTTCCATTACAAAACTAGTACATTAACAGTTAATATCACACCAAATATGACAATTTGCTCCTCATCTTACCCTGAAAATTTCACAAGTGTCTATTCAAACACAGTGAATATAATACATTTCCTATATGCAGAAGAAAGATGCCCTGATTTTAAGAAATTACATCTCCTTATTTGAAGGACTTGACCTTATAATCCTCTCCCGTTGAGCCACCCTATATGATGTGATTTGTATTGCACATTTAAAATAGTTTCTCAGAAGGTATCTGTTCCATTTGGTACAAATATATACAGCAGATGTTGTACTTTTTAATGCAATGGAACCTGATGTCTGTGAGTGAAGTGTAATGACATTTGGCTTATATAGAAGATGTAAGCTGTGTGGACACAAGCCGAAAGCTAAATCAAAAGAAAACATTTTGTTTCCAACAAGTTAGGTGAAGAAATTCTTGCATGCATGGCTAGTCTTTTTTATAGGGCTTGAATGGTTGCCATACAATAGTCATTCTCAGCAAATACATTGGTCAAGGATATGTGGGAAACAGATTTTTAAACAGATTTTTTTTTTTTTTTTTTTATTAGTATAGATGAGAGCCAAACACATTCAACAGGAAAAACATTTCTCCTTTGAAGGGGAACTAAACAGACTCTCTCTGTTCATTATTGTTTTGATAAAATTTCTTATGTACACTACAATTTTCTGAAATTTTGATAAATGTAATAGTGAGAATACTGAAGAGAGTTCTTAGAATGTCAATTAACCAGAAAAGTCCCCAGAAAGTTAATCCTTGGTCAAGCAGACTAACCTAGATACTCTGAAAGATTTAGACTTTGCATGAAAGGTACCAGAATCAGAAAAACATTTTGTTATATTCATGAAATTAAAGAATATCATATGAATAATCACTATGATACTATTTCAAGAAATTCTCTATTCTTTTACTGTTCTTCAAACAAAAATAAATATATGTGGACAAACACTTTGTAATTGACAAAACAGCAAAAATAACTGCTAAAATAATATTTTTGAAGAATAACACACATTAGCCTCCAGTGAGCAAGATTCATATTTATTGAATGAGCCATTTACATTTACATCTTAGAACATGTGTCTTTTGCATTCATAAGAATATTTTAGATGTTGTTTAAACATAAATTGATTTCTATTTTGAGTGCAGAAAGGAAGATATAAGGTTGCTGGAGACTGACGATTCTATGGCAACCAATTTGTCTGTTGAAATGTTTGTATTTATCTTTTGAAAATACTTTTCACAGAATATGAGAGCTATGGATTGCATCTCTCCAGAGACAACACGTACAATTGCATTTTATAAATGTAAAAGAATACATAGGATTTTATTATAAAGCTATATTACTCTTTCCTATACAATTATTCCCCTAACTTGAACTTAACTAAAACCAGAACAAAACCTGAAGATCACACACAATCCCTTTCTCTCTCCCTTCATCCCTCCCTCTCTGTGTGTCTTCCTTTTCCTACTCTATAATTGGAATGTGAGTGTTTGGCAATATTATGCTAACTAGTAGACAATGAACTACTATGAGATGTCTTCATGATATAATCTGTAGTTCACATTTTGTAGTAAAAATTTCTATGAATATTCCTTGGAGTACATATGATTCTATTTATCATACAATAAAATATTAATTAAAAAAAAAAAGCCCAAGTCTCTTTAGCCTGCTGGTATTCTCAGTGGAAAATATATTTCCTTTGATTGATCACTACTGCAAGGCTGGAATTCAGGTTTCATTCTCTCTGTCTATGCTGATCTTCCTTCCTTTTATATTCAGGTGAAGTTCGAACTATTAGCATGACACTGAAAGAGATGCTGACATGAGGTGTTTGAAACAGAAGTTTTTGAATTATTAACGAAACTACAAGGACAAAATCAGATGATTCAATGAAAGTTGGGATCTTAAAAAGACCAGTAATGGGTACTAAATTTTAATGAAGTTCCTAAGTAACACTGAAATGCACCATTTCATTTGCCGTTAACCTTTTTGATATGCTGCTCTTTGGACTTAAACATCTTTTATACAGGGTGCCTCTTAATGACAAGGACAGGTGACTGTTCCATTTAAGTGAACATTCTTAACTGGAACATGACAGAGGAGTTAAAATAAGTATGGGCTAAATATGAAGGGATATAGCAGCTTTAGAAAATATCACCAAAGACAAAAAGGGAGGGGGTAGCTGTGTAGAAACAGACAGTACTGGGGGAAAAAAAAAAATTAAAAAATATCACTCTGAAACAGAACAAATGCAACTTGAGACATAATAAAAAGTTCTAAATGTCTGAAGACATGTTTAGGAAGATCATCCTTAGAGCACTTCATGCACAAATACTTCTAGTCCTGATGAGGAAGAGACCACACAATCTAATGTCACTTGAAGCCTCAAGTGAAACTGGAAGGGCTATTTCAACAATTGGCATAAAATTAAAGACACTTCACTGGCTGAAGTTTTTCTGAACAAAAAACATTTCAAGTTTTGTCTGCTCCCTAAGAGCTGTTTTATAGTCCCCTGATGTCTACTGGGAATTTTGTTGAGTCTGTGGTTTGGGGAAATTTTGGGGTGACACTTTACTTCATGGGAAAGGCAAAAAAAAAGGATGACAAACTAGTAAGAAATGTTTTACCTGATACTAACCTTTACCCTTCAAAAACGTGCCTGTCACAGGACACTTGCTTCTGTATCTTCAAAGAGTAGGCACATATACATATCTACAATCAGCAGCCCCAGAAGCAGCTTATTTTCACTTCTTAACCATTGGCTTCAAAAATGCTGTATCATCATGTTGGATTGTTTTGTCCTTCAAAGAAGAACATTTTGCATTCATTCATTTTATATTTGGGTCACCAGCTCCCAAACCTTTTTATCTGTGGTCTTTGGGGAAAACTTGTAGTGCTTACATCATTTTTTTTTTAATTTCCTCTAACAGTATCCTAAGAATTGTTATCATCATTCATTCTTTATTAACCAGGGGGGTTTGTGGGGGTTTTGTTGTTTTGTTTACTTTTTGTGTGTTTATGTGTTGTGTGTTTGTGTGTATGTGTATTCCCTTTTTTCTTTGATACAGATACAAAAGAGAGCTATATTGAAACCCTGACTAAACTTCTAAGAAACTATGTTCAATTTTTATTTCCTCTTTTTTTATTCTATTTTTATTTTGTCTTTTTTATTCTATAACTCCAGCTTTTCTGCCTTTGGAGAATCATAAACTTTTGACCTATACTATCTATAAACTTCATAGTCTTGCTGAGGGGTTTAAAAAACCCAGTAACTCAAAAGGGGCAAATAAAATTAAATTTTCTACAGCAGAGGTGATTAAGAAGAATCTCAGTTTTGACACTGATATAATTTCTTATTCAATGTGAATGAGGAGAAATAAGAATACCAAGGAAGAGAGTCACTGCTGGAACTGTGTGGGGTGATTGAAAGATAAATGACTGAGATGCATTTGGAAATAGAATAAGTGATCAAAGTGTCTATTTCCTGAGGTCTTCTCTGTGACTTCTTTTTTAATAAGAGATCCCATAGTGCATCTGGAGATGAGAAGCTGTCTGCTTTGGATTAGTGTATGTATGGATTAGTTTAAAATGTACATATGAAATCAATTAAACACTCAACAATGAAAGGATTGTAAACGTTTTTTGTCTTTCCAGGAACACTGAATCAAATAATTTACAATTTCTGAATAGAAACCTATGTAAGTTATAGATGAAGGGAATATGCTAAATGAGGAGAGGTTATGAGTCCAGAGGTTGAATAGAGATAGAATTCAATCACAAATATGGATTTGTCTTGGCTTGTAATTATTACCTACTCTGTTCAAGATATCTCTTGAAAATGGATTTAAAAAGTTAATATCAACAGTTGTTAAGTAGGGAAAATTTGATAGAAGATCTGTAAAACTTTCTGCTGCAGATCTACCATTATTAATACTTAAGGTAGGTGCTTTTAATCAATAGTCACTTGCATAAATATCCCTTGCCGGAATTTACTACATCACCTAAACACAGGAAATTTTATTACTGTATTAAAAGCTGATGCTACCTAATAAGAACATTCATCTACCTCACATCACTTTTACAGCACATCAATATTTGAACCTTTGCATAATGTTCCTTCTTTTGTATATCATACGAGCCTTATCCCTTCAAGCTAAGAAGAAATCCTTCAGTTCTGGTTCAGTAACTATGAGCATGAGAAATTCAAGATCCTGCTAAGAAACAATGTAGGATTCACAGCTTCCACAGACTTGGAAGTGAGCTGTTTTTCAAGACTAGAAATCTAAACAAATATAACAAAACCCTCTAGTTTTTATGAGGGGAAGAGGAAGAAATGCAGCAAAATGTACAAGTTATATAATTACTGGCAATCAGAAGAAGAAAAAAGTGACAAATATACTAATTGCTGCTCAACTTCTTATATTCTTATGTTACTTTATAAGCAAAATAAAACAATCTATCAGATTAAATACTAAATACAAGATGCAGTAGAATTTTAGTAAGTCATTTAAAACTTGAGCTAAAAATAAATTAAAATGAGCAAAGGTCATGAAGTTTCGAGAACGAACAGTAAATTCACTACTGAAGAGGCTCATCAAGTTCATTATGATTCATAGATGCAGAGATAACTTTAGGTTCAAAGGAAACTGAAGCTTGCCTAGCCAAGTCTTCTGCTGAAGCAGGGTTAAATTCAAACCAAGACCAAGTTGCTCAGAATCTTGTCCAGCTAAGTTTTGAAAAACTGCCAATAATGATAACAGATAGACTGAGAAAATCTAAACCTATAAACATGAATTTCAACAGCTTGAGCTAAAAAGACAATATTTTAGAAAGTCTTATGTACTTACATATATATTCATATTTTTTTGTGAACTGAGGCAGGTTGAGTGCTTAGCCCACATTCACCAATCTGCTACACCTGTAATTCATCTTTAAAAAGGATTAGGTTAACTTCAGCCTGTGCTGTGAAATAAAAAGTCTTGTGCCATACAACTAGGTCTTGTAATGCACAGAGTTATGCTGACAAGAGCAACTTTAAATGCATCTGTACTTAACACAATATATAAAAGAAATAGAAGCCCGGCAGCATACCAGCTGATTGGAGGAAATTCTCTGACTCAGAAGGAAATTTCAAAAATAAATTAAAGGAATCAAAAGACAGGAGAAAGTAGTTTACATTTTAAAAGTGAGGAAGACCTGATGAGACAGCAAATATCCACTAGAGAAAAGTCATTGCTCAAACATCTCAAAAAAAGAAAGATGTAGAGTATAAGCTATTGCTAAGGAAATCTCCATGTTCTGACTTCAGTACAGGCATAACATTTAGAATCAAAGCTGGAAAAAACCAACTAATTAGTGAAGTGTTAATCCAGAGCCTGGCCAGGTTTGGTAAACTTTTTGCACCTTTCTTTTTTGCTTTCAGTGAAAACTTTTTCCTACCAAATTCTTTTTTTTTTTTTTCCCCTAGAAAATTATTAATAAAAATCGAAGTCTAGACAGGATTATTTTTTTTTATGGTCTATGAAATTTTCCCCATCTTTCTCCAGGGAGTTGTTAATATTTCTTAGATGATAATCACCCTTCCCTGTTCTGCAGACTAAAACTTCCTTTCTTATTTTCTTACTTCTCATATACCTAACACTTTAGTCTTCTTGATAGAAATCAAGTCCAAAAGCCTCTAAGAAGAGTAAACATAAGTAAATTAAATTCAGAGTGTTATTTCATGTAGGCCTTTCCACGTTTGTTAGTTCCCAAGGCTTGTCATTATCCTGGATCATTTGACTCATCTGGTTTATACCAATGGCCTACAAGTATTTACTGTCACAGCTGGGGCACCCACAAGTTGTATGAGGGACGACCGTAAGGAACATGTGAAGCTGGGAGAAGGTGTATGAACATTGACAGTCCCTACCAGCCTGGCCATAATCTGAGTTCAGATACAAAGAAGTGGTGGTGGGTTCAAAATTCAGTTTTCACAAATACATTCTTTTATTTTTTTTTTAAAATTCAGAACATTAGTTATTACTACATCCTTGCCTCTTTATCTTCCACTAAGTGTTTTTTTGTTTAGGAAATGCTGTCTTCTCTTCATCCATTTTAATATCAGGATAAATATTTTGATTTTAAGTTGCTAAAATCCTAGCTGGAAAACGGAATTGAACAGTGGTTGCCAAAAGCAAAGAGGACAGATTTCTTTTATGGTTATTTTGCTTGCATTGTCATAATAAGATAAAAATATGTTTGCTATCCAAGCTCCCTGAAATATAATTTCCCAGAAAACTTCTTCTTTGTAATACATAGCTTTTTATGGAAGTGGTCATTCCTGGGCTGAGATGATGACAACACACAAAACTGTTCTTTCTCTCTCCTTCCCTGGCCCCACAGACCTGCCTTGGGCTCCACCAAGAGGGACCTGTGCCCAGGGAGGTGCCTCTTGCCTGGGGCTGGGGCTGTCCCAGTGTCCTTCTGCCCACCTGCTCCTGGCTGGGGTGGTGGAATGGCCCTGACTTACAGGTTCTGCAGTTTCATGACCCCTGGCTCCCACTGAGCCCTGACACCCTTCTGCAAAGGATCAGGAATGAAATTGCAGATCATTTTCAACATGTTTTCAGCCTGTGTTATAGTAGTGTTATCAAAATTAAATAAACACTGAGGAGCAACAAGAAGATGAGAGTTCCATAATTATTTTCAATTAATTTTAATTGCTGACATTTTATAAGCAGCAATTCAGTTTCCTGAGTTCTCCTCTTCCCCCTCTCTGGATGACATTGTGATTTCTGCTAGTTTTTTATTGGTTTAGGTTCCCTCAGTGCTGTTTGAAAAGGAAGAGCTTTAATAGGTGAAAAGTTTAAAATCCATTTTAGTCCAATGACTACATGGAGAAAGGATAGCATTTGAAACCTTAGCAGTTTATTTTGAGAAGGAAAAAGGGATAAAGGGAGGCAGCTCGTCAGCAGCAGACTGAAATCCAACTTGCCAGTGTTGTGTATTTGTGTTATATATAGCCACTGCCACCACACACACGTCATGCACTATACAAAAACAACCTTTGGAACCATTTGAACTAATAAAAAGAAAGATGGTTTTCTGACATAAAAGAGGGGTTGGTTGTTTTACTTCTCTTTGGCTGCTGCTGCTGTTGTTAAAATAGGACAAACATTTTAAGGTAAATCTTATTAGACAAGATGGAGGAAGAACAGCAGACAGAACTGACAATAAAAGGCATGTGGAGTCTTAGATATCATAATCCATTTATAAGTATAGTCATTTTCAGATGAATATTTCTTAAGATGCGTCTTGCAAACATTTGCAAAACTCCCTGCAGTTGTCAGCTAGATTGGTCCTACATACTTTCCTAAGTAAATGCTGACACCTTGCTCTTCTCTTAAATCCACAAGCCATTAATTACTGACAACTTGCCTTGTGCCTCTGAGGTACCCTGGTGACTCTAAGATCTATTCCAAGTTCAAAGTTAACTGCCTTATGCTATGTCAGGGGTTTGCTGCTGCTGTGGTTGCTTGCAGATAAATAATTGAAATGTTCCACCTATCTCATCTGAATCAATGTCTCTGTTTCATTCTACCTGTGCAGCTCCACACCACTGACAGACTTGTTGGTGCCAGTGTTTCCAGCATTATAGTCTGCATAGTCATTTATTATGCACATTAGTCATGATTGAAAACTTTGATAATCTGTTTGTTTCCTGTCAAGACATACTGCAAAAATCACATGGTTAAAAATCACTAAACAATCAGTGATGGGTTCACTGAAAATGGCAATGAGTCATATTGATTTTCCTGAAAGGCAGAATTTTCCTGCATTATAAATAAATAATTAAACATTCCCATAACTTAATTCAGCATTTTAACAGTTACAAAATGCAATTTTTCTTCTACCAAATGTCCATATTTATAGAAAATGGTCACATATTGTACTTAGATAAAAGCACAGCTGGATATTTATGAGGGACCAGTTTTCTATAAATATAGAAATTTGGTAATTATCACTGTTGTGCAGAAGTAATAAGCACAGCTGGGGTATGCTGTTGCAGTTGTTTCTTTGGCTACAAAGCTAAATTTCAGACTTGCAGGTCCTCTCTCTAATTTTCATCTGCTTTTTTATTCTACATGATAAAGAACCAACTTCAGGACATCAGACCTAAATCTGTGCCTGGTCCACGTCTAGTTGTCAATGGCATGTTCCAAGGCAGTGGAAATAATCAGTATGACTGCTTCTGTGCCTTTAGATTAAGCCACAGACATAATTCAGAACTGAATCACTGAAATGTCTAAGCACAAGCTGAAACAGGAAACAACAGCACTTCCCTCCCTCCTCCCTCTCCCCCACCTCAAATTTCCTAGCTGTTACAATAAAAAACTATTAAGCATTACATGCTTTCTTCCTACTTTTTTGTCCCTTTCCTTTTCTTTCCCTCTTTTGAGCAAATGCCAGTGATGTTTAAACTAATGGGCGCTATGGAAGAATGCTAACTACACAGTGATAAACAGCTAACCTGAACTAATATTCAGGAGGCTCTAATTATTTTGAAATTATTTAGACACACAGGCACCTGGTGGCTAACATTCCAAATTGTCACACGCTAATTAAATGTGAGACATTCACATACAGACTTCATTTAGAGCTTGTAGAGTTTGAACTACCTGACTTGGTAGAAATTGCAGCTGTTGAGGTTTGTTTGTTTTGTGTTTTTTTTTTTTTTAATGAATAAAGGTATTTAATTGAAGTGTTTCTTTTTACTTCCTCTCACTTTATACTCCCAGAACTAACATGAAACTTTTGTCTTTTGTCTACTTTTGTCTACAGCATGCTGCAATAATTAAGACGGTCAAATAGCTGTTTTTTGGAGTTCATCCTTCATGACCTGATACAATTATCCTTAATATCAGAGTTTACACTGCTTATGCATCCCCCTTTATAAACAAGGTGTCCCCAAAAGCTGATTGGAGGAGTGGCCTTTGTTGCCCCTTTGCACTGATCTTTCAACATGGCTTGCTGTGCAGAGGACAGCTGCACTTCATACTGTGAAATCCACTGTAGATGTATTTAATTCCACATCCTTTTCTGCTTTTATATCCAAGAAAGATATTTTCCTTCTAGAATTTCTGCCTTTGACACACTTTCAGTTTTCTGTGAACTACATTGATGGACAAATCACGTAACCAACAAGTCAAACTAACCACTGAACCTCTACTGAATTCCATATGATTTTCAGGAATTCTGCAAGATCTACAAAGTACCAAAAGGCAGACTGAATTGGATACTCTTTTCAGAAGGCGTCTTTTTTAATTTCTATTAAGGGAGATATTTTTGAAACTTGTTCATAGTAGGTGGTTCAGTTTTTGGCATTCTTTCTTCTAAACTTCTATGGCTGAAAAGTACTATATATGAAATATTAGGAACTGCATCTTGATTAGTTATTTGGCTTGCTCGGGGTTTTTTTGTTTGCTTTGTCTTGTTTTGTTTTCAGCTCATGCAGACAGAAAATATGTGGTGAAGGAAAAAAACAGGAACAAAACAGAAATAGAGAAAATAGCGAGTAATGTCATAATGTGCTAGCAAAAGTGTAACAAAACTCAGTTCAAGCTGTCTAGGAAGGAAAAATGATTTAACAAGCAAACCAAATGAAAATAAATAAATAAATAGACCAGAAAACCCCAAGTACTTTAACTCACATTAATACTCATACTCACATACTCACAGTCACCAAGACTTTTATGCTTTAGCATTCTCTTTGCCATGCAGTGACCAAGGTGCTTTTACAACAGTAGGTGGTCCCAGGAAGATACAGATTCCAAGGAACGAATGACTCATCACCCCCTCTATTTTTCTCAGGTTGATGACTACATGCCCGTTTTGCATGTCTGTTGGACTCTTCAGAGATTAATCTCTCCATTCTGTTCAACCTCTATGAGCCTTCAGAATTTACTCAGTTATTTGTCTATTGATACAGATGTTTTGAAAATCAACACATAAGTGTATGTGAGTCTTGATGATCTCCTGGCAATCTACATGCTATCAGCACATGCTATCCTTACAGGTGTAGCATTCTTCTGCTTTTTCTTCCATTGCTTCTATAGCAGAAAAATCCTCTTCATTCTTCATTCACACCAATCTTAATGATTTTATCTCAGTTCCATACAAATGAAAGTTGCAAAACTAATTTTCTTTGTTTCTCTTGTGTCAAATAATAGATTAAAGTCATTTCTCAAAATGCAATGGCACGTTTTTTGCACAGTTTGCAAGCAAACTGTGCCGATCAGTAAGCATTACTGCCTGGTCCGATGTGGTAGCGGAGGAATATGCATAAACTCATAATGGTCTGTGGTTCTCTGATGAGTAAACTGACCATTACCAAAGAATATGAAATCTCTGAAGTATGTTTATACAGCAATAGGCAGATTCTTTTGAGAAAAACAAAGCCTGTCTGGACTAAAAGGAAATATATATGCCTAGCATGAAAGCATTTTCCATTCTCAATTTTCATCTGGATAGTATTGACAAGGACATATCAGCTGCCATGGGTCCTGGAACAGCCGTTCTAAACTAAAGCCTGGGAAAGTTTTTTTGAGAACCTTTCAGCACTGTGTACTTGACAGATCTCTTCTGTATTAATTTTTCACTTTTTACTGCAGGGTTTTTAGTCTGAACTATAGCCGTTCTTAACATTCTTGTGGATATTAACTTCTTTATCTCACCCATGTCCTGATATATCTCTCAAGATTTTCGAGGTTTCTTTGAACATCATCTTCTTACCTAAAATGTTGAGGTAGCACTAGAAATTATTCACATTAGTATGTTGTAATTTCTCAAAATTACAGCAAACATGTTTATTTTATATTTCCTACAGTTTCATGTAAACTACAACTATTACCACATATGAGTAAAACTGGGAGGGGGAAGGAGAACGTAAATGGTGGATGATTACTCTCCATTATAGTGCTGTAAAGCAGCCAGTCACATTTTCCTTGTCTGTAGACCTCTTTCAATCTATGAATGAACAATATAAGTATGAACAAGAAACAAACAGTCACATATTGTAAAAGCTTTTTTGGGACCACATTCAGTAACTAGCACACAAATCCCATTAAAACTGCAAACCTGCAGTTCTTCACTGTAAAACTTTGAGTATGTGATAAATAACTAAGGTGCAGCAAGATGTACTCAAAGATTGAGAAAGATTAGCAGGTAGATGTTCCATATTAATTCAATGCGTTGTTAGATATTTTAGTCCACTAGCACTCTGAGCAAAGTCCTAACAGGTACATTACATCATCCAAAAGTAATACAGAAGGAATCTAGTTTTCTAAAACTTGCTAAAACTTGTTTTTAGATAGGTCTTCTGCAGAGATGATTAAGGAGTAGTTTTAGAGGTTTGCTACAAAACTGTAATTTTAAATGGGCTTGAGTGCATTGATAATCCATTGGAAAATTTTATGCAGTTTGAATATTTTAACGCCTGTCTGAATTCATAATTAAAAATTGACTAATGCTGTTGCAAACACTGCAGGGGGGGGGGGGGGGGAAGTGAAAACTCATTTAAATGCATGTGTTACTTATTATTCCATATTTTATTATTCCATGTTTTCTTACTTATCAATCATAAGGAAAGAGTCCTCTTCTCTGTTTTCCTTGGTCTGATCCCACACTGCCATAGGTAATCACTATCTTTTGTGCAAAGAAGTGTGAATATGATCAGAATAGTAGCATTTTACATGCAAACTAAAAAGCTGTAAGAAATTACACAGGCTTCAGGCAGTAAATTGGATTACCTGTCTATGTTGGATTGTACACTATTGGCTAGTACCCAGTTTTGCAAAGGTAAAAGATGTACAGAAGATTTATAGACAGCTGTTCTGTCAGGCAGTGAAACGTTAATCCCATTCTCCCTCTTGGTCCTCCTGACTTTCTTATCAACGTATTTTTGTTCTTGTTTTTACCAACATACAGAAGTACAGATCACTCTTCAAGAAGCAGGTCTAGAGATTGCCTGAAGACTGCACTCACTTTCCTGGCAAACTTTGGCTAGTAATTATTAAAAAAGCCTGTGTCAAGGAAAAAAATCTCCTAAAATAACTAACTGCTGCTGCTAGATATGTTATGGTTCTGAATGTCTTTCTGCACTGACTCATCCCTTGAAAGTTACACCTGCTTTGGGGAATTACTGTTCAGAAAGACACATTGTGTTACCTCGGAAACAGCTGCGACTGCATGTGTATATTTAGACAGAAGGTATTTCACTTCCTTCACATTCTGTCTGATCCACCATTTACTTTTTATTTAAGCTGTTAGTGCAGTCAGTCCTTTGCTACCACATCTGCCCTCTTTCACTCTTAAGTCTATCCAGACGCAAAAGATAGTCCTGTAAGAATGCATCTCTGGTGACACTGCCACATTTCTGTTATATCCAAAATTTCTACAGGAGAAAGAGTAAAAGAATATTATTAACATATTTAGGACAAGAAGGATAAATTCTATGCACCCTCTTTAGAGGATTCAATATTTCATTAAGACAGGTCAGCTAATAAAATCACACAAGGTGACTTCATTTCCTTTCATTTCACTTCACAATTGAGAACAAGGGGATTTGTCTGTAAGACAGATACTTGGCAGGAATGAGGTATAGCCAGGTAAAAAGGAGACTTAAGGATTCTTATTTTTGTTACTGGAATTAAACTGTTGTGTGGCCTTGGATAAGTCACTTAAATTTTCTCTGCCCTGATTCTTAGGTTTCCCTGTGCCAATAGAGCTCTAATAGTTGACTAATGCTACTGAGCTTCAAAAAATATTTTGAATTCTTCACACATAGCACATAATATCAAAGAGAAATTTCATCACTGTGATTATTATTTTCATTCTCCACTGACCTTTCCCTAATTAGGGAAAAAGTTGCAGTACTGATTTATAGGTAATATGATCCTGCTGTCAGTGAATCTAATATTGTAAGGCATTCTGCTTTCTGTATATGAATATTTACTTCAAAAATATGTATTTTGTAAAGTTATTATGTAAAAATTAGTGCTTTAAAACAGACAACAAAATAACTGAGAAAATATAACCTACAATTTCCTGCTACTTTCTTATCATGATAGAGAAAGCAGTGAAGAAGAAAAAGATTAAGAAAAATAAATATTGTCATACAAGTCTGTTTCCATACTGGTCTAAATTTGTTTATTTTTGCATATAAGAATAATAAAACTGCTGATTAAAATTATGTTTACTCCTTCAGTATTAAAAATATGAATTTCTATAGTCTCATTTTAGCTTTTTTTTTTTTTTTTTTCTATCTGACAAAATGTTTTATTCTTTTTTCCCCACTTCTCTTCTGGAGTGCTGTACAGAAAAATACTGGAGATGTCTTCTGAATGTCTTGCTCTTTCCTGTACAGTGATATATATAGAGCAGCATCAGTCATGATAACTTAGTGATAAAGACTCCTGCGTGCAAATATCACGAAGCTATTCCTGCCAGAGTGAGCTTTCTTTTCCCAATTAACTACTGGAAAAGTGGTCTTGAGTGACATACAGTAGGGGAATGATAACAGGTAGTTTTAGATAGTCAGCCAGAAATGAGAGAAACTGGGAAAGATGAGATAAGTAAAGGGGGAAAAAAAGACAAGTCAGAGTAGCTTAACTAAACCCAGTGATTTTGTAGGTATATACATTTGCAGTGCTTAAGCCACTCTAACATCAAGAATTTTCTTCTTTACAATATCAAAATTATAAATTTTCAGACCCAGAATGTTGCTTTAAGACCACAGAGAACAAGAATTACACAAATTGTGGTATTACTTCTCTTATCACATAGGAAAAAAGAGTCAATAACACATCTTAAGCTCATAAATAAATGCAAATAAAGAAAAAAAATAGAGCCTTAGGGGGAAAAAACGCCAACAAACAACAAAAAAACTCCAAAAAAAAACAAGTAAGCAAACAAAAAAAAAAATATCTATAGCAATAGAGGCCAGTGTTCACCAGTTATAGACTAAACAGTGTCCTCTTGGATAGGCACCAGAAAACCTTAACTCACAAGTCACAACACTATGTCCTTTCCACGAACCAAAGATTTCAGTATTTCAACATGAGATCAAAAGCTACAAAAATGTACAGAAATATAGCTGAGAACATCAAGGACATTGACACTGTCCAAGATTACAGGAAGAATATGAGCATTTGCTAGATGAAACCATATAATTAAGGACACTGATAAAACATAAAACCAAATCACCAATGTTTTCTGCCAGTCAGTCTGGGCTGACTTCCTGACTATTAATTATAATGATATATGATGCTTACTCCAGTATCTAAGCATGAAATACCATGTAGGCACTTGAAAAAAGATCAGTATTGCTGGAGCTACTTTTGAACCTGTACAGTAGAGAGTGATCAGTCTCTAAGTGCTTTTTGGAAGGAGAATGAAAGAGGCAACACCAAAACAAGAGCCAATTTATTTGTCTAGGAGACATTTAACTTCTGTGTAGTACCAAAAAACATGGTTCACAATTTTAATCAGTGAAACATTTAAGTTTATTTCAACAGACATCAAAAATTTAAATGAATTGGATCCACACAATCTTTCATCATGAGAAATATGATTGATGTATTTTTGTTTTATGTGATACCTGTTTCTCTAATCTTTTCAGCTTTAGTGTTAAAGACAAAATATTGGAAAGGCTAAACCTAGGACCTTTCTTAGAAACAACCTTCTGACTGTGATGACGTTATTCATGACCCTTTCATAATTGTATGGTGATACATAGCATTGTCTTCTATAGCAGATAATTCTTGTCCTTCTTCTATTTTCACATCTATAAAGAAAGTAATCTTCCCTCTACATGTGTTTTACTTTGTCTTCTAACATGATTTCATAAGAATTTTTCCATTTTCAGTCATCCTTATCATCTTTTTGTGTATCTAATTCAGGCAAATTTCATCTTTATCAGATGACTAATATTGTAGAGAATATTTAGAGTAAGATCCCAACAATAATGCAAAATGGGAGCAATATTTTATTATCTGTACAGAGAATTGCTTGTTTTATGTGTTCTATGATAACATCAGCATTTTCACTGCCATGTCACAGTCATTCTATATGCCTTCAAATTTTCCCTTCTTTTGCTACATAAAATGGATATAGTTTACATTTATATGCTCAAATTCTCATTAATCACGTAGTATACAACTTTGGAATTTTTATTATTTAATTTGCTTTCATTTCCACTGCTTTAGATCACAAGTTCATCCGACTCTTCCACTTATTGACCAGGTCTTCTTGAGTATGGATAATACTTTCCACTTTCTAACACGTGCACATCTCAGGGTAGCCATCTACTTACTGCATTAAAGTCTCTAATGAAAATATTAAACATATCTATCCCAAGAAAAATGACTGAGGAAAACTAGTCAATTCTCTTCCCATTCTGATCTGTTCAATGAAATGTTTGTCACATTCCTGTTACCAAGCTATTAGTAATTTCTAATTAATGTAAGTCTATTTGAAATATAGCTGTCTATAAGGAACTGTATGAAGTGCTTTTGTAAATCCAGATAGATTGGAATTGACTTTAATGGATTAGCTGTCAGAAAATATGCACATATGTGTATTTGAAAAAAAAAATGAAAATGTTTATGGAGGTGTTTGAGTGTGTTAGATAATAATTTTATAACTTAAAGGTCTGCTGAGTTCCATGGATTTGGTAATTTTTTTCTCCGAAATATGTTTCTAGGCCAACATGTAGCCTTGAAGCCTGTTATGTACATACATCAGATGTACATACAGTGTTGTATTTTTTTTTCCTCTTCATGCAGAGAGTATTGCCACCATTGATTCATAGTACTGGACTTTCCATTTCAAGTGGTCACTCTTTTAAGGAATAGATTCTGCAGGACAGAGAGTAAGGGACTATTCTGATTTCTTTAGAATATGAAGTCTATTTTTTTTTTTTCCTTTTTATATACCCTGATTTCAGTTATATACTTTTTGTTGTTGTTGGGGTTTTTTGTTTTTTTTTTTTGTTTGTTTGGTTTTTTTTTATTTTTTTTATTATTATAATAGGTTACTTCTTTTTTTTTTTTTTTTTTTTTCTGTATAGAAGTCACATTGAAAAAAAATCTGAGCCAAAAGTATTCCTTTAGAAACTGGAATAGATTAACCTTGATCTCCTCTCCTTTCAGAGCTTGTATTAATATCACTTTTCTTCTGTTTCCTATCCCTGCTGACCCTTTTCTATTTTTATCTCTGTCACTGACAGTTGTAATTTTCTTTAAAAGACTCAGCTTAACTGTCTTTTGACTATTTTCAGTTTGTTTCTGTAGTTCATTGTGATTTTCTCATAGGGAAATTTATTGCAGTCTTTTTTTCATATTTTGTGCTTGTTTTTCTAATAATCTTTTGGACATATTTGAAGTTGGTTTGTGCTGGTTTTCTTTTCATTCAATAAGTCTTGCTCTTCTTCCATATGAGTTATTGTTTCCTCCTGCTTTGAATTAAAAATCGTTCTCAAATTTGCCCCTTTTACGGAAAATAATTATTTGCCTGTTCCATTGAAATATTTGTGTTTCTCATTCAAGCCAATCAACATCGTCAATTAGACATAAGAAATGAAAAAGTCAGAGGCTAATTTTTTTCTACCATTTCAATACATCAGATTACTTTCTCTGGCTAACTGTGTTATAAATATATTTTCTGATCTAAAAGAATGTATTTCACTGTTTCATTTAAGTACTTGGTGGAGATATCTGCCCTCTCCGTGTACAAGAATATCTTGTCTCTAATCTCTATTTCACAATACATGCCTAGAAAATTGTAGTGTTTCAGCATTACATTACTTGTTATTTTCAGAATTTTACTGAGATTATTGCATAGAGAACATGTGCAATTTCTTATAGGTTAAAGGAAAAGAAAAATGTGTAAGAAAAAAAGGAAGACATTGGAACTTCATAAAAAGCTGGATTAAAATGCTATCTAAATACATACCTGGTTTAATGATTATTTTTGACCTGATTTGAACATAACCACTAGAGGTTTTGAAAGCTGAGCATGGCAACATATTAAATATCAGAAAGGTTTTATGATTGACCTTAACTTGAATTATTTTGCTTAGTCAACTATTTTCTTTTGTTTCCAATGTTATAATAAAAATGCTGAATTACCAGTCCATTAACATCTAAAGCTTTCTTGATCTTGCCTTGTGATGGCTAATAATGCAACTTTTCTTTACTGGTGTGTCTGAAAAAAATGTCCTGAAGGAAACATTTTGAAATCAGATGGAAAGAGATAAGGTATTTTACTGTATGTGTGTGTTAATTCAGTGCTTTTTATCTTTACTGAGATTGCTGAAAAAGATGTTAAATTAATGGTCAGCAGTTATGCGAAGACTTACACTCTATGACCTAGTTTAAAAACACAATTCATTTGACATAGGCACCCTGATTGCCACCTAAGTGCAATCTAATGTCTTTCAATTATTGTTGACTAGCTACTTCTTCCCACTCACAACTCAGTTTCTATAAGGATGGGGTCTTACTAATTCACTAATAACTTCCTGAGACATGAAGTCCCTTGTTTTACTCTACCCTTAATCTATACCACGGTTTCTTGAAAACATTTTCTTTTAGAATTCATAGAATACACAGGCAGAAGAAGAAAACATCAGGGAATAAATGTATTGCTTTTATGTTCAGCCTTTTATAAAAATAGGAAAAATTCTGACCACATGTAAACACTGGTAGAGAATTTTGTTGCAGATTGATGTAGAAGGCAGCACTACCAGAAGCACTGCTTGCAAAACCTATTCCTGCAATCTAGTTTTGCAACCCAAGCAATGAGAGTACCTGGTATATAGTAACCTTCTAGAGACTGAGAGGTCCCTAAATGGATGAGTTCTATTAAAGGAGGAAAGAATTTAAGGGGAATGAGGCGAGGAAAAATAACAGAAAAAAGGGAATGAGTACGGTTGTAACAGACCTCTGTAAAATCATGTGTCCAAGCATTTATTTTTCAAGCTGCCAGCTTGGCTAACCTCCACAATAGCGATGTAACGCTACTACTAATTGACCTTTAATTTGTATGCTAATGTTATACTTTATATAAATTTTAGAAATAGGAGTAGGTTATATTTATTTTCTTGAAGACTATAATTTATATTTTCAGTCTTACACATTCAGTTACATTTTCTGAAGTGTACTGTTTAATAACTCACACTTAACAGCTCTCCGATGAATACACTCAACTGTAAACAAGATGTCTTGTTTCTAAGCTGGTTAAAGTTGCATCCTTTTAGTCCAACATCATGTCAGCTAGCACATACTCACTTCTCTGCCTGTTAGCTGTAAATAACTCATCTCTATATCTTTGGAGAATATGTTTAAAAAGCATTACATTTGCCTTCTGTCTTGTAATGTGAAGGTTAGTAGGCTCTTATTTATAGAAAAATCATTTTAAAAAAAATACATTATTTCAAGATTTCTGGCAGTTTTGTCCTAAGCCCAACTAACTTGCTATTCAAGATACTCTGATTTTATACTTCAGCTTATACTGCCAAAAGATTAGTTTTTACAAAATTATAACGAGAAACTTTATTGGTGTGTGGTTCTTCAACCAGCAGGTGGAGTGTAGTGGTTTAACCCTGGCTGGATGCCTACCAAAGGCACTCTATCACTCCCCTCTGCAACTGGATAGGTGAGAGAAAATATAGCAAAGGTTCATGGGTGGAAATAAGGACAGGAATTCACTCACCAATTACTCTCATGGGCAAAACAGACTTGACTTGGTGATTTTAATTGAGTTTATCACCAACAAAATCAGAGCAGGATAATGAGAAATAAAACAAATCTTAAAAAGACCTTCCCTGCACCCCTCCTTTCTTCCTGGGCTCTATGTCCTCCTGCTCAGAGATGCAGAGAGACGGGGAATTGGTTATGGTTGATTCATCACATGTTGTCTCTGCTGCTGCTCAGGAAGAAATCCTTCCCCTGCTCCAGCATGGAATCCCTCTCATGGGAGACAGTTCTCCATGAACTTCTCCAGCAGGAGTCCTCCCCACAGACTACACTTCTTCATAAACTGCTCCAACATGGGCCACTTTCCACAGGGTGTAATTCTTCAAGAACACCTCACTTCAGACTGGGTCCCTCACAGGGTCATAAGTCCGACCAGGAAATCTTCTGGGTTAGTCTGGAGTCCTGTCTCCATGGGTTAGCAGGTCCCTGCCAGGAGTCTGCTTCAGCATAAGGCTTCTCATGGGTTCATTGCCTTCTTTTTAGCATCTGCCTGCTCCAGTGTGTCTCCTCCATGGAGTACAAGTAGAATTCTGTATCCATGTTGACCTCAATGGGCTGCAGGGGGGACAGGCTTCCTCACGATGGTCTTCAACATGGGCTGCATGTTCCACTGCCAGAAACACCTCCTACCTTTTTGTCTCCACTGACCTTGGTGTCTGTATATTTATTCCTGTCATATATTCTCACTCTCTTCATCTCTGAAGGAAATTACTTCCACACAGTAACTTTTTTCCTTCTTAAATATGTTATCACAGAGGTGTTGCTGCCATCTTTGATTGGCTCAGCCTTGGCTAGCAGCAGGCCCATCCTGCAGCCCGCTGGCAATTGCTCTGCCAGACGTGGGAGACGTTTCTGGCAGCTTCTCACAGAAGCCACCCTTATAGTACCATCCTCCACCACTACCAAAACCAGGCCACACAAACCCAATACATGGAGAAAGAAGATATATAAAATTAGAAATTTTAAAACACTTCATTTTTAACTGCCAAAGATTCCCATGAAAAATTAAGGAGGTGTGCTGGTTTCAAAGTAAACTGGTAGGAGAAATGAACACCACTCAAGAGAGATTACATATCCGAGTTACAATTTACTAAAAATATTACAATAAATATAGTGATAGAGAGAAAAACTCTTTTTTAACCCACAAAGACAGATGTATAACCCAGAACCCTGGGGCATGAACAAAATGGTGTTCGTTAGTCCCTGTGCTGAGTGCCATGTGGTCCCCCTGAGTACAAAGTAAAAGGAAAGGAAATCTGTTGGTGAGGATGATGGTCGCAGTTCTGTCAAAGTAATGATTGCAGTCTTGTTGAGAGTGGCAGTCACAGTCACCATCACCTGTTGAGGTTCTGGTCCTCCTCTGGATCTGATGAGTGGTACCAGAGGTCCCAAAAACCAAAGATTATATATCTTCATGTTTCAGTGGGAATACCCAGTACCTCCCCCACAGCAAGCAGTTTTGCAATGGGTGATTTAACTCTGTGAGTCATGGGATAATTTTGGAATCTTTGATGGTCTAGGTCATTGCAGCTGACTATTATGCCAGTTCCTAATGGCTCATTAGCAAAGATGACCACACATGTTGGATATGAAGGTGCTAATGCCTCCCTGGATGAGTCACTGGTGCGAAAAGTTCCCATGCCTCGCAGGGTTCCTTAACACTCAGCTTGTAGCCCGAGGTGTCAGATGTGCTCTGGGCAGCTGCCTCAAAAAAAAATTATTAACAGTCCATAAGAAATGACATAGAGGGTGTAGAATACACAGCTTTGGCTATACTCACATAGTGATAAATTGGTCCCTGTAACTAAGACAGGAAGTTAGATAAAGAATTTAGCCTACACAGTTTTAATGGAAATTGTGCAGATAAAGTTTCATACAATGCTTTCGTTCTTTGTAAATACAGGACTAGCATAATCACTTTCAATACAATAAGATAACATAAAAAGTTAAAGCTTCTATATGGCCTTCAGTTCTGTTCCTAGCCCTTAGAGGTCTTTAATTGTCCCACTGTTACAGTCATATACCTAAATTCCTTTGAAGTTCTGTACCTGGCCTCATTTACAGAAAGCATATTCTTCTCTGGGTCAATTCACTGTTACTGTAGCATAAAATAATTGCCACTATATTGCACAAATTCTGAGCTACTGCAAAACAAATAAAACAACTACTCTAGTTACAAAAGGTCCTCTTTGAGCTCTTTGAACTCATGTCTTCTGTTTCTCTGTGGTTTGTTTTTTTCTCTTGAAAATCCTGAAAGCAAACAGTAGAACACACGTTCTGTGAGATCTCATTCACTTTAGAAACTAATTTTGCAGTCAGGGTATTGACATCCTTTTTAATTCACTCAGTAAAATTATGAGCAGTCCGGATTTATTGGCCTGAATCTTGATTAATTATTTCACACAGATTATTTTTGGACAGCATGGTCAACTTTAAAATTAGAAATGTATGAATTTTTTTCCTGTATCACTTAGTTTATATTATTTCCATCCACAATCAAATTACAGAAATAAAGTGATAGAGCAAAAGCCGTTTTTCTACAGAAGTTGATGAGAGCTTACTAGGGTCACCCCCACTGTGATTTTCTAATAGAGCAGTGATTTTGGTTTTCTAACTGATGATTCCATATACACATGGCAGATTAACTTTAGAGATATCATTCAGTGAGGTATTCTGTTCGAGGCCATTAGCTTTTTCTACACATTGCTTTGTCAATACAACTTGCTAGTGAGGGTATTTAATTTCTCATTTCCAAAGAGAGGGCAGTTTTTTAAATTTACAAAGCCACTGGGTTTGCTTATGATTGAATGGCAAACAGGATGAATTAATTATTCTTTCTCAGATGGGTCTTCAATGTCAGTAAAGTTTTTATATATTAATCTCATATTAGTTAAACCATAAGGTTTTAAAGATACATGTTTTACTTTAGGAGTGGATTTTAACCAGCTTTCACTGTTGAAGTAAGTTAGCTGAGGAGAAGACACATTCCCAAAACCTCTCTGATTACTTGCAAATATGACTTCTTTCATATTAAATCATCAATCAAGTATTTGTCTTTACCTGCTTGTATACTCAACAGAAGGACATCAAGCTTTCTTTTACCTTAAAGTTTACTAGCCCTCCAATATGCTTGTATGCCACTGTTTCACTGTGGATTTGCTCGAACACTTACTTCAAAGACAGAATAACTACACAAATTAATTCAATCTCTCTTTCTTTGAAACTCTATGGAACATAAAATGTATGAAACTAAAGTATTGGAAGCTTATTTGTGTGATTTTTATGCCTATAGCATTCCATCCCATATTTCATTTGTATACCTTCCTAATGCCAAATCATTTTCAGAACTCCTTCCTGTTTCTTGCTGTTTCCTTGAGATCCCATACATAGAACTGAAATGACATTGTTTCTCTCATTGGATAAGAAATGGTTCACTCCAGACTTATGCCAGAACTGAAATAAACAAACAAAACCCAAACAAACACCTATTACATAAATGTTGCCACACTATTTTCAGTCTCCAAAATATTGAAAGTGCTCTGTTCCTTCTCAGGCCTTTATATTGTAGGATGACAAAGACAGATGGATCAACCAGAGTCAAAGAGCAGAACACTTACAAAGCTGTGCAGATAACTTGATAGTCTGATTCCAAGACCCATCGTTGTTATTAGCAGTAAGAGTAACATTAGTGTCGCTGTTCTGTTTATACCACTTAATCAATACCTGTGACCATCTGTATGCAGCACCATATAGAGAGCACTCATAAGGTAGAGAAAGAGATGAGCAGTGGGTATATACAGGAAATAATGAAATGATGAAAAATGAGAGTAAGATATTGTCATTCAATGTAGGAAAAAGACTGGGTGTAAAATTAGAGAAAACTGGAACAGTACAGGAATTATAGGGGATAATGCAGTTGCTACTCCCTGAATGGAATGTGGTCAACATGCCCGAGTTCCCACACACAATAGATACTAAATGGGGATGAAATGAAGGGTGGAACAAAGTGGAGACACAGCAGCCAACTTCTGTTGAAATTATTGCAGAGGAGGGAACTCAGTGTTACTTCTAGCTGATAAGCCACATAGCAACTGTCAGCCAAAGGACATAAAAGATGTCTTCCTGCTTAACCAGAAACTGTGGTAAAATCACTCTCTTCAAATGTAATACTGACACTCATCTTCATTCCAAGGTTACCTTAGATGTAATCGGGATGCACACCTCCATCCCAAAACTGCCTGCCTCCAATGTAAAAGCACCCCACACTGAGCATGACTAGTGTCACTCAATCTCTGTGAAGAACTATTTTAAAAGTTAAGAATGGGGAGAAGTTAGGGAAGACTCCATCTTAACTTCTCGGATCAATCTGTGGTCTAAACCAATCTTCTTCCCCATAGGGACTCCTGTTGGGAGTCCCTATGCACACTGAATTATTATCTCTAGCTAGCTTTTGTTAGGGATTAGAGCTTATCTGTATATTGCTTTGAATAAGTTTTTGCAGTCAGATACTATTATTGACAATCTTTGAATCTTCACCTGTCACAATTTTTTTTTATTATATTAACAAAGAGTGTTATTCTGGAAACTGTAAAGTGTGAGTCCTTCAAGGGCAGCAGCAGTCACAAGCGGTGGGTAACATACTCAACTGTGGGGACCCAGGAGGGGTTCATTCTTACACTGTTGGTGTGTGTCCCTGAACAAGGTAGTCAAACTGCCCTCCAAACTGGTGGATTGCTCAGTCAAGTGTTCCCATAACTGTGATGCTGACAAACCAGTGAGGCACAAGGGTCATGGCCTTCCTCAGGTGCTGACAAACACAAAGGTTTTGAGGAAATCTCCTCTTTCACGTGACATTCAGCATCATCTCCACATACCATCAGTCTTATCTATATTGTAGGTGAGGTCAGACTGCCAGACAGCCACAGCTTTGGCCTGTTTTTTCTTTACCTCTTCATGAATGCAAAATTCACCAGAAGGCAACATAAATCTCAGTTTCCGAAGCTGTGTTTTCTGGAGTTCACACAGGCCAAACCAAAATAAGACAACTGTTAAGGCAGATGACAATAACTGGCTAAATTACTGATTAGAACGAATGTCATTGAAAGACACCTCTGATGCGTCTACCTTCCTTTCAGTTGTAGTCAATTGGATTTTCATACATATTCACTACAGGTGTTAAATTCTAAAAGCTTGCCCTTTCTGTCTTTGCATATATCTACTTGTTCTCAAGGGGACAAGAAGTCTGGATTGTGGGTTACCTCTGTTTATTTCCAAGGAATAGTAGCTTTTGAATATTAAAATAATCTCACATTTTACAGTAGCTATTTGAATAAAAAATCCCTTACAAAAGTGCTTTGTGCATGAGCCATGTTGGTTTACATTAATCTCTGAGTCTCATAAAAGTATATTGACCTGTGCTAAACCACAGTAAAAAAATACGTAATGTATAATATATTAATCTATTTTCATGATCAGCTGTTACTAAGCATCAATTTTTCATATTATTTTATTTTGTTATCATATAACTTACACTGAAAGATAAATCATAGTTCCACCTCAAAACTAGTTTGTAAAAAATGAGATTTGACCTTTGACACTGGCTTGTTCTCCATTCACCTTCTACATGTCACTACTACAAAAGATACTGAAGGTGTACCCAAAAGAGCAGAATTATATATTAGCAAAAGCTTTTTTTCATACATTATTTTTTCAGAGAACACAGGATGAAAGGGGAGAGAAGTAAAAAAAAGGAGAAGACGAAAATGCTCTTGTTTTCACTAACCTGTGTTAAAAAAAATTATTTCTTAAACTACTTGAATATTCACAGTATCCTTGGAGGTAAATACAATACAGTTAGTCGTCTCTGTAGTTGTGTTGTATATGTCACACAGTACTAGAAACTGAAGGGGAAAAACATGAACAAATACCCAGCCAGAAAAAATAGCAGGTTGTATGTCTATAAGAGCTCTATTCATGTGTTCCTCACACATAAACCAGGAAAACTTAATGCTTTGAGGAACAGAAAATTTCAAGCTTATCACTTACATGTTTAATTTCTCCCCTGAATGTTTCTTTCTTTATACTTGAACATGAGACCAGGCCAAGCACTGTAAACTGTTGGAAGATATTGGTTCACAGGATGGAAACATTATTATGTCAGAGGAAATTGTATTCCAGTAGCATCTGGTAAAATGTTATTTTTCACATCATTAGATTATGTATGAAACAATAAAGACACCAGAAAAAGGTTGATATTCTTCATCTTTCTGTCATTTTTCTTCTACTGATCCTTTCTATGTTGACAAAATCTCAAGCATAAGGACGACAACATGTTTCAAAACAAGAAGGTTGTGGTTAATTTGGACTGTACCTACAGTCATGGAAGACAGTAAAGCTACAGATGGTCACACAGTCTGAGGAAAGGTATAATATTTTAATTTTCATGGCTTGGAAATTCTATATGTTCTTAATTTTAAGGAGAAACAGATGTATGTGTTTTGGTTTGGCTTGGTTTTTTTGGCTTTCATTTTGGTGTGGTTTTTGTTGTTGTTGTTGTTGTTTTGTTTTTTGGTTTTGTGGTTTTTTTTTCATTTTTTTTCTCCAGAGAGTATTTTACCACTGGTAATTCATCATTTGATAATCTTTTGTAACACTGTCTGTATTTAGCATGTGCACAGAAATAATCTTTATAAGCAAGGGTACTGTTTGTTGCAGCAAGGTTATGTGTAGAATGCTGATAGTAAGTAAGTAGCTTATGCCATTAAAAACATCCTATTAAGCTACTTCCTTTACCATTAAAAGCAGCAGATTGCAACTTCTAAAAAGTGAAAGTCTGTAGAAGAGGTTGCATAAAAAAGAAAGGATATCCAGCTCAAAGAAACAATCTCTCATCGCAATGGCGTAAGTGATCATTTATCTGTCTCTCCAATAATGTATAAATCTTGACACCTCTTGAAAGCCACAGAGAGATCTGCCAAGTACTTCAACATTATCAAGGTTCCACTAGCATTTTGTATGTTCACCAGTAAACCTTTCTTTTTCCATATAATTTCAACCGTGTGATGATAATAGTAACGGATGTTTCGATCATTAAGGAGATAGAACATCGAAATTCAGAATGACCATTCCTGTCAGACTCAAATGGTCTAATGTGGCTTCAATATCTGGCTCAATATCACACTTACCATATTTTATTGCCAGCTAGTCCCAAAGAGAGGAAAAGATATCAATGTGCTAGGAATACTAAGGCAGAGTAATATTTAAAACACTGCATTAAATGTGCACATATGGGCATTTTGTGCTTGTGCTGTTTTACTTTTGTAATTTTTCCTTCTTTTTCTGTGCATCAAGACCATGATGTAAATTATGATGAAACTGAGCAGGTAAAAATTCTTGATAATTCTATCTGACTTCACTAAACATGTACAAATTGCTGACAATAGTGCCAGAAAAGGACAATATATTTTAAAGTTGCAAGATTGGATCCATGTCATGATTTGAATGGTGTTAATGGCAGCTTAACTATGGTGTTTGTGAGTTTGTGTTTAGAGAAAATGACAGATCAGTTTCACTGCAGTCTGTTGATCCTAAGTTTAGCTACATTTATTTTTTCTCCATAGCTTCTTGACATCAAAGAGACGGAATACCTCAGGACTTTCTTTTGTGGTATGAACAGTAGAGAAAAACGGTGGGGTTGAAGTCAAAATAGAAGAAAAGTCAGGATATACGTGGTTTGATCAAAGAAAAACAAACCCAAAAAATCCAGTGAGAAAGGTCAAGTTATTCAAACATAAGCATTTCAGCAAGAATGCCAATTTTAACAATAACCAAAACCATAAACCAGTAACACCCACCTCCCTCAAGCCCCCAAACCCCAACAATTTCCCAGGTCTCAGGCAGTACAACTTAGGAGTCTACATATAATCAGACAAGAGTATTTGAATAGAATTACCTTGTAAACAGTCTTTTAGTTTTTGTGAAGAGGAGACAAGATCTAATTCCCTATTGTGTCCAACTTAGATTCGACATGGTTTGTCTTTGGTGTACAATGAAAAGAAATTCCGACTTTGGCTGAGATGGTGGCAAGTAGAAGAAGAAAATAGAATCCTTGACTTTTTTCTAGTACTGTTCAGCATTCAGCTTGCTGTTATGCTGCACAATAAATTTATGGCCTAGCTAATCAATCAAATATTGAACTCCATTTAACTTTACACCATATCTAGGAATAGGAATTTCAATCTGATATAATTTACTAGGAAATAACCCAGGACTTGAAAAAATCAGCGAAATAACAGTCTTCACAATGCCTTTAACAGCTTTTAAACTATTTGGGGTCAAAATATGAAACTTTCATATGGTGAAATATTTTCAATTGAATCTCTCCTTGTGAGGGCAATCTTAAAAGTTTTGCCTGAGTCTAAAATATGTTTTTCTACATCAGGCATTGATGGGGATAGACAAAGTTTTGGAAAGTAGGATTATTTTTTCAGACACACTCTGATTAAAAGAAATATTTTAAAAGGAATAGGGTGTAGGTGGGATATTTAAATATACGTATAATTTTAGGAAATACGTGTTCACATACGAGATAAGAGAATGTGCAGCTGGGTAAGACACCACTGTGCCTTCAAATAAGGGTTTTTTTTCCTGATTTCCAGAAAATTCTTATGTTTTTCTCCTCTTTCACTGTGTTTGATTAGATACATAAAGATTCACATAAAGATTCCAAGAGAATATATTCTTTCTTTTGTGAGAAAAGATATATTATAGTAACAAGGCAAAGTATAGCCTATCATATACATTTTTTTCCATTCCCTTTATCTAGAAAATAGATTATACCTGTTGTGTACTCTGATTCTCCTAGTTCGAGGAACAAAACTTCTGGTAGATATCCACAAAAAGTCCCTCAGAGACCAATACAATGCATTTTAGCTGCATTGAAACTGACCAGAGGAAGGAATGTTCCTGGGGTGAAAATACATCTTAGGATGTATCTGGAAAACTTAAATATACATCTGCAAACTTAGTGATGTCATGGTTAAGACAACAACTTGTAGAGCTCTGGCTATCTTGTAGACTTTTCTGTTTCTGTCAAATAAATAAAGTGATATTTCTGTATTTTCCAATTCATTTTTAGAGCCACACAGACCAATAAAAATGTACTTGATCCCGTCTGTCCCTAATGAGGTGAACACAAGGACATCTCAAACCAATATTACTCTACATCGATTTTAAAGTAGAGAAAAAAAAAATCTACATATAAAAATTTAAATCAGCCACATGACAGACTGCAATCAAGAATTTAATGCTAGATTTGATGTAGGCAATTATGTTCATCTTTCAACTCTTTAATGATCTTAAAAGTCAGTGTAATTGTGCGCTTTATAGTATATTTATTTCCTTTTCAGAACGACAAACTACTGCTTTTCTCTGTGTCATACAAGAGTATTTGTCCATAAAAAATAAGATGCTGCCATTTTATATTTCATAACATGCTTTCATCCAAAATCTCTGAAAGAGAAAAAGGATAGAAAATATTTTTTATTGATTACTGCCAGCCCCTGAAGGGTAAAGAGGAAAAAAATTATTCAGAAATGACCTTAATCTTAAAGGGAAATTGGGACGAATCCTCCTGCTCCCTTTCAAAACAACAAACGAAGCAGTAAGAAGGAAGTTGTTGGGGTTTGGGTTTTTTCCCCTCCCTTAATTCTGAGGGAGAAGGAGAAGTTTCAGTTGATAGCATCAAATTTCATGAGTACTAGAGTGATTGTATCAGCCCAGCCATTAGAATTAGTAAGCTCAGGAAGGCCCATGCTATGCCTTACTGGGGATATAACTTAGAATAAGTATGCTAAGTTTACTCTTTTGAATAAAAAAATGTAAGCCAGAATGTCCATTGTTGAATTCAGTAGATTTCACACTGGTCAAAGTAGAGTAAGGAGTCTTTACCTTAAGTCTTATTCAAACAGATTAATTTTATGTAGATTTTTTTAACAACACTCATAAGCCTATTCAACCGGTATACTGTGGAAGGAAAGAGATATTGCCATTTCACTATACTATGGGAGTGATTGCAATGTTTGATGTGCTTTTTAATTAGGATTTGTGGCCTCTAGACAGATACTGAAGTTCTTAACAAAGTTAAATAAACAAATAAGACTGGATGTCCTTTTACAGGGCCTTTCTAATTAAATGAGTCAAATAATTTCATTACCTTTCTAGGACAGAGAAAATATTTCTTACATTTTACAGTATTTAGTCAGTAGAATATACTTTTTGAATTCCGTCTATGAAATATAAATAACACTCAAAGAAAGAATTTGAATTAGATTATAATCTGTGAAAACATATAGTCATGGTAACTTATGGAGAGCACCATATATTATGTGTATTATGCATACCTTATGTATATCCTATAGTAACATCTGTCATCAAACATTAGGGATTTCCACCTTTCTTTCTTACCAAAACAGTACAATCAGAAGATAAACATATATAATGTAACAGCAAGTTTACTCAATTATTTTAGAACAGTGCAACAGAAAACATATATATGCAAAGAGTTTGCATGGCATCAGAATAAAGTATATTTTTTTCCACAGAAAGCACACCAAAAAACCCACCCTAGCATAGTTTCCTAGTAGTGGAGCTTTTTTGGTTTTTTTTACAGATATAGAAGGTGGAAAAGCAAGGGAATTGGGCTGTTTACTCTAAACCACATTTAAATCTCCTTTGAGTGTTATGTGCTAAAATCAGCATTTTTGACATCTTAATCCAGATGCATGAATTATCTCCCAAAAAAACCCCAAGGAGATTAATAAAAAAGCTGTTCTCTCAAAACTTTGCTGATTTAATACCTGCTTAAATTCTGCAGCATATCTCGCTCTCATTAAACTGTATACACATGGTTCTTTTTTTTTAAATTTTTTTTTTTTCATCTTTTTATTGAAAATCTTACATGTATGACTAAAAGTCATGGACGATATCTTTCAGTTCCATTACAAAATCTGTCTCATATATATATATATAACCTATATATATATATTTAATATAACGAGAAGCAGATCTACTGAATTATGAAACAATGATTGTCTATTAAAATGTAACTCAAATTGAATGTGTTGCAGATGATTAAAATTACTTTTCTTTTCTGATGGAGCTGAAGGCCACTTCCACATAGTTAACTGATAATGCTGGGCTGCAAAAATTACAAAGCCTTAATGATAATTTCCCATCTCCCAGCCTCGTGTCACTCATACATTAGGATTTTAGTACAAGGATCCTTCTTTCAGAAAGAAGTACTTTTAGACTGCGCATCATCCTCTATGGAGAACCTTCTATTCACAAAGACAGTTCTGCAAACAATTCCATATACCTCTCAGTAATTGCAGGAAAGTCAAGTCATTTCAAGTTAGGTACAAGCTAAAAAGTTTGCAGGAGCAGACTCTAATTTCGGAACTTATCTACATTTTATCTAAAACAAACAAAAAAAAATAAAAATAATCTGAAGTAATACTTAAACCCGCTATTTAACTTGAATATATGCCTTATTATCTAGTAATAAATCATGAAAGATTAAGTATAAATATTGGCAGAATCATAAAAAAGTTGTCTTATTCTAAGAAATCCTACTTCAAAACCATACAGTATTTTAACCAACAGCAGTTTTCTTTCTGTTTTGGCACTCCTGAACCAGTAGAGAAATTATGTGTAGTGCGTTAACACCTTTGGGGGAAAAATACCTATGTGCAGAAGGATCTAAAGATGACTTTTGAAGTTAATAGTATTACATTGCTTAACATAAGAAAGAAATTGAAAAATCTTTTACTGTGATTCATCAGCAGCAAAAGAGAAGAAGGAGCAAGGTGTTTACAGTCTTTGAAGCATATAGCAAGTTTAACCTTGAAAATCAAATCTTGCATTAAAGACACTCCCAGCTACCTCTGTAGTCTTCTTTCAAAAAATGCAATGTACAAATATTTTATTTCAATGTCTCAGACTTTGTAATGGCTCAGAAGAACAACTGCACATCCTTGGAGCTGCTATCCTTTCTGAGGGATGAAGGGCGGGCAGCATTGCTTTACTGCAATTTTTCCATTTCCATGCTTCATTTCCTACATTCATCTGAGACTGGAGAAAAATCAGCATGTTCTGACAAGTCTAATACTATGAGGCAGTAAAATGGACCTGAATTTAGTGGAGATTGGAGCTCCAAATTAAATATAACACTTTATGTCAAACAATAATAAAAAAGGATAAATTCTCCTGTACAAATCAGAAGAGAGAATAAAAAAATAGCAAATAGATAGCAACATCTTTTCTATACCTACACAGGCATCACAAACTTTTCAATCATAAGACTTGTCTAATGCATTTTATAAGCTACCTCATAAATTGATGACAAATACCATGGAATTTCTTAGTGCAAACAGTAATTTCTCAAAAACTACTCAGAAAATTAGAGACTTCTAATTGATTGAGAACACACAGGGAGAAACAAAAAAGCAGTATCTCCTGGGCTTTAGTTTCTTTTCAAGTCAGGCCTTCTGCTTTTGTTCTAGCAAGCTGCATGCACACTGTAAAGAAAATCCACTGAAAAAACCCTGCATGTGTAAATACCATATATTTCATTGTTATATTGAATGATGTATTTGCAAATTTTTTTCTTCTTATACCAGAGACTCTGTATTCTAGATATAGGAGTACTGTGAGGCATCTGCAGGGTATCCCTGGCTCATTGAGGTGACCGTGCATAACATACTCTTGAAAGTGAATTGCCTTTGTAGGTATTTGAGGGTTGCTATCTGTTTGAATGTGGCTGAATATTTCTTTTTATCAAAAATGCCACTAAATGCTCATATTCTGTGTGGTCAGTTCAGTCCCTAGACAAGTCTAATGAAGATATGTTCCACCAAGGCAAAAAAAAATCAACCCCAAAACATAACAAAACCTAAAAGTTTAAAAATGGAGAAATATTTACAACTTTCCTCAGTCTGGAAGGCTGAGTTTTCTGTTTTATTATTCTTCAGTGCATTTTCAGAGAAAGGTTCCAAGGCTATGAGTATAAGCAGTCTGGTCCGGTCCCATACATATCTGCAAGCCTTTTAAAACGAGGGCCCCAGTCACTGAGGTAATCATAGTTCTGGTCAGAGTTTGAGCTGATGGAATCTAAAGAACTGAGTGACTCTGCCACAGAGCCATTCCCCTCAAACGCGTATGTCTGCAGGGAGTCATAGGGTGGCGCGCAGGGATCCACGTCAGCTTCTTTTAGTCTTTCCCAGATAAATTCCCTAAAAATGACATTATCCGGGATACTTTTAAAAGTTGGTCTGCTCAAGAACTGAATCTCAGGTGTCACATCCCTTCTGGTCTTGGTGTCTCGCATGATGTTGAGGTTCCTCAAGGCAGCCATGTCAAAAGCCTCTGTGTCCTCTTCTCCACCACCCTCATCATCATACCTGACAATGTTCTCTCTGATATCTCTCTCTTCATCAAAAATGAGTGGCTCTTTTTTTCGTCGCCTCATGGTGACAATCAGCAAGACAAGAACTGGAAAAAAGAAACACTGGAGTTTAAGCAGTGCTGAAGTTTCCTCATATTTTTACTAGTGGTGGAAGTACTCATTAATTTATATGGCAAAGACCCAAGGAAATAGCAGGCAATTTATGCAGTTAGATACGAAACCTAGCAGGTTCTGAAACAGCTTTTAAACCGTAATCTTTTTACACATTAAAGAATCTATTTCCCAAATCATTCTGGATTAACATCTTCATCTTGAATGTTATATCCTATACTATCTGCTAAACATAAATTCTAGGGAAAAGAAGACCTTCTCCTGAACTCTTAATTGCCCGAGTGATAAAAGCACATTCATAAAGTAATGGAATAGAATTTGACAACGATGGTTTGGGAAGAGACTGAAAGAGATTGAATTAAAGTATATGGCCAATCTCTGCTGAACAAAAATAAAGTTAAAAATCATAGATTGGAAAACACTGAATTGTTAAAAAATATGTAAAATATGACTGTCTTAGTTCATTGATTACAAGCACCTCTATATAAGATCCCATTTTCCTGAAATTTGCAAAGTACTGCACTTGAGGTTTATGAATTACATCTAATGAGAACTGCTAGGGCTGGAGTTTATTGGATGAACTAGTGCTAGAAATGTAATTGGTTATTTAATTTTAATCCTTAAAGTTTCTTTCAGCTTGAAAAACTGAACTGAACTGCAGTGACAGTGAAAAGTGCTGGGAGAAACTAGCTCAAGGCTCCTCATGTTCAAATACAGTTTAGGTAAAGAAACATCATTGCTGACACACAGAATATGGAACCAATAATACGACTATTGCACCCATCTGTGGGACATGATGGAGCGTGAATCATCCTCCTAGAAAATGATTAATACTATATTGTAGCATCTGGATAACATTTGCTGAGTTAATGATACTCCTTGAAAATAGCAGGCATCACTATGCAAAAATAACAGTACATTGAAAAGTGTCATTCCACATTCAATTAATCTCTTCTGCTTTTATGTTTATTTTTAATGTTAAGATTATGTTATTATATGCATTCATAAGGTTTTCAATCTTTACTTACAGCACTTTGATATGCCAACTGAATGCTGTAGAAACATCTGGAAAAGCAAAAGCTAAAAGGTGATATAGATAAAATTAACCCTGAAATTCCCTAGATAGTCTTAAGAGTGGTCTCCATCATTTGCATGATCACTCAGAATTACATAATATGCCAAGCTGGAAGGGACCCACAAGGATTGAGTTCAACCCTTAGCCCTGCACAGGACCACCCCCAAGAGTCACAACATGTGCCTGAGAGGGCTTCTTGAACTGTAAGGCTTGGTGCTGTGACTGCTTCCCGGGGGAGCCTATTCCAGTGCCCAAACATCCTCTGGGTGAAGAATCTTTTTCTAATATCTGACCTAAACCTTCCATTACACAATTTCAGGCCATTCCCTCAGGTCCAGTCACTGGTCACCACAGAGAAGAGACCAGTGCCTGCCCCTCCTCTTCCCCTCACAAGGATGTTGTAGTCTGTGATGAGGTCCCTCTTCAGTCCCCTCCGGGCTGAACAGACCAAGTGACCCCTGCCACTTCTCATATGGCTTTCCCTCAAGGCCCTTCACCATCTTTGTTGCCCTCCTTTGGGCACTCTCTAAGAGCTTAATATCTTTCCTATTTTGTGGTGCCTAAAACAGCACACAATATTCATGTGAGGCCACTCCAGTGCAGAGCAGAGCAGGACAATCCCCTCCCTCGACAGGCTGGCAATGTTTTGCCTGATGCCTCCAGGACACAGTTGGCTCTCCTGGTTGCCTCACTGCTGACTCCAATTCAACTTTCTGTCTACCAGGACCTTCAGGTTGCTTTCCATGGCACTGTTTTGAAGCTTCTCATTCCCCAATCTGTACAAACATCCACGACTGCGCCACACTAGGTGCAGAATCCGGCACTTCCCCTTGTCGAACTTCATAAGGTTGGTGATTGCACAGTCCTCTAATTTGTCAAGGTCCCTCTGCAGGGCCTCCCTGCCTTTGAAGGAGTCAACAGCACCTCCGAGTTTTGTGTCATCTGCAAACTTGCTTAGTATCCCTTCCAGTCCTGTGTCCAAATCATTTATGAAGATGTTGAAGAGTACAGGACCCAAGATGGATCCCTGTGGAACTCCACTAGTGACAGGTCTCCAGTCTGATGTTAGTCCATTCATGGTTACCCTCTGTGCCTGACCCATGAACTAATTGCTCACCCACCCCAAGATGTGTTTATCCAGCTGTGTGCTGGACATTTTGTCCAGAAGGATACAGTGAGAGACAATATGGAAATCTCTACTGAAATCCAAAAACATTACATCAACTGGCTTCTTTTGATCAATTAGGTGGGTTACTTTGTCATAAAAGGAAATCAGGTTTAATAATCAGGACACTCCTTTCATTAATTCTGTGACCAATGGCTGTGATCAATGATTACATTGCCTTTCAGGTATTTTTCAATGATGTAGGACTACCTTTCTTGAAAGCCTTTCCTTTAATAGAGGAATTTTTAAAATCAGTATCAATCTAGTAATTGTGAGGAATTATTCAATATTAGGATCACTTGGCTAGAATAAACCAGTCATTTGTAAATGCAAAAAAGCTGTATCATAATTGCACAGACATTATGGTACTATTTGGAATTGGCTAAAGCTGGAAATGACTTTCTGTATTATTTTTATTTTCCTCTGGTGCAACACTTCTAAAAATAGAATTGAAGGACTTTTTTTCCCGAAAACTTTTTGACAGGATATATTGGATAACCATTTTGTCTCTTTTTTCAGTAGCTACCAGCTGCACATCTAATGATCCATTTACTAAGAGATGTCTTGTATCTCTATATTACTGCATAATCAGCATCACTCTTTCACTTTTTTTGCCCCTGGCATCTACCTGATTCATGCTTTATGTATTTCATTCAGAAGTCAATAGTTTGGGGCATTTTGCTTTGAACAATATTTACATAAGCAGTTTAATAATATGAGATATTGACCTTTAAAGTGGTTATCATGAAATTTCAAAACATTCTGATATTTGTATAATACAAATTAAGCCATAAATTATACAGCAGAGAACATAAAATTGTCATCAGAGACAACTGCACTCCATGCTTAATGCTTTTCCTTATTGTAAAAGATATATTTTAAAGTGAAAGACAAATTAGCTTGTGGAAAACACAAATATACATTATCTTTAACATTTACTGCCACAATTTTATTGCTATATAAGTAAGCAGCTAATACTTTATTTTACTCAAGTGTAAATGCATTTTCACTCAACTGTCCCTCCTAATACACTTAAAGACCTGCTAATAAGTGTAAAATACAAAACTTAGCAGGAAGGTTTGCCTAAAGGTACAATAAAAATCAAGATTCAATGAATGTTTTATGTAGTATTCTTTCTACTTCTCACACATACTTGGAGCCAAGAAAAATATGGAGTCTTTCTAAAGGTTAAATATTTTAGCATTTAGATGACTTTACAAGATTATTAATTTCTAGACTTTCCAACAGCTATGAACAATAAAGTTTAACCTCTAAATGAACAAAGCTTTAGCTGCATTGCAGGAGCTGGAGAAATGAAAAGAAGCCCTACACAATTTTCACTGATATCTAAATCAAATGCAAATGGCTTCAAAGTTTATTCATTTCTCATTAAGTCATAGTAGGCTTTTTTTCTTATACTGAAGAGAAAAGTAGAGATTAAGTCAGTAATTAGTGACTGGCTGAACTTGTAAAAACCTAATTTCATTATTTTTAGAGAAAAAATAATACAGTGAGAAAGCTCAAGGCACATACGTATTGCACATTGCGGGTACTAATTTGGCTCCATACTGATACACCGAACGCATGCTAAAGAGATGAAATGACAATACTATTTTCATATGTGATATAACAAATAAACATCAATAGATATTAGAAACAACTAAGGACTTAATAATCAGAATTAACAAAGATAGATCTAATCTAACCTTTTATTTCTTCCGATTTTCCTGAACTATTAGAAATATTGATTTTGTTTAACAGGTACAATAGCCAAGAAAAAATGTCATTTGTCTTTATATTAGCATGGGAACAGATAGTTGTATCCTTGTATCAGTATAAACTTAATGCTAATATTGGTAGTTTCCGTTCAACTCAATCAGTCTTTAACAAACACCTTTGAATACATGAGTGGATTTTTGCTTTTCCCTTGTGTAGTGTGCTTAATGGAATTATCATGAAATTTCCATTTTGGTATGATCTGGTAAAAAGTCAGGTTTAGGTCACCTAAATATATTTCTCTGTTTTAGTGTTAATCTTTCTTTTTTAACTCAAGGCAACAGCAACATAATTGGAAGCAAGCTATAAAAGTAATGAGACAACCTAAAGTAGAAGACTACATGCAGAGCTCTTATAGTAAGGAACAGAGCTAAATCACAAGTGTTACTATGCTTTGTTTATACACTACATCCCTAAGCCTGGCATTTACTATAGCAATAAACCACATCAGCTGCAAGCAGATCTGAACAATGGTTTATGCCTTAGGTGTGTCATGATGCATAAAGCTTATGATTGGAGATCATCAGCCACCTAAGCAATACACTAATAAACTACTTAGTTACATCTTGCAGTTGCCAGTACATTCAGAAGAGATATGGGGATTACAGAGGCCAAGACTCAGGAAACCTGAATTTAATTACCAGTTAACATGCTTCATCTATAGCTGTTGTTTAATCAGTTTGGACTGGTATTTGCCAAGTGACTGTGACCTTTAAATGCCCACACTAAGTGACCCTAATCAGCTCCATAAGTTTGAGAAAACAGGTTTTGTGCTGCATACTCAACGACCTTCTGAATGAGTTGCTTTGTGTACCCCCACTTAGATATTTACCACCAGTCATACATTTATCACTTTTAAAACTGCAAGACCAAAACCCATACACACACACTACAGTCACATTCTGTATGCATTTTACTTATTTACAGAATAAGATCCTTATGACTAGAACTCTTTATTCTTATTTACAAATGACAAAGTTATGTGTGCTGATTTGGTTCTTGTAGGTATTGTAATAATAATAGCAACAACAAATTTGCTGTTTTTCAACTGAAAAAAAGAATTATTTAAAGCTGTATTTTGAAGTCAAATCAATGTATTATTAACTTATAAACTCTGGTACCACACCGGTAGGAGGCCTTCTCTAGTTTTTCTACGTAAATAGGTGAGACTAATAGATTATGTTCAGAAGTATGAGAGAAAAAAACATGAAAAAGTATTATGCCAATCTAGCTTTCCATTGCTTCATTGCAAAGAAAATATTTAACCTCTCAAATATGTTTAGGTTGTCTACAGGTGAGTATTCTTTTTTTTTTGCATGTGATTTTATGCAAACCTTTTATTCTAAACACTTCTTAAAAAAGAATTATTGTGCCTGGAAGATGCTAACTGAAAAACAAACTGCCTGGAATTATCATGTAATTTCCATAGTAATTAAAACTTCCTACTTACTTCTTTAAAAATTATGTGCAGTCCAAAATTAATCAAACTACCTTTTCATATGCTTTTTATAGAATACATTGTAAGCACTTTTTTTCTTTTTTTCCTTAAGGTTGTTGGGGTTTTTGGTGGGGGTTTTTTGGGAGTTTTTTTAGAGGGTTTTTTTCTGTAAAACACAGCCTTGCTGCATAATTGCAAAGCTGTTTTGAATAATTAACAAAGTCCTGGAACTTTCTTGTGGAATAAAATTTACAATTTAATCTTCATCAATGAGCATGAGGATAGAAAAAGACTTTGGTAAAAAGTTTATAACTTTTAAAAATTATTTTAGTTTGCAAAATTAGTTTATATCATATCATATGCAACTATAATAAAATAGTATGATTTAGTAACATTCTTCCTTCTTAGCATGAGTGAAAATATTGTGCTTATCTAAAATTAGTTGGTTGCTTAAGTGAAAATAATAACATTAGAAAATCCCATGAGACAATGTGAGCCTTGGTCAAGACAAATGATTATTTATTAGACAAAGGGATTCACGGGGCAAGTATACTATACTAACTTTAAGAAAATAAGAGCTAGTTGAGAATTCAAGATACTGGGGCCAGAATGCACATATTCATTCAATTTATGCAAATATCATGCCTCTTCTGCTTTATGACTGGCACTCACATTAAGATGATATTGATGGATGTGACTGGATTTGCATTGCATGTTAACCTTGAGTTAGAAAAAGATATTGATCCAGTAGCCTGAATCCTCTTCTCAACAATAAACTCCTACACAATACATGCATCCCTTGCTCCCAGTCCTGGAACCACCTGCCAACAGCTGAAGCCAGTTGTTTTTGCTCTGTTAATGAATTTCAGGAATTTTCTCATGAATGAATATGAAGATCAAAAGGGAAAAAGTAAATTCCTAGTAGTAACACCATGCAAATGGTTCCAGAAAACATCTAAAAACAAATGAAAGAAGAAGAACGGCTCTGGGACCAGACAAGCAACAACACTTGACTGGGGTTTCACTGGGCAGCAGTGATGCTTGGGGAGACTGGGATGTGGCTGGGATCAAAATAGTAGCAGGATACAGTACCAAAATGCAGGGCTCAAATCCAGGGTTATAAATGCAGCCTAAACCGTGCCTGAACCTTTGAACTCTACCCAAAAGGAATAGTTTAGATTGGAAGTGATGACAGGACATAAAAATGTCTATTTGAATAAACAATGTTGATGCGTTATAAAATCAATGGTAAGGTGGTTATATGCAAAATTTTTTTCAGTGCATAGCCCATTATTCAAACACTATGTTCACAGAACTTACTCTCAATTCTTTACCAAACTCTTGTCCAGAACACTCTAAAAATGACTGGATTAAACCCTCACATTTCTTGATTTATTGGTTGTATTTGAATCCTGGTGTACTGAGTAGAATAAGCAGGTTACTCGCTAGTAACATGCTCTGTTTCCATTCAGTGGTCTTCTTTAAGTCATGGTCCTTGTGTTTAAGAAAAACTTGCAACTAAAACAGACTGTGTAGTAACTACAGCAGTTTCCTATGTAATCTTCAGAAAGTCCCTTCACATATATAACAGAAATGGTGACATTTCATTTTGGGAACAAATGAATTGCTATTGTTACTGAACTTTCTTTCCTAAGTATATTGGACCAAAGTTTAAAACAGGTGTTTTTCCACTGATGCTAATGCCAGTTGATACGAGATCATAGTTTTATGTATTTTTGAACTCTACCATTTAGCTTCGTGTCCAAATAAAGTTCACTTGTGTATATAAATTGCCTAGACACGCTACTAGAAAAATGGTATTTAAAAACGTTCAGTAAAACTTTTGGCAAACATTCCTTTCCATTTCTCCTTAAACCCAGACCCAACCATGTGTCGATTGAGATTTAACAGTCTTACGGAGTTAGTGTTTTTTTGTCACACAGATGGAAAACTTTAGAAATGCCACCTCCTATATATAACTACTGACTAAGTTGGTTGGGTTCATTGCAGAGGTAGTGATTTTTCTTACTCTGTAAAAAAAATATCCAACAGGTTTTTATTTTTAGAGTCCCATAGAAATATTTTTTAGCAGAAGGAACATTTCCTTCTAATGGTTTACAGGGATGTGAATCAGAGTGCGAAAGAAAAGATATCTACACATGGTGGAAATACTGCCATGAACACAAGTGTGAACAAAAGTCTCTGGATTTGTCCTATCCAAATTACTTGGATAATAGTGACAGATAAAGAACCACTGGGATTTTACCAACACAAGAAGACTGTGGTCTTCTCCCTTTCCTTTGACAGATACAGTCAGGGAACAGAAAAATCTCTTAATCTAACAACACTGAAAAAAAAGTCTTGTGTGTTGAATGGGTATCACTGTTAACGCATGAATTTTCAGACAATAAGCAAAACTGCACTTTTGCTCAACCAATCCTTCATCTTTCCTCCTTGATTTGACCCTTTACTCTCCCATGTAGTCATTGTGTTTAATGACTAGGCATTAAGTGAGTAATTCTAACCAAAATAGGATGTTGACACTGTTCCACTACTTTCCACTGCCTTTTATGTAGTTGCAGTTTCACCGCTCAACATAAAATCCAACCACGCTACCATTTGCAGAAATAACAAAATATCATTCTGTAGATGTCAATTAATTATGATTCTCATCAGTAAATTACATCTGTTGTATTTTCTGAATGTCTTTTGTTCTATGCAAATCAATAAAAGTTTAAAAATAATTTTGTCTATGGAAAAGGGACATGCACTGATACTGCATATAAGGTAAGAATGCTAAACCAAGTGGTTCCATAAACTTAATTGTGTACCTCTTGAATAATACGTTTGATGCAAGTGCTATTTTTTCCTTTTGCTATTATTTCTTACATATGTCTGGAGGCTTGACATAGAACCAAAGTATCTGAAACTGAAAGTCCCAGTCTAAAGGCTTTTTTGTGGGTCATGTTACCAAATGCTGTTCTTCCTAGAATGTTATTTGTGCCTGTTTACAGAAATCAGGGTGGAAGGGAATGTTGAATCTTATATGTATATATATTTTGCTACTATGCACTGAATGGAAAATAAGGGTAACAGAAAGAAGACGTACCTAGCAGTGTCAAGACACAAGCCAATATCGCTATCAGGGCTCCAGTGCTAAGTCCTGCAGGCAAGATATATGCTTCTGCATTGCATGTCTGGGCAATACCATCTGCATCACAATCACAGACCCTGATGGTGAGGGTATTAGTACTACTAAGTGAAGGTGATCCACTGTCCACTATGAATATTGGCAAGTAGAAAACAGACTGTTCCTGTCTTCGAAACCCATTTCTTTTCGTTAATACTGTCGCAGTGTTATCTAGATAAAGGAATAAAAAGACAAATTATAAAATATGTGACTTTTCTAAAACATGAGCCTATAAATACTATAGTCTTTCACTGAAAGACTTTATAAACACATTAATATTATTTCAGCAAGTTTTTCTTTCCTAGTCATATTTTTGAGGATTTAGAGGTAGCACCAGATAAGAAATAATATCCAACTAACCAAAATTATTTCTATTTTCCATGAAAGATTGTTTCAAAAAAATAGGTTTGGTTTTAGTTGAGCTCACAGTTTCACACTCTTGACAGAGAGCTGGAGATCATTATAAAAAAGAAAAAAATTGCTCCTCAGTGATCAGATTAAGTATCTACATACCTATTTCAATTTTATTATCAATTATTTATTATCAATTTTTTTTAATTTACAAGCATCTATTTCAATTATTTAGAGATATAGATATCATACCAATGGAAGTGATGACCATACTAATAGGAGAATAGGTGCTGAAGATCAATGAAATATTTCTTGAATGCAAGAAAAAAATCCAGTCAGGACACAAATACAGGTAACTGCACATGTAGCAGAGACATGCTGTTGTTTTCAGTCTCTTCTGAGAATCAAGATGACTAATATAATCAGCCTGCAATGTATGGATTGATGCTGCTCTGAGTCGTGTGATTAAAAAGTCTGTGTGTTTGAGAAGCTATGTGCAAAACTCACTGTGTTCAATACAGATTGACAGCTCCTGCAAGGTGGGGAGTTGTATCTCCTAGATGTATAGAAAAGTTCACTCGGTGTGTCTATCTGCTTACCTATCTATTCATAGACAGATATACTGAGAGTCAGCAAAGTTTGTGTCATCTGTTATGACCTACCTGGCAAAATAAGCAAGCACCTCTTCATACAGCATGATAGGAGATATGCATAGAACTAACTAATGTCAAAAGAGGCAAGTGCTGCTACATCTTGCAGCTCCCTGATTTTACCGACATTGCAACAGTCTATCATTACTTTTACCAAATTGTAAGTTCTAAGAGGGTCTGTCTTTTCATCAAGTACTTTATAGTACTTTTAATGATGTCAAATTTCTGAACAGTCTTATTCTAATGCATTTTTATTATTTTGATCATTAGTATTATTAGAGTCTTCAGTTTCAAACTGCAAGCTGTTCATATCAAGAAAATTAAGCATTTCAGTAACTACATGCAAGGTAAGGCAATGAAGAGCTGCATCAGAGAACTTTATTAGGTCACATGTTATACTTAATGAATGTTATTCAAAGTCTGTTTGCACAAACAGTGTCCTTTAGTCCACCATATGTCTGTTTTTCTTGTTTTACTAATAGGATGACTTTGTAGCTCTGGTTTAGTACTGATCCATAAAAGAGCAATACAAGAGCAATATCGTGTCTATTTAGCTCTACTTGCTTCAGCTAATAGCTAAACTGACTGACACATGCACAGCTGCTGTATTATGCAGTGCAACTAATGAGTGCACTAATTAGAAGTGTGTTCCCAGATATTTTAACTAATAGAAATGTGAAGTCGATGGGAGTCTTTGAGGACATGGTCATAAGAAGCCCATGCAAATATTGTAGGCAGCATTCACTGTCAAAAGCATTCTTCAGAAGAGGGTATACTTACTGAAAAGATATGTTTTTTCTAAAAAAAAAAATCTCAAAAAGGAAATTACAAAACCTCTCCAATGACTGTGCGCTCATTTTTTATGCCCTGAGTTATACTAGTAAAACATGAATTCCTGGAAATTTTTCAGACACTGCCCCAAGGTAAAATCTAACTTAGATAAAAACCTATAAATACAGGGAAAAAATGTGAAGAGGGACTGATGGGGGAAAAAAAAAAGTTTTAAAGATTTGAAGCTGCTCTGTTTGGCTCAGGGCTTTAAATGATTCAAACAACAGCTTAATTCCCTTGACAAATAGTCCACAGATAAAATTATTTTGCAGGCTGATTGTCATTTAGTTTATGTTCTTACTAGAAGTGAAGTTTATGTAGGTCATAATGAGCACGTTTCATTGAAAACGAAAGGTGTTAGTGTTAATATTTACCAAAAAAAATTTTTCTTACCTTTGTTGTCCTGCAATGTAAAATTATGGTTATTTGCTGCTTCTGCTGTTAAACTGAAGTAGAACTGATGGCCGTTTGGTGGGTCATCTTTATCAATTGCACTAATTTTCTGGATCACCTGTTTTGAGATACATCAAGTTTCACAGAAGCATAAGTACATGTACATGGCATAACCCTATCAAAGTATCAATTCTCCCTTGAGTTCCACAGGGTCTGGGAGAAAGTTAGGTTCTGTCACTCACCAGAGCCTGGAGTAAAAACTACACAGCAGTGAAAGAAGCGTATCTGCTGAATAGCCCTCAACGCAGTTATCTGTGGCTGCAATCAATGTCATAAACTTTTGCAAGAAAACCATTATGCTTTTGAGCATTTAAATTAATATATATTTTAATATCATGAAAAACAATAAGGTGTGCCATAAGTCTATTATTTTCTGGCATTTCATTTTTATTATCATTATTATTTTTTAACTTTCATTTTCTAAAATTATCAAAATCTGCCCCTAAAATAAGTGCCACCATTGCTTAAAATCCATAAAAAATGAATTATCCAATCTAATGGTTCTGACCAGAGCACAGGGCAAACAAACAGGTATGACAATAAGAGCACACATACAAACACTCCATATTTCTCATGAGCATGAGCTAGTAACTAGTGTTTTCCATTAAGAATTTAAATTATGATGTGATTTTGAAATGCACAATAAACAACAACTGCCACAGGAATGACAATACACTGGAAGAAGGAACTAAAGCACAAAGTCTCCCAGGGAATATGTGGGATCTGTGTGAGTGGCACATCTACTAGTTTTCTGGGAGAGAGAAGAGGGAATGAGAAAATATATATATTTTGTGAGGTCTTAAAAAGTAGAGAAGAAAAGGCCAAATATGAGAGATGTCAATGAAAAAACATCACCATATAGATTTAGTTGAGCCTAGGACTACTTGGAAGATATCCGAATAATTAACACCACTAGGAATACATCCCCCTTGTGAAATTGTATCCTTAAGGTCCATACTACATAAGGGGAATAAAAATGTATACTCATTTTGGAATGGTAGGCCTTTAGTCTCATGATAACCTCTGTGTTACAACTTCCCAATTCCCAGCAAAATTAGGAGGAAGTACACATTCTTAATGTTATTCAAAATTAGATGAGTTTAGCAAAATCTGTCACTTATACCAGTAAGAAAGCCAGGGTTTTCAAAAGTATCTTCAACTAGTAATTTTTACACCTGCACCTTTCTTACTATTTGCTTGTAATGCACATCAAAGACTCATTTTTACTGCCATAAACTTATTTTTATGTTGATTTATGTTTGATTTTTTCTATGTTGTTGTTATGATTTTTATAAACTGATCTTAAAGCTGGCAGACTTTCATAAGGAACAGCTGCCTATCTGATAAAAATAAACATAAAACCCATTCAAGCCATACCTGACCAGGTTGAGCATTTTCACAGACAGTTGTCTCATATTCCATGGCAAATTCAGGGGCATTGTCATTGATATCAAGGATAGTGATGGCTACATAGCCTCTCCCAATCTGTGCTGGATTCTCTAGAGCAAAAAATCCAACAAAACAATCAAGAAGAGCTCCTTGCAAGTTATTCTTTGGGTAAGTATATTTTTCATTTGCATTCTTCTTTTGTATATACACGTCAAATCAATTACAAACCCTCCCTCAAAGACAAAGGAAGCTCTTGGCTTGATCTTCTGGACCTACTGGAAACAATATTTATGTGTTCCAACCATTACAACTAAACTAAGATTTTACTCTCAGGGATAAACTGAATATCTAACTTACTAATCCCAGTATTGAATCACATCGTATGAAAAGATAACAGCAAAATGATGCAGAACCATTGCCAAGGTGTACAGCTAGCCAGATCATCACTATTTATACTGGGAATAGCACGATTATTATGGGTTAAATATTTTCATTTTGCTGCAATTCAGATGGATCAGGCTATTAAGAGGTTTAAAGCAGAATTTTATCAGCTATGTATAACAGAAAAGAAAGAGAAGATTCATTACCAAGCAAATCCCAAAATATTTAAAGTGCACACACAACTAAGTATTTCAGTACTGTCACTGACATGTTGAACACCTTAAGTATGAATCATTCTTAAACTGATGCACATCTCTAGCTAAAATATGATTATGCCCAGGATCTAATGTCTTAATTGAAAGAGTAGATATGTTTTGCACTAAGGATAAAGGACATCAGTAAGTGCAATTTATTTTACTTCTCTTTTTGAGAGATATTCCTTTTTTTAACATAAATAGCAATATTAATGTTAGAGCAGGTAAAAATGAAAAGCTGTACAAAACTTCAAATATGTATCTATCTAAGGTATTTTAACCATATTATAGCAAATATTTTAAGTATGTAAAGCAATGCATCCAAATGTAAGTCACAAAGTCGTTTGTTTTGGGTTTTTTTATTCCACATGGGAAATACAAGAAAGCAAGCAATTTTGACACCACTTTTTCCTCTGCTGATCTAGGCTTATCAAAAACCAAGCAGACCACGAACATAAATTAAAGCAGTATAAGGTTTTGCTTGTGCTCCTAGACACTTGTTTGTGTCAGAGATGCCCCTTGTCAAACTCATCAGTTTTGTTACTACCCAGGAAAATTTTTTTCCACACTGGGCTCCTAGACTAAAATTCTGCTCATGATAATACAAGAGAAACTCACACAGACACTAAATGACAACTGTAAGCTTTCAGGTTAAACATTAAATTAAGCTCACTGAAAGCAAGAACTGAGGATTTTTATAATAGCAGGCCAGAGAACTAATAATTTTTATTATCACAACCCAAGAGAGTAATAATAAGGATGAAATTTGAAGAAATATTTTTTTCCTAATATAAAGGGAAAAATACCTTGTTCTTCACAGAATGTATTCAAAGCTGAACAAGTTTATGTCTAAACTTCCATTAGCAGAATTCTTGCATGCATTTGAAGGGTTATATTCTTAACACTTTTCATCTTACACAGGACAGAATACCAAGTACAAAATAACCTCTACAGTGATACCTTAGAGTCAGGAAAATGAAACCACATAAGCATTCACATCCCCTTTCCTTCATATGTTCTAAGAATGCTGTGGTTGACCAACAGCAATCAGCTCTGAGTGCCCTCACTAAGATTGGGTAACCGCTCTCCTCTGTATTTCATATCACTTTTCCTGTAATGACACTTGGTCCGACACTGCTGACTTAACACATTTCATTTTCCTTTGTACTTCTTTTTCAGAACTCAAAAGAATGCACAAGGTGTGAAGCAAAGAAAAGAGCAAATACCTAAAGTGTTGTATTTTTTAATTTTTATCATATAGGTTTCTTCTGCATTGAATAATAAGGTATTTTTATCTGCCATGGTTTGAAACTCAGCATTTCTCTCAATGCAGCTGATCACAACCAAGTCTGAAGTTTTACCCGTAAAGAATTGATAAAACATTACAACTGATACTTACGACTTTCCATGGCCAAAACTGTGATATTATGAATAGCATTTGTTTCCCTGTCCAAAGATTTGGCAGTTGTAATGACTCCACTGTTGGCATCAATATTAAAATACCTCTCCAGGTCTGTGTTTCTATCTATTGAATACCTAGGTAAAGGATGAAAGAAAACTTTTTATTTTTGTTCAATTGCAGCTTGTCAAAATATTTCATTGATTTTTTATTTGAGGGAAAGTGTTTCCACTGTTTCCTTAGTTTGACATTGTTCAGTCCAGTTTCCCTGGGCCATTGAGAGAAGCAAAGCCATATGCAAAGGTGAGAGTTACACAGTGACCTGTGCTGACTGTGGAGGGCTCCACTCCCCCAGTGTCCTATTAAATGAGGTTATAGGTAATCCCCTCTCTTTTCTTTCTTCCTCTACTGTAAAGCAAACACAGGCATTAATGAAATAGCATTCTCCTGAAAGCCAGCTGAGGAGAAGGTGAGTGGGAAGTTTGCTACAAGGCTGTACCAGCTGGGCACAGATCCCATGGGAACTGGCAGCCTGAGCACAAAGCTTCCGATCTCCAGCAGAAGAGTCCCTGAGTCACCCAGAGCTCCAGGGACAGAGGGGAAAAAGAACGATGATGCAGAGTAGGGTCAAGGGATTGCATGTATCACTGTCAGTTGCCAATGATTTACTGGGATTAGACCAACACAGGCTCATGTCTTTAACTCTTTGATTTAACATATCTTTACCTCCCGAGTAAATAGGAAGGAGAAAGGAGCTCCTCAGCAAACAGAAAACAGCATAAATGAAAAGGTCAAAATACCAGTGGGTGATTTGCTTATAACCTTTTTGAGAGAAAGGGACAGTTGCTTAGGCAGATTTAGGTTTGTAACTGGAAAATTCTCAACATTCCATTTAATATTGAGTGAGATTCTTGCACTCTCATTTAGGTCGAGTATCTGCTCCAGAGCAGTTCCCTACACTCAGGATGAATTAAAAGAATCAGGTCAAGTGTGATAAGTGTGATCATTACTATTACTCTCACACTGATGATATATTAAATTATTGATGTAACAGTAACTCAATCCTTTGAACAACATGGCAAGAATGAATTATGGAAGACATTTAAAAAATGGGATTTCCTAGATATAATGATCTTATGAAACTATTTTGTTTGTTTTATGTTGTAATATACCAGCTTTTATTTTGTTATGTTACTATGTTTTTATCTATCCCTCTTGGCTGCATAATCTAAGAACAGAGACTTGTTATATAATTAGAATTGTTTTACTGTATTATGTCACAGTGAGAGAGAGAATAAAGAGAGAGAGAAACAGTAACAGCAGTTTCTGCGGATTTCGTCTTTCCCTCTTTCTTTTCTTCTTTCATTTTATGTTAACTGTAGGTCGTTTTTCACTTTATTCTGTGCCAGGAATGTTGTTTATTTGGTCAGCAGTGCTCTACAGCTGTTTTGTGGCTGGCAAGTTTCCCCATGAGACTATGCCTGTCACCTCTGCTATATAGTCAACCTTGGCAGGCCCCGTAGCTGGGAGTCAATCTCCTGCCAACCCCTAGATTTTACAATTATTAACACTATCAACTACATCACTTGAGAAGCCACAGACCTTTCTTTAAAAACTAGAAGAAGAATTAGAAGGAGAAGGAGGAGATAGAGAGGTGAGAAAGAGAGAAAAATAAAATAAGAGAAGAAAGCAATAAAAAAGGAGGGAGAAAAGGAGAAAGGGAGGGAGGGAAAGAAAACAAGTTATATAAATTGTATGACAGATTCTTATAAAACAAGAAGAAAAATATTTTTTATGCATAGGAAGCAAGCAGTTTCCCTTATTTACAAGCATTGTATTCATACTCAAATTCTTAAAAAAAAAAAAAATATTTTAAATACTTTTAATCCTTTAATTCCTTGCAGCCATTAATACTTGAAAATCTTTGAGATGTAGGAGTTTTAAATCCTTTATTTAAGCTAGTTCAAACATTAATAGTGCTCTGGTCTATATGAGATAACCTCTTATTTTCAAAACATTTATTATTTTCCCTAGCCCTCAGTATTGTGAAGGTTTTTGAATTGTAAGAAATTTAATTTTTAATCAGTATCAATATAATCTAGTGTTTGGAAGTTGGAATACTTATTTATAGATTAATAATTTAAACTTCTTAAGCAGATCATGAAAAGTTTTATGCATTAATCCTCCTTAACACATTTCAATTTTAGGTGAATCTAGCTCTGATGTATCATAGCAGATGTAGAACAGCTTTAAATATATGGCCTTTCAGTACCTTCAACAATGTACATAGCAGGTTTCCAAGTATTTAGATAAATCCTCACTACTTTTCTTTTTCCTCCCTCTCAAACTCTAAACAAATATGAAGCAGAAGAAATCTTTGAGACGTTAGTTTTGCTGGTGATGTAACTATTTTTTTATGCTGAAATTGTAAAAAGTAACCAGATCAAGGCAAAAAACCCTCATCTTTATGTTTACACAGGAGTCAAAAGTATTCTGAACGTGGCCTGCACTGATGGAACTATGTTTAATCCTATTCTAAATGATTCTGCTAAACCAGATATTATACACCAGATGATAACATCAGTGCCAGAAAACAGTGCCACAGCAAAGGAAGAGCTCAGCAAAGATAAATTTCACAAGTAAATCCATGCCAACCATCCCTATAGGACTTGTTTATGCACTATAGGAATCATCTATTTTTAATATGTTGCAAATATATAATGAAAGAGAGAGAACACTTATAATATCTCTAGGAGTGAAACATATGCTTTATTTTTGCAACTTTAAATTGCTGCTTTAGAATTTAGAGCTACTCTAGAGTCCCAAGTTCATTTTCAATGCATGAAAATAAAAACATCACCAAAATAGGTGACATTCAAACAAGTATGGTACCTGTGAAGGTCTTTTCTATGTATGCCCTAAGCAAACAATTACAACAAATGAAACTAAGTACTAACTTTTAGTTATGTATGTGTTCGTCCTCCTGCAGATATTTAAATTCACAAAATTCCTGAATCATAACAACAATTCTCTAGATCCTTTGCATATTCCTTTGAGAAGTAATATTATTACTCTGCATAGGAAAAATAACAAGTAGGCCTTTACTGGCTTAACTTCAGGTGGTGAGTCTTTGTCCTTGAGCTTTGACCTTAGATACAAGAAAACATAAAATTGATAATTTGTGTTCTTTTATGGTTTCTTAATGATCCTGGACATTATATTGTGAAAGACTTGCAGGTTCTTCATACACTGAAGACAAAGAAAGAGGGCCTGGACAGTTCATCCATCTCTATCTCTTCCCATTCAAGTGGAAGATATTTGGCTGCAGCAAAATTTACAAAACCAAAATATTATTGCCTTTAACTAA